>CM030358.1:51532506-52132506 GCA_017893485.1 Hemerocallis citrina
AATTTAAGGAGGCTGTTGAGCTGGCCGTTAGGGAAATTTCCAACACTTTAATTCAAAGAGGCCCAAGCTCATTTGCTTCACAATTTATGTAACGCATCGAATTCCAAAATACAACTGAATTCAAGATTCCACATGATCTTTACACTTCTTTCGTACAATTTTACAAGGAAATTAAAACTTTTCACTTTACACCAGAGTTACATGGAAACTTTACACTTTACATTTTACAGCGGAAGCAAAATTTACAACATTTGAATAAATGTACATCAACATTTGAATAATCTCTAAGCATCTGTTCTTCTTTAATCTTTATCATGTCATTTATCCTGCATACAAACTGTGGATACGTCAGTTTATTCAACCGACGAACATTATACACGGCCATCCTCTCTATGCCGGAAATAGTATAACTGATTTTCCATATTTAACAAACACAAACTTGTCACATATCAAACTAAAGGGAATACCCTAATGATGTCGTGTTATGATTGTGCACTTAGTCCTTAATGCAATTATTTATATTACATGACACTAATGCACACTTGTTCAGATTCTATGCATCCCATACTACATAGGTCCGAGGGCAAGCCTCTTAATCGTTCTTCATCTTGTAGGGTTCAATCCCTCGTCATGACTTAATCTACTACTGTAACTACGGTAAGTATCCTAGATGATCTATGAGTACAAGCTCGTGTACAGAAAACTTGGAGGGGATCCCAAGCCATGTCTTGACTCATCAAGCATGCATTCTGTGGCAATTCAGCCTCCTTCATGACACACGATCCTCTTGCAGTCACCAAACATCCCACAAGCGTCGCTAAGGTCCGATCATTCTGAGTAGTGCCCACGCCATGTCTTGACGCATCAAGCATGCATTTTGTGGCTCACACCCGCATCGTAAACTCGAAGCTCTCATACTTGTATTTTTCTCTCACTTTCATCACCTCTTCACTATGCACTAATTCTTAATTTAAGGAAATCATGAACAAAATTAATCTATTAGAGTTAGCCCTCTCACTACTACCGGTCTTATTACTTTCGTTTCACAATGACCCAACCTGGTCTTTTCAATTTCAATAATCATAATTATTCATCACTTTCACTTGCCGGTGTGAGTTTTTGGTTACACTCTAATTTTCAATTTCAATTCATAATTCATATGTTTGAGTTTTCATACTCGATAACATTTCTCTTTTCCAATCACATGATTTCTAAATAATTCATCAGTCTATAACCATACATAGAATTCAATTATTCATCAAGTAATTCCTCAATATTTATTTCTACATCTAAAAATCATATCAAAATTTAGAAATATCCACAACTCATTATTGTCACACTATTCTTCAATAAGAATAATACGCATCACTTCACGTCATATATTTTCCTTCTTATTCATATTTCTTTTCTAACACTTTATTTCAAGTTCTTTTACAAAGTGCAACATTCACAAAAATAAAAGTGTAGAACCATAGTTTCAATTACACTTTTGTTCTCAAAAATATATTCTATTTTATTTTAATAACTCCCAATTTATTTTTCATAAGTTCCACACAATTTTAGGATAATAATAATATTTTTTCATAATTTTTAACTATAAAAAACCACCCCAAAAAATATTTTTTTTCCACAATTTAAACACTGGCCGAGACCGAGTTTCGAACCAACAACCACAGGGAACCAAGCCGCAAGCACTGACCACTAGGCCGATCGCGCCAAGCGGTATAAAAGGGGGCTGAGAGCTATACATGCTCTCGGCTGTAGCTTTATTATTTTTTAAATGTACAAAACAAAATATATGATGCCAACGGGAATCGAACCATCGACCTTTGAGACCCACCGCCCAACACTATAGCGATTAGGAGCCTCCCGACCACTTGAGCTATAGGCTCAGGTTGTCATAATACAACTCGAACTCTAATTAAATCAATTCTTTCTGTTTAATAGAACATTTCGATGTTCAAAAAGCTCTCATTTGATTTTGCTTTTACTAAACTTACTGTAAATTTTTAGATTAATTATTCCCATAATAATTTATACTCCAGTATATTAAAAATAATTTTTCCCAATAATTAATACATATTTTCCCATACAATTTGGTTAAATTATAAGCTACTACTACCACATTTCTTTTTCGACAATTCTTATTCAATTGTGATCTCAATAATTTCTATATCAATTCTCTGTTTTTATTCATTTCACAAACCCACAAATTATATTTTAAGTCACTCATTTCAATATTACCACAAAAGTCCATTTAAGCATATAAAGCAACATTGTCATCCACTAACTTTTGCATATAGTTCTTGATGCTAGTAATGAATTTTTCTTCAAACAATCCATAGCTATAATTAATTTACACACGGCTTAAATTAAATGATGGAAACACATACAAGCTATTTATTAACATTCCAATCAATTAATAAGCCATTTTTCCAATTTAAATGTACACTTATTAATTTTTTTTCATGCATCATCATTTCAATTTAATTCTAGCATGTTTTCTAATTAGAAATGTGGAAAATAACCCACCTTAATTGGAGAGAAATACAATTTGCAACACCTCCTAAACAAAAGTCCTTGCCAAGAGAGCGATCCTCCTCCTCCTCGATGTGCACACGAGCTTCAAGATGTCAACCCGAGCTCGTTTGATTGCCGGCCTCTCCTTCCTTCGTGCAAACACAAACCCCTCACACACAACTCTCAATCTTTTAACTCACTTGATATACTACTAATAATGTATTTTATACTATAGGTCTTGGAGAATTAAAGAGTACAAAAATAACTAGGCTAGGGGGGTATTTATACTAAAAATTTGGGTAAATGGAAGGCTAGGATCAAACTAGAAGTTAGAAACAAAAGGCTAGGATTCAAGGAGGAGTTACAATAACCAACCATGATCAAGTAACCACCACCCATGACTCCAATTGAATTTTTTTTACTTCTCTCCAATGTAAAAACTGGCCATACATCATGTGGTGCATTTGCACGTGTATGTGCAATGCACGTGCATGCATTTGTCTCCATTTAACAAAGTTGTACATTATATTTTCCATAAAAATAATCTTTAAAATATGTTCTACATTACAAGTTGTATTTAAAATAAAAATAACTCATGGGCTTTAGTTTATGGGCCAAAATAATAGTTATAAAAAAAATAATAAATAAATTAGATTTTGGGCTTAAAAGGAAAGGCTTATGTTTATTTGAAAAAGGCCTTTATATAAAAATAATTAAAGAGCACATATACATATATCTATACTCATCATGGAAGAATAAAATTTAATATTACCAAAAATATTGCACGTGCACACTACGTGCAAAAGAAATAATAAATTTTCATAATGAAAATCGGGCATTATAATTTAGGCCCATTAAGAATGCAGAATTACAAGTTGGGGGAAAGTTAGAGATGGGCCCAAAATTCGAAGGAAAAAAAGAAGGGGACGAAATTAATTTTGGGGAGCACTGAGTCAGACGATGGGCGAGTAGCGGAGGAGGACGAGATGCCAGTGCGGGATGTTACTATTGAAGGTTTGGCGGAGCAAAGGGAGGGCAAAGCTATTTGCTATGAGTCGGAAAAAGAGAGCGAGTACAAAAGGGATCTAAATAGTCAGGATGATAGGATCGGTGCAGTACAGGGAGTTGGTGTTGAGTTTTCAGACTCTGAGGGAGAGTTCGAGAGTAGAGTTAAGGCATTAACTCCATACGTGGGAGATAACATCGAGGCCGAAAGGGTGGATAAAGAAGTTGAAGATGCCAAAGGAAAAAGCAAGAGATTGATGGATAGATGGGGGGCTAAGGGCCCTAGCGAGGAGGACCTTATTAGATCGGCAGCTAAATCGAGAGAGCCAACGTCCGCCTGCGGAGTACTTTCTCTATTTTGAATTTCTTATCATATGATAATCTTATTTATTATGCTTGCATTCTAGGAATAGATATGTGTTCCTCCATTTCTGTTCAGCGTAAGAGGGCTAGTATAATTAGAGAGGAGGCATACAAGTTATCTATTTAGAAGCTGCCTTGAGGGGGGTAGGAGAGGTTGGAGACGTTGGGTGATCAAACCAATTTTATGTGTTACATCTTTTGAAATGTTAGAGGTATGTGATCGATGGTTAAGACTAGATTAGTTAACAATACTTTAGCCAGGATTAAGCCTAATATTTGTGCGATTCAAGAAATGAAGATATTAGATCCACAAATGAAAAATTTTGACAGTCTTACGTCGCTTAAAGATTTCGTTTGGCGATTCAAGACGTCGACTGGTATGTCAGGGGGCATTGCGTTGGGGTAGATTCTCAGGTTTTTGACGTAATATACGAAAGGGTGGGTAATTACTTGGTTAGTGTGAGGATCAAACATAGAAGGGACGAGTGGGAACAGTTGGTACTACGGTTTACGAGCCGTGACAACTCTGCAAGCAGAGAGGAATTTTGGGACGAAATTCGAGAAATTAGAAACTTTTTGCCTAGTCCTTGGGTGTTGGGGGGTACTTTAATATTACAAGATTTAGTTGCGAACACTGGGGCAGGGGCACCGATGAAAGAGACAGACAACGCTTTAATCGTACTATTAACGACCTAAACCTCATTGATATCCAGGGGAATGATAGAAGATTTACGTGGTCTAAGATGCTAGCTAATCCGATATTGGCTAAGTTAGATCACATCTTGGTCTCTACGGAGTGGGAGGCTCTTTTCCCACTTGCTTCTCTCAGATCATGCCCTAGGTCCACTTTAGACCACGTCCCACTTATTCTGGAAGGGGATAGAGGGATTAAAAGACAGACTAGGCCTTTTAAATTCGAGAAGGCATGTACCTACAATGCTAACCTCAGGAATGTCATAGAGAGTTCTTGGAGCATGGAAACTCCTGAGAGTGATGCAATCACAAGGGTTACCAAACATAGAAGGCTGCGGAAATGCTTGAAAGGTTGGGCTAGGGCAGAATGCGAGGAAACCATGAGAACTAAAGAAAGGCTGGTCCATAGAGTGCACGAGTTGGAATTAATTGAGGAAGATAGAGCATTTCTAGTAGTGGAATTCGATGAACTGGCTTCCAGTAGAGTGGAACTACATCATATTGGGGATCATGAGGAATGCTATTGGAGACAAAGGTCCAGGGTACAATGGCTCAAAGAAGGAGACTCTAACACGACTTTCTTCCATAAGATGACCAATAGGAGAAGACGACATAACCATATAGAAGGCCTTTTTGTAGGAGAAGTCTGGATGGAGGAGGGAGTAGCTATAAGAAACCACAAAGACTCGTCCTTCAGAGAGGTGTTGGGTAAAAAGAGAGGGTTGAGATGTGAACTGAAGCAAGACATGTGGAGAAAATCGAGCATCAAAGGGAGCAAAAGCTCGGAGGTACCTTTTGTGGAAGAGGAAATTTTCAAGGTAATCAAGGGCCTGGGGCAAGACAAGGCTCTAGGTCCAGATGGGTTCCCTATTTTGTTCTACTCCAAGTATGGTCCATCATTAGGAAGGACTCTTTAGACATTTTCGATGCTCTGTTCAGGAAAGGAGCATAGATTGAGTGACTGAACTATGCAAATGTGGTTCTTATTCCGAAGAAGGCTGAGGTGCTTAGAGTTTCAGATCTGAGACCTATTAGCCTACTAAATGGCTCGTTCAAAATTATTACCAAAGTGTTGGCTAATATACTATCCCCATATCTATCAAACATCGTGGATGCATCTTAGAGCGGATTTATTAAAGGGAGAGATATTCTGGATAGTATTGCATCGGCACATAAGATAGTGTATCAAATAATAAAGACAATTGCGATGCCTTTCTCGTAAAGCTAGACTTTGAGAAAGCTTATGATACGGTGGAATGGGACTGCGTAGAAGAAGTGTTCCAATTGAAAGGGTTCGGAGATAAATGGAGAAGTTGGATGAAATTGTGTGCCAGAAACGGCAAATCGTTCATCCAAGTGAATGGGGATAGTGGGGCGGAAATTAGATGCAGGAGAGGACTGAGGCAAGGAGACACATTATCGCCACTTATTTTTACGATCGTGGCTAACGGACTGACAGAAATAAATAAGAGAGGAATAGAGGGACGCATTATCAAGGGGGTGAGAGTAAAAGGGATCTCAGACCCTCTTTCTATCGTGTAGTACGCTGACGATACTCTCCTTTTCATGGTTACCAAGGTGGAGGAGATTATGTCTCTCAAGATTTTACTGAGATGTTAAGAGTTCTGGTCTGGTCTGGTGGTCAATCTACACAAGAGCTGCGTAGTCCCACTTAGTGTAATAACCCGATTTTCATTTTTGAAAATTATTAATTTGCGCACGTGAAATTTTGTAGTATAAAAATCTTATAATTATTTTCCATTATGAATAATGTGTGTGTGTGTATATATATATGTATATGTTTTCTCTAATTGTTTTTACAAAGGCCCATTTTCTTCAAATAAACAAAAGCCTTCTTTTTAGCCCAATCTAATTTATTTTGTAAACTATTAATTTGGCCCATTAAATAAAGCCCATGAGCTATTTCTCTTTTATTACAACTTGTAATGTAGAATATTTTTATAAGACTATTTTTACAAAAAATAAAATATACTTTTATTATGGGGGACTAGTGATTGCACATGCATTGCACGTACACGTGCATGAGCACACCTATTGGGGCAGGTTTGGATACAAGTGGGGATTTATGTGTGGGTAGTTACTTGAGTGTGTGGGTAGTTATTATAACTCCTACTCTCATCCTAACCCTCTATTCTATAACCATCAACTAAATCCTAGCCCTCCAATCCACCCAAAAATTGTGTATAAATACCCCTCCCATTTAATTGTTTTCTACATTAGAAATCTATTGGAGAAGAGAAATTTTTATAAGAGAGTTGAGTTGTTCTTTGGAGGCCGGCCACCAATAACCAATTGGAGGATTCGATTCTGGCAAGGAGCAAGGAGGAGGAGACGTACATCGCAACTAGGAAGCTCTAAGGGATTTCGCTTTATTTCTTCAAGAGGTGGGTGTTTCTCATGACTTCTAGAATAGAAATCATGCTAGGGCTGAGAATTGAATTATGCGTGTGTAAAGTTAGATTGATTGAATAATTGTCCCATGCTATATACATCATGTGAAAACTGGAATGAATGGAAAAAGAACTAAAGACATTTTTTGAGGAATTGGAAAACTAGTCGTACAGTCGACCGATCATGTCGACAGTCGGCTGGTCTTAAAGAATAAAAGTTACCTTGTTAAGTTTCATACAGATTATGCATGAATAGATAAGCAAAATTATTGCTCTTGACATTGCTACGATTTGAATGAAAACGAAACATAAGTGTGATTGCAGGAAACGAATGGAATGTTATGGTTAATGTTATTTTGATTGTAATCTAGCATGCTAAATTGGAGTTAATATTCATCTCTGTAGAAAAACAAGGAGTAAGATTATGTTGTTAGAAATTAGGGTTGTCTGAGAAATACTAGTTGTGAGAATCTCTACATTAAACCATGCCTGTGATGATGGTAGTCAAATAAAGTTGCATGTTAGTGTTGATAAATGAACATACTTTAGTTAAACTAAAATATTGTGCACTAATCGAAAAGGGAAGAAGAAACGTTTCTTTACTCTAAATTTTAATACTGATCAGTCGACCTAACAGATGTATTAGTCGACTGACCTGAATATCAAAATTTTCTGAGTTTAAAACCCTGCAGAACAGCCGACTGGCCTGAGTAACAGTTGACTGTCCTGACCCTTTTTGAATTTTAAGTCTTTTCGGAACAGCCGACTGGTCGTGTCAGCAGTCGACTATCCTGAGTATTTTCTTGAATATTTTCTTTAGCTGAACAATCGACTGGCTATGTTTTTAAGCCGACTGTCCAGATTATTCTGATGTCTCAGAGTTTAATTTCCGTCCCGTGACAAAATAAACACATATATGTATTGCTTGAAAAAGATTTTGATAATGGAGATTGTATGTGACGGATTAGAAAAGTGAATTTTATTTACCTTTGCATGAAATCGCATATGAAGTGAAGTAAATTATTCTGTTGAATTTATGAAAGATTTTACGATTATGAATGCTATGAACATAAGGAAAATCAGATGTAATCATGAAAAGAATGAACTTAAGAGCTTGAAAGGCTCAATTCTTGTGAAATTGTGAATTGAAATTGAGAACTAGAGTGTAGCTAAGCCTCATACCGGCATTGGAAAGAAATAAATTGAAATAAAATTTGAAATGAAAAGACCAAGATTTGGGTCGTGTTGAATAAAGAATTAAGTCTGGTATAGTGGAAAGGCTAACTTTAGAAAATTAATTTTGTTCATGATTCTAATAAACTAAGGACTAGATACATAGTGAAGATGTGATGAAAGTAAGAGAAAAACACGAGTATGAGGGCCATCGGATTGGCGGTGTGAGAGTGATCCACAGACTGCCTGCTTGATGCGTCATGACATGGCGTGGGCACTACTCCAGAATTATCATCCCGGTGACGACACTTGTGGGGTGTTTTGGTGGCTATGGGTGGTGCCATTGTTCCATGGTGGAGGCTGAATTGTCCATAGTCTGCCTGCTCGATGCGTCGTGTCAGTGCGTGGGATTCCCCTCCAGACTGCCTGGACATGGGCCCATTGGTCATAAGACATCTAAGATACTTACCGTAGTTACCGTAGTAGTTTAAGTCATGGCGAGGGATCGAACCCTATAAGATGAAGTACGATTAAGGGCTTGCCCTCGGACCTATGTAGTATGGGATGCATAGAATCCGAACAAGTGCGCATTAGTGTCATATAACATAATAATTGCATTAAGGACTAAGTGCACAATCACAACACGACATCAACAGGATAGTCCCTTTAGTTTTGTTTGTGAACAAGTTTTTGGTTTATTAAGAAATGTGAATTGTTATACTGTTTTCGGCATAGAGAGGATGGTCGTGTATAATTTTCGTCGGTTGAATAAACTGACGTACCCACAGTTTTGTATGCAGGAAAAATGGTACGATAAAGATTAAAGGAGAACTGAAGCTAAAAGATTATTCAAATATTATTGTACTTTTATATAATAATGTTGTAATTTGCTTCCGCTGTGAATTGTAAAGTGTAAAGATTCTATGAACTCTGATGTAAAGTGAAAAGTTTTTAATTCCTTGTGAAATTGTACGAAAGAAGCATAAAGATCCTGTGGAATCTCAAATTCAGTTGTATTTGGAATTTGGGGTATTACAGAGTGGTATCAGAGCTACATTTCACACTAGTACAAATTTATAAGGAACGACACCCTAGAAGTGGACATTAGCGTGTGTGTTTGAGTCTAGAGATTTAAATGTAAGTTACTTACATTTGTGTTGCTCTATAATTTATGCCTCTTCCTCCCTATTTCTAAGATGGCCGATCACTTCGACCCTGCTGGAGACGACAATTGGCATATCATCGAGGAAGATTACTACCCAGGACAAGCAGATTCCGACGGAGAGGAACGACCTGAGTCCCGAGAGATCACCCCACCTCCGGACTCATCTGATGATTCTTCTGACGGAGAAGAACCAGTTCCGAGCGGTCTTGTTTTGTCTCTTCAGAGGCAGGTTGAGACACTGCGAGAGAGAGTCGGACTATTGGAGGCTCAGTTGGCAAAGCGCAAGGACGATTTTGCCGTTCTCAGTCATCGTGTATGGGAACTCGAGAAGAGGAAAAATATGACTGATGTACTGAAGGAGGAAGTTGAGGAACTACAGGGAGAGCTTCGTGAAGCGAAGAGAGACCGTAGGAGTTAGATTGCTGTAGCTTTTACTGCTTTCATTCAGATATTAAGAAATATTTTCAATTCAAATGTATAAAGTTTGAAGTTCAATAAAATGTAAAGTTGATTTAAAATTCATGTCTTATGCTTCGAATTTAATGGATCTTTTGCATTAGAATATGGCTAGAAGAGGAGCTAGAAACGGTGAAGGTCTGGACTTGGAAACGGAACTCGCGAGGGTCTATCAGACACTCAATGCCGTGGCCATGAACCAGAACCAAGGAAGGGTGCCTGTGAATCCAGTACCCGAAGCAATCAAACTCGTGGAATCATTCAAGCAGATGAAATCACCGGTATTTGAAGGGAAGTCAGAACCTAATGCGGCTGACAACTTGATCTAGTAGGTAGAGACTATTTTCGAAGTCTTGGAGACCCCTGAAGGCAGCAAGGTGAAGTTGGCGACTCTGCAGTTCGAGAAGGATGTGGCTGTGTGGTGGCAGTCGATGAAGCGGACAATGGGAGGTATTGTTCTTGGCTGGGAGGAGTTCTTGGAAGAATTCCGCAGTCATTATTTTCCCTCAGATGTCCAGGAGAAGAAGGCCATGGAGTTTCTGTCACTGCAACAGGGCAGCATGTCGGTTAGGGAGTATGAGACGAGATTTACTCAGCTCTCAAGGTATGCTCCTGAATTAGTGATGGATGAGGCGAAGAAGGCTCGTAAGTTCGAGCATGGGTTGAGGCCGAGCTTGAGGTCCCGGATGATACCCCTCGGTATCAGGAGGTTTGACAAGCTAGTCAAACGGGCGGCAGCCACGGAGGCAGACATGGAGCAGTTCCACACTGTTCAGAATAGAAGGAACAACTGGAACATGGGGAAGAGGCCCGCAATTGCGGGGAGTGCCAGGGGACAGCCATCAGCCCAGAGGTTCAAACCAACGTAAGCGAATGCTGTCAACATAGTTGGGAGACTCGGAAATGCATGGGTGAGACCTCCTGTGGTGACTTGTTACAATTGTGGGGAGACAGGTCACTACCGATCCCAGTGCCCGAAGTTGCAGGATGTCGTCCAAAGGGGACCAACTCAGCAGACTGGAAAGAGACCGTACCAATAAGGGCGATTATTTGCCTTGACCTGAAGTTGATGCCGATGAAGTAGATAACGTCATCACTGGTACGAGGGCGGATGTTTAGAGGTTCATGTTGTTTTCTTTTTCCGTTTATTTAGTGAACTGTTACGTAATGAGTATGTATTATGTAAGAGGAGAACTTTATTTGAATGGAATGAAAGCTGTTGTTCTGTTCGATACTGGATCCTCTCATACTTTTGTATCACCTAGATTTGCTAAAGTTTTGGGAGTTGAACCAAAAATCTTTCCAGGCAAGATTTTAGCAGTAGCTACTCCATCACGGAAAACTTTAACCACTAATCGGTACTATGCTGACTGCGAGATCGTGAATGGAGATCGAATTTTCGAGATCAATCTGATCGAACTGAATATTTTGGGAGTCGATGTTATCATTGGCATTGATTGGATGTCGGTGTACAATGTGAATATCGAGTGCAAGACCAAGACAGTAACAGTAAAGGCTCCAGGAGGACCTGAAGTCACTTTCCAAGGGAAGAAGAGGTGTTCAGTGTTGGTTGCTGCTATCAGCCAGAAGAAGGGGATTCCTGCAGAGGTGCAGCAGATTCCTATGGTTCGGGATTATCTGATTGTGTTCTTAGAAGATTTGCCTAGTTTACCTCCGCATCGTGATGTAGAGTTCAGCATCACTATTCAGCCTGGGAGTGCACCCATTTCTAAGGCACCGTATAGGATGGCACCGGTGGAGCAGGATGAGATCAAACGAAAGATTGAGGAACTATTGGAGAAAGGCTTTATTCAACCGAGTGCGTCTCCTTGGGGAGCATCGGTGCTTTTGGTAAAGAAGAAGGATGGTTCGATGAGGATGTGCATCGATTACCGAGAGCTAAATAAGGTCACTGTTCAGAATAAATATCTGACTCCAAGAATTGATAACTTGTTCGATCGTCTACAAGGAGCTGCTATTTTCTCCAAAATAGATCTTCGGTCGGGATATCATCAAGTTCGAGTAAAAGATGAAGATGTGCACAAGACTGCATTTAGAACTCGACACGAGCATTACGAATTCTTAGTTATGCCGTTTGGAGTGACGAATGCGCCTGCAATCTTCATGGACATAATGAACAGAGTTCTGAGGCCGTTTATTGATTCTTTCGTCGTGGTGTTTATCGACAATATTTTTGTGTACTCCAAGTCAGAGGAGGAGCACACTGAACATTTGGCAGTAGTTTTGGGGATGCTTCAGGAGCATGAGTTGTACGCCAAGTTGTCCAAGTGTGATTTCTAGAAATCTGAAGTGGCATTCCTAGGTCACATCCTTTCTAAGGAGGGAGTGGCAACTGATCCTCAGAAGATAGAGGCAGTGAGAGATTGGGCAAGGCCCACTACAGTATAGGAAGTCAGGAGTTTTCTTGGATTGACTGGATATTACAGGAGATTCATTCAAGGCTATGCTTAAATAGTTGTGCCGCTCACTAGTCTGACCAAGAAGAATGTGAACTTCAAGTGGACCGAGCAGTGCGAGGCAAGCTTTCAGGAGTTGAAAGAGAGGCTGACTACTGCGCCTATTTTAGCTTTGCCTAGAGCAGGTGTTGAGTATGATGTTTACAGCGATGCTTCACATCGTGGGCTTGGTTGTGTCTTAATGCAAGAAGGAAGAGTAATCACTTATGGGTATAGACAACTACGACCGCATGAGAAGAATTATCCGACTCATGATCTAGAGTTGGCCGTGATTATCTTTGCCTTAAAGCAATGGAGACATTATGTGTATGGTGAAAAGCTGAACATGTGCACAGACCATAAAAGCTTGAAGTACATCTATCAGCAGAAAGATCTGAACCTGAGGCAAAGGAGATGGCTGGAGGTACTTGAGGACATTCGTCTGGAGATTAAGTATCATCCTGGAAAGGCTAATGTTGTTGCTGATGCACTTAGCCGCAAGAGAAGTCTGGCGAGTTTGATTACAACTCAGAGGCAGTTGGCAGAAGAGTTGGATCAGGCTGGCATTGAAGTTGTTCTGCAAGGCTTGGGATCATCCTTAGCTCAGTTGAGGCTTCAACTGACACTGAATGAAAGGATTATTGCAAGTCAGAAGGAAGATGCAGAGAGTCTGAAGATGAAGGAGCAGGTTGGTGCTGGCAAGTTGCCCGGATTTTAAATCAGGAATGAAGTGTTGTGGTTTGGTGAGAGGCTGTGTGTTCCGGATCAGTCGGACTTGAAAGAAAGTATTCTTCAGGAGGCACATGCTACTCTTTTGTCTGTACATCCTGGAAGTACCAAGATGTATAGGGACATTAAACAGCATTTCTGGTGGTCAGGTTTGAAACGGGATGTGGCTGAATTTGTGTCGAGGTGTGAGATTTGTCAACAAGTCAAAGCCGAGAATCAGAAACCTAGAGGTCTATTACAGTCATTACCTATTCCGGAATGGAAGTGGGATAACATCAGTATGGATTTCATCACAGGTTTGCCTAAGAGCCCTAAAGGCAACGATGCGATTTGGGTCATATTCGATCGACTAACCAAGTCCGCTCACTTTTTGGCAATGAAACTCACTACTTCGATGGATAAGTTAGCTGAGATGTATGTGGATGAGATCATCAGGCTTCATGGCGTTCCATTGACCATTGCGTCTGATCGAGATGCACGGTTTACTTCGCATTTCTGGAGGAGTCTTCAGACAGCTTTGGGTACTAAGACGGATTTCAGCACTGCTTTTCATCCGCAAACCGATGGGCAGACCGAGAAAGTCAACCGTATTCTTGAGGATATGCTTCGGTGTTGTGTACTAGACTTCGGGGGCAGTTGGGAAAGGCACTTACCTTTAGTGGAATTTGCCTACAACAACAGTTTTCAGACTAGTATTGGGATGGCACCGTACGAAGCTCTGTATGGCAGGAAGTGCAGGACGCCTATTTGTTGGTTCGAAGTTGGGGAGCATCAGATGTTTGGACCTGAGATTGTGCAGCAGACCTCTGAAAAGATTGATCTAATCAGGAAGAGGTTGGTGGATGCTCAGAGCAGGCAGAAGAGCTATGCAGACAACCGGAGAAGGGACCTTGATTTTGAGGTTGGTGACTTCGTCTTTCTAAAGGTATTGCCCAGCAAAGGCGTGATCATTTCGGCAAGAGTGGGAAGTTAGCCCCGAGGTTTATAGGCCTGTACAAGATATTGAAAAGGCTCGGGAAAACTGCTTACCGGCTTGAGTTACCGGAAAAGTTATCTCAGGTTCACAATGTCTTTCATGTGTCTATGCTAAGAGGTTATATTCCAGATCCGAGTCATCATTTGCCTGAAGTGCTGGAAGGTTTGCAGTTGGATCTGAGTTACATTGAGTCTCCTGTCGAGATTATTGATCGTCGGGAGAAGGTCTTAAGGAATAAGATGATACCGATGGTCAAGGTAGTCTAGAGAAACCATTTGGTTGAAGATGCTACTTGGAAATCTGAGGAGAGAATGTTGAAGGATTATCCTGTGCTTTTTGCTTGATTTATATTTGTATTTTTTTTGCTTGTTGTGAGTGTTTTTTCTTCTCGCTCTTGACTGTAGTTCCGGGGACGGAACTATTCTAAGGAGGGAGTGTTGTAATACCCCGATTTTCATTTATGAAAATTATTAATTTGCGCACGTGAAATTTTGTAGTATAAAAATCTTATAATTATTTTCCATTATGGATAATGTATATATATATATGTATATGTGTTCTCTAATTGTTTTTATAAAGGCCCATTTTCTTCAAATAAACAAAAGCCTTCTTTTTAGCCCAATCTAATTTACTTGGTAAACTATTAATTTGGCCCATTAAATAAAGCCCATGAGCTATTTCTCTTTCATTACAACTTGTAATGTAGAATATTTTTATAAGACTATTTTTACAAAAAATAAAATGTACAACTTTTATTATGGGGGACTAGTGAATGCACGTGCATTGCACGTACACGTGCATGAGCACACCAATTGGGGCCGGTTTGGATACAAGTGGGGATTTGTGTATGGGTAGTTACTTGAATGTGTGGGTAGTTATTATAACTCCTACTCTCATCCTAACCCTCTATTCTATAACCATCTACTAAATCCTAGCCCTCCAATCCACCCAAAAATTGTGTATAAATACCCCTCCCATTTAATTGTTTTCTACATTAGAAATCTATTGGAGAAGAGAAATTTTTATAAGAGAGTTGAGTTGTTCTTTGGAGGCCGGCCACCAATAACCAATTGGAGGATTCGATTCTAGCAAGGAGCAAGGAGGAGGAGACGTACATCGCAACTAGGAAGCTCTAAGGGATTTCGCTTTATTTCTTCAAGAGGTGGGTGTTTCTCATGACTTCCAGAATAGAAATCATGCTAGGGCTGAGAATTGAATTATACGTGTGTAAAGTTAGATTGATTGAATAATTGTCCCATGCTATATACATCATGTGAAACTGAATGATGGAAAAGAACTAAGACATTTTTGAGGAATTGGAAAACTAGTCGTACAGTCGACCGATCATGTCGACAGTCGGCTGGTCTTAAAGAATAAAAGTTACCTTGTTAAGTTTCATACAAATTATGCATGAATAGATAAGCAAAATTATTGCTCGTGACATTGCTACGATTTGAATGAAAATGAAACATAACTGTGATTGCAGGAAACGAATGAAATGTTATGGTTAATGTTATTTTGATTGTAATCAAGCATGCTAAATTGGAGTTAATATTCATCTCTGTAGAAAAACAAGGAGTAAGATTATGTTGTAAGAAATTGGGGTTGTGTGAGACATACTAGTTGTGAGAATCTCTACATTAAACCATGCCTGTGATGATGGTAGTCAAATAAAGTTCCATGTTAGTGTTGATAAATGAACATACTTTAGTTAAACTAAAATGTTGTGCACTAATTGAAAAGGGAAGAAGAAACGTTTCTTTACTCTAAATTTTAATACTGATCAGTCGACCTAACAGATGTATTAGTCGACTGACCTGAATATCAAAATTTTCTGAGTTTAAAACCCTGCAGAACAGCCGACTGGCCTGAGTAACAGTCGACTGTCCTGACCCTTTTTGAATTTTAAGTCTTTTCGGAACAGCCGACTGGTCGTGTTAGCAGTCGACTATCCTGAGTATTTTCTTGAATATTTTCTTTAGCTGAACAATCGACTGGCTATGTTTTTAAGCCGACTGTTCAGATTATTCTGATGTCTCAGAGTTTAATTTTCGTCCCGTGACAAAAATAAACACATATATGTATTGCTTGAAAAAGATTTTGATAATGGAGATTGTATGTGACGGATTAGGAAAGTGAATTTTATTTACCTTTGCATGAAATCGCATATGAAGTGAAGTAAATTATTCTGTTGAATTTATGAAAGATTTTACGATTATGAATGCTATGAGCATAAGGAAAATCAGATGTAATCATGAAAAGAATGAACTTAAGAGCTTGAAAGGCTCAATTCTTGTGAAATTGTGAATTGAAATTGAGAACTAGAGTGTAGCTAAGCCTCATACCGGCATTGGAAAGAAATAAATTGAAATAAAATTTGAAATGAAAAGACCAAGATTTGGGTCGTGTTGAATAAAGAATTAAGTCCGGTATAGTGGAAAGGCTAACTTTAGAAAATTGATTTTGTTCATGATTCTAATAAACTAAGTACTAGATACATAGTGAAGATGTGATGAAAGTAAGAGAAAAACACGAGTATGAGGGCCATCGGATTGGCGGTGTGAGAGTGATCCACAGACTGTGACATGGTGTGGGCACTACTCCAGAATTATCGTCCCGGTGGCGACGCTTGTGGGGTGTTTTGGTGGCTATGGGTGGTGCCATTGTTCCATGGCGGAGGCTGAATTGTCCATAGTCTGCCTGCTCGATGCGTCGTGTCAGTGCGTGGGATTCCCCTCCAGACTGCCTGGACATGGGCCCATAGGTCATAAGACATCTAAGATACTTACCGTAGTTACCGTAGTAGTTTAAGTCATGGTGAGGGATCGAACCCTATAAGATGAAGTACGATTAAGGGCTTGCCCTCGGACCTATGTAGTATGGGATGCATAGAATCCGAACAAATGCGCATTAGTGTCATATAACATAATAATTGCATTAAGGACAAAGTGCACAATCACAACATGACATCAACAGGATAGTCCCTTTAGTTTTGTTTGTGAACAAGTTTTTGGTTTGTTAAGAAATGAGAATCGTTATACTGTTTCCGGCTTAGAGAGGATGGCCGTATATAATTTTCGTCGGTTGAATAAACTGACGTACCCACAGTTTTATATGCAGGGAAAATGGTACGATAAAGATTAAAGGAGAACTGAAGCTTAAAGATTATTCAAATATTGTTGTACTTTTATATAATAATGTTGTAATTTGCTTCCGCTGTGAATTGTAAAGTGTAAAGATTATATGAACTCTGATGTAAAGTGAAAAGTTTTTAATTCCTTGTAAAATTGTACGAAAGAAGCGTAAAGATCCTGTGGAATCTCGAATTCAGTTGCATTTGGAATTCGGGGTGTTACACTTAGCAACAGACATGCGAATTCAGTTGAGGTAACCTCCTCATTGCTAGAATGTGAGAGAAGAGATTACCCAGTTCGGTATCTAGGAACCCCAATCAGTCCGGGTAAAATAAAAAAAGAGGACTATGAACCGCTTATACAAAAGATTGAGAAGAAACTAGCTGGATGGAAAGGAAAGTTTCTGTCGTTAGGGGAAAGAATTACTCTTATCAATTCCTTACTAAGTAGCCTGCCCACGTACCTAATGTCAGTCTATGAGATCCCAAGCTGGGTGATCCGAAGAATTGATACGTGCAGGCGGAGATTCTTGTGGAAAGAAAGTTGCGAAGACAAGGGGTTTCATTTGATGAAGTGGGACAGAGTCTGTAAGAAGAGAGAGTTTGGGGGAATGGGCATCACCAACCTTCGAGATATGAATAAGGCGCTGCTAGCAAAGTGGTGGTGGAAAATACACAAACAAACAAAAGCGTGGTGGAGCAATTCGTTCATGAGATATAGAAGGCGGAAAATCATCAGATTTAGAGAAAGATGTAAGCACGGTAAGTCATCAGTCTTATGGAAAGGAATTGCTAGAGTGGGGGATACCTTCCATGCGAATACGAAATGCATTTTAGGAAATGGGAGGAGCACTAGATTCTGGAAGGATAAGTGGTGTGGGGCGAATACCCTAAAATCACTTTTCCCTGACCTGGCTAACGAAGTTTCCTGTCCAGACAACCTGGTCAACGAGGTGTGGAGGAATGGAAGGATAAAGCTTCAATACATAGGAGCACTTTCAAGCAGGGGGGAGATCCAACTGGAGGCGATGAAAGAACTATCGGGAGGGGTTGATGAGCCGGAATGGGAGGGTCAGGACGAAAGAGAATGGACTAGGGGATCTTCTAAGACGTTCTCCATTGCGTCGATGTACGATATCCTGAACGATGGGGGGAATAGAAACCATCAGGCTAATACTATTTGGAAGTCCCAGGTGCCAAATAAAGTTAAAGCGTTCTTATGGCTTGTCCTCAACAGCACTATTCTAACCAGGACCAAACTTAGGAAGCATAACCTACCAATAGATGTTACATGTCAGCAGTGTAACATGGAACCAGAGGACACAAACCATATCTTCTTCTGATGCCCGAGAGCGACTCTAATTTGGGAAGTTATAGGGTTGGTATTTCTTACCATACACACTCTGAGCAGTATTGAAGACGTATGGGGTTCATGGAGACTGGGTAACATTAGGAGAGACCTTAGGTCGTCATGGGATATTGCGAGTGGAGCTATTTTGTGGTCCTTTTGGTTGGATAGAAATGATTTATGCTTTCATAATATTAAATGTAATTTTCATATATTATTGCGCAAAGTTATGGTCCTAATGAATGAGTGGACAGGTAATACAGGCTCAAGGAAGAGAATCCGGTTCAAGGGGATCGAGTGATCGGGTTGGACTTGGAAGATGTTATCGCCGGGCTTGTCTTTGGGTCAACTGTGGCGAGGAGGTGGGGGTAATGAAGTTTAGTAGCTTGTGGTGTTGGGCAATGTACTTCACTTCATTAGCGATAGGTTTGTAATAGATAGGGTGTTGTAATATTTTATCTATTTTGCGTGTCAGGGGGCACAGTACTTGGTAGGGGTTGTAATAGGAATATTTTGAGGTTTCGTTAAAACTTCATTAATGAAATTGGTGACCGCGATCACTTTTATCTCAAAAAAAAACTGTGTGATTGAATCATGCACGAAGTTACTCTGAAGTATAAACTCATCAATTTTTATTTTATTTTAAAACACGAAAATCAAATATGCACATGAAATTTCTAGGAAATTACAGTAATAAATTAAAGCAAGAGTGGGAATTTCTGAAGTTAGAAATACATAATGAATGGTTTAGCCGGTTACTCCGTAACTGTAGTATTGCTAAAGCCAACTTGATATGATCTGGACTTCCTTCTTTCTAACAATTTGAAGCCATTCTGGATCTTCGTTTGATGCAAACCTGAGATCTACATGATGTGCTTCTGCCAATTTTGGAGACAGGTCTCAGAAACACTAGGAAATAATCGGCAGGTAGATTTATTTGTGCATATACCCTATGCTCTTTAATAATACTTCGAAGCACTTGAAATTAATAAGGGTTAATTCATCAAAGATTACGAACCTTCTGGTGCAACTATAGCTACAAGGAAACTATACGAACCTTCAGCCAAGATACAACATTAACATCCTTCAATAAACAATATAAAAAAGAGCTCAATCAGCCAAGATACAACTTAAACATCCTTCAATCAGCTGATAAACAACATAAAAAGAGCTTTATCAGCCAAGATACAACATAAACATCCTTCAATTAGCTCATAAACTACATAATAAAGAGCTCAATCAGCCAAGATACAACATAAACATTCTTCAATCAGGTCAGAAACAACATAACAAAGATCTCAATCAACCAAGATACAACACAAACATCCTTCAATCAGCTCAGAAACAACATAACAAAGATCTCAATCAGCCAAGATACAACACAAACATCCTTCAATCTGCTCATAAACAACATAACAAAGAGCTCAATCGGCCAAGATACAACATAAACATCCTTCAGTCACCTCAAACAACATAAGCAAGAGCTCAATCAGCCAAGATACAATATAAACATCCTTCAATCAGCTCATAAATAACATAGAAAAGACCTAAATCAGCAAAGATACAACATAAACATCTCTCAATCACCTCATAAACAACATAAAAAAGAGCTCAATCAGCCAATATACAACATAAACAGAGTTCAATCAGCTCATATATACAACATAAATAGAGTACAATCAGCTCAAAATTTCACTTCTTGCTTGAGCTGCTGCTGCTGCTTGCTTGAGCTGCTGTTATTGCTCATGAAAAAAAATTAAAACAACAATCTTAAACAAGTATTAATGAATTAAAATATTACTACAAACTGCCAAGTAGTACTAATCAACAAAATCATGAACTGAAGTAGTCGTAGGCTTAGAACACACTTCTATTTCACTATTTGTTCAATTCAAGCATACTTATTTCCCTAGGGCTGCAGTATTATGTCATGCCAACTAGTTTCAACCGTGTCCCCCCCCCCCCCCCCCCCCCCAATGCCAACTTAGAATGCTTAGAAACATAATTAAATAGAGCTCAATCAGCCTGGAAACAACATCAACAACTTTTAATCAGCTCATAAACAACATAAAAAAGAGCTCAATTAGCCTAGGAGCAACATAAACATCTCTCAATAAGGTCATAAACAACATAAAAAGGAGCTCAATCAGCCAAGATATAACATGAACATCTATTAATTTTGGTTGCATTATTATGTCATGGCTAGTATGAAATCCAACCTAAAATTTCCTACAATTGCTATAAAAAGAAACTGGACATGATGCTTCTTCACAAACTAATGCTATTCAACCTTGAGAACCAAAAATGCAATAGCTATAGGCTCAAAACTGCAAATGCTATAGGCTCAGAAAACACACTTGTGTGTAAGGATTGTTTAAATCAAGCATCAAGATTAGTATATGGCTACATTATTATGCCATGCCAACTGTAACCATCACCCCCCCCCCCCCCCCCCCCCGCCAAAACATTCAAGCAAGGCCATTGGGTTCAAAGAGAGGTAGAGGGGCAGATCAGATCTAAGCCCATTGGGTTCGAAGAGAGCTGAGAAATTACATTTTTGTCCCTCAACATATCTCATCTCATTAACGATGGGCGGATCAGATCTAAGTCATCGAATCGCGATCCAATGGCTGAGATCTTTTGCTCACGATAAGGATCTCTTCTCACCATCTTATAATAGACTCACTCATATAGTAGAGAATCAAACACTTCTTGCAATTTCTATAAACCCCCAAATTGCAAACGCCCTGAAGCAAGGCCAGCAAACTGCAATTGCAATTGCTATAGACCAAAAAATTATTCATTGTCTTCATTGCATAGATCAATACCAATAACATAACCAACACTCAATCAAAAAATTGTAAGGGGAGGCATAATAATTCAAAGTAGTTCTTGTAAAATAGTGCTTGTCATCATTGCCTAGATCAACACACAAAACAGAAGGCAGTATCTACAAATTTAAAAGCATTGATACTGAGAATCGAACACTTCCTATTTGGGAGAATCATGCATCACTTTTCTATCCATCATAGAGAACAAACTGTGATTCTATCAGCTTGCTTGCAAACATCAATATATAACGATAATTTAAATAAATGTGATATGAGGCGTTATACAACAATAATTAAACCCTCTACAAACTAAACCCTTTACAAATTTTATAAATATCTTCTTTTTATCAAAAATTAAACCCTCTACGAATTAAACCCCAGTAAAGAAACAAATCTCTTCTTTCTACTAATCTAAATTTGGGGAAATAAATAAAAAACAAACTATTTTTATTTATAAAGGAAAAAATTGGATTTTCAAGAAGAGTTTGGGATAACCCGATACAAAGATTGCAGCTTTACTAGGAGATCGACGATTTGCTGGAATAACGAAGAAGGGCTCAGCTGATAGGGTTTCGATTTAGGGGATCGATGATAGTAAACGCAGCTAGGGTTTCGAATTAGAGGATTCCAGTGTGTTGAGAGAAAGAGGTGGAGTTTCGATTAACAGGGAAGAGAGTAGAGAGGGAGTTTTGATTTACAGATTCGTGAATTAAAGAGCTTCAATTTGGGGGCTAGGATTCCAAATCGGGAAGTGGAGAGAGGGAACAAGGAGCTAGGGTTTATGGGTTCGAAGCTCGTAGTGAGAGGGCATCGACTGAGGAACATATCCCGATGAAGAGAGTTCCGATGATAATTTTGATGAACCGTTGTGAGGTAAAAATTTCAATGGGGTAAAGTATTTGAATTTTGTAGACTACCAATACTAATCTTCTTTTTTTGTTTGAATTACAATAAATCTTGTAGTTATTTATAGAAGGAAGCCCAATTGTCTCTTGTTGCGGCATATTCTTAATTCCAACTATTGTTTTATATTTGTATGTAATTGGTTAATATATGTACTTGGGTACGAATGTTGATGGATATGTGGCTGTAGTCTGTTTTTTGATAATGTTTTAGTCGTTTTAGTTGATATTCATTATATTTTTTGTATTGGTTGTTGATTGATGAGCCTTAATATGTTCTTGTCGGAACAGTATGAGTATTGTGAATGTTGAATGAAATTGGGTATCAGCTTTTTTTGTTGTGGTACCAGTTTGTTTTGGTATCAGTTTTTTTTAAATCTTTTTTTATATAAACAATTTATTAACTTAGGCCGTTGTTATGATTTTTTTTGGTTTCTGTTGACTTGCTCTCTGACTTGAGACGAGATTCACATGGTTTTGTACATAAAAAATTTATTAACATAGGCCGTTGTTTCTTGGTTTCTGTTGAATGGGCACTCTGACTTGACAGGAGATTCACATTTTTTTTCACACAAAAAATTTATTAACTTAGGCCTAAGACGTGATTTTTTTAAAACAATCTTTTAACTTAGGTCGTTGACACGAATTTTATTTAATTTTCACAAATTTATTTTTTTAAAAAAATTTACCGACATGTGTATTCTTTTTTTTGTGGTAAAGTCTAGTGGTCAAGTCAACCAGGTTTTTAGGGAACTTATTTAAAATTGTAAATCTTGTGACATCTCTTATGTATGGGATGAACACATCTATTGGGATCATGTGTAACGTAAGGAATAGTCTTGTTTTGAAACAATTTGAATTATTTTTAAATATGTTGTATTATATTCATCTGATCCTTATTCTATTCCCAACAATTATCGTTCCATATTCAGACAATCGATTCGAATAAGTTCCAATGTATTATCCAATAGACAGAATCGTTTGTATAGACATTATCCCTAACCCTACACTAACCCTCCATAACCCTACCCTAACCCTCCTTAACTTAGGCCGTTGAACAACGACCTATGTTTTGATTGTTTTTTTTCTTCTTCTTGGAAATGGACAACATTTCTTTTTTTAATTTAATTTTTTTGGATTGGTATGTGTATTCGTTTTTGGGTAGTAAAGTCTAGTGGTAAAGTCAACCAAACTTTTGGGGAATTTATTTTATATTTGTATGGTATGTGTATTCGTTTTTAAATACGTTGGATAGGCTTACATTATGGGTTATGGTTACGACTACACTTCACTACCCAAAAACGAATACCCAAGTAGGAAAAAAAAAAAATTTTAAAAATTCCTAAAGTGGTACATACCCTTAGATAGAATGTTGGGAGAAACAACTTTACGGTTAGAATAAATGGCTAACATGAGGTTAGGGTCAGAGCAGGTTAAGGGTTAGTGAGGGTCAGGGTTAGGGTAGGGTAAGGGTTAGGGTTATGTTAGGGTAGGGTTATGGTTATTGGATAAATAATTTTTTAAATATTTTGAAAAATTCTTTTGTTTCAAAACCTTGGCAATCTCCTCTCTTGTCAGGGAGCAAGTGCACATTTTTCAAAAAATTTCATCAGCAACGACCTTAGTTAATGAAATAAAAAAATGCAAACTCCTCTCAAGTCAGAGAGCAAGTGCACATTTTACAAAAATTTCATATCAACTTAGGCCGTTGTTGGAAACAATGGGCTAAAGTTAATTTTTTTTTAAAAAAAAAAAAAAAACCTTGGCAATCACCTTTCAAGTCCAAGAGCAAGTGCACATTTTTCAAAAAATTTCATATCAACTTAGGCCGTTGTTCCAAAGACGGCCTTAGTTAACGAAAAAGACAAAAAAAACAAAAGAACAAAGGCAATCTCCTCTCAAGTCAGAGCGCAAGTGTACATTTTACAAAAAAAAATTATATCAACTTAGGCCGTTGTTGGAAACAACGACCTGAGTAAATGAAAATAATAAAAAAAAAACCTTGGCAATCTCCTCTCAAGTCAGAGAGCAAGTGCACATTTTTCAAAAAATTCATATCAACAACGGCCATAGTTAATGAAAAAACAAAAACAAAAAAAAAAACAAAAGGCAATTTCCTCTCAAGTCAGAGAACAAGTGCACATTTTACAAAAAAATTGATATCAACTTAGGCCGTTGTCAACGGCCTAAGTTAATGAAAAAAGAAAAAACAAAAAAACCTTGGCAATATCCTTTCAAGTCAGAGAGCAAGTGCGCATTTTTCAAAGCCATGTGATATCAACGTAGGCCATTGTTTTGTTACTGGAATAAAAAACAAAACAAAAAAACTTGGTAATCTCAGCTTAAGTCAGAGAGCATACATGCAACAAAATCCACAAGTCAGATAGCAAGTGATTCAGAGAGCATATACTCAGCTGCAAGATAAGATGCTTCACATCGTATCCCATACATGCAACAAAATCCACAACATTAACAATAATTTGCTAACAAAAAAATCTTCACAATCACTTTGGGGAAACATAACAACTAACAACAATAACAACTGAACATCAATAATAATCCACTAACATTAAAAAAATTAACATTTCCATTATATACAATAATAACAAGTTTCACATTGGACACGAATTATAAGACACTAAAACTTCCCACGTGTGTAGTGTTGTGGCTCTCGCCTCTTCTGAATAGGTTGTCACCGAGTACGCCTTACTTGGGTAACTTCTTGTGAATGACTGATACCTTCTTCTTCTAGAAATTCTTGCTCTTCTTCTTGTCGCTCTTCTTGTTGTGGTGGAGGTTGGTGTAACCGTTGTTCCCCGAGCGAGATGGCCTACTAATCATGCTCTTTTGGCCCTGTGAACGTACATTCGTATTTAAATAACGATTCAGTCGCTTGCCATCTCCTACCTCTTCTAGTGATCCCCGACATGAAGTAAGCATCTTCCGAGCAAAAGCTTTCATGTTCGTGTCGGCATTGCTCTTAAGTACCTCTACACATTCCTTTGCAATATTCCATGTATTTTCGATCTATAACAAAGATGAAAATATAGTATCACAATTCCATAATGAAATCATAAATTTTAAAACAGTTAATGACGATACCCAAAAAAATATTTGATAACATATTTGACTTACCAAAATCTGATATGATGATGCCTTCGGTTGGTACAGGGAGTTGTGCCGTAGAATATGCCGGTGGTGGTTCCCTCTCTCTCTCTCTCCTTGAAATTTGTACTGGAATGCCAACTGGTACTTCGCTTTCGAAGATATGCACAAACGCATTATTTCTTGGTACCAAGTCATGTACGATAGGATTGAAGTGCCACCGTATGGCTGGACATCATCCATAACCTTTTCAAACCTTTGCTCATTCCACATTGCTACATAACTATGGTGGAAATCTACCCAGTCAGGTTGGGCATACGACCGATACCTTTAATGGCGTGTAACTCAGTGTCGTACTCCCTTGGTCGGGAATACAGGGCTCCAGCCCAAATTGACGAAGGACTCTATCCAGCCAATGATGTTCCACTGTATCAAAGTTGATGAGTGCTACCAGCGTCAACCATAGCTGCGAACCAGCTGTACACGCTGGTGGAATTCTTTCCATGCGCTCGGGGGTATATGACTCCTAAATTACCAATTCATTTCGTAGTTGATCGAGCTCGTCCCTGTAGTATGTTAGAACCCCTTTTGGGTTATCTTTGCAGCTTCACCTACAGGCCTAATACACACCTAAAGGTGGTCGCATCTCAACTATGGGTGCAGGGGCCACCCAACCCTCCATGTGTCTAGTAATATGGGGACGACCCAAGTTTATATGTTCCCATGCCCAAATCTGAAGCAACACCATCAGCTCAGTAATCTCAACTCCATCGAGAGAAACTGCACACAATGTCCTGTACAGGGTGGCTAATGTACAACTTCCCAAACTATACTGGTCGGCTAAGCTTAGGTCGGTGAGCAATCGTAGATACATAAGTGGGATGGTATCTCCGCTGGAGTTAGGCAAGAGAACACCTCCTTGCACGGTTAGAATATCGGCCTTAGTGTAGCACTACACTTCGTAGTCGCTCGATTCATCATTCAACGTCCCTTCAACCTTTCCTTCAACCATGTCATTGGGATTGATGGTCCCACAAAAATACCCTTATCATCTTCTTCATCATCATCAAACTCTGTGCCAAGAAGCTCATTACACAACTATATTTTATCGAAATTCATAGTACCCATCACGGCCATCCAATCTATTGGAAGACTGGAATTCACGGCGATATCTTGCAATGTCATCGTCACCTACCCCACCGGTAGATAAAACTGTGTCTCTGGCCTCCATCGCTCGACGAAGGCTGCTAGAAGTGCTCAGTCTAGTTTACCTTACCCATCAAACCAACTCTGTAAAAATCGGCTTGGACAAGGTAATCATGGGTACGCGGGTGCATCGTCAATGTCTCATGCGTACGAAAGTTACAATTTCGCGTCGTCCCTCTTCACACTTCCTCGAATCTGTGACGGTCTTGCAAAGTGAGTATGTGTGACTTTAAAGGTCCTCGACTGCGATATTCATCCGAAGACGACACACCAACCTATGCCAACTTTAAAAATTTTATTAGTGTACATAAAATATTACGTATACAAAATTCACAATGAAAACGAATAATTCACTTACTCCTGTAGAGGGTTCACCCCTACCACTACCAGAAAGTCTTTCGGTTCCCCTCGTTCTAACTATTTCTCTATTAAAAAAATATAACAATTGGTCAATACACTATTCATATATGTATAGATATAAAAGAAAATACGTAAGAAAACCTCACAAACAACAACCCAAAAATACTAAATTTTGTGAGTAAGTCGGACTCACCAAACACAAGTCAACTCAACTTGTAGATGCAAGTTTTGACTCATGATTTGCAATATATGCCAATGTATCGCTTTCACTCATAGAAAATGAGTGAAAAGCCATTTATAGCTGTATCATGCAAAACGTGAGTCGAAAGTTGCTTCTACAAGTTGCGTTGGTTTGTGTGTGTGCATTCCGACCTACTCACAAAATTTTGTATTTTTGGATTGTTGTTTGTGAGGTATTCTAGTGAAAACTAACTCAAAAATTTTCAAAGTATATTGATTTACTAAAAAAGATACGAGAGAATCGCACAAATGGCATTAAAAAATTCTAAAATTTTGCTGACTCGAATTTTGTGTGTGCATGGGATCTAAATTGAGAGATGTATGATTGTTTTATTTTTGAGTTTAAAAAATTTTAATTTGGTGATTTATTTGATGAGTTTTTTATTGGTTTTGATTTAAGGTGTACGCAAGTTAGAGATGGATTATTTGGTGGTCTCAATTTGGGCTTGTAAACCATAGCAGGACAGGTACGCTGACCAGCAACCTAAAATAACTTGGCAAATATGCAACATTTATTTTTTTTACTACATGAGAAAATACTTTCGTGAAGTGTTCCCTTCACTGGTTGTTAGAAACCATGAATAACATAACATATAAGAACTTTTAGTGTATGTTTGGATATATAGGATTGGGATGACTGGAGTTTACCAGTAAAAGGTGCAAACTCTTCACTCAAGAAAGATAACTAAAGTAAATTTGTTATTTATCCATTTTGAATTTTTTTTATAAATGTGCAATGGGGAGACAAAGTGGAGATAAAATAAATGATTAGCTTGGTTTAGAGTTTTGAGAACTTCATGCATTTCATTTATGTTGAAATAATAATAAAAGGTATTTCAATTGCAAACTGAGTTTCAGACAAACAAATGTTTAGATTATTGGTATTATAGAACATTTACACCGGCACTTGCGTTACCACTGTATTTAATGCTCATAGTGGTTTTGGGATTAAAGTAAGTTCTATAAAACCTATATGATAATGTCCTTGCATAACTATTACAAGCATCTAAAAGTGATGCTGAAGTTAAAAAAAACTCTATGCAGTGTTTCTAACAAACTATATTCATTCCAGGTAAGTTCAAGCTAATGATCAAGAAGGCGATGGTTGAGCTGAAAGGTAGATATACAACTCCCCATATAATAAGTTTGCTACTTCAATTGATTAGTTGGACCTCCAAACTATTTTATATAATCAAACTAGGTGCACCTTTCCGAAGACGTGCCGTAGGCACGTGTCAACGGGCAAACCTAGTATATATATATGATTCATGTGTTTGCACCAAATAGGCATATTTTAGAGATAGTTTGGTGTTATCTTAAGTCATATACTGGTGTTACCCTGTGCAAATTGCAGCCTAAAATAGTTTTGAGGGACTTATAAAATTATATAGAACTCCAAAAAAGTATGAGAGAATTGGGAGAAACTTATGAATATCATCCTTATCGTAAATGCTGAAATCTTCCTTACCATCCTCACATAAGCAGATAGTTTATAAAATAACTGCAAAACCATAATTTTATTCAATTGAATATTACTAAAGCTGCTAGGGGCAGCAGCGTGGGGGTTGGACATCGGGGGACGCGAGCGGGGTGTGTGCGGTGTGTGTCGGGGGGTGGAGGCCGGAAGGGACGGGGGTCTGGGCTGGGGCTGTGGGAGGTGTGGGAGTAGGGGTGAGTTTAGTGATAGCCGTGAAATTTTGTGAGATTGGGAAAGTGAGAGGAGAAGATATGTGTTTGAGGGATTATTGTTTTTATTTTGTTTTGGTTTTTTATTAAATGCGTGCATAGTGCACGTGCTAGTTTAATATAATTTTATACTTTTCCTCTCCTTTCTCTATTTCAAAATATAGAAAGGGGAGAGGGGGTAGACAATCTCTCCTATTAGTATAACTAGTATTCTTCACGTGTGATGAACGTTTCGATAAGAGGTAGAGAATTTTTACGTGCGATTTACGTGTTAAGAAATAGTTGTAGAGTTGGACGTGCGTTGCACGTAATTGGTAAAAATATTTTGAAGAGAAACTATAATTTGTACGTGCAATGCACGTGTTTATAAGTAGAATTTGAGTTGTATGTGCAACATATGTGTATGTTTAGTGTTAAAAAAATATTGTAAAATTATTTTGCACGCGCGTTGCACGTTTTAAATAGGTGGAATTTTTTTTTTTGTTTTTTTTTTGTTGTAATTAATTAGAGAGTTGGAGTTGCACTTGCAATGCACGGGTTTGTATATTGACAAATGACAATCCCAACTCTCCCATTATAATATTAGAGATATATAGATATAAAAATTTCAGATCCCAACTAAACTAACTACTCTCACACTAGAGCAAGATAATAGGAAAATTTTTTTTTAACTAATTTGGAAGACTTTTGTTTTATCTTAACCACACATATTTTCCTCATATGAAAATAAAGTTTTTGTTTGAAATAAAAACAATCTACAATATTTTCTTAAATTATGAAATTGTTGGGGCAATATAGGTGCATGTAATATGTTGGAAATATGATCTAATATATCAGGTTTCAATATTTTGAAAATACAATTTATTACAGAGAGTTCGGATTCATGTAATAGTGTTTAGAAAATCTAAATATAAAGTTTTATTTGTTGCTAATTTATGCAAGATTATTATTCATATGTTATTCAGCAAACTATTTTTTATTTCCATTAAATTATTATTTTTTGAATTTGATCTATAAATTCGGTAAACAGTAAAAAAAAGTTTTTGGTAAAAAAAAAAGAGTCAAATTCTTAATTTTAACATCATTATCGCAGCAACTTGAAAATTATAAACATGGTCATTGGTGCATCGCACGGGTTACGTGCTACATCCATTTATATATTAATATATACAGTTTGCACGTTAACCTTATGATAGAAAAGCAAAAGAAACTTCACTCCCCTATTAAAGGATGGAACCAATATGATAATTGTCGCTCCAATTAATTCAGTTATTCAAACTGATCCAAACCAATTATTATCATTATAGCATTTTAATTTTAACTGCAGAAATTAATCCACATTACATAAAAAGCAAACCAAATCCATACTAATCTCAGGGCACAAGTACAAAACTTTCAAATGAAAACATAATGAGAATCCGAAAAATGTAAACAGAGTATCTACACCAACCTTTTCAATCAAAGGTTAACAAATCTCCCAAGTGAGCAACATCGAAAGGTACCTTTATTCCGACTTTACATTCCCCTAGCTTAAATGAAACTCTATGATTTCGCTTGTCAATAACTAAGTCTTGCGAATACTTGTCAAGAAATGCCATACCATTGCTTTCTTCTTTGGGTTTTCTAGTGAAAACTCCTTCTTTCGCCTGAATAAATTTCAGTATACTCATTTCATATTCGTACCCTGTGAAACCGATGAGCTCAACTTGATCCAAGCGCTGACTAGGACAGTAGAAGGGTTCATATACTGAGGAATCTGCCTCCGACCATCTAACCGTATACATCTGACAGATTTAGATAAAGGTTAATTATCATATATACATATAAATGCAACATATAAATATTAGAGCAAAGAAGACAGCGACTAAAAAGATGGCTTCCTTACATCAAAGCTGAGCTCCTGTAACAAAGGACAACTCTGGAGAAATGTGTTAACTGCTGAAGTTTGCCTCCAATCAGCAGGGCAAATGGTTATGCGTAGTTTCTTGAGGTCCTCAAATTTAATCTTAGACTCCCAAGAGCTGGTGCAAAAGGACAACAACTGGAAATAGAGAAAATGAAATTAGTTCAGATAGCACTAGCAGTAGAGGATTAATTTATATGTGCAAATTAATTAAGGTAGTGAAACAAAATAATTAATTACACCAAACTGAAATAATTAATGTACAACTTTTCTGTATTACACCAAACTGAAATTGAAAGAAAAGTTTATCAACAAAATAATTAATTAAGCATATAAATTATCAAGGTATTTGTTACTTTCCTGCTGCAATAAGAAGAAAAGGAAATTAAAAAAAAGGTCTTACTCACCCGCAACATTACCCCTCCCAGCTGAAGATACCGACTGCTTGCAATTCCTGTAACAACCTCCACCTGTTTAAGAAGATCCTGCACACCTTCACTTTCGGCACGAAAAGGCAAAGCGAAACCGCCGGAACTTGTAAATCCAGTTCCTCCAGGTTTGGGGCACTTACATCGATACGACACGAAGTAGAAAAATCCATTAAGTGCAACTTCACCAGGCTCTGACTGCTAACTTTTAGTTGTTTCTGACAACAGTAATCAAGGCTCAGAAACTCCAGTTTCTTGCATGTGGAAACTAGTTCTGTTACTAAATCCCCGGAAATACTCACGGCGTCCAGTTCCAGAGACTTGAGGTTTGTGCAGGAAACAATGAAAGTGCCTTTGGTTCTGAAATTACAAAACTGTAGTTTCAGGACTGTAAGTGATTTTGAAGAGAGTAGACAATTTGGTGCACGGAACATATCTCCTCTGTTGATCAGGCTCAGCTCATTGACACCATTATCGACCAACTTATGGGCCCACTGAGCTAGATCACGGGGATCATCATTGTTGTACGATCGGTAGACGCATCGTCCAAATATTTGAACTTTGCGGATAGTGAGACGAGGGGAGGAGATGATGGTATTGACGAGTTGGGCCTGTTTATGGGCGTTTGTAGGGAAAAGAAGGTCGAGATCGAGGTTGAAGTCGGTTTTGTGGGACCAGTAGTCGGCCCATTGGTGAGCCCACCGGCGAGAGAGAAGGCTGGTTCTCGCTGCGTCGGTGAGAGGGAGAGAGGAGAGGATTGAAAGCAGGAGATGGTCTGGGAGTAGGTTGAAGAAATCCATTGAGAGAGAGAGAGAGATTGAGAGAGTTTTGGAACAATAACTACTAACAGGTTTGTATAGAAAAAGAAGAGAGTATATATAAGATTTTAAACTATGCATATAAATATACATATAGGGTTTAAATATATAGATGTATATATAGATATCATGTTACTTTCCTCCCAAGTTATTTAGATGTCTTTTGTTAGTTAGAAATTTAGAAGTTAATATTGCGTTTGATTTCAGAATCTTTCCAATATATAGTGGTCAGGGTTAGATATGGAAAGCTGTCTTCTAATCACAAAAAAAAATCTATCAAATTTTTTTAAAAAAAATCTACTGGATATTTATTTATCCAATAAACTGGAGATATACAATTATACATATCCAATTATACATATCTGAATAAACTGGATATTTATTTATTTATTTGTTCTGATTTTAAAATCTGCATTGAAAATTTTGGTTATTCCTTGCCATATAATTAGTTGGCATGTAAAGATGTATACAGTTTTTGTGTTAAAGAAAAAGAAATTGTTATTAAAACTCATCAGACTTATATTACATTATACAATAGCTAAAGAGAGACTTCTAATTATATTATATTAGTAATTTACACGTCTTTATAAATATTATTTTTTATATAAAAATTCAACATTGTCTGGCATTGCACCTAAAACCTCATTTTTATTAGTTATGCATGTGCAATGTACGTATTTGTTTGGTTACAGTGCACGTGTTTGTTTAGTTACAAATAAAGTTTGTTTGATGACAAACTCTTCCATTAAAATAGTAGAGATCTTAAGCTAATAGGACTATCTTCTCCCTCCTTTCTCTATTTTTAAATTGCATCCCCGTATGTAAATCCTGAACAACAAAGAAGATGAGTCAAATGTAATTATGTAATGCACATCAGTCAGTTGAGATACAGAAAATAAGTTCAGAGCAACGTTAGGAACATGATGAACATGAGGGACAGAAAAATGGAGAGAATCAAAGAGATGGCCAGTAAAAATCATGTGCATATGCGTACCATTAGCAGTACGAATGGTATAGGTCAATGGTAATGGCTTGGTATTGATTATGTATGTGGCAGCAAGCGTCAAGTGATTAGTAGCACCATAGTCTAATATCCATGAGACAGAAGCATTACATGAATGAGTAGTAGATGAACCAGAGAAAGAAGAAATACCCGTTAACTCAAATGATTATAGAAGCCTTTTTAACTGAGAATTGTCCAGAGATGAACTAGAAATAGTATTCGTTGTAGGAGTTGCTTTAGCAATGATAGCATGTTATGGGATTCAAGAAGCCCGTTGAGAATGTTGTAAAGCACAAAAAAATGAGCAGTGGTATCACCCCACATTTGATGATAATTACACCAAACTTGAGGGCAAGAAGTGGCAGACTGGTCCGCAGGGTGATTATGCTGTTGTGGATGAGGGCGAAGTCAGTGAGATGTATACCAAGTATTAGTAGAAGTCATAGTGAAGTATTTGAACTTGAGCTGGACCCGAACAAAAAATATTTGGTCTACCTGTTCCAATAAAAATGTTGATACGGGTTGAATTTAGTTAATTTAGTTGGAGTCAACTGATTATGGTCAAAAGGAGGGTTTGAACTTAATTTTGCAAATAAAGAGTTGGAGTATGAAGGAGAGGTAGCCTTGGTGTTTGTTGTTTGTTTGGAAAAAGAGTTGGTGTTGGCGTCGGTGGATGGAGTTGTTGTTTAGTGTGATGTCTTGCTGTGGAGATCAAAATAAAAAATCACGAAATGATGAAACTTGGATTCAGACTGAGAAAGGGTCGTGATTTTGTTTGGGTTTTTAAATATCTGGGGAGAGTTGAGGAGGCAAGTAGGTACACTATTTTGCAAGGATCCTGAGCAGATAGACAGGAAAATAGAGTGGATGAAGCAGCAGATCAACGATGATTGCACGGATTTGGGCAGAGCAAAAGCCAGTGCAAATCAATGACGATGATTAGAAACGTGAAGGTTTCACGGATTTGGGCAGAACGGTATTATAGTAAAACGAAAGTGTTTTTATAAAAAAATTATAAGGGAGTCTTATTGACAAAAATAAAAGAGGTGTATTAGCTATTAAAACTACTAAACTGAAGATGGTTTTGTGAACTTTACCCCGTTTTTCTTATAATTGTGAAAATTTCTAATATTATAATGGGAGAGTTAGAGTTGTCGTTTATAGACATACCAACTTATGTGTATCACGCATACATAACTAAGATGAATGAGATCTCAGTTTGTTGCCAGACTACGTCAGAGTTTTATTTTTTTGTAAAAAAATATTTATTAAGACGTGTAAATTATTAGTTAACAATAACTATCGAAGCAACAACTAAGATCCCGTTGACAAGCATTAAAAAAACATGTGCCTCACTCGTCCTGGTAATTTTATCTATACCATTGCTCATGCTATAAACACCGAACATAGCAAAGGAAATCCCCAAAATCAAAAGAAATGCGGCAAAATTCTGCCGCCGCCTGCCTCGGCCCTTTCGCATCAACGGCCATTCTGGTTGAATTCTAATGGGTAAGTTCTCAATTTCGAAATTAGGCTTCGGTTTGGTTCCTTCGAATTGATTAACCAGTCATTCATTAACATATGTACGATAAAGATACATTCTTGCGCATTAATACAACATTTACCGTAAAGCTGAAATACAATAAGAAAATATTTTATAATTTGCAGAATCGGGTGAGCGCTCGTATTCTGGCTAGGAAAGCAGCTTCTGTGTCGGCTCTTCAACTTGTGCACAGTTGAGTTTCGGCTCCTCTATGCCATCTGCGGCGTAGGCGGTCAGGCTTTTCTTTTTTGTGCTGCTAGAGTTTTCTTCAGCTTATGTCTCGTTTTCGGCGCTGTTAGTCCTGCCTTCCCCTATTTTGTGGTGTGCAAGGTTAAGATTGGTGTTTCTGGGTGGGGATACTTTAGGCTTTTATCTCTTGGATCTGTCTTTCGGTTCTGTTACTACCTTGTTCGCTCATGTTGTCGGGTTGTCAGTGCTCCGAGACTTCTCTTCTTGCTCGTGGCAGTTCCTCGTGTCTTGCAGCAGCGAGCCGTAGTCTAAGCTTTCACTCCTCTTGGGTGCGGCAGGGCGCTCCTTTTCATACTCTGTACCCCTGGCTTCAGGCACAGTCCCCCTTTTCGAAGTTATTTCTACTTTTGTATCGCTGTTTTTCTTATTTGCATGCTAGTCTGTCGCTTATCGATTTCTTTATTGTTTTCTTCTGTCCGTTTTACAGCTTGTAAAACTATTGTACTTTATTTTGTATCGTTACTGTTTTTATTGATTAATATATTTTTTGATGGCCGGAGCCTTTTGGCTCTATCCGATATATCAAAAAAATACAACATTTACCGTACATAAAGACATGTATTTGCATTGTTAATAAGGTAATGATGCATTATTTTTTGAAGCATCAACCCTTATTATTTAGATGAGCTGGTGACAGGCTGATAGCCTGATTTGAGTGTTCCTGATACTGGAATTTAAATTCTGGGTTGAACTGTAAATTTTGTTTGCTTTGCCAATTGGTTTTGATTTGTCATTTTCCAATTAAGGGCAAAGTGAAAGAGAACCAATTCAGATGCTATGGTCACGGGCAACACAAAAATGCAATAAATGTATGAATTTGGTTGGAGTGGAGCAATGAGGGTTCGAATTGGGTTGAGACAATTAGAAGGATAGGACGCGTTACTGAACTTTTTAGGTACCCTTTTGCAAAATCATTTAAGAAACTCTTGTTGAGCACTTACCGGGAGTTGTATGTCTGGGAATTGAAGTGTTTATTGTTGGGCACATCTCTTTGTTTATATATTATTATTTGTAGTTAAAATACTCTCTGCATCCATCCCCAGATCGGATCTTTCAGCTCACGCACACTGATCCCGCTTCACAAGCTGCTTCAGGCAATATCGTCAATTTGACATTGTATAAAGAGATGGAAAGATGTTACTTAAAGGTATTTGTTTCTTCCTACAAGTTGTTATTTTGGTCCTGTCTTCTGTTTGCAATCAGATAATATCACTACCCTAAACTCGGGGAAGGCCTCAGATAGTGTTTGGTCGTGCAACCTCACAGTTCAGCTGGCTAAAACATAAATGTTACGACCATAAGTACTTTTAATTTCGAAAGATTCTATAATCACCCACTTAAACATTCCATTGATCTACCAATCACTGATTCACAGTACCTCAAGACATGCATTGTTCGGGAATTCTAGTGTTGGTTTAATGGTGGTTCTGTCTTTTGTTTTATTTTGTTTCACTTTTACAGTGCATTGATACAACTCATGATCAAGGTTGGGGCAAGCACCTAGGGAACAATTGCTCTCCTCAATCTGCTAACCACAGAGTTCTCACGTCAAGAAGAAGTTAAGTAGACAGTGAAAAGGCCGTCTCACGAGGCTTATATATATTCCCCCTTTTTGTGGGTATAAATAATCAGCTGGACGTTCGGAAAAATATAGATGTAACTGGTGGGATATGCGAGTTTTACTTTAGTTCACTAAAGTGCTATCCTCATTATCTCAGCACTTTGTAACTATATAAATGAACAAGTACAATTCATGTAAATGCACTGCTTGTTACTTTGTTAGCTTGCCAAATTGAGTGATTGTATTACTGCACAAGAATTTCAAATTTCTGATATCATGCTGAGGGAGCTTTATATGATTTGTTTGAGAACTGAGACATTTTATATTTGTGTTGAAGGTCTACTGCCAATCTTCATGTCCAAGAACTTCAGTTGCTTACATACTTGCATATTGATGTATCTGTTTCTCACAATTCATCCACTTTGGGTCTGTTTGGTTGCGGTTGCCTTGAAATTCACTGTAAAAAAATAAATCGGCTGAATGAGCACTATTCACTTGGTTTGGATGGCTTGAATAGGTTGGAATTGGATTCGTACTGTAGCCTATAGTAATGTGAATTTTTTGTCGTTTTGCGTGATCTCACTTTGGCCATTTTTTCTCCAAAAACAACCGCACATTAATGTTCATTCACTATTTATTAATATAATATTCATTTATTTCTCCAGAAAAAATAGGGATAGTAGATTAAACGAAAAATCTCCTTTTTCGTTTGATTTAGAGTTCCAAATTATAAGAATTTTTGGAATTCTAAGTATTTTTTATTGACGAGCCATAGTAATTGCACGTATCAAAGAAACTAACAGAATTATAGAAATGAGTTCAAATGGAAGATAAAAATCTGTTGATAAGTGAATTCCACTTTGTTGAACGTTACTTATAAGGTCCGGTTCCATAATCTGGTTTGATCTTGTAGTCCAAATAATTCCGTACCATGACGTATCTGGGATAGTAATAATTAGTGAAACAAGAATACTTGTACTAACCAGCGAAGTGATCCCCTCCCCGAAATTCCAAGGATAGGAATTGTGGGAATATTCTGAACCATTCATGAACAGAACAACAAATATAATTAACACATTTATGGCTCCCACATAGATAAGGAGCTGCGCGGCAGCTACAAAATTGGAGTTTGATGGAATATAGAATAAGGATGTACAAAAAAGAACCAATCCCAAGGAAAAGGCAGAATAAATTGGATTAGTAAATAACACTACCCCTAAACCCCTTAATATAAGAAATGATCCCAGAAATACTACAAGTATATCATGTATTGGTCCAGGTAAATCCATTATGTATAACAGATAAATAAGTCGAAATATTTCATGCATGACCTTACTAAATAGTCCAGGAAAGGGAAAGGTGGTACCCTTATTTTTTTTCTTGTATATGATAAGTTTTAAATGGAATGAATGAAATCTGAATAGAATGAATATTAATATATATGTATTTAATGGAAATATAGATAAAATTAAAATTCTTAGTGAATCCTAATTTTTTTATCTAAAAGATAAAAGAATAGCTTTTCTATTTCAAAATCATCACGAAAAAAAGATTCTCAGTTTCAATCAAAGAGCCATTTTCAACAATGAAAATAGTTAGTATTTTTAGTATCAGACTAACCAAAATAAAGGAGGCTTGGGTTCTTTATATCGAAATCAAATCTTAGTAATTGGTAATTGTTCTTGAATCAAAGGGTTTATCTTTTTCCATTTTAATTGGAGTTGAATTCATAACTGTTTGAATTGTGTAATCTCTAATTACTGACACTGGTAATCGACCCAAAGCAATTTGATTATAATTCAATTCGTGACGATCATAAGCGGAAAGTTCATATTCTTCAGTCATTGATAAACAGTTTGTTGGGCAATACTCGACACAATTACCACAAAATATACAGACCCCAAAATCAATACTATAATTAAGCAATTGTTTCTTTTTAATATTTTTTTTTCAAATCTCCAATCAACAACGGGTAGATCTATGGGACATACATGAACGCATACTTCACAAGCAATACATTTATCAAATTCGAAGTGGATTCGACCACGGAAACCCTCTGATGTGATCGATTTTTCATAAGGGTATTGAATAGTTACGGGTAAACGATTTGTATAGGATAAGGTAATTGTGAAACTTTGACCAATGTACCTTGCGGCTCGTATTGTTTGTTGACCATAATTTATGAACTCGGTCACCATGCGAAACATATTGTAAATATCCATGAATAAATTGATGTTTCTTTCTCTTGTTTGAGAGAAGTTATGGATCTAGAATCTCGTCATCCTATTTTATTTTATTTTTTATTATAGGGAAGCAAGTTCCGAAGAAGTTGTCAATAATAGATTACTCAGAGAAATAGGTAAAAGAAATTTCCATCCAAGATTTAATAGCTGGTCCATTCTCATCCTAGGTAAAGTTCATCTTGCTGTGATATGAATGAACAGAAAAAAATAAGCTTTAGCTAATGTAATAAAGACATCAACGGTCATTCCAAAGACTCCATCCATTTTATTTATTCTGGAAAGTTCAGGAATGGATATGTATGGAATAGAAAAATTCCACCCACATAAGTAAAGAACCGTTATAAATAATGAAGAAACTAATAAATTGAGGTAAGAAGCAAGGTAAAATAAAGCGTATTTGATACCCGAATATTCTGTTTGATAACCCGCTACTAATTCCTCCTCCGCTTCTGGTAAATCAAAGGGTGATCTCTCACACTCTGGTAGAGAAGAAATTAGAAAAAACGACAAACCCTATAGGCTGACGCCACAGATTCCATCCCCAAAAACCATATTGGGACTGTGGCTCAACTATATCAACTGTACTTGAACTGTTAGATAATCATAGTCGATAAGAACATCACTGTTCACATCGCTATTCCAAAACTGTACATGAGACCTCAGCTCCATACGGCTTCTCTATGGCCACAAATAAATGTAAGGTAAGGACTTATTCGGTATTATTGCCTGGTATGAATGAATAAATATGTACCCGGGAGTCCAAAATTAGACCAAAGAAATTCCGTCTGCTAAAAAAAGTGCTTCCAAATTGATCTTATCCATTATAGAATTGCAATTTCTTTTTGTTCGGTAATAACTTAACCCTTCAATGAAATACTCGTTATATCAATAAATATGTTCTGTTAAGAACTAAAAAAAAATAGAATTGGGCAGTCATTCAAAATTCATGACATGATAAGAATTCTATATTATATATAGATATGAATTATGAATGGGAAAAAGAAATAATAAATAGAGATCTTTTTTATTCTTATTTATTCATTTTTATTAATTCCATTTCTTTTAATCCTGTTCTTCTTTCTCAGAGAAGGAGGTACTCTGAAAATCCAAATAAATAAAGAATTAATTAGTTTTTTATAGTCATTTCTTTAATCAGTGAATAGGAGCATACTCTAGATCGAAATCGTGGGGAAGTACTGCTTGGTCATTTCTACCCACTTAAAGTCCTCATTATGATTCGTTTTCTCAAAAGTTTTATGCAAAAAATAATTTTTTTATATCTTACATTTTCTCCATTACTAATCTTTTGTGTACCTTGGTGTTCCTAACCGTTCGCTGATTTTTGATTGATCTCCGGTATGGTAATACATAGAAGACGGTAGTAGAAACCCCATATGGTTGACCCTTTTGTACCCGCTTCAAGATATGATAATTAGTGAAAGAATCTCAATCTTGGGGTAAACAGTTTACATTGCTTATGTTTATGTTTGTATTCTTGTACATATGGAATAAGATTTGATCTTCTTACTGCAAATTTGGAAACAGATTGATTTTACTCATATAACTATCTAGTTTAACTCGTCGATCCTAATCATTGATGAATAAAAAATGTAAATATTCATTCAATATATTCAACCCCGTTACTTTGAATTTCTATTTATTTTAGAATTTCATTTCTATTTATTTCTAGTTCTAGAGAAGAGGGAAAATAAAATAATAGAAGAGGGAAAATAATCATGTTCCAACGAATCACACGTAGAGATATTGATAACACACAAAGAGTTAATGGTATTTCATAACTAATAGATTGAGCAGCAGCTCGTAGACCACCTGAAAAGGAATATTTATTATTCGATCCTTATCCTGACATAAGAAGTCCAATATGAGCAATACTTGAAATAGAGATCCATAAAAAAACACCTACGCTGAGATCGGCTAAAACAAGACGATACCCAAAAGGAATTACTAAATAACTTAGTAGAATTGATATGACCGCTATAGACGGTCCTACGCTAAACAAATGAATATCGCCACTTCTTCGGTACTAAGTGAGACCACTTGGTCTGAGAGAAATTTTATTGAGAATGTCCCATTAACCAATTATTCATTCCAGACTTATAAATTTTCTTATTAGGCCTTGATTTGGAATCAAATATCCCTCGTGTCATACAATAATCTTTGATTCTATCCCTAAGAAAGGGGCGGGTCCTGTGATATTGAAGTACAGATTTCAAGTGATAGTTGTTAAGTAATCGGTTTTGTGATAATTTGTAAAATACATATGCTTGAGACAAAGAGGATAAGTCACAATAAATAGTAGAATTATTATTACTAATATTGGTATTAGAAAACAACTTTTTTTTTGACAGGCAAAAGGTAGGGTAGTCCTACCTCACATATATATATATATATATATATATATATATATATATATATATATATATATATATATATATATCAAAAGAAAATAGGTGCTAGTACTATTACAAAATAGGCTGTAGTCGGTTTCTCGAGCATAGGGTGGAGCCAAGTTCGAGATGGCATGCCTTTGGATCGTAGAGAGGGTAGTGGACTGTTGTCGTACACCTCTACTAGATCCAATGACATGATCTCATCCCTCTTTTCCACCCTTAACAAAGCCCGAAACAAAAAAACCTCCCAACAGCCGAGAGAAAACATAAGACATAAAAAACCATAACCAGAGTAGCCATCAGAGATCAAGTAGAGTTTCCATCGGCAGTGTCACCTCGAGGGGGCCTCATTAGGTCGCTGTCTCCCGTGCCCCTGATTTCCTTTATAATCTTTGTCTTCTTCTTTGATTCTCCACTTGAATTTAGCCAATATGAAAACCAGAATTCTGTATTAGTGATCAGCTTATCCACAGGTGTATGCTTGCTGTAAAAAATTCTATCATTTCTAACATTCCAAAGACTCCAACAGACAGCTAATGTGACCAGATGCCATGAGTGAGTGAATTTGTGCTTGTTGTGATCAAAACACCAAGTGGTGAAACATGCCGAGATGGACTCTGGCAGATTGGTGATGTTGAAGGCTTCTGTGAAGTGTAGCCATGTGTGAGCAGCCTCCGGGCACTCAAAGAAAATGTGGTAGGTGGTTTCAATCTGACATGCGCAAGCAGTTCATGCCAGATCACCATCCCAACCTTTAGAATGTAATCTGTCCTTCGAGTTAAGCTTTTCTCCGCACAGCATCCAAATGAAGATTTTACATTTGAGTGGTGCGCAGTTCTTCCAACAAGCACGATAGAAGGGAGAGATAAGGCCAGAGACACTATAGAAGGTATAAGCTAATTTGACAGAGTAACTCCCAGTGTGAGAATGGTTCCAGAGGGCTTTATCAGGTTGCTGCAATGGCTGAACATGAGAGATGGCCTGAAGAAGAAGTCTCTTTTCCATCAAGGTAATACTAGTAGAGGATGTGTACAGACTAGGTCTCCAAGTCCACATGCCTTGGGTCAGTATGCCCTGAGATCTTAGAGATGCTTCTTTGTTCCATGCTGCTTCAAAGAGGGAGGGGAAAAGGGTGGCAATGCTTTGTTTCTCAATCCATTTAGAGGTCCAGAACTTGAGTATAATCCCGTTGCCAAGTTCCCAAGAGATCCCCTGATCGAATTAATTGTTCTTTAAGTTTGAACAAATTCTTCCAGAAGTCTGAGGACTGGGCCTTGCAGATGAAGTCACCAGTAGTGTTGTTAAGAGTTTGGGAACATAGGGAGTTGTCAGTATAGAGTTTCCACCACCATTTCATAAGTAGTGCGTTATTGAATTGTTGAAGATCAAGGACACCAAGACCACCCTGTTTCTTAGGCTGGCAGATACGCTTCCAGCTAGTACAAGAGGTCCCCCGTGGCCTTGGTGTCGCCTCCAACCCAAAAGAATCTACTCATCATTTTGTCGATCCTGGCTATCACCCACTGAGGTAGCTTGAAGAAAGAGGCAAAATAAGTTGGAAGGGCACTAAGAACAGAGTTGATCAAATTGAGTCTACCCCCCTAGATAGGAGTCTGCCTTTCCATGTGGACAATCTCCTCTCAATCTTAAGAAGCAAGGGTTGCCAGTCTCTTTTCTTAAGCCTTCCCCTTGCGAGTGGCATTCCTAGATACTTGGTTGGCAGGGTATCTTGAGTGCAGCTTAAGATGTGCGAAAAAGCATTAAGCTTAGCTTGAGAGTGTCCAAAGTATGTGATGGAAGATTTGTAGAGGTTGATGTGAAGTCCAGAGATATTAGCAAAGAGGTGTAGGAGCACTTTCAGATGAACTTCTTGCTCGTCTCCTTTACAGAAAATCAGAGTGTCGTTGGCAAACTGTAATATGGAGAGATTGTCTAGGGAACCCCGTAGGTTGAGCTGAGAGAAGGTGCCATTGTCTCTGCCAACCCGCAACATTTGTGCAGGCACATCCACAGCCAGAATGAAAAGCACTAGAGATAGAGGGTCACCTTGTTTGAGTCATCTTTTTGAGCTGATGATCTTGCCCCCTACACCATTGACCAAAACATTGGATTTGGTGGATTGTAGTATTGCTTTGATCCAGGAACACCAACGAGGGCCAAAACCTCTTGCATTAAGCAATTGGTCCAAGAAATCCCAGCGGAGCGTATCAAAAGCTTTACGGAAATCAATTTTCAGCATAAGTGAATCAGATTTCTTAGAAGAGCATAAGTTGATTGCTTTGTGCGCCACTAGAAAGCAGTCCACCGTAGATTTCCCCTTGAAGAAGGTGCTTTGAGACGATGATACAAGAGTGTGCAGCAAAGGGCTTAGTCTGTTAGTAAGGATCTTAGTGAAGATCTGCATGGAGCAATTGAGCAAGCTAATTGGACGTAGTCGGAAACAGAAGATGCTCCTTCACATTTGGGAATGAGCACAATTGTAGAATAGTTCAGTCTATCGATGTCAGCTTCACCATGCTGGAGGGCCAGAAGCATATTGCATAAGTCTTCTTGGATGGTTTCCCAGTGCTGTTGATAGAAATGCATAGAGAAACCATCAGGGCTTGGAGCTTTTCTCCGTTCATACCGAAGATTTCTCTCTTGATTTCGTCTTTACTGAAATCTTCATCAAGTGTAGAGAGATCATACGTTGATGGTGAATAGAGAGATGCCCACTCTGTTCTAAAATCTAACTCTGAACTGGTGCCACAGATGTCTTTCAAATGTGACTCAAAATAGGATCTAATCGCCGACTGATCTGTGATGTGGTCTCCATTGTGAAGAAGTGAAAAAATGAAATTCTTGCGTCTCCTCCCGTTAGCCAAAAATAAAGTTCATTGTATTTGGATTTGTTTTCTTAATTCTGTTTTGATTTATTTCATCGTTGTAAATGAATTTCTTGCTCATTTATTTTTTTGATTCCAATAAAAATTTTGCATTGACCCTAGGAATCTTAATAGTACATAGTAATATATTTCTGTATATTTTGTCAATGAAGGATTTCATAAAAGAATAGGATTTACGTATTAGTCGGATATTATTTCTTTTGAATATTCGCCAAATATCTTTTTGTGATTCTGATCTTTTATCATCAGAAGTTTGAACTACTTTTGTCTTGTCTTTTGCAATTCTTTATATTTGGGTCTTAATTGTGATTGTCTTATTCATAAGATCTTTCCTTTTTGTTTCTATTTCTATAAGTGAATAATTTGCATTTACCCAATTCATAGATTGGATTTGAACAGTTGATTCGCGGATAATTTGATTACTTATTTTGGAATCTTTTCCATTTTCATTCGGTTCATATATCTTTCCCTCCCAAAATGGAAATAAGAAAAAAAAAATGGAGTTTATTTTTTCAAGTTTTTTCATTATTAGGTTTCTAAGTAGAACTATTTTTGCGATGCGTTTTGTTTTTTCTTTTGAAACTTGGAGAAACCTTTCTTTGAAAATCTTTCTAACTTTTAAAAATTGCTTTTTAAATTTTCTCATTTTTTTTCGAGTTCTTTAAAAATGGGTTCAAAAAAAGAAGGTCGTTTTCGGGCAGCCCCAAAGGGTAGTTCTGCTTCTCTTCCCCAGATTGTTAAAAAACAATTTTTTTTTTTTTTTTCATTTGCTGATCTCTATGAGGGGATCATACCTTAGATCTTCGCCAAGGTTTCAGACAAAAGGGAAATAGAACCTTTATCTGAATACCGTCTGTTAACCAATTTTGGGGAAATTTTGTTTCTGATAATTGAACACCATTATAGGTACATTTCACATGCATTTCTCTATTCCAGTCCTTAAAATCTTCGTACCACTCAGGGAATTGCAACAATAACATACGACCAATATTTCACTATTATCAATAAGGGTAATATAACATATTTTCTAAGAAAAGATTGGGTTACTAACATTGAACCTCTTATTGCTTGAGTAAATATAAAAGTATTCCAAGCTTCTGATATTGAGATTCGTTCATTTTCCTCTTCTTTCTCTCCGTTTGTTTTCTCATTTTCGTTTGCCTCCTCATTAAAATAAGAAATTTGTTTTTCTCAGGGTTTCCCTACCCAATTCCGAAAAAAAAGATTCACTTTTTCAGAGATATCAAAAAACGAAAAAAAATGTTTTGTCTATTAGATCCAAAAAAAAAGTGGAGAATGCACATTTGCTTGAAACATTTCCCCAAAAAACTATTTTACGTCTTTGAGCACGCATGGATCCTGCGATTATACCCCGACGAAAATCTGATTGTTGTGAATAACGTAGCAAAGCAATCTCCTCCCCATCTTCTTTACCATTTTCTTTACCATTTTCTTTACCATTATTACGAGTATTACTAGTAATAGCACTACTCTTAGTATTTTGATCCTTATCAGTATAAATTACAACGCTTTTGCCTTTTCTTGAACGAATTTCAGGGTCTTCTTTCGGTTCTTCTTCCTCTTCTTTTTCCTCTTCTTCTTCCAAATCCTCTTCTTCCTCTTCTTCTTCTTGCAAATCCTCTTCTTCCAAATCCTCTTCGTCCAAATCCTCTGTCAATTGGTATGACCAGCAGGAAACCTCTTTATCGATTTCTTCCATTCCAATAGATTCCTTTTTCCATTTCAATGGCTGTTAGATCGTTTGGAACATTTGTAATTATATCGGATACAAATTTTTAAGACTTTGCTTTATTTTCTGAATCAGTTTCTTGCATGTATTCAAAAGAGAATTCATCAATTGAGGTTAAAAAATTCCCAATCCAATGAAATACGGATTCCCTTTGAAAGTCAAACGTATTCGTTTGATGTTCAAATTCTCAAGAATTGATATGGCTAAAAATGGGGTTAAATCGGAACCGTCCAAATCGGGCACGAATCATAAAGCCTGGGGGTAAAATGATAATTTTACCTACAAATGGATCTGAAGTGGGTACTGGATCTCCTCCCCAAAGATCCAATAACCCACGAACGGATCCACCTCAACTGGGTACGGGTTTCAACCCGAAATGAACTCGGTCCAGCAGGATAAAATTAGGGTTTCTGATTAGTCCTAATCAACGGCCCTGATTCACGTCTATCCTTTCACTGGGAATTAGGGATTACATTCCTAATCTGATCACAAGAATTACATTCCTAATCTGATCCCAACGGCAGCTATAAATACCCCCCATCCACCACCATTAAGAGGTAATCAATCTTTTGCCAATTTATGCTCTTTCATAATCATTCCTGATTACTGACTTGAGCGTCGGAGAGTGCATCGCCGGGATCAACCCCGGTGTCTCGCACTTTTTGCAGGTGAACTACGGGAGTCAACAGTCAAACTCTGGCGGAACAGGTTCCAGGTTTGCTATTCAGTTTCCTAAGAATCCACAAATACTGTCTGTTTACCCCCACACCAGATTTAGCGGTAACAGATTGGCACCATCTGTGGGAACCATCGAATAGCAACCTTTACTCTTCCCAAAGATCAGATCTTCTCCAGCCATGCCTCCAAGGAAAGTAAGATCCAGAGGGTCCAACCGAGGGCCCAACCCCGTGGATCAGCAACAGGAGGTTCCCCCTCAACCCGTTCAGCCGCAAGAGCAACTCCCTCCTCAAGCGGAAGACCCTCTCCAGCAGGACCAACCTCCTCCCCAGAATCTTCAAACTACCCAGGGTCCCCTTGGGCCTCCGAACGCTGGAGCGGGGGCCTCGCGTCCCAATCCCCAGAAGCAACCTCTCCACCAGGACCGCATCTCAATACATAACCCCTTTTCCGATTCTATGGCATCCCACAATCCCCGAGCTTCCGACCTTCACAATACCATCCTCAATTGGTAGAAGGATAAGGATTTTCGCCGCCGTTTGGATGAAAAGCAGGCCCGAGAGGGAGCCTCCTGCCAACAACGTTCGAATGAGTGATCTCCTTACTGCCGAGACTACAGAAGGTCCCCCGCTCGAGGAGGGCGGAGAGAGTCCCCCGAGCACCATAGGAGAAGACCCCATTCCCCTGCCGGTCGGCAACATCCGAGAAACAATGAGGCACCCATCACTCGTGCCAAGTTCCAGCAATTCCAAGCAACGATTTTGCAAGCCCTCAACCTCCGACCTAACAACAATAATACTCAAAGGGTTCCCACTCCTCCACGGGTCGAAAGTCCTCGCCATCGGTCCATAACTCCTCCTCCGGCTCCTAGTAACCAACAGCATATTCCTAGTCCTCGCCGCTCCCAGGGTTACCGTCGCCATAGTCCCCGCTCCCCTTCCTATGAAGACGAGTCCAGAGGCTCATTTGACTACCGTTGGAGGGACGATGCTCTCTACCGCCGTTTCCACGAGATGGAGAGGTACATCGGCCGAATAGACAGGGTTGAAGAGCTAAGGGGTAGGACCATCCGCCCAAGTAGACCTCCCTTCTCCCGAACCATCATGGAGGCACCTATCCCAGTAGGTTTCAAACCCCCACAGTTCGAAACTTACTCGGGGGAGTCAGACCCCGTGGACCACATAGAAAGCTTTAAGACCCTCATGTTAATCCACCAAGCTTCCGATGCCTTGCTGTGCAAAACCTTTCCCGCCACTCTTAAGGGTTCGGCTCGGGAATGGTACTCTCGCCTCGCCCCATCCTCCATATTCTCCTTCGAACAGATTGAGACCCTCTTCGTCACCCATTTTGTGAGTAGCAGACACACGGAGAAGACCAGCATCTCGCTACTCCAGCTCAGGCAGGAGAAGGGCGAGAAGCTACGAGACTATGTGAAGAGGTCACTACAAAAGAAAGTAGCTTTCCCGGCGCTTTTTGACTTCTATACCGGCATTTTTTTATGCCGGTGAAACTTTCACCGGCGTTTACAATAGCGCCGGTCCAAATGCCGCCGAAGCGGGCGTCGCTGAAACGAAGGGGTCTACACCGGCGTTTTTGGTGGACGCCGGTAAATGTTAGAACTACACCGGCGGTCATAAAACGCCGGTGTATGTCGGTCTCTGAGTGCTGTTCTTGTGCACCTATATACATTCACCGGCGGTCGTAAACTGCCGGTATTTATCCATTCACCGGCGTGTATGAAAATGCCGGTGTAGATCGAAAGTATACCGGCGGTCAAGGAACGCCGGTGTATGTGCGTTTATGAGTGCCTGCTTTTCCCTATTTACGAACACCGGCACGACCAAAAAACGCCGGTGTAGTTATATACGTCGGCGTTTATAAAACGCCGGTGTACGTCTGTGCCGTTACAGCTGATAACATTCACCGGCGTGCGTTGAAACACCGGTGTATCACACACTCCAATAATTAGATTATATAGACCGCCGTTTTTTAAAACGCCGTTCTGGCTATGCCCGTTTATTTTCGATACTCCGCTTTTCCGTTCGATTTCAATTCACAGTTTCATTTACAAAACCTGTAAACTAATTCTCACAACTGATTCAATCAATTTCGTTGCATATTACTGCGCAAACCACAACCAAACACAAGAATAATTAAAGATAATCAAGTTTCACACGTGTCATATCAACGTCCAAATTCATTGATTAATTAACAGTGTCATAATTAACAAATTAATATAGAGACTAACATCCCAAATATCCAAACAAACCAGTCTGACAAATATCCAAAATATCCCAAATTCAAAGTATGACATAACTCTCATAAAAAAACCAGTCTGACATAACAACAGCAAGGAGGAGGACATAAGAACAACAACCATACAGCAAGGAGGACATAAGAACAGCAAGGAGGACTGCAGATTCATACCCCTCGAGTAGCTTCAGCTCTGATCATCAGAATTTCCTTCATCTTGACGACCGCTCTGTGAGAAAAAAAAACAATAGTTTAATTGAACAGTAGATCACAATACAGAATATACATACTTTTTGAACTTGCAAAAAGAACTACCTGTATCTCGAATTATAAGATCAAAGTGCCAACTGCAAATGGAATTGTTAATGATATATACAGAGGTAAAATAATTACATTGCAATGCTAAAAATCTAGTACTTAATTTTGTTTTTAAATTTATCTAAAATAACAAAACAAATGAAAATTCAGTATCTAACTTGAAACCTTTATATTCTCCTCTGATTGGGAATATCCACTATCTAAAACAGTAAAACAAATGAAAATTCAGTATCTAAGCATGTCTTTCATGGATTGTTCAGACAATCCATGAAACTGTCATCGTGGACGGAAACCAAATATAAGAAAAATAAGAAAAATAAGATAGGGCTCATATCAAGTGTATTTTTAGGGAACTGTCATCGTGGAAGGAAACCAAATATATATAGAAGCCAGAAATGGAAACAGAAAGAAGAAAGGTAGAGACTTTGGATATACCAGGCTAACATAGCGGCATTTTCCTCATCTCTCTCTCATCCCTTGTTTCCCTTCAGCACACGAACACAAAGAGACATCAGCAACAACAGCAAGAGCGACAAGAACAACAATAATAATAAATTATTATGAACAAGATGTCTCTATATGGGTTTCCAGATCTCCACTCGAGCCCACTCTTTCTAATCACAGCCCAATTAAGAACATAGACAACATCCACTAAACAATCCAATCATAGCCCAGTCAAAATTTGCCATCCTGGATCTTAATGAAATAAGCTTCATTAACAGTGAAAGAAAATTAGGATGCTAGCAGCATACTTAGTTTGGAAGTGAACCCATTTTTTGTTAAAAAATCATGCCAAAGATGGCAATCAGCTTCATTAACAGTATTTGAAAATGAAAATTTCCATTATCTGAGCTTATATGTTGCTCTACTAATTCACTGTGCCCAACTAAATCTAAAACCCAATTGTTGTGCGTATCCGGAGGATTTAGGCATACGTACCTATAGCATCCTCAGTTCACAGTAAACCCGTTTTGGTCAAAAAAACATGCCAAGATCACAATCAGATGCATGAAAATAAGCTTCACTAACAACAAAAGAAGAAACTGGGGATGCTATGCAGCATACTTAGTTTGGAAGTGAACCCATTTTGTGTTAAAAAAACCATGCCAAAGATTGCAATCAGGTGACATTGACAGTATCTGAAAATGAAAATTTCTCCATTATCTGAGCTTATATGTTGCTCTACTACCTTTTTAGCCCAACTATATCGCAAAACCCAATTGTTGTGCATATCCGGCCGGAGGATTTTGGCATACGTACCTATATAATATCCTCAGTTCACAGTGAACCCATTTTTGGTATAAAACCAAACATGCCAAGAAGACAATCAGGTGCTTGAAATCAGCTTCACTAACAGTTAGTGAAAATGGGACCATAAAATAGCTTAAGAAGACCATCAGGTTGGTGAAATAAGCTTCACTAACAGTGAAAGAAACTGGGGATGCTATGCAGCATACTTAGTTTGGAAGTGAACCCATTTTGTGTTAAACAATCAGGTTACATTGACAGTATCTGAAAATGAAAATTTCTCCATTATCTGAGCTTATATGTTGCTCTACTACTTTTTTAGCCCAACTATATCGCAAAACCCAAGTGTTGTGCATATCCGGCCGGAGGATTTTGGCATACATACCTATATAATATCCTCAGTTCACAGTGAACCCATTTTTGGTATAAAAACAAACATGCCAAGAAGACAATCAGGTGCTTGAAATCAGCTTCACTAACAGTTAGTGAAAATGGGACCATAAAATAGCTTAAGAAGACCATCAGGTTTGTGAAATAAGCTTCACTAACAGTGAAAGAAACTGGGGATGCTATGCAGCATACTTAGTTTGGAAGTGAACCCATTTTGTGTTAAAAAAAACCATGCCAAAGATTGCAATCAGGTTACATTGACAGTATCTGAAAATGAAAATTTCTCCATTATCTGAGCTTATATGTTGCTCTACTACTTTTTTAGCCCAACTATATCGCAAAACCCAATTGTTGTGCATATCCGGCCGGAGGATTTTGGCATACGTACCTATATAATATCCTCAGTTCACAGTGAACCCATTTTTGGTATAAAAACAAACATGCAAAGAAGACAATCAGGTGCTTGAAATCAGCTTCACTAACAGTTAGTGAAAATGGGACCATAAAATAGCTTAAGAAGACCATCAGGTTTGTGAAATAAGCTTCACTAACAGTGAAAGAAACTGGGGATGCTATGCAGCATACTTAGTTTGGAAGTGAACCCATTTTGTGTTAAACAATCAGGTTACATTAACAGTATCTGAAAATGAAAATTTCTCCATTATCCGAGCTTATATGTTGCTCTACTACTTTTTTAGCCAAACTATATCGCAAAACCCAAGTGTTGTGCATATCAAAATGGGTTACAATAAAACAAAATGGGTTCACTTCAACAACAGCAACAACAGCAAGTGGGAACCAAATATAGAACAATTGGGTTTTGAATGGAGATTGTAGTCATAGATCAATTCTTCATGGAAGAGAAATACGAATAGGGCTCATAGCAAGTGTAGTTTTAACTGGAATTGTAATCGTGGAAGGAAACCAAATATAGAAGCCAGAAAGAGGAATGGTAGAGAATGAGGATACACCAGGCTAACATAGCGGCATTTTCCTCATCTCTCTTTCATTCCTTCTTTCCCTTCAGCACACGAACACATAGAGACATCAGCAACAACAGCAAGAGCGACAAGAACAACAATAATAATAAATTATTATGAACAAGATGTCTCTATATGGGTTTCCAGATCTCCACTCCAACTCGTCTCTTTCTAATCACAGCCCAATTAAGAACAATTGTTCACAGTCACTGTTAAAGAAACATATATGCTCAGATTATGAAAAATTTTCATTTTTAGATACTGTTAAAGAAGCTGATTTCATGCATCTGATTGCTATCTTCGGCATGATTTTTTAGCCAAAATGGGTTCACTTCCAAACTAAGTATGCTGCATAGCATCCCCAGTTTCTTTCACTATTAGTGAAGCTTATTTCACAAACCTGATGGTCTTCTTCAGCTATTTTATGGTCCCATTTTCACATCCTCCAAATCAGTACAACAACACGGCTGAACAATTCTTGTTTGCAGGTCATACAATGTCATCTATACCAGGTTATGTGCCAAAGTGGGGTTGGGCATACGATGCAAGGCCGACAAGTATTAGTTGTTTGTGAGTATGCAATAGGATGCAGCTATGAACATGGGCTCATATCAAGTGTAGTATTACGGACTGTCATCGTGGATGGAAACCAATTTAATATAGAAGCCATATATGGAGCCAGAAAGAGGGATGGTAGAGAATGAGGATACACCAGGCTAACATAGCGGCATTTTCCTCATCTCTCTCTCATCCCTTCATTCTCTTCAACACACGCACACAAAGAGACATCAGCAACAACAGCAAGAGGGGGTTGGTCCAACAATAAGTGTAGATTATAATAAACGAGATGTCTCTATTTGGGTTTCCAGATCTCCACTCCAGCCCTTTCTTTCTAATCACAGCCCACTTAAGAAACATAGACGAAATGCTTATAGACGACAGCCACAATGCAGACTCACAAACACTAGTACGTGTCTTTCATGCATTCAAGTAACATAATCTCTTTAAAAATACCAATTTTAAGACTTACCGATGTTTTTTGACAGTGGGCGGCGTGCTACCCTCACTCTCATATGTTTGCCTGCCACTATTATTTAGTGGCTGCTCATCCCCATGGCTCTCGTTGCCATCATTTATATTTACCCTCTTTCCACGCCTCGGCATGTTGTACCTGTCAAGGATTCGATAACTTCCTTAGATATGCAAATTTAATTAATAACATGTTTATAATAACTATCATAAAATTTATACTTTAGTAGGATTAACAAACCAACATAATTGTAAAAAAATTAAAAAAATTAGATTTGTAACAGATTAAATTACAACGATAGTTTGGTTCAAATGACACTAAGCATAGTTTAATGTAAATAATACCAAGCAGTAGAAAATAGAAAGATAATTAAACCAGTGTATTAAATTCACAATGAACATATTCGAAATTACAGACATAATATTACAACAAGATTTAAGACATAAAATTACAGACATATAATAAACCCAATTGAAAATCATGTAAACTACAATACGACATCTTCCAGTACATCGCCCTCTTCTCCATCCTTGCGGAGCCAAGTCCCGCAAATTCCAACATCGGTTGTGTTTACATCAAACACAGGAAACTCAGAAGCAATGTAACTGTTTATGTCTTCACCGTCTTCATCGTCTGAAGTATCGCCCAGTTGGAATACATCTCTTGGTTGCATAGGGATAGCCACATACGATTTTGGCAGGGTTGGATCTTCAATGTAGAACACTTGTTGCACTTGGGATGGAAACACAAATTGCTCATGGCTATTGTGTGTACCGATGTGAATCAATTTTGAGAAGTTTACAACTGTGAAGCCAAGCTTGTCCTTGTTGTTAGCAAAATTCCTATCAAACTCAGCCCAATCCCCATGAAATAAGACAACACGGAAATGGCCAAAATAATTCAACTCAATGATATCCGTGAGCACTCCATAGTAGTCGAGATCTCCATCTACAGGCCTCGTGTCCGATTTGGAAGCATAACTTCTAGTCTTAGACGTCACTACCATTCCACTATTTTGAGACTTCAAATTAGATTCACGATCCTTAGTACGAAATCTAAAACCATTGAATATGTATCCTCCGTATCTTTTGACCATCTGATAGGGACCTTTGGCAAGTACTTGTATTTCAGATGACGCACCTTCAGGACCCAAAGAATGTACCTATTAATTTTGCGCAAATCGTATCAACACCATAGAAAATGTAGATATAATAAAGATTAACTTGCATAACTGTAATTCACCTACATGAGATTCAAACCACTTATGAAATTTTTCATTCATCAGCTTGTTTTGTTCACGTGGTGGTAGTCTTCTTGGTCTAGCCCTTCGTTTGATGTCCCTGACAAATTCGCTAAAAAACAAGCAATTGAAATTAGGAATCACAAAAGTATCAAAAATATCGAACTCCGCGGTTTTCACTGTATTCGATTTAAATTCAAAAGCAACTTACTTTCGAAATGGTTCCACTGATGCATGATGGTCTAGCACATATCGATGTGCATGTTCCCACGCTAAGCTATCGAGCTCAAATGCATCAACTTTACCAACAGTGGTGCCAGCGGTATCAAAAAGATATTGTGCACCATCAAGGTTGGAAATGTCTGAATTTCTACGTGGTCTACTGGAAGATGTCTCCACACCAGGCATATACCTGGAAAAAAAATATGAGCACTCCTCTGATAGATATCCCTGGGCTATTGACCCTTCAGGATATGCTCTATTTTTCACATAACCCTTTAGCCGGTATAGGTACCTGAACATGTACAATTAATAAACTAGAGCGGATTAGGGGATTAAAAGAAATGAGCTTTTGAAAATTCAATTTCGTAAGATGAATGAATTATTTTACCTCTCAATGGGGTACATCCACCGATAGTGAACAGGACCGCCGATTCTGGCTTCACCAGCAAGGTGGATTATCAAGTGAATCATAATAGTGAAAAACGATGGAGGAAATATCATCTCCATTTTACTAAGTGTCAATGCCGCCTGCTGCTCCAATTGGTCCAGATCTTCAACACGAAGCATTCTTGAGCAAATACCTTTATATATGCTACAAAGATCTTTCAGGACAGTAGTGACTTGCTCACACATTGAAGACCTTAGGGCCACAGGAAGGAGATCCTGCATTAGGATGTGGTAGTCGTGTGACTTTAGACCCTGAAGCCTCTTCTCTTTAAAGTTGACACATTTTGCCATGTTAGAAGAATAGCTATCGGGGACTTTAAGTTCAAGTAGTACTTTGCAAAACAACTCCAACTCCGATTTTGACATTGAATAGATTGCAGGAGGTAGGAGTACTTTCCCGTTCGGCAATTCTTCTGGGTGCAACTCATGTCGGATGCCCATTGACTTCAAATCAAGTCGGCTCTTGAGATTGTCCTTTGTCTTTCGATCATCTCCTATAACTGTTCCTATACAATTCTCACCAATATTTTTTCCGATATGCATCACATCTAAATTATGTCGCAGTAAGTTGAATTCCCAATACGGCAACTTGAAGAAAATACTCTTCTTCTTCCATGCACCTAAACTCGTCAAGTTTTGATCCTCATCCTCGCCATATAGATCGGTCTCCTCACCTTGCTCCGCCCTTGCCCTTTTCTTGCCCTTTGTCCTGACTTCTGGTTCCTTTCCATATTTGAATTGATGACCATCTACCCGCCTCAAAATATCTGAACCAGAAGAAGACCCAGGAGCATGTTCCCACTCGTTAGTGCCATCAAATGTCGCTGCTTCTGCCCGAAATATATGTGTGTCAGGCAACCATCTCCTATGACCCATATAGCAAAACTTTCTGCCATTGTACAACCACCTTGAACTAGTTTGGTCAGCACAACATGGACATGCATAACGTCCTTTAGTACTATATCCAGATAAATTTGCATATGCTGGAAAATCATTGATTGTCCAAGACAACACGGCACGAAGAGAAAATGTTTCTTTAGCCACAGCATCATAGGTTGGAACACCCACCCACAACTTCTGAAGTTCATCTATTAACGGTTGTAGGTACACATCTATATCATTTCCAGGACCTTTCGGTCCAGGAACTATCATGGACAAAATAAATGAGGACTGCTTCATGCATTTTCAAGGCGGCAAATTGTATGGTATCAACACAATCGGCCATATGCTGTATGTACTACTCATTTGCCTGAAAGGGTTGAAACCATCACTAGCTAGTCCAAGTCTCACATTTCGAGGATCTTCCGCAAAATCAGGATATCTTTCATCAAATCTTTTCCAAGATTGAGAATCAGCAGGATGTCTAAGAATCCCATCATTAGTGCGACCTTCAGCATGCCATTTCATATCAGAAGAAGTTTTCGTAGACATAAACAATCTTTGTAACCTAGGAATCAGAGGAAAGTAATGCAATGTTTTGGCAGGCTTCTTTTTCCTAGTTTGCTTAGTAGATCCACTGGCTCCCTCGTCTTGATTTGGTCTTTCTTTCCATTTCGAAGAACCACACACTTCGCAATTCTCCAGACTTTCCTTACCACTCGTGAAAAGCATACAGTCATTTGGACATGCTGCTATCTTCTCATATCCTAGATCGAGAGAACTTAGGAATTTTTTGATTTTATAGGCTGAGTTTGGAATACAGATTTCAGGAAATGCTTCATTCAACAATTCAAGTAGCATAGTGAAGGACTTAGCAGACCACCCGTTTAAACATTTAATCTGAAATAGTCTGACAATGAATGAGAACTTAGAAAATTTGGTGCAGTCGCGGTACAACGGAGTACTAGCATCTTCAAGTAACTTAGCGAAGGATTCTTGCTGCTTATTATTTTCAGGGGTGGGGCCAGACATTTCCTCGTCCACCCCACCACCAATCTGGTTTGTTTCTGTTGACTCATTGTGAACTTCGGTTGTTGGGTCATTGGTGTGGAAAGGAACATTATGAATCCCCATGGCATCTTGTAACAAAGCATGCATCTCATCGGGAATGCTTAAGTCTTCGTTCACTAAGGGCTCAGCTTCATTTTCTAATACAACCGGACGAACAGGAGCTGCCGTATGATCCTCTCCATGACAAAACCACCTTGTGTACCCTTGAAAAAAACCGTTGACAGCCAAGTGTGTATGTACTACGTCACATGTCCTCAGCATACAATTTGTACAGCGAAGGCATGGACAAAGGATTAGGTTGGGATCACGGGAATGTCGTTTGGCAAAGATAATAAAATCTTTAATACCATCACGGTACTCCTTGGATAATCGTGGTTTACTAATCCAATTTCTATCCATTATATCAATAGCACACAGTCTGAAATTAAAATTTGATATATTAAATAGTAATAACAGTAAAAGGCATTTTGTATATTAAATTTCACCTATTTGAAAACCATCCCTAGCTGCAAATAAATAAAAGATATAATCTTTAACTGTAAAATAAAGAAATTGTGGCTCCAAAAAATGTACAAAAAAAAACTACATCTTAACACAATCTACTCTATTCACCAAACCCTAAACGACCTTTTGTGGAAATGATCACAACCACCTTAGTGGTATTTTATCGCACACCCTGTGTTCGAGCATAAAAAAAAATCGACTATAGTCTCCCCTGTATTTGGCTTTCCGTTCAAGGAGAAGATGATGGTAAAGGGTATTTTGCTGATGAAGAGGAATCGGCCGAATAATGAGCGCGTCGTGCTGTAACTACGGTAACAAGAAGATCTGATGACTCATGAACTATTCTGTTCATGACTACTAATAATCACTTATCTCATAATAATAATAATAATAATAATAATAATAATACTACTAAACAAAAGAAACAGTAAAAGAAAAATTAAAATGTCTAGTATGTAAGCATATATTTTTCAGAGTGAACCAATTGTTGTACATAGCCGGAGGATTTTGGCATAGAGCAATAGCATCCTCAGTTCACAGTGAACCCATTTTGGTCAAAAAAACATGCCAAAATGACAATCAGATGCATGGGATAAGCTTCAATTCATTAACAGTGAAAGAAACTGGGGATGCTATGCAGCATACTTAGTTTGGAAGTGAACCCATTTTGTTAAAAAACCATGCCAAGGATTGCAGTCAGGTTACTTTAACAGTATCTGAAAATGAAAAATTTCCCATTATCTGAGCTTATATGTTGCTCTACTACTTCTTCAGCCCAACTAAATCTAAAACCCAATTGTAGCCGCATATCCGGCCGGAGGATTTTGGCATACGTACCTATACCATCCTCAGTTCACAGTGAATCCATTTTGGTAAAAAAAACATGCCAAGATGACAATCAGATGCATGAAAATAAGCTTCACTAACAACAAAAAAAGAAAATGGGGATGCTAGCAGCATACTTAGATTGGAAGTTAACCCATTTTGGTATAAAAAACCATGCCAAAGATTGACAATCAGGTTACTTTAACAGTATTTAAAAATGATAAATTTTCCATTATCAGAGCTTATATGTTGCTATACTACTTCTTCAGCCCAACTAAATCTAAAACCCAATTGTTGTGCGTATCCGGAGGATTTTGGCATACGTACCTATAGCATCCTCAGTACACAGCGAACCCATTTTGGTCAAAAAAAACATGCCAAGATGACAATCAAATGCATGAAAATAAGCTTCACTAACTACAGTGAAAGAAAATGAGGATGCTAGCAGCATACTTAGTTTGGAAGTGAACCCATTTTGTTAAAAAATCATGCCTAAGATGGCAATCAGCTTCTCTAACAGTTTCTGAGAATGAAAATTTCCATTATCTGAGCTTATATGTTGCTCTACTACTTCTTTAGGCCAACTAAATCTAAAATCCAATTGTTGTGCATATCCGGCCGGAGGATTTTGGCATACGTACCTATAGCATACTCAGTTCACAGTGAACCCATTTTGGGTAAAAAAACATGCATGCCAAGAAGACAATCAGATGCATGAAATCAGCTTCACTAACAGTGAAAGAAACTGGGGATGCTATGCAGCATACTTAGTTTGGAAGTGAACCCATTTTGTGTTAAAAAACCATGCCAAAGATTGCAATCAGGTTACTTTAACAGTATCTGAAAATGAAAATTTCCCATTATCTTAGCTTATATGTTGCTCTACTACTTCTTTAGCCCAACTAAATCTAAAATCCAATTGTTGTGCATATCCGGTCAGAGGATTTTGACATACGTACCTATAGCATCCTCAGTTCACAGTGAACCCATTTTGGGTAAAAAAACATGCATGCCAAGAAGACAATCAGATGCATGAAATCAGCTTCATTAACAGTGAAAGAAAATGGGTATGCTAGCAGCATACTTAGTTTCGAAGTGAACCCATTTTGTGTTAAAAAACCATGCCAAAGATTGCAATCAGGTTACTTTAACAGTATCTGAAAATGAAAATTTCCCATTATGTGAGCTTATATGTTGCTCTACTAATTCACTGTGCCCAACTAAATCTAAAATCCAATTGTTGTGCATATCCGGCCGGAGGATATTGGCATACGTACCTAGAGCATCCTCAGTTAACAGTGAACCCATTTTGGGTAAAAAAAACAAACATGCCATGAAGACAATCGATCAGATGCATGAAATCAGCTTCATTAACAGTAAAAGAAGATGAAAATTTCCATTATCTAAGCATATATTTTTCTATTAATTCTTCATCTCAACTAAACCGTTCATGTTAAGAAAATCAAGATGAATAAACTGAAAAAAGCTGCTTTTTTGGAAAATAAGGGAAATCAAGAGATCATACCGAAGAGAGAGAGAGGGAGCGGGGCGACGAGGGCGGGGGCGTAGGAGAGAGAGAGAGGGGGGGCGACCGCCGATTCACCTCCAAATAGAGAGAGGGAAGAGGGAAATCGAAAAGGACGAAGGGAAGAAGGGACGATTTCGAAAGGTCGAAGAGGACGAAGCGGCGGAGGCAAACGCGCGGGAAGTAGAGTGAGGAAGGAGGGAAACGAAGCGCCTCTTTTTTTTTTTGGGGTATTGGGAAAATGGCGAGCGAAAGATTAGGGTTCGCGGGTTTTATCCCAGTTATTCACCGGCATTTTAATTGGAAACGCCGGTGAATGTGTCTGTATATTCGCCGGCGTTTATAATAAAAAACGCCGGTGAATAATAAACATCACCGGCGTGTTTAAGTAAAACGCCGGTGAATACTAACATACGCCGGCGTTTTAAATTGACCGCCGGTGTATGACCATCCCATCTGGCGCCCAATTCCTACTCACTCCCTACCCCGGCGCTACTAGTAAAACGCCGGGGAATAATCGCCGGTAAAAGCAGTATCTTTTGTAGTGATATTACATTTGTTTACAAGACACAAAGATATATGACTCTTTAAGCATAAGTCTTGGCTTGAGTCTTGAGTGAAGTCATTGTCTTTATCCAGAGCGTGTGCTTGTTCCTTTGTTCAGCTGTATAGTAATGTGGCCTTTGTGTATACAACCTGCAATTATAAAGTATAGCATAGATACATGTTGCAGTGTGTTGTGATCATCAAAATCAAGAATCAACATTCTCCCCCTTTTTGATGATGACAACACAATAGCTGATCATAACAGAAATAATACAAGCATAGAATTGATATGAGCCCCCTATTAAAAGCACAACATGCATACATAAACATAAATCATAAAATAGCAATTTAAAAAACTTTAACACTCGACTTATCAAGTGACCAGTCGACTTAATAGAGAAAAAATTTATACAGCATACTCAACAGGAGGTTTTTCTCCCCCTTTGTCATCAACAAAAAAACATAAGATAACAAGTAATAATGGAAATAGCATTGTTTTATAGAAATAACAAAGTCTTACAAAATTTAACAGCAGATAAGAAAGAAATAAAGAAAATACATAGGAAATAAAACAAAAAAATCATCAATCTTCGTCTTCGTTGTCCGCATCAACATCTTGAGACGGAGGTGGAAATTGAGTAGTGAATAACTGAGTCAAATTGGAGAGCTGGGATTCAAGAGTGTCTTGACGATCCATTAGATAGTTAACACAATGATATAGAGTACGCGGATCATCGAAATCAGCACGAGGACGAGAAGAACTGGAGGCAAGAGATGGTCTAGCAGAAGTTGCTAGAGGAACTTGGGTGTGAGGAGGAGACCTAGGGGAAGTTCTAGATGGAGGGTTAATAAGCTTCATACGGGCTAAACTAGCACGATCGAAGCACTCATAATGCTTAACAATATTGGTCTCAGAGTCGAGATCAATATCATAGGCAAGAAAGACACTAGTAAGGAGACCACCAAAAGGCAAGAAATGAGTATGAGACTTTTGAAGTCTCGAAAAGATGACACAACCCCAATTGATATTAATTTTACCAAAGATAGCATAAACTGCTTGTTGTAATTCCATAGAATACTGATCAAAACTCCCTGTTTTGGGAGGAATATTATAGGATAGTATTCTTGCAACTAGTTTTGCAATAGGTGGGATAGATCTACTAGACATGGGGGGTCCATGATTTGGCAAAAAGATTTTGGACAAAATAGATGAGTCATCTAAAATTATTTCACCTAAATCAGGTCTCTCATCATCAATACCCATAATAAGATTAATTCTCTCGGGTGTGAGTTTAATCTTTGTATTTTTGACCGAAGAATAAACAATAACATCTCCATCATCCTTTTGAACTACTCTCATATTGGTATAAAAAAGATAGATGAGTTGTGGGTAGTAGTTAGGTTGATTTTCCAAGGATAAAAACTCATATAGACTGCAATTTTGAAAAAGAGAGATAAGATTGAACCTATCTAAATCATTGAAGTTTACAAATCTTCCCAGAAAAATCACAATGGTACAAATAAAATACCATTGTTCCAGGATATCATGACTCCTAAGATACTGAGAATAGTCTTTTGATGAAGAACTATCATCAACATGGGATCTCTTAGATCTTTTAGGAGCCATTTAAGAAAAGGAAAGAGATTTTACCAACAAATAGAAGGGAATCAAACAACAAAGAAAGATGAGAATCAGCAGCTCCAAACAGATTCGGCAGTCGACTTCTGGATCTATCTCCTTCTCCTTAGGGTTTCAGATTGGGGTAAAAGTGAAAGTGAAAAATTGAGGCAGTGAAGAGGGCTTTTATCAGAAAGCAAACTACTGAGATTGAAATAGAAACAAGATCAACGGTTCACAAAGAAGTCATTGGAGAGTAAAAGGATAAGAATTTGTCTAAAAAACTGTGTGATGATTCGACGTTGAAGACAGACTGATTCGTGACAGTTGACTTGAATTATGGATCAGTCGACTTAGTCGAGAAGAAAATAAATAATTATAACAACTGATCAGTCAACTTGGTGAAATCTCAGTAGACTTTTTTTTTTTTTTTTTAAAGAGTACGGGTAAGTCGACTTGGTGAAACACAGTCGACTTAACAGAAATATTTTCAACAAATATCAAGAAAATTACATATCCCTAATTCTCTTCTTAAAGTAATAAAAGTGTCTTCTTTAAGGGATTTGGTAAAGATATCAGCTACTTGTTTATCAGTAGAGATAAAGTCTAAAGAAATGTCTCCTTTTAAAACATGATCACGTAGAAAATAATGTCGAATATCAATATGTTTCGTACGTGAAAGTTGAACCGTATTTTTAGATAAATTAATTGCACTGGTATTATCACACATAATTAAAGGTTGTTCAAAAGAAATACCATAATCTAATAAGGTTTGTTTTATCCACAAAATTTGTGCACATGCCAAACTTGCAGCGATATTCAGCTTCTGTAGTAGATAGGGACACTGAATTTTGATTTTTACTGCACCAAGAAACTAGTGAATGTCCCAAAAAGTGACATGTCCCACTAGTGCTCTTGCGATCAGTTTTACTATCAGCAAAATCAGCATCACTATACGACAAAAGTTGGAAATTATTGGTGCGTGGATAAAATAAACCATAATCAGATGTGCCTTTAATATATCTTAAAATTCGTTTCACAGCTTTTAAATGAGATTCTTTAGGACTAGACTGATATCTAGCACACAAACATAAGCTGAACATAATATCTGGTCTACTTGCGGTAATATATAAGAGTGAACCAATCATACCTCTATAGAGTTTCTGATCGACATTCTTACCTAATATATCTTTGTCAAGGGTAGTAGTAGTAGCCATAGGTGTGGATTTACTACTTGTACTATCCATGTTAAACCGTTTGAGTAATTCCTTTGCATATTTTCCTTGATTAATAAATATGCCATTTGAAGACTGTTTAATTTGTAGTCCAAGGAAATAATTGAGTTCACCCATGTGACTCATCTCAAACTCGTTTTTCATGGTATTAGCAAACTCTTGACATAGATTATTATTAGTAGAACCAAAGATTATATCATCAACATATATTTGTATGATTAAGATATCATTCTTAATTCTCTTAATAAACAATGTAGTATCTACTTTACCTATCTCAAATCCTGTTTCTAAAAGAAAAGTTTTCAAACGATTATACCAAGCACGTGGTGCTTGTTTAAGACCGTATAAAGCCTTTTTCAATTTAAAAACATGATTTGGGAATTTTTCATGTTCAAAACCTGGTGGTTGTTTAACATAAACATTCTCTTTAATAAACCCATTAAGAAAAGCATTTTTTACATCCATTTGATAAAGTATAAAATTCATAAAACAAGCAAAAGATAATAAAATACGAATTGATTCTAATCTAGCAACAGGAGCATATGTTTCATCAAAATCTATGCCTTCTTCTTGATTATATCCTTGAGCAACTAGTCTAGCTTTGTTCCTTACAACTTGTCCTGATTCATCTAACTTATTTTTAAATACCCATTTGGTACCAATAATAGTATGATCAGGAGGTTGTGGAACTAAATCCCATACATTATTCCTTATAAATTGATTTAACTCATCTTGCATGACATTCATCCAAAATTCATTCTCACAAGCTTCTTGTATATTTTTGGTTCAAAATCCGACAAGAAGGCTGTATGAGATATCATATTAATATGTGATCGTGTCTGAATACCATGGGAGATGTCACCAATTATTAAGTCATGAGGATGATCTCTAATTTCAACAAAAGATTTTGGTAAAGTTGAAGATATCATAATGGGATCAGTCGACTTGACAGGTTCTTCAGTCGACTGCTTTACATCAGTCGACTTGATGTCCTTATCGATCGACTTATCCGCAAGACTAGTTTGTTCTAAAGATGTAATTACTTTATTTAAAGGTAATGAGTCAGTTTCATCATCTTTAATTAAATTTGATGAAGGCAAAGATTCAACGAATATAACATGCATTGACTCCTCAATAGTCATTGTAGACTTGTTAAAAATTCTATATGCTTTACTCCTATTTGAGTATCCTATAAAGATACCCTCATTAGATCTAGGATCAAATTTATCTAAATTATCTTTAGTATTCAGAATAAAACACTTACAACCAAATGTCTTAAAATAAGAGACTTTAGGAATTTTGTTAAGAAATAACTCATAGCAAGTCTTCTTTAGCTTAGGTCTTATTAGAATCCTGTTTAAAACATAACAAGCTGTAGCAACGGCTTCAGCCCAAAAATACTTAGGTAAATTGCTTTCAACAAGCATGGTACGTGCGCATTCTTGCAAAGTCCTATTTTTTCTTTCAACTACTCCATTTTGTGGTGAAGCTCTAGGAAATGCAAATGAATGTGTTATACCATTCTTGTTGCAATATTTTGTAAATGTTTCATTTTCAAATTCTCCACCATGATCACTTCTAATAGTGACTATGGTTAGAGATATTTGGTTTTGAATTCGTTTACAAAAATTTGCAAATTCATCAAAAGCATCATTTTTATGTTTTAAAAAGAATGTCCAAGTGAATCGTAAAAAATCATCTACTAAAACAAATACATATCTACTTTTATTTAAAGAAGCAACTCTAGTAGGGCCAAATAAATCCATATGAATTAATTCGAGCGGTCTACTAGTAGAAATTACTTCTTTTGTTTTAAAAGTGGATTTGATTTGTTTTTCTAGTTGACATGCATCACATAACTTATCATTTTTAAAGGATAGTTTTGGCAGTCCTTTAACTAGGTTATACTTAGATATCTTAGAGAGATTTTTCATATTCATATGACCAAATCGTCTATGCCAAAGCCAAGAATCATTATTAGAAGCTATTAAACAAAAATCATTTGAAAACTCATTTGTATTCAAACATAATTCATAAATATTATTTTTGCGAAAACCTTGAAAAATAATGTTTTGCATAGTAGAATCATAAATTAAGCAAGCATCTTTTTCAAATACAATTTTATAACTTTTGTCACATAGTTGATTAATACTTAACAAATTATGTTTTAGTCCACTAACTAATAAAACATTTTCTATAGTAGGGTTAGTATTTTTACCAACCATGCCGATTCCTATGACTTTTCCTTTGTTGTTATCACCAAAGGTAACTGTTCCTCCATTGATGCTTTGTATGGTGGATAGGAGATTGGCATGACCAGTCATATGCTTTGAACACCCACTGTCAAGTATCCAACGATCTTTCTTTGGTACCTATAAAATATTCAATGTGAATATGATACCCTTTTTCATTGGGTCCAAAACATATTAGTTTGGGGGAAACCAAACCCATAATGAATTTGATTTTCCTCCATAAGCAGGAATAAAATTAATAGAATTACATACATTTAACATATATGACTTGATATACGCAGTTCTATCATTCAGATTTAAGTTAACTGGAATCCATACAAATTTGTTCTGTCCAGTCGACTTTACAGTATCCTTCAGTCGACTTCTACTGTAAGTCAGTCGACTGGATGATAATATAGGTTGACTTATATGAGGTTCTGGTCTCGTTGAATAAGACTCAGTTCCTCTGGACAGACGACTGGTGGATGGACTCAGTCGACTTGACTGAACTTTAGACTTGCTTTTATCACTAAAATTTATAAGCTTAGGCTTTTCAAAGAATTCATATAGTTTATGTTTAACACTAGAAATAGATTCAGATTTATTTCTACTAGTGTTTTTAGAAGAAAGATCTTTTATAAGAGATTTTTTAAAACCAAGACCAAACTTTTGACTAGATTTCACTTGATTTTGAAGAACATCGTTTAAATTCTCTTTTCCTTTATTGAACTTAGATACGTTCTTGGATATCACTTCATAATTCTTTTTTAGAAGATTCATATCTAAACTTGAAATACAAGAATTTAAAGATTTTACTTCTTTATCAAGGTTAAGATTCTCTTGAGAAAGCGTTTGATTAACTTTCTCTAGGTTCTTAACTCTAATCTTTTCCTTTTTCAATTCTTGAAAAATTTCATTGAAAGCATCAAGTAAATCTTCTGAATCATAATCATTACTTAATTGATTCTGTGAAGCCATAAAACACATGTTTGCAACCTCATTGGTTTCATTAGTTTCTTATTATGAGGAAGAATCGCTGTCATCCCAAGTTGCTTGATATGCTTTTTTGTTTTTGGCAAACTTTTTCTTTGTGTACTTGTCCTTTTTGAAGTTGGATATCTTTCCCTTATTCTATGTATTTTCTAGGGGACAATCTTTCTTCATATGACCTATTTTATTATACCTGAAACAAGTTGGAGGATCATTAGAATCTTTAAATTTAGAATTGAACTTACCTTTCTTTAGAAATTTTTTGAATCTCCTTGTGAACATGTCTATCTCCTCTTCATCTTCTTCTTCATATTCTGAATCTGTCATGGCTTTAAAAGCTAATGATTTCTTCTTAGACTGTTGTGGTTCTGCATCCTTCTTCCGTTCTTCAATTTGAACCTCATAAGCCATTAGATTTCCCACAAGATTCTCAAGAGAAAGTTGTGATAAATCATTTGCCTCTTCTATTGCAGTGGTCTTCTTTTCCCAATCAGGAGTGAGTGCACGAAGAACTTTTCTCACCATCTCCGCTTGAGTGTATATCTTTTCAAGTGCCACAAGTGAGTTTGTAATGTCAGTAAATCTGGTAATCATCTCGGACACATTTTTATTTTTCTTCATGCGGAACATTTCAAACCTGTGAACAAGAACAGATATTTTAGATTCTTTCACTTTGTTTGTTCCTTCATGAGTTACCTCGAGTGTGTGCCAGATTTGATGTGCGGTTGTTGAATTTGACACACGGTTGAACTCCTCCTTTGTAAGAGCACAAAATAATGCATTCATTGCTTTTGCATTGTTCATTGTTCGGTTCTTCATGTCATCATTCCATTGTGCATATGGAATAGTAGGAGCAGTGTATTTCGTTTCCGTCATGTTCCATATTTCATAATTGATGGATTGGAGGTAGATCTTCATTCTGCACTTCCAATAGTTGTAATTTGTTCCATCGAAGAGAGGTGGCCTTTGTGTAGATTGGCCTTCATGGTACTGATTTACATTTGAAGAAGTTGCCATAGCCTTTAACCTTGCTCTGATACCAAGTGTTGGATCCCGTAGGCGAGGCAACAAACACTAGAGGGGGGTGAATAGTGTGAATTAAAAATTAAATTGCGGAATAAGGATTTTTCTTCTGTGCAGTCGACTTAAGAAGTGAACTAGTCGACTGAATTAACCAAATAAGAGTAATTCAAACAAGTCTGTGAAGTCGACTTAGATTTGAGATAGTCAACTTAACATAAAGAAAATTTTCAGAGTATGCGAGTCTGACCAGTCAACTTATAAAGTACTCAGTCGACTGTCCAGACAAGTTTCACAGAAATATAAATGCAAGTTAGAGAGAGACAACCACAGAGTGTACACGATGTATCCTGGTTCGGTCCTTCCGACCTACATCCAGTTCCCAAGCAACCCACTTGAGATTTTCACTATTCTTGAAAAAGTTTACAAGAATACCCTATGGCGTTCAGACAACAACCTTGTCTAACCCGTAGTTCTTTCTCTCAACCAGAGAAAGCAACCCACTCTTCCACCAAGAGTGACAAATCTAACTCTACACCCTAGAGTCCTACTCTCCAACCGAGAGGAAAAGAAAAAGAATAAAATTGTTTACAATCAACCTATAGCCTTGTTTGTGATTTGTGATATAGTACGTGGCTAAAAAGGTTGACTTCTATATTCAGTCCAGAACGAAATTAGATGTTATACTGGACTGAAGACAGAGAACCAAGTCTTAGTGATTTGAAAGCTTTGTCTCTTGAAAAATGTAAAACTTAAAATCTCAAAGAAATGCTTGGAGTATTAGACCTTTTATCAGTGGATTCTAATCTATATTTATAGAGTTAGATACACTAGACGTTGGGAATCAGTTGTTCCAACTGTCAACCAACGGATCTAAAAAGATTTGAATTTGAAAAACGATTTTAAAAACAGAAAACTGTCAAACGCACTTGAACAGTTGACTGGGTTGCCATAATGAGTCGACTGGTCAGAATTTGAATAAATTTAGTCAGTTTTGTACCGACTCAGTCGACTGGTATAAGTATCAGTCGACTGGTACTCAACAGCTAAACTATTTCAAACTGTTTTGACTTTTTTTTTAAGTTTGAAAAACACACATTTGTAAAAGAGTGAGTGTATGTGTGTGTGACAAGGCTTTACATCATACTAAGACTCAAATAATACAAAATATTACATTTGTTTACAAGACACAAAGATATATGACTCTTTAAGCATAAGTCTTGGCTTGAGTCTTAAGTGAAGCCATTGTCTTTATCCAGAGCGTGTGCTTGTTCCTTTGTTCAGCTGTATAGTAATGAGGCCTTCTTTATACAACCTGCAATTATAAAGTATAGCATAGATACATGTTGCAGTGTGTTGTGATCATCAAAATCAAGAATCAACAAGCATGACATCTCCTACCACCCTCGAACCGCGATTAAGGCCCCGGCCTTGGCAGAGTTTATTGTTGAGAGTACCATCCCCGAGGTCAGCCAGGCAACAAACGGACCTCCTATCTGGTCGGTTTACGTAGATGGATCCTCTTGCAACAAGGGAAGCGGAGCCGGGGTTATTCTTTCGGGACCAAATGACTTCATCCTTCAATACTCCCTCCGCATCAACTTCAAGGCCTCTAACAATGAAGCGGAGTATGAAGCACTCATAGCCGGTCTTGGACTGGCTCGAAAGGCAGGGGCACAGTGCCTCCGAATCTTCAGCGATTCTCAGCTAGTAGTAAATCAAGTCTTGGGTGAGTATGAAGCACGAGATGATCGGATGGCGAAGTATCTCGCTAAGGTCCAAAATCTCATGGCTCTATTTGAAGAAGTCCTCATTCAGCGAATCCCCAGGGAGGAAAATTTCCAAGCTGATGCCATTTCCAAGCTGGCCTCCTCCTCTCTTCAAGGTCTCGAGCAGACCGTTCTGATTGAAGTGCTCTTGAAGCCCAGCATAAGAAAAGAATTTCTTTTGAGGTGTTATGTCAAAAAAATCTATGTCTATGTGAGAAAAATAAGGTGAAACTCCCGACTCGATCGAGTCGCTGCCTGTCCTACTTCAAGATAATTGGATGAAACCCCTGATAGAATTCCTGAAGGATGGGCTCCTCCCCGAAGACCCTAAGGAGGCTCGCAGAGTCAGAACCCGAGCTGAACAGTACACGCTTATCGAGGATATCTTGTACAAATGCTCCTTCACACAAATAGACGGCAGACCCTATTTGAGATGCCTCTCCCCAGACCAAGCCACATACGCCTTGCAAGAGCTCCACGAAGGCATTGGCGGGGCACATTCGGGGTCCAGATCCCTAGCCCGGAAAGTGTTGAATTATGGATAATTCTGGCCTACTCTTCTACAAGACGCCGAACGACACGTTCGGCAATGCAGCTCATGTCAAAAGTATTCAAACGTTCATGCCTCCCACAAGCTCAACGCACCTCCCTATCAAGTTCTATCCCTTTCACAATGTGGGGGATGGATTTACTAGGGCCATTCTCGCTAGCTCTCGGCCAGCTCAAATTCTTAGTCGTGCCGATCGACTACTTCTCGAAGTGGATAGAGGCCGAGCCCTTGGCTACAATCACCGAGAACAAAGTGCTTCAGTTCTTCTGGAAGAGCGTTATCTGCCGATTCGGTGTCCCTCGGGTCCTCATAACTGAAAATGGGACGCAATTTACCGGAGCAGCTTTCCGAGCTCTGTGTGAAGACTTCGCCATCCTACAACGCTTCTCCTCCGTCTCCCATCCACAGTCAAATCGACAAGTGAAGAATGCTAACCGACAGATCCTCTTCGGTATTAAGAAGAGGCTGGATAAGTGGGCTAAAGGCTTATGGGTTGATCAGCTCCCCAACGTGCTATGGAATTACCGCACCACGAAACGGACCCCCACAGGAAAGTTGCCATTCAACCTCACCTATGGGTCCGAGGCTGTGATTTCTTTGGAAGTCGGTATACCCTCTCCCCGCCTTGCTTCTTTTGAAGAAGAACAGAACGCCAGAGAACTTCGAGCAAACTTAGACTTGATTGACGAGCTGCGGGAAAGAGCGTCAATTCGCCAACAAAACTATCGAAGGAGGATCGAGTTGGCGTACAACAAGAAGGTTCGTCCCACCGACCTTAGAGAAGGGGACTTGGTCCTCAGAAAGCTAGCGATCTCGTTCCCTAGTCAGAAGAGTAAGCTAGCTCCAAATTGGGAGGGACCCTATAAGATCACAAAAGTAGTTCGGCCTGGAGCTTACCGCTTAGAAGATCTCGAGGGCAGAGAGATCCCAAGGACTTGGAATGCCGACCATCTCTTGAAGTACCAAGAGAGCGCATCAACACCTCTCTAAGTACCTTCGGATGTCGAACAGTTCCACTCCTTTTATCTGTATTGTGATTTTATTTCTTTATTTTTTCCAATGTAATAACGGCTCGCAACTTAGAAGGAACTGACTAGTAGATTTCAATAAAGAATATTTTCTCTTATTTTGCTTGTGAGTTACTTGTATCTCTCTGCTTTTACCTTCCTTTAACTCTAACGATGGGTTCAGAGTCCAACACTTGGCTCGACTCCGCTTCGCAAGCTCGCTCTTAAGCGAGCCAGAAGTGGTTCGCCATTCGGAATTGCTCCCACAACCGTTGATTAACTCTAACGATGGATTCGGAGTCCAACACTTGGCTCGACTCCGCTTCGCAAGCTCGCTCTTAAGCGAGCCAGAAGTGGTTCGCCATTCGGAATTGCTCCCACAACCGTTGATTAACTCTAATGACGGGTTCGGAGTCCAACACTTGGCTCGACTCCGCTTTGCAAGCTCGCTCTTAAGCGAGCCAGAAGTGGTTCTCCATTTCGGAATTACTCCCACAACCGTTGATACTCTCTTAAAATGGCAAGTTCGGAGTCCAACACTGGGCTCGATTCCGCTTCAAATAACTTGCTCTTAAGCGAGTTGAGAGTGGTACGCCGAACTACCGATTCACCGAGCTGAGTGGACGAAGAACCGACCTCCACATATGGCAAAAAATTCTGCCGAGCCAGTTTCACCGTCGGATTCTCTCAAAACTTGTACTAGAACATGATGAACGGTTCAGATCGCGCCACGTCTTCTCAAAACAACAAGATAATGTTTTCTCGAAATTTGAGCCTCTTGTTTCGAGATTCGTGCTATGATCATGATCAACCGTCCAGACTGAGCCACGTAGCTCGGCTCTAAAATCCGAGCTACCGAACCACCGAAAAGAAAAGTGTCCTTGGCACACCCCGAGCAAGAGCAAAAATTCTACAGCTAGAGCACTTAAAGGGGCTAACTTTCAGCTCTTATGGTTCGTTTCGAAAGCAAAGTGACCTCGGCACACCTCGAGAAAGAGCGAACATTCTATAGCTAGAGCGCTTGAGAAAGCCAACCTTTGGTTCTTATGGTTCGTTTCGAAAGTAAAGTGACTACGACACAACAACGAGCATACGAACTTCAATTTTATTAAAACAACCTTAATAATTTTACAAGGCCAGGTTACAACAAAATGTGCTACAAAAACTCGAAAGCGCGATACAACTTTTTTCAACGCCTCTTCGGAATGGGAACGTTCCGGTTTAGAGACACGCGAGGATGGCGTCGCTTAGCCTGGGAGCTCGTTTCTAGGTCGACGAACTGAGATGCCTCTTTGCTACTGACTCGGCACCGCTTGATGAAACAGCTACGCCACTTTGAGCATCGGCCGCGCTCCGCCCAGTGATAGGTGGACGAGTCACGAGCTCATAAAAAGAAATCCCCCGCTCGCTCTCCTCACGGGTACACGAAGTGCTGCGGACATTAATCTTCGCGGGCTGGAGTTTAAGACGAGCAACTTCCTCCTCAAGTTCGACGATCCTGTCCTTCAAGGTATCGTCCTTCACAGATATCTTGAACCGAGGGAGTATTGCCGAACCAGGGTCGCCAGCACTATCGGCTATAATACGACGAAGGTTGGTCACCTCGATGCTCTTGTCGATTGTAACCCGCCTCAGCTGCTCGACCTTCGAAGCAATTTCATCGCGCTCAGCCAATGCCGAGGATAGCTCGTCCTCCTTAGCCGAAAGTTCTTCTTCGGCTATCCGCAGGTGGTGTACCTCGACCAGTAACTCGCTGTTCTTCTTGTCCACGTTGAATAACATCCTCCTGGTCAGCTCGATCTTGCCCTCAAGACGAGCTTCGCTAGACTGCTTAAATAACTCCACACGCCGCCGAGCTGCTGCGGTGTCTGAACCGAGTTCAACGATCTGAAAGATCAAAGCATTACATTGGAAGACAAGCTCCGAGCCGAACACTTGGACAAATTCCAAAAAGACACTTAGCTAAATCTCAAAGAGAAAAAGAGAAACCCAACACTCGGACAAAAAATGGTTCGGATAATTTCATTCACAACAAAAAAGCGGTGGCCAATCCGCTACAAGGCAGTACAACAACAAAAAAATACAAAGGCAAGAGGATCAAGGGTCCACCTGAGGTGGCAGCTCGGATATAGGCGCCTCGCCAGATGGCCCCTTGCCCCCTGTCGCCCCGGCTTGGGGGTCGACCACCACTGTCTCGGGGTTGGCAGGTACCTCCCCGTCCCGCTGTTCGCCCTCCCCCTTTTCTCCTTCCTCCTCCTCGTACTCCTCCTCTTCGCCTTCCAGCTGCGGCGCCGGGCCACAGGCAATATCCCACCTTGTCGAAGCCGGGGATTTGAGCCTCGACGTGATCGAGCGCTCTCGCGTAGGACAGCTCCATGTTCTTGGCCATGTGCTCCTTCGCCAGTGCTTCAACCTCCTTCCTTGTCTCCTCCACTACAGCGGCCTTTTCTTTCTTCGCTGCCTCCAAGGCCATCGCCGATGCGGCCAGCTCCTCGATAGCCTTAGCCACCTTGGCGACCTCCACAGCGAGCTGCTCCTTCGCTCGCTCCAAGGCCGTCTCAAGATCGGCAACCCGAACCTCCAAACCATCCAACCGGTGCTGCTCCGCCTCGAGCTGCTTCACCGCCCTCGCCCTTTCCGCTCTGTCCTTGTCACAGGTGGCCTTCAATTCCCTCTCCTTCTCGGTGAATTTGTGGACGAGGTGGCCAAAATGACAAGTGGCCTGCGGTAAAGTAGTGAATGTACTTGGAGGAGGGGCCCGTGTTTCCGTAATTACTGTTCCGGCTACCGTTTTATTGTGTGATTGTGGTTATGGCAGTAACTCAATCTATCGTGTACCGTATCGTTGCTGATGACCGTTTAATACACCGAAAGGTAAATAGTTTTTACCGTTACCGTTGCCAAGTACATAATCTACCGAGTGCACCACTTGAGTCTAAACGAAATTGATTGTATGCATCGAACCTGTGGTACAGCACACATGGGACACATTAGTACGTGCATTAGTTAGGTGTTAAAATGAATAATAAACATAAGAATTGACACATCACCGACATTGCATATTGTTCATCATTAATCCTATTTGTATCCAATATTGTTTAAGTGATAATGATATTAACCGTTGATTACCGTTACCGAATATTAGTTCACTGTTACACCGTTGCATTAATTACCATGTTATTGATAATTATTATCGTGCCATGTTATTGATTCCTATTGATCCATTGTTTCATTGTTATACCGTTATTCCATTGTTCCCTGCTTTCTCTACTTGTTGTCCATGACTTGCTCTAAGCACAATTATTTTTCTCTTTTTAGATGAAATATTTATAGGTAATGAAGGAGAATTGCCTGCTGGAATTGGAGAACAAACATTTTGAAGATTTCTGCTTTTAATTTGCTTATTGCTTTAAATGACTTAATGTATTGAGACTTGTATTTATTTTTGGACTGGATTATTTTTGTTTTGGGCTTATGTCCCGAATTTTTATTATTGTTTCCAGATGTTGGATTATTATTATTGTATTTGGATATTATATTGTTTCATTCCAAGCATTATTTGTTCATGAGATTATTATTGCCTGCCCATATGTTTTGTGTTGTTTATATTGTTGAGTTGATCGATTAAATAGCTTATGGGTGACATTAGTCATTCGCTGGGCTTTTGTCATGTACTCGTATTCCGTATTTTTGGGAAGCGGGGCGTGACACAGGTCCTCGAGGGAGGATTTCCAGCATCTTACAGGTGGAGGAGTACGATGACGATGAAGTCGAGATCGGGCTGATGCTTGACTGAGAGACGAGTTTGTTCTATTCTCTTGTACTTTTACTTTTGATTGATCCCCACCTCCCAGAGTCCGTTGAGGGAATTTAGATGTTTTGCTGTACTTTTGATTAATGCATGCATGTTTCTTTCTTTTGTCCCACCTCCCCCTCCCCGCGCGATCGGGGGAGGATCTATGTTTTAATTATGTACTGTATGACTTTATATTTTACTCAGTTCTCTGAGTTTGTTTTATTAACCCATTATTAATGATACATGGTGACTGTACTCCACCTTTTTCTTTAAAAAAAATAATCACATAGGTAACAACATTTATATGCAATACCACTAGACTACAAACTTCACGATAAGTTACAAAAAAAATTAGAATGTCGTAAAACAATCACATCAGTATCTCTAAATTTTTTATTTATGGTACGGATAGAGTCATCAAGGCTCCAGCCAACACATCTATATAGAACTAACAACTGATATAATTAAAACAGAGAATATCGTTATAGATACAAAAAGGGCTATATGCCGATATAACAAACAACAGAGACAACAATATTAGGCTCAATTCCCCTAAATAAGTACATAGAGTGATTCACACAAAACACATAAGCCCAACCATCAGACAATCCACCAGTAAAGTATTGTCCAAGACACCAAGGAGGTAAAAAATATTTGACGATTAACTCTGGTGTTCTCAGTGTATTCTACTATCAGATATAACATACTTTCTGAGGTGTACACTATAATAATGTTCATGTATAATACTGGATATATTTACTTTCCAGCATTTTGGATGCATGAATCTAAAACTTCCATAATGAAGTTTATGTAGCTCAATTTTGAATAGTAAGACAACAATTAGCTGTAAATAAAAGTCCATGTTTTCATTAACATATGTTAAAAAATAATTATAAATTGGGTGTGTAAAATCCAAGGCTAAATTTGAAAAAACTCCCTCGAACTATACTCTTTATGCAGAAAACCTCACTGAACTTTTTTATGTACAGAAAATCACACTCAAGTATAGTTGCAAAAAACCCACTCCGACGGTGTGAGTTTTCTGCTAAAGTTGAGTGAGATTTTTGACAATAATGAGAAAGATGCATGATGTTTTCTGAACCAACTTGCAAAGATAAATGAGGTTATCTAATACAAGTAGAAAAGTTAGATGTGGTTTTGAAAATATACTTCAGGATCCGCGGGAGGGGGGGGGGGGTGCAACCATACTTGAGCGTGGTTTTCTGCGTAAAAAAAATCATTGAGGTTTTCTGCATAAAGGGGATATCGTTCGAAGGATTTTTTTCTTTCAAATTTAGCCAAAATCCAATTTCTTAGAACTTTGAGGGTGCAAAATGATGAAATTTAACTTTTGAGGTGATATTTGCTTTTTTCAGTGTTACTTTAGAGGATAAAATTTACCCAATTGAATATCTACATGAGCATTCAAAAGAAGAATAAAAGATTTCTATTTAAATCTTCCATTGCATTTGAAATCAATTAAGGAACTCAATGATTTTTTTTACATGAGCAATCAAAAGAAGCATTAAAAATCTGAAAAATACAGAAATTTACAAACCTGAAATATGAAAAATCTAAATTTCTAGATAGAGAGAGAAAGAGAAAGAGAGAGAGATCTCTAAAAAGTGAAGAGATGGGAGAAAGATTGTAATAAAGTGACGTTGATTTTAGTTTTGGGGAAAATTTTCTTTAAAAAAATATCTTTTGAAATGATGAATCTGAACCATTAATTTTATTTCAATTGAAGAATAGTTACTTGATAGTTTTCTATTTGAAATGTGTTGTCTTGATGCACTTTCATTTTCTTTTTCCCAGTTTAGTGGGTTTCAATGACGTATGAGCTTATAATGCCTTATTGACTGCATCTGGTCATTTAAGCTTCTTTCATTATCACCTCTTTAATAAAACGAGGTGTTCTAGTCAGTCAATTTAGACTCATGGAAATTATAATTTGAGTTTTAAATGTGTAGATATTCATAATTCACACTACTCAAACTCGGTATACTGTAGTAAGTCGCTGGTGAATAAGAGTTTAAAGAGTTCGATTCCTGCATTATATAAAGAACGAAACATAAACATGATCTTTCGTCCTAAATATTTTATAATATTTGTATGCATCGGACAAAACATCATGTTTCTTCTCAATTATTTTATAATATTTTTTGGAATCGATGTTTCGTCCGACAAAATTCGATTCTTTTAATTAAAAAAAACCAGAAGCAGAAAAAAACACACGGACCATTGTTTTTTTTTCTCTTCAAAATTTTGGAAATTTCTAGGTGTCTATGGGTTGGATTGTATATGATTTTCAATGATTTATTGATTGAGACCATTGAATTTTCTATGAATTATTAGTTGACTCATATAATTTTCTATGGATCAACAAAATTAGTTAAATAAGTTAGATAATTAGGTTTAGTTATATACTCAATCACTAATTAGTGATTAAATGGGACAAGTTGCTGAAACATTGACCTTTTCTTTTTTTTTTAAAAAATCTAAAAAATTAAATTAAAATAATATATAATACAAAAAAAATTGAAATATTCTGAAATTTGGATGGATTCATTCATTTTTTCCTCAACTTTGCTATTTTTTAGCTTTTCATATCTGCAGCGAACCTACAAATTGCATGCTATTTCTATTTATGCATTTATGTATTTTTTAGTATTGACAACTGTGGATGCTCTTACAACATCAAGTTGCTTTGATAAGATTCAAACTCAGGATGACCATTATCCCATCATCCTCATCATCCTCATCATCATTTTATAGGTAAACCTGCTGCACCGGCAGAATAACTCGAACTCACTACGACGAACTTCTGTAATAAATAATAGGGGTAATAGAAGAGACATGTTAATTCCGAGAGGAAAGTTTTCCCTCCAATACTAAAAAAACTCATCATTTTATTACTATCTCTCCCTACTATCTTCACTTTTTCATATTTCTCTATTTCTCTCTCTTTCTCTTTTTCTCTCTCCATTTAGTTAGAAATTTAGATTTTCAGATTTCAAGTTTGTAAAATTTCAAATTTTTTATGCTTTTTTTTATTGCTCATATTACATTGAAAATAACAAATATCTTCTTAATAGTTAAATTTCATCATTTTCACCCAAAAAGTTCTAAGAAGTTGGATTTTACATCCAATTATTTTTTGAGGAAATACATCCCAATTTATAATTATTTTTCAGCATATGCTAATGGAAACATGAATATTTATTTACAACTAATTATTGTCTTATTATTCAAACTTGAGCTACATAATTGTTGTTTTACTGTTTACAAGATTTTTCATATGCTGTATTGTTCTAAAGACGTGCCGTAGGCATGTGCCCATGGAAAAATATAATATAAAAATAAAAGAGATATACAAAGTTGCTCCAACTACCGAGAAATTAAATTAATGAGCCATACAATAAAAATTTGGGAGAGAGTGATGGAATATAGACTGGGACTAGAAACTTCGTTGTCTGAGAATCAGCTTGGATTTATGTCTGGGAGGTCAACAATGGAATCAATTTATGTACTGAGGAGACTTATGGAAAAATATAGCGAGAATAAGAAAGATCTACATGTAGTTTTTATAGATCTAGAAAAAGCATATGATAAAGTCCTTAGAGACATAGTATGGTGGGTGTTAAATAATAAAAGAGTAATTATTCGGTATATTGAGGTAATTAACGATATGTATGAAGGGGCAACGACCACAATTAGAACAACCACATGAGAGACCAGTGATTTTCCTATTACAATATGTTTACACCAAGGTTCGGCTTTAAACCTACTTCCTCTGTACTTTGGTTATGGATGAATTGACGTGGGGAATACAAGATGAGGTGCCTTGGTGTATGCTTTTTGCCGATAACGTTGTCTTAGTGGACGAGATTAGAGCATGAGTCGATACTAAGTTAGAATTATGGAGAGAAACTTTGCAAGCTAGATACTTTAGGATAAACAGAACTAAAACAGAGAATATGGAGTGCAAATTTAGTGATATTCGGAACACAAATGAGGAAGTCATGAAACTTGATGGTCAAGAGATACCTAAGAGAGATCGTTTCCGATATTTAGGCTCGAGATACAAAGAGATGAGAAAATTTGTGAAGATGTTATACATAGGATCCAAGCAGGGTGGCTTAAGTGGAGAAGTGTCAGTGGTATTTTGTGTGACAAATATATACCTTTGAAGTTGAAGGAAAATTTTTATAGGATGGCTATTAGACCAGCAATGATGTATAGAGCAGAGTGTTGGACAACAAAAAAAAATATGACCAAAAAAATGAGTGTAGCGGAGATGAGGATACTAAGATGGATGTGTGGTAAAACAATGAATGATAGAATTAGAAACTAGCATATACGAGACATGCTAAAGGTAGCTCCAATCTAAGATAAGTTAAGAGAGAATCGCCTTAGGTGGTTTGGACATGTCACATGTAGACCTAGTCGTGCCCTCGTTAGAAATAGTGATTTGATAAGTATTGATGATAGAGTTAGGGGTGGAGAGACATAAACTAACTTGGGTGGAAACGGTAAGAAAAGATATGATAGCTTGTGACCTTACAGAAAATATTATGCTAAACAGAGCAGAATGGAAAATAAGGATTCATGTAGCTGACCCCAACTAGTTGGAAAAATGCCCCCCCCCCCCCCCCCCCCCCCCCTCCCCCTCCCAAAAAAAAACTATTTTTGCATCGAAATTTTGAACTTGAATAATATCCTTTAATCAAACCTTAAAAATCGTGCAATATTGCACATATCTTATTAGGTATTTTTTTCAAAAATGGTTTAGCTATTTTCTCATTTTTTAAAAAAAATTATGTGCAATATTGCACATGATTATACTAGTAATATCTATACAAATTTATGAGTTTAGGTTTGATTAAGGGATGAGATTGTAGTTCAAAATTTGGATTGAGAAAACATAAGAGGTTGTCTCCTGTATTTGCACTTCTTTTTTTAGTTTTAAAAAGAAGAGAAAAAGGAGAAAAATCCTTAGACCAAAAGTAGTCTTAGCATAATAAATTGTATATATATAAAATTGAGTTTTGCTATTCCGATCCCCAACAAATATTAAAATTCCGTATTAGTTCCCCATAAATTTCTATTTTTATATTAATTCCTGGATCAACTCCCATGTATAACATTACATAAATTTTGATCTATTAGAACCACAGTAACAAAGTTTGCGAATAATTAATCAAATTCACGAATAATTCGCGAAGAAATTATTAGCCATATTGATTTACGAATTATTGGCACATTTACATTTAATTCGCGAATTTCATGAATTATTTTCGAAAATTGTGAATTAAACGAATGTTTCACGGATTTAAAGAATTATACAAGAAATATTTATGGATTTAAATATATTTTTAATTAGGTGATAGGTACTAACTATTAAGATGCTCTAAATTTTGTATTTCTTTTTTTTTGAACTTTTGCCAAGTTTACCGAAATTTTTCGAATTCGAAGATTAAATATTGCCGAATTATTCTTGAACGCTGAATTTGTGACTATGTTTAGAACCAATTTTAGAGAGAAAAAATCCTACTTAGAATAGTTTTGAAGAGAATTAGATCGCAAGGTAGAAAAACTATTTTGAGAGAATTACACCCTTAACCTTAAATATATTTTCTCTCCAAATTAGGTTCAGAAGATCAGGATTTTCATGATTTTGTAATTCATTTTGTTATTTAACCAGCCTTTTTAATCAAACATTTCGAGCATGATTCTTTCCACCCATTTATTCTCAAATGTTTTTTTAGGTCTTAATTTGATACTGAATATTAAGTATTTTAATTTAAATTTCATCTAGTCACTTCTATCCTAACAAGTTTTACAAATATATCAAGATACGAATCATTTGCAGTTCATTGTCGCGGTCCTCGCATAATCCTAATTTTGACTTCAGTAGCCTACAGAAATTGTAAATTTAAAATTAATAAATATGGAATATAATGCTAATTGAGGTGGATAATAGTCACATTGCCATTTCCTTAAGAAATGGAAGGGTTGCACCAAGCACAGCACAGAAAAGCATATAATAAAAATTTGACTCGATATCTCCTTCAAACTTCTTACACAAATAAGAACCATATCATATAGCAAAATCAAAACTAATCATAGCACACAAGGATATATATATAGAACTTTCAAATGACAGCATATAAAGTATCTTCACCAACGTACATTATTCAATCAAATCAAAAGATAACAATTTTGCAAAGTGATCAACACTACAAGCTGCCACAATTCTGACTCTGCATTCACCCAGCTTAAATGAAACCTTACGCTTTCCCTTGTCAATGACTAAGTCTTGTGAATACTTCTCCAGAAATGCCATACCATCGCATTCTTCTTTTGTTTCACTACTGAAAACTCCTTGTTTCGCCTGAACAAATTTCAGTATACTCATTTCATATTCGTACCCTCTTAAACCGATGAGTTCAACTTTATCCAAGCACTGAGTAGGACAATAGAAGGGTTGTACATATTTTGACGATTCTGTCTTCCAATGTGGTTTCTTTACATCAAGTCTGAGCTCCTGTAAGTGAGGACAGCTTCGGAGAAATGCGTTAAGAGCAGAAGTTTCCTTCACATCTGCAGTACAAATATCTAAGCGTAGTTTCTTGAGTTCATCAAATCTAATTCTAGACTCCCAGGAGATGATGCACGAGGACAATAACTATAAATGGTAAACAAGGAAATTATTGTCAGAAAATTTATCAGATACATCTCTATATATGCAAAAATGCAGTCCATCTCTATGTATGAAAATTTTTAATATGCAATAATTTAAAATTTAAAATTATTTTGCTCCCTCAAAATCATTGCTTTTAATGACATGATGGATGAACAAATGAATTTTAAATAACTTGATTATATATATATAGACAGTATTTCTCTCTCTCTCTTTCTCTCTCTCTCTCTCTCTCCTTTTTCCAATTTGTTTCTTGTACAAGTTCTTCAACGATCTCTTGTATTTTCTTCTCCTACAAGTCTTGTATATCTATCTTGATCCTTTATTATGTACAAATCAGTAATGTTTTAGTCACAAATCTAACATACCAATTTCCAGAACAAGCATGATGCATTGAAAACTTGTTAGTCATCTTTTGAGGATCTTACAATGATACATTGGTACCTTAGAAATCAGTAGTAGTACTCATTCAGCCATGTCCTATAAGTTGCAATGTTAATTACTGAGTGTTTTTTCCTAGCATAATGAGAAGAGGAAAAAAATTCAAACCAAAGAATTGAAGGGATTTACTCACATTTAACATATCAAACTGCATATTAAGACACCTACTGCTGCCAATCCCCGCAACAAACTGTGTAAGCAACTCGCTGCGTTCATCCATCTCCCACCCATTTATCCAGAAACTGCACTTCCTCACTTTTGGAACGTAAACACAAAGCGAACGCACTTTCATTTGCAATTCCAATTCATCCAGGTTCGGGGCACTTACTTTGATATCACAATTACTCCAAGTATAAGAACAATTCTTTAAATAAAATTTCATCAGACTCTGACTGCTGACTACTAGTTCGTCCCGTTCCGGAACACAATAATTACCAAGGCTCAGAAACTCTAGTTTTTCGCATGTCCTAACTAGTTCTGTGACTACATCCACAGAAATACTCACATCGTTCAGTTCCAGAGACTTGAGGTTTGTGCAGGAAACAATGGAAGTGCCTCTAGTAGTTTCTAAACAACAGCCGCGCAGTTTCAGGACTGTAAGTGATTTTGAAGAGAGTAGACAGCTTGGTGCATTGCAGTAGTGTCCTCTATTCATCAGGCTCAGCTCTTTGACACCTTTTTCAACCAACTTATGGACCCACTGGGCTAGGTCACGAGGATCATTGGGCCTGTACCAGTGTCCTCGATAGCCTCGTAGTCCAAGGATTTGAAATTTGCGGATAGTGAGACGAGGGGAGGAGATGATGGTATTGACGAGTTGGGCCTGTTTATGGGCGTTTCTAGGGAAGATGAGGTGGAGATCCAGGTTGAAGTCGGTTTTGTGGGACCAGTAGTCGGCCCATTGGTGAGCCCACCGCCGAGAGAGAAGGCTGGTTCTCGCTGCGTCGGTGAGAGGGAGAGAGGAGAGGATTGAAAGCAGGAGATGGTCTGGGAGAAGGTCGAAGAAATCCATTGAGAGAGTTTTGGAACAATAACTACTAACAGGTTTGTATAGAAAAAGAAGAGAGTAGTATATATAGGATTTTAAACTATGCATATAAATAGATATATATATATATATAGGGGTTAAATATATAGATATATATATATATATATATAGATATATAGATATGTTACTTTCCTCCAAAGTTATTTAGATGTCGTTTGTTTTTTTGTTTTTTTGTTTTTTTTTTTTTTAGAAATAAAAGGCAAGATTAGATGTCGTTTGTTAGTTAGAAATTTAGAAGTTAATATTGCGTTTGATTTCAGAGATTTTCCAATACATAGTGCTCAGGGTTAGATATGGAAAGCTGTCTTCTAATCAAAATCTTCTTTTCTATCAAATTTAAAAATAAAAAAAAATCTATCAAAATCTTTTGAATTCGATATCTGAATAAACTGGAGATACCTCATGCATATCCAAGTACACATAATAAAACTTGTGTAAATTCCTTTGAATCCCTTCAATCTACACTGATTTCTGTTAGCCCCCTTGGCTTTCCAACATCCAATTTGAACCCAAGTTTGACGAGGGACTTGATGAATATTTGTTTCTTGTGACACAATTTTGAGAAGAAAGGGACTACGAGTTTACAGTTATAATTATTTAATTTCTTGTTTAAACTGATGAATTTTTCTGATCAGTTTAAGCATACTTCCATAAATAATTATGATTCTATAGAGATCAGATACTTTAATTTACAATTATATATATATACTCCTCAATCAATTACTTAATATGTGAGAATAAACAGCTGTTTACAATTGCATATGTGGATATTTATTTTGAGTCCCCTTCGGTTGCACACTACTTTTGGTGAGCACTCCGTAAGCACTTGCGAAATAGAGCACCTATGAAAAATCCGAACTGCTCATATTGTTCTATATGCCTAAGATAGCCTAAAAATAAAAAATCAAGTAATTTGAAGTTCATTTGCCTATCCATCATGCTGTTAGAATTTTCAGCCATACAATTTTGTGATGATGTAAATCATGGGCTATCCATCATGCTGTTAGAATTTTCAGCCATACAATTTTGTGATGATGTAAATCATGGGCAAATGAACTTCAAATTACTTGATTTTTTATTTTTAGGCTATCTTAGGCATATAGAAAAATATGAGCGGTTCGGATTTTTCATAGGTGCTCTATTTTGTGAGTGTTCACGGAGTGCTCACCAAAGTAGTGTACAACCGAAGATTTCTCTATTTATTTATTTATTTATTTATTTATTTATTTGTTCTGATTTTAAAATCTGCATCGAAAATTTTGGTTATTCCTTGCCATATAATTAGTTGGCATGTAAAGATGTATACAATTTTTGCGTTGAGGAAAAAGAAATTGTTAATTAAAACTCATCAAACTCACGTACACTATACAATAGCTTAGGGATGGCATTCGGGCTATTGGGGCCGGTCCGGGCCGAGTTTGACCGGGCTTTGACCGGTTCCGGTCCTACCCGGGCCGGGCTCCTCCACTACGCGGGTCGGGCCGGGCTCAAGGTTGGAAACCTTGGCCCGGAGTTGGCCCCCGGACCCAAGTGTGGGGGCCGGGCCAGGCCCGTGTTTAGGGAGAACTTTTTTTTTTGTAAAATATTATTAAAGATCAAGTATATGGATTTGTAATTTCATAACAATTGCAAAAAATAAAATTTCATAAATAATTGAAGTACATGAATAAATGAAGTACATGATTTAATAAAGTTGAACTTCTTGAATAAAATGAAGTACATGAATAAAATTCATACAAATTAGTCCAATTAGATCAAATTACAAATCAAGGGAATTACTTGAATTTAAAGATCGAGATGTCCTCTACTTAGATTGAAGAGAAGGCATTGGACTATTGTCGTGCACTTCAACTTAACCTAAATATAGAATCTCATCACCCTAAAATTTTTAATTAATTACAATTTATTGAACAACATTTTAATGTAAATTAACTAAATGTAATCGTTCATTCATCGCTACTTGTTGATCCAGATCCAGCTTGTGCTTCAAGTAAGTCTTGGGTCCTCTCTTCCGCTTTCATCCAATCTTCGGCGCATACTAGCATCTCCAAATTTTTGGCTGTCAATCGGTTCCTGCTCGGGCTCATTATCCTGCCACCAGGAGAAAAAATACTTTTCGATGCAACAGTTGACACCGTTGTTGTTAGCAGATCTTTAGCCATACGAGAAAGAATATTAAAAATTGCTTCATTACTCTTCCAAAATTGTGACACATTTTCTACATCTTCAACTGCACTTTGTGCATTATACCAATTCAACTCATTTGGTGAATTGGTTCTTGTTTTTTCTTATTTAATAAGATTTAAAATAACAATACTAGTTTGACTCTTTTCTTTTGCTAATATGGAGGAAGAAGAAGAATCAACATTTTGTGTTTGTGTTTGTGTTTGAATAGTGTTAGATGAATAAATCCTATCATGAGAATCATATAACCTAGTCAAAATATTCTCAAATTTACGAGTAAAAGCAACATGATCAAAATCTAGTATTGCATCATGTTGGGCATAAGCGTAAAAAATTTCACTTAAATTTTTTGTACCATCTAATTTAATCATAGGATTCATTACACTAACTACACAATATAACATAGGAATTGGATGAAAATATTTCAAAAATTTAACATATGCCGCATTAACCATATCTCCAATAAAAATGTCATTTTGCAAATCTTTAATTGTTGTCATCATAGTCACAATTTCAAGTAAAATACCACTAGATGTAGATGTATATGTTTTTAAAAATTGCAAAGTTGCATCGTTAAAAGGTTGTAAAAGTTTATACAAACTATCGGCAAAAAACCAAAAATCATCATCTAACATACAATTTTGCATGCCTATTGCGACACAAAAATCTCTAAGATTAAAACGATAATGAAGAACAACACCTAATAATTCAAAGGTTAGAATTCCAACGATGTCGTACATCTTTAGGAAAACGTCCACATACAATGCCCCTAAGTTTACACCAATCATGAAAAGCTTGATAAATTGGACCACTCAATATAATATAACGAACACAATCTCACATTATTTCTAGTTTATCATTTCCATATTTTAGTGCATCTTGCACACAAAGATTTAAAATGTGACAAGCACATCTAACATGAAAAATTTCGGGTTATGTAGGATCTAAAGTAATTTTTAAACTCTCAATTGCCTTAGTATTATTGGAGGCATTATCAAAACCAATAGCAAACACTTTATCATAAATACAAAAATTATTACATGCTTCCATAATGTGTGTGGCTATAATTTCACCCTTATGTGGGTACCTAACATATCCAAAAGAAATTATTCTCTTTTGAAGTAACCAATCTGAATCTATCCAATGGCATGTTACACACATCATTGGAACCCCGTTTACTTTTACCCACCCATCCAGTGTCAATGAAACTCTAGTGTTTAGTGATTTTAGTGTTGCTATCAAAAAACCCTTAGTCTCATTGTAAACTAATTTACAATCACTCTTAACAACATTCCTAGCAATTTTTTTATAATGGGGGTTGAAGGTGATTTGTACAGAAGTCTCTACATATTTTTGTTCACCAAACGAATATGGCAAATCACCCCTAATTACTAATTTAGCCATTCCCCTACGAACGGGATCGTGATCATATGTATGACTATCTACTTGACCGGTTTTAGGATGTATTTTTTGTTGTGTGAGATTATCTTTCGAAAATTGTGGTTGACATTTGTTTAAGTGACGTTGAAGTGTACCCGTGCCCGATCCTATTTTAAACTTATATGGGGTTTGACACTTACATATTTTAAGTCCTACCTCTTATCATTTTGTGAAGGGACAAAATTGAAAAAAATGTGTACTTCGGAAGTAGTCCCACTACAAGAAAATAGTTTTACACTGGCGTTTCTACTCCGATGTTTTGTTAGAAACGCTGCTGTAGAAACCAGTTAATGTAAAGGAACAAAAAATCCAACTCTACACCGGCGTATGTGAAAAACGCCGGCGTATGTAGGTATACACCGATGTTTTTGCATTGAAACGCCGATGTATTAGAAGGATAAGTGAAAATATCCAGTTGACATCTCTCTCTCTCTCTCTCTCTCTCTCTCTCTCTCTCTCTCTCTTTCTCTCATTTTACTTTACTTCCACTTTCCCCAATTTTTCACTCTCTTTCTCCATCTCCCTCATCCTAAATCGAAAACCCCCATCCCTTTCCCCGCCCCCTCCCCCCGACGTCGCCGCCTCCTCCCTCGCTGTCGGCGGTTCCCCCATCGCTGCCCCCTCCTCCGCCGTCGCCCCTTCCCCCATCACTGTCCCATTGCCGCCCCCCTACCCCGCCGTCGGACCTTCCCCCATCGCCGCCCCCTCCCCTGTCGTCGCCCCTTCCCCCCTCGCCGCCCCATTGCCGTGCCCCTCCCCTGCCGTCGCCCCTCCCTCTACACAAACGCTAGGTTTGTTCTTAAATTAATCTTGTGGTAATCTAGTGAGCTGTGGTAATCTTGCGGTGCTACAATCTGTGGTAACTGACCATGAAAGATGTCTTATTGATTTCATTATTGTGCTGCTACTGCTTTGCTTTGAAAGTATGTGATATATTCATGATAGCTTGTTCATTTCAATTGGTTGCTTTGAAAGTATGTGATATATTGTGCTGCTACTGCTACTGCTTTGCTTTGAAACTTCTAAGATTGTGTTACCGCTGATTTCGGTGTGGGGGAGAACAGATGAATTTGTGAGTCCGAGAAAAACCTGAACAGTTGACTCAGCCTTCTTGCTCCTAGCGCAACCTGCAAGGAAGTGTGAAATACCGGGGTTGATTCCGACGACGCACCCTCCGACGCTCTTGTCAGTAACCAGAAGAGATTAAGAAAGAGCTTAAAGTGGTGAAAAAGTGATTAACCTGGTCATGGTGGTAGAGGGGTTGTATTTATAATCGCCATCAGAACAGTTAGGGGCCTGATTCCCTGCCTAACAGCAAGGAGGAAAATCCTTCTATTCTGTTTTGGGAAATTAGCCCCTGATTCCCGGTGGGAGCAAATCAGGGCTGCTGATTTGGCAAAATCAGGGATCCTGATTTGCCCCTTGTTGGTTTGGGTTCGCCTTGGGTCGGGACCCGTACCCAATAGGGGTGGATCCGTTCGCGGGTTATTGGATCTGTGAGGAGGAGATTCAGTACCCGCCCTAGATCCACTTGAATGTGAAATTACCATTTTACCCTGAGCATCAAGATTCGTGTCCAATCTGGACAGCTCCGATTTAACCCCATTTTTAGCCATATCACGAGCCCCCCACTCCTAGAGACTGAGTGTGATCAGACTCTGAGGAGTAGATTAACTGTTTTAGTGGCAGGTGGAGTTGTATCGGTGTCCGAATGGAGGATTTTGAATCTCGAAGGGGGTATTGAGGTAATTTTTGATGTCGTGTGCTGTTCTTTAGCTGCATCGGGTATTTGATGGTCTTTTATCTATTTTTTCGAAGTATTTATTTAATTTTGCGATGTATTTGCTAATCGTTTGGGGGTCTTAACAGTACATTCTAGGTAATAATTGTTCGTCCAGGAGTTCAAAAATGTGCTCCCGAATTTTCAATTATTTTCCAGAATTTTCAATTAATTTTCCCAAATTTTTAGCAAATTTTTTCGCAATTTTTAAATAAATAAAACGATTTAAATAAATAAAAAACTATTTAAATATCGATTAATGACGCGGCTTGGTCTGAGTCGTTGATCATGGACGAGCACGAATTTCGGAAAGATCTGACGGCTGTCACCGCTCGGGAGCTTTTTCTCCGTTTACGAGCTCGGAATGGTACTTGCTCGGCTGCCGACCGGAGACAGGGGGTCTCGGCAGACCGAGCGACGTGGCGCAATCTGAGCCTTCGGATGGTGGCGTGAATCCCAAGATGGCGCTATCTTGTCTTTTAGTGCACGTGGTGCAATCTGGACCGTTCATCATTAGAAGCACGAATTTCTGAGAGATCTAACGGTCGTAGTAGCTCGGTGTCTTTTTTCTCCGTTTACGAGCTCGGAATGGCACTTGCTCGGCTGCCGACCGAAGACAGGGGGTCTCGGCAGACCGAGCGACGTGGCGCAATCTGAGCCGTCGGATGGTGGCGTTCATCTCGAGACAGGCACATTTCTCAAGGAAACACTATCTTGTCGTTTAGTGTCCTCGGCGAGATTTGGGCCGTCTGATCGAGATCAGGCGCGATTTTTGAGCAGAAAGTGAGTTTTCCCCGTTTGCGAGCTCGGAAAGGCACTTGCTCGGACACCGACCGGAGATGGATGGTCTCGGCGGGTCGAGTGACGTGGCACAATCTGTTCGAGGTGATCCTGCTTCCAAGGGCATTAATGGTGCCTTGGGGTTTGTGCGGCGTTCCACTTTCCCAAGGTCATTAGGGATAACTCCTTCAATTAATGCATGGCGTTTCAACTTCCGAGGATCATAATGGCTGGTTCTTGGAGGTTAAGCTATAAGTACTCCATTCCCCTTGGTATTTTAGTCGCAATCAACATAGAGTTTCAGACCTCGGAGGTATCTGCCTTGGGTGGCTCTTCATTTGAGGTCCGGAGGGGTGGTCGCTCTTCTGCCTGGTTTTCCCTCTGTTCCTGATGGCCCCAAAGTGGATGTCAGGAGCGGGGGGAACGAGGCAGTAGTGGTAACGACCGTAGTCCGGACCCGAGGGATGAGTCACTTCGGAAGGATGGGTGGTCGCTCCGTTATCTTGTTCTTTTCCCGTTCCTCACTGCTCCAAAGGGGATGTCGGGAGCGGGAGAGAATAAGACAGTAGAGGTGACGACCGTAGTACGGACCCGAGGGATGAGTCGCCTCGAAGGGACGGGTGGTCGTTCTTCCACCAAGATCTTCTGCCTTCTTTGGTTGCTCCGAAGTGGGTGTCAAGGTAGGCAGAGGTCTTGGTGGAAGAGGTGATGATCCATGTCCAAATCCGAGGGGTGAGCTCGTTTGGGAGGATGAGCGGTCGTTCCTCCACCATGATTTTTTCCGGACCATCTGAGCTCGTTGTTTGCAACTGTGAAGGCGCGGTTGCCAGAGTCCTCTGCCAGGCCGAGCCTTCCAGTTGCAACCAACTAGCTCGGAATGGTGCGCTTCTCCTGATCTCTGAGTGTTGATGGGCCCCTTCCCATCTCTGTCTTCCTTCCGGGCTGCCGGCTCCTGATGGATGTCAACCCGGAGGAGTTAGAGATGGGGGGAGTGCCGATCTGTCTTTGACCGGGGCCCGTGGGTCGGCGGAATACCGACCGAGACACGGGACCTGGGGGGTGCTCGCCGAGGGCGGTGCCTTAAAACTTTGAAAAAAAAAATTTCTGGCTTCCCTAGACATAGGTGAGGCGTCCGAAGGTTCAATCATCCGAGCGACGTGGCGTAATCTGAGCCGTTCGATGATGGCGCGCATCTCAAGACGGGCACATTTCTCAAGGAAATACTATCTTGTCGTTTAGTGACCTCGGCGAGATCTGGGCCGTCTGATCGAGATCAGGCGCGAAAGTTGAGGAGAAAGTGCGTTTTCTCCGTTTGCGGGCTCGGAAAGGCACTTGCTCGGATACCGATCGGACTCTGTTGCTGGTTGGTTCGGATTGCGTGTAGTTTGGATTCAGACCCCCTGGTGCCGAGCTAGTTGACTTGGTGAAGAAGGCAGTTGTATTGGGCCTTCGCGACGTTTCGAGAGCGGCCCAAAAGTCGCATTCTTTTGCTTGGAAGTCCAAAGGGCGTTCCATTTTACTATAAATCTTCACCCCCCCTAAACCAAGTCTCACTTTTCACTTTTACTCTCTCTCTTCAGTTTTTTACTTTGCCTTCGAAGTTTTTAGCTCTTGGGCGGTGTTGCCAGCTGACGCGGCTGGGCATTTCTTGTTTCCGGCGAATTTTCCGACCGCAGCTGTCACTTCAAGGTCAGTTTCTCTCCCTTCTCTCTTAGAAAATGGTTAAGATTGTGTCTTCGGATGAGACCCCCGCCTCGGAGCCAGTGGTAGTTCGAGGGGGCGAGGGGAGCGAGACAGTGGACCCGAGCGATCAGAGCATCGTTCGTCCTGATAGAGAGGGGGAAGTGGCCGAGCTGCCTGAGGAGGCCGAGGCAGTGTCCCGGAAGGGTAAGGCCGTGGTCACTATTGTGGAGACGCCGAAGACGGCAGGGGACGTTCGGTCGGCAGCCCATTGTTCTGTCGAGCGTGGGAGGCATACGGGACTACGCCGAGGAGACATTGGAGAGGGTGACCCAAGGCACTTCTAAATTGGTGGAGGAGAACGAGCCGAGGGAGCTGTCCGAGGTGGACCACACCATCTCATCTCTCACCGAGAGTGACCTTCGTCAGATCCGAGAGGGCTTCCGAATCCTCGGGGATTTCGGGCTGCTCCTTCCTGGGCCGGGATTCCGAGCCAACACAAAATCCTCGTCAGATTTGTGCGTCTTTCCGGTCGACTCCCTCATTGCCGGACTCCGTTTTCCCCTCCACCCATTCGTCGTCGAGGTATTGGTGTGGTACGGCTTGAGCCCCGCCCAGCTGATGCCGAACACATGGAGGCACGTCATGGCATTCGTCCTCCGATGCCAAGAGGTCGGCGCCAAGCCGAGTATGTTCCTCTTTCAGAGTCTATACCGACCCTGCCAGCCGAGGCGAGACGAACAAAGGTTTTATCTATCGCCCCGGACGGGTGTGAAGCTGATCGAAAATCCGGACTCGATCAAACACTGGAAGGAGAAGTACTTCCTCATCCGGGCCCCTGCGCCGTGGGTGATACCGACGGTTTGGGTGAAGGATGGTCTGCCCAAGCGGACCAGGAAGGAGGTACCGTTGAGTGATGAGGAGGCTGAGGTCCAGAAGAAGCTCCTCACCCTGCCAGCGTTAAGCTGGAAGGAAATCACTGAGGAGGACCTGTTCCGAGGGGGTCTCAGTCCGATCGACCCTAGTATGCTTCTTGGTATTTACATTCTTTGCTTAAAGTTCATGAAAATTTTTCTAAGTTTTTTCATTCGGCTTGTGCAGAGACGATGAAGATGGACTACAAAGCCCTGATGGCGAAGGGCCGATCGGAGCAGGAGGCGAAGAAGAAGAGGCCTGCAGCGGGGCCTCAGGACAGCCGAGCCTCGAAGAAGGCTTCAGTCGTGAAGGATGCCGACCAGCCGAAGGTCATGGTCCCCGAGCAGGGGGACGTCATGGTCCTCGAACCTCCTGCCTCGGATGCGCCAACACCGACCCCGAAGGGGGACGCTCCCGGTTCGTCGAGCGGCGCGTTCGGCGTGACGGAGGTGTTGTCTCTCCAGGTTCCGCCCCTCACTGCCGAGACGGAGCAGATCTTGACCGAGCGTCATAAGGAGATCTTCGTCCCCGATTGGCAGGTGATGAAGGTCGACGGCTTCTTGGGCGACGGCAACATCTGCATGGAGGCGGTGAAGCACTTGCCGACCCCAAAGGACCGAGCGACGTTGAAGGCCGGGCAAGCAGGGGACGCCGTGATGCAGATTGCTCGGAATACCATGTCGGTAAGTAGGCCGGGCTCTCCCTCATTGGAATTTCTTTCTTTGAGTTTTTTCCAAGTCTTTGGGTTCGGATTTTAATCTGCCGTTCTTTTCCAGACTCTCTGCCACTTCAACTTCCTACTCGAGGAGATGGTGAACAAGGAGCAGGAGAAGGAACGGGAGGGGGCAGAGCGCGTCAAGGCCACGCAGCAGTTTGACGCCGAGCAGATCCTCTCGACGAAGAGGGCTGCTGAGGTGAAGGGGTTGGAGCAGCAGCTGGCCAACTCCATTTAGCTCTCGAAGGATGCGGCGGCCAAACTGGAGGCCTCGGAGAAGGAGGCCGCCGAGTTGAAGGAGGCACTGGCCAACGCTTGGTCGGAGGCGGAGAAGGAACGGAAGAGGGCCGACAAGATCTTGGCCAAACACCAGAAGAAGCTGAAGAGGGTGAAGAAGGCCGTGCAAGAGGAGGCCGCTCAGCACATGCTCCAGAACATGGAGGATGCTTATGGTCGAGCGCTGATCCACATAGCCGCCAGGAATCCGGGCTTCGACACCTCCTCCTACCACTTTTACGACCCCGTGGAAGGGGAGGAGGGTGTCCCCGAGGGGTTGCTCGGCCCTGACGGGGAGACGGAAGTCGTCGAAGGCCCCGGGGAGACCGAAGCCGAGGGCGAGGAGGAGGACGACTCCGAGGAGGAGAGCGAGAGTGAGGACGAGGACGAGGGCGAAGGCGAGAACAAGGCCGGGGGTCGACGGACCCGAACGTCAAAAAGGTCGACCCCTGACTTGTTAGCCTCTTTTAGTTTTTCGTAGTTTTGCTCTTCTTTTTGTAAGCCTAACTGCAGACTGGCCACCGCTTTTTGTAAAACTCTCTCCTCGGTTTTGAATGAAAATATTTCGTTTGGCTAAAATTTGTCCAAGTGTTGAGTCTTGGTTTTTGTATGTGATTGTGTGGTAAATGTTTCCGAGCGTGGGCCCATCGGATTTATCTCCGCTTTTCAGGTTAAGTTCGGTCTGATCACGGAGGTTTCGTACCTCCGCAAAGAGCTGGCCAAAACGAAGCGTGGGTTCTTGGACAGCCAACAGAGGCGATTTCTTCTGCTCGACAAGCTGGAGGAGGCGAAGGCAGCTGTGCGGAGGTATTGTCGCGAGCTATGGCAACTGTGGAAGTACCCCCAAGCTCTTTGTCCCGATGGGGAAGTCGAGTGGCTCCGTAGAGAGCTAACTGACGTCAAGCAGAAGAATGACGACCTCTTGGCCGAGGTCCAACACTTGGAATTATCGGAGAAAGAACGCTCGGCAGCGGAAGAGAAGCTGACATCCGAGCTGGAGAAGGCATCGGTCGAGCGTAAGAGGCTACTGGCCGAAGTCGACAAGCTCAGAAGGATCACGATAGATAGGGGGATCGAGGTCACCCACTTCCGACGGCTCGTGACTGACGGCGCCAATGCCTCCGGCTCGTTGAGACCTTCTCGTCCGAGGAGATCGGCAAAGGACGACGCCCTGAGAGATAGAATCATTGAACTGGAGGAAGAGATCGCGTTGCTCAAGCCTGAGCCGAGGAGGGCTAACGTCCGCAGTACGTCGTGTACGCGCGAAGAGAGCGAAAGGGGGATTTCTTTTTACGAACTCGCAACACGTTCGCCTGCGGCTAGGCGGAGCCCTGCCGACGCTCAGAGTAGTGCAGCCATCTTGTCGAGCGGTGCCTCGGTCGGCGCCACAATTAGGGTCGGCAGCGAAGGGGGTTCTCGCTTCGTTGGTTTAGGGTCGAGTTCGGAGGGCAGGCCTCGTCGTCCTCGCATTTCCCTGAACTGAAGCGTTCCCCTTCCGAAGAGGCCCTGATCGTGTCGTTTTACGTTCCTTCGGATTTGTTGTAAAACTTTGTAGTAGGGTCGATCTTGATGTATGTGAAGACAATATGTATGAGTTTGTAAGTTCGTTTGAATAATTTTCTAAGTCTTGTGCCCCGGAAGTGTATTGAAAACGTGCAATTCGTTCTTCCTTCTTTTCAGGTCAAGGAGGCCGACCCATATATTGATTCCCATGGCTCGGATGATGACTCTGGATCCGAGGCAACTTCAGGGACGGTTGTTCTGAGTCCTAAGAGTTCCGAGCTGGAGCTATGCCGAGCTGAAAGCGAGCGGGCCCACCTTTTGTCCGTCCTCGACCTTCGGGAAGCCGAGATCCAGCGCCTGGAGAACAAGATCGCCGAGCTAAGCCCTGTAGGAGAGGACGGAGACTCGCAGACTGCTTTCAGCAACGCTCTTCGGGTCAAGTGTATTCGGCACAACCAGTCGAAGATTATAGCCGAGCGGGATGATTTGCTCTCGGAGATTCGACACCTGCAGACCGTGGTAGCGAAGCTCCGGAAAGATGAGGTTGAACTGTCAACCTGAGGAAGACGGTCGGGCGACCGAACAGTCTAGTGAAGAAGTTTCTATTTGAACGCCAAGTGTAATGGGTCGGCGTTATATTTTTTGCTTGTGAATACTTTGCAACTGTGGAACAGATGTGCTTTGTATCACCCCCTGGTTGTTGAATAAAACATCTTTCATTACTCTGCGTATGTGTCTTGCTTATAACTATGTTGGTCGTGTCGAGGTCTTTGAACCGAGCGTGTTAGTTCTGATGGTGAAGGTGCTGAACCGAAGGGGGTTCCTATGAGCAGGGTATTTTGTCGCTTAGCGACTCTGACAAGGTACGGCACGAGCCCCTAGGCGGCTCTGTCCCCAAGAAAGCACTGTCTTGTCGTTTAGCACAGGTGGCATGATCTGAGCCGTTGATTGTAAGCACGAATCTCGAGGCAGCTCAGTTCTCAAGAAAATGCTATATTGTCGTTTTACGCAGGTGGCAAGATCTGAGCCGTCTGATCGAGATCATGCACGAAAGTTGAGGAGAAAGTGAGTTTTCTCCGTTTGCGAGCTCAGAAAGGCACTTGCTCGGCTGCCGACCGGAGGCAGGGAGTTTCGGCGAACCCGAGCGACGTGGCGCAATCTGAGCCGTCGGGTGGCGGCGCGCATCTCAAGATGGGCACATTTCTCAAGGAAACACTATCTTGTCGTTTAGTGTCCTCGGCGAGATCTGGGCCGTCTGATCGAGATCAGGCGCGATTTTTGAGGAGAAAGTGGTTTTTCTCCGTTTACAGGGTCGGAATGGCACTTGCTCGGATTCCGACCGGGGTGTGGTCCCACACTTCTTATCCTCTCCCGACTCTATGAAGTGGGGAAGGGCTCTGACTAGGGATAAGCCGAGCGCTCGCCACAACGTAGGAGATTTCCGGGAAGCAATCTTTAGGGCAGGATTTTAACCAAGTGCTTGACTTCAGGATTATTGCGAGTTCGACGGCTGTGGGAGCAATTCTGAACGGTGATCTACCCCTGGCTCGTCCGGGGACGAGCCGAGGAGGTAAAGTCGAACCGAGTGTTGGACTCCGAACCATCTGTGTTAGTTCAACGGCTGTGGGAGCAATTCCGAACGGTGATCTACCCCCAGCTCGTCCGGGGACGAGCCGAGGAGGTAAAGTCGAACCGAGTGTTGGACTCCGAACCATTGGTGTTAGTTCAACAGTTGTGGGAGCAATTCCGAACGGTGATCTACCCCTGACTTGTCCGGGGACGAGCCGAGGAGGTAAAGTCGAACCGAGTGTTGGACTCTGAACCATTGGTGTTAGTTCAACGGTTGTGGGAGCAATTCCGAACGGTGATCTACCCCTGACTCGTCCGGGGACGAGCCGAGGAGGTAAAGTCGAACCGAGTGTTGGACTCCGAACCATTGGTGTTAGTTCAACGGTTGTGGGAGCAGTCCTGAGCGGTGATCTACCCCTGGCTCGTCCGGGGGCAAGCCGAGGAGGTGAAGCCGAACCAGACGTGGACTCCGAACCATTGGTGTTAGTTCAACGGTTGTGGGAGCAGTCCTGAGCAGTGATCTACCCCTGGCTCGTCCGGGGCAAGCCGAGGAGGTGAAGCCGAACCGGACGTGGACTCCGAACCATTGGTGGAAATCAAAATTTAAAATGTACATGATAAGAGCGGAGAGAAGTACACAAATTCATAAGTACGAAGAGAGCTTTCTTTATTGATAATTGACGGCGAACCGTTTTACATAGTAAAATTCATGAAAATAGGTTACAACTTGGAGGAGAGGAATGGTTCGACACCCCTGGTTACTCAGAGAGGCGCCGGGGCGTTCTCCTGGTATTTCAGAAGGTGGTCGGCATTCCATGTCCTTCGGAATTTCTCTGCCCTCTAGGTCTTCAAGAAGATATGTCCCGGGCCGAACAACTCTCGTGATCCTGTACGGCCCTTCCCAGTTCGGGGCCAGCTTGCTCTTCTGACTGGGGAAGGATATGGCTAGCTTCCTCAAGACCAAATCTCCTTGCTTAAGGTTGGTGGGTCGGACTTTTTTGTTGTACGCTAGTTCAACCCTTCTTCGGTAAGTCTGCTGCCGAATCGACGCCCTTTCCCTCAGCTCGTCTATCAGGTCTAAGTCTGCTCTGAGGTCCCTGGCATTCCGTGCTTCGTCATAGGCTACGAGCCGAGGGGAACTTATTCCGACCTCGAGAGGTATCACGGCCTCGGACCCATAGGTGAGGTTGAAAGGGGACTCGCCTGTGGGGGTCCGCTTGCTCGTGCGGTAGTTCCATAGGACGTTGGGGAGTTGGTCGACCCATAGGCCCTTTGAACTTTTGTCTAGCCTTTTCTTGATGCCTGCGAGGATCTGCCGATTAGCATTTTCGGCCTGTCCGTTCGACTGAGGGTGGGAGACGGACGAGAAGCGCTGCTGGATGGCCAGGTCGTCGCATAGAGCTCGGAATGCTGCGCCAGTGAACTGAGTCCCGTTGTCCGTCACGAGGACGCGGGGGACGCCTGAACCTACAAATGATGTTCTTCCAGAAGAACTGTACCACCTTGTTCTCGGTTATAGTGGCGAGGGGCTCGGCCTCGACCCACTTCGAGAAGTAGTCGATGGCCACGACCAAGAACTTGAACTGCCCCGGAGCCGGAGGGAAAGGCCCTAGTAAATCCATCCCCCACATTGCGAAGGGAATAGGACTTGATAGGGAGGCTAGGTTGGCCTGAGGGAGGCGTCGGACACTGGAGTGCCTCTGACAAGAACTGCAGTGTCGGACGTGTCGCTCGGCGTCTTGAAGGAGGGTCGGCCAGAAGTACCCATAATTTAAAGCTTTCTGGGCCAAGGACCTAAATCCTGAGTGTGCCCCTCCGATGCCTTCGTGGAGCTCTTGTAGGGCGTATTCGGCCTGTTCCGAAGTGAGGCACCTTAGGTATGGTCGGCCGTCTATTTGAGAGAAAGAGCGTTTGTATAAGATGCCCTCGATCAAGACATAGCGCTCGGCCCGAGTTCTGACTCGGCGTGCTTCCTTGGGATCTGACGGCAGAACCCCGTCCCTTAAGAATTCTACCAGTGGCTTCATCCAATTATCTTGTAACATGACCGGCAACGTTTCCACCGAACCAGGTGTCTCGTCTTCGATGCTCGGCTTAGAGAGGACTTCGATCAGTACGGTCTGTTCGAGACCGTGTAGGGAGGACGAGGCCAATTTGGAGAGGGCATCGGCCTGTGAGTTCTCTTCACGAGGGACCCGCTGGATGAGCGCTTCCTCGAACCGACCCATGAGGTCCTGAACCTTAGCAAGGTACTTCGCCATCCGCTCATCTCGAGCCTCGTATTCGCCCAAGACTTGGTTCACGACGAGCTGGGAATCGCTGAGGATTCGGAGGCGCTGCGCCCCGGCACTCCGTGCAAGTCCGAGACCAGCGATGAGTGCTTCGTACTCCGCCTCGTTGTTCGAGGCCTTGAAGTTCATACGGATCGCATACTGGAGGACGAAGTCGTCCGGGCTGTTCAGAATGATACCGGCGCCGCTTCCTTCATTACAAGAGGATCCGTCCACGAAGACTGTCCAAATGGGGGGTCCATTCGGGACGTGGCCGACCTCGGGGATGGTGGACTCAACGATGAAGTCGGCGAGCGCCTGTGCCTTAATTGCTGTCCGAGGCTGGTAAGAGATGTCATGCTGGCTCAACTCTATAGACCACTTCATCAGCCGGCCCGAGGTCTCAGGCTTGTAGAGGATTTGCTTTAGGGGTTGGTCAGTGAGAACGATGATTGAGTGGGATTGAAAGTAAGGCCGAAGCTTCCTTGCCGCCGTGACTAGGGCGTAGGCCATCTTCTCAATCCTCGGATAGCGGAGCTCGGCGTCCCGAAGCACCTTGCTCACGTAGTAGATAGGCCTTTGGGACCGGTCCTCCTCTCTTACCAGGACAGCGCTCAAGGTCTGCTCGGAAGTAGCCAAGTAGACGAAGAGAGTCTCCCCCAGGACCGGTTTGCTGAGCAGAGGGGGGTTCACCAAGTATGCCTTCAGCTGGTCGAACGACTCCTGTTGTGGTTGGCCCCATTCAAAACCCTTAGCCCCCCGGAGTGCTTTGAAGAAGGGGAGGCACTTTTCCCCCGACTTCGAGAGGAAGCGACCGATAGCAGCGAGCCGACCAGTGAGCTTCTGCACCTCCTTGATGTTCCGAGGCGGGGCCATGTCTAGTATGGCCTTAATCTTCTCGGGATTTAGCTTCGATTCCTCGTTGGCTTACCATGAAGCCGAGGAATTTTCCCGAAGAGACCCCGAACAGCGCACTTGTTCGGGTTCAGCCGCATGTTGTGCCTTCTCAACACGCTGAAGGCCTCCTGGAGGTCGGTTACATGGTCTGTGCCCCGGATGCTCTTGACGAGCATGTCGTCAACGTATACCTCCATGTTTCGGCCGATCTGGCTCTTGAAGACCTTGTTGACGAGGCGCTGGTAGGTGGCGCCTGCGTTCTTCAAACCGAACGGCATGACCCTGTAGCAGTAGAGGCCTTGGTCGGTGACGAAAGAGGTCTTCGGAATGTCCGGAGGGAACATTCGGATTTGATTGTACCTCGAGAAGGCGTCCATGAAGCTGAGGAGCTCATGGCTCGAGGTGGCGTCAATAAGGGTGTCGATGTTCGGGAGAGGGAATGGATCCTTCGGACACGCCTTGTTCAGGTCGATGAAGTCAATACATATCCTCCACGAGCCATTGGACTTCTTGACCATTACAACATTCGACAGCCACTCGGGGTAATTCACCTCCTGTATGAACTTGGCCTTCAGCAGTTTATCCACCTCCTCTTTGATGGCCTGCTGTCGCTCGGGAGCGAACTTTCGCCTCTTCTGCTGAACCGGTCTGCACACCGGGTCGACACTCAGGCGATGGACGAGCAGCTCCTCGGAGATGCCGGGCATGTCCGCGGCCGACCAAGCGAACAAGTCACAGGTTATCCCGGATGCATTGGATCAGGTCCGAGCAGAGCGCGGTCGGCAAGGACTTGCTGATGAGGAACTTCCGGCTCGGGTCCTCGTTCGAGAATGGCACTTCTTCTAACTCGTCTGCCGGCTCGGACGTTGGCCGAGCTTTCGGCTCGGGGATTTCCAGTGTCTCGAGCGAGAGCACTGGTCCCCCGGTGGAAGTCATGTAGCACTTCCGGGCTGTTTCTTGGCTTCCCCTGACTTCCCCTACTCCCGACCGGGTGGGGAACTTCATTTTCAAATGGTACGCCGAGGGGACAGCTTCCAGAGCAGCTAGGCCTGGTCGGCCTAGGATGACATTATACGCGGCCGGGACATCGACGACCATGAAGTCCATCGGCTCGGTCCGGGTGGTAGGGGTGCTTCCAGCAGTCACGTCCAGGGTTATCACCCGTTCGACGGTGACCGGGACCCCCGTGAACCCGTGGAGTGTGTAACCGGCCGGCTTGAGACGGTCCCGGGATAGCTGCAGGCCTCGGAAGGCCGAGAGGAAGAGGATATTGACTGAACTCCCATTGTCTACCAAGATCCTCTGCACCTTGAAGTTGGCCATGCAGAGGTCGATGATGAGGGCATCACAGTGTGGGGTTCGGACCCCTTCGAGGTCTACGTCGGAGAAAGACACGAGGGACGCCAAGACCTTTCGGAGGAGGGGCGCTATGAACAGAGTTCACCTCTCAGACGAAGGCCTTCCGAGAGGAATTAGAGGAGCCTCCCATGGGGCCTCCGTGGATCAGGTGCAGAACCCGTTCCTCCTCGAACTCGGGTGTCTCCTCACGCCGCTCGGTGCGCTTGTTAGCCCCCCGAGGCGGAGGAGTGTTGCGATCCGCCCGATCGTTGGTCTTCACGAACTTGGCCAACTGCCCCCTCCGGATGAGGGCTTCTATTTCATCTCTCAGTGCTCGGCAGTCATTCGTGTCGTGGCCGTGGTCCCGATGGTAACGACACCATTTATCTTTGTTCCTCCTCTTTGCCGGGGTGTGCATCCTCGGAGCTGGAGGGATGACTCCCTCCTTCTCCACTTCCATCAGGATGGTGGAGACGTTAGTGGTGAGGGGAGTAAACTTCTCGAACCTGGGGGGGGCGACGCTGACCGCCATTGTCCTTCTGAGCTTTCTTGGACCCCTCTTCCCCCGCCGCCTTCCTCTTCGACCCCAAAGAGGACCCCCTGAAGCTCGGGAGGGCTTCAGCCTCCTCTGCTCGGATATACTTCTCGCACCACAAGAGGAGGTCGGCGAAGTCATGCGGGGGCTTCTTGGCTAGGGACGATCGGAGGTTGGCGTTGAGGACGTTCGACTGGAACGCCACCGTCGCCACTGACTGGTCTAAGGAGGCGATAGACCTGACTTCCGCGGTGAACCATTTCACATAGTCCCGTAGCTTCTCTTCCCTTTCCTGCCGTAGGTTCAGTAGGGAGAGGCTCGTCTTCTCGGCCCACCTGCTACTCACGAAGTGAGTTATGAACAGTGTTTCAAACTGCTCGAATGAGAAGATGGAGGACGGAGCGAGTCTGGAATACCATTCCCGAGCCGACCCCCTGAGGGTGGCCGGGAAGGTCCTGCAGAGCACGGCGTCGGAAGCTTGATGGATCAGCATCAGTGTCTTGAAGCTTTCGACGTGGTCGACTGGGTCGGATTCCCCTGAGTACATTTCAAACTGCGGAGGCTTGAAACCCCTCGGTATGTGGGCCTCCATGATCGACCGAGAGAAAGGGGGTCTGCTAGGACAGACTGCTCCTGCTCGGGACTCCTCCTCCCTGTCCATGCGGCCGATACGCCTTTCCACCTTGTGGAGACGGCGGATGAGGGCGTCGTCCCTCCGCTGGTGATCATATGACTCCCGGGACTCCTCTTCATAGGAAGGGGAGCGCGGACTGCGGTGCTGGTAGTCCTGGGACTGGCGAGGACTGTAGCGCTCATGCTGGCGGCTGGGAGCCGGGGAAGGACTGCGGGTTCGGCGAGGAGGACTGGGATCCCTCGGGGGCGTTGGAGCCCTCTGGGCATTTTGGACGTTCTGCCGAAGGTTGAGAGCCTGCAGAACGGTGTCTTGGAATTGTAGGAACTCGGCTCGGGTGATGGGTGCGTCACTGTTCCTGCGATGGTGCCGATCCGCGGGGGACTGCGGCCTCCTCCTTCTGCGGTCGGGCAATGCCGCTCGGCCCCTTCGGTCCGGAGACCGTCTGCCATCTCGGCGGTCCGGAGACCGTCTGCCCTCTCGGCGGTCCGGAGACCGTCTGCCCTCTCGGCGGTGAGGAGACCGCTCACCCTGATGCTGGCAGGAGGCTCCCCCTCGGGCTCGCCTCTCATCGAGGTGTGTGCAGAGGTCCTCATCTTTGTGGCGGTTCAGGACTGTGTTGCAGAGGTCGGGGTGATGGGAAGCCATTGAGTCCGAGGACCCGTTATGGACCGAGACATGGTCCTGATGGAGGGGCTGCTTCTGCTTCCAGCCGTTATGGCCGGAAGGGCCATTGTTGGGTTGCTGTTTGGGAAGAGGTGGTGGGACCTGCTGGGCCGTTGGAGGAAGCTCGGGCTGCGGAATAAGATTGACAGGGGCTTCCTCCGTAGGGTCGGCGGGATTGGCCACCCGGTTGGACCCGCGAGATCTGACCTTCTTTGGAGGCATGGTTGGAGAGGACGAAGAGGAAGGAGCTGAGGCTGTTCGTGTGGTTGTTCCCACAGACGGCGCCAATCTGTTACCGCGGATTTCGGTGTGGGGAGAACAGATGAATTTGTGAGTCCGAGAAAAACCTGAACAGTTGACTCAGCCTTCTTGCTCCTGGCGCAACCTGCAAGGAAGTGCGAAACACCGGGGTTGATTCCGGTGACGCACCCTCCGACGCTCTTGTCAGTAACCAGAAGAGATTAAGAAAGAGCTTAAAGTGGTGAAAAAGTGATTAACCTGGTCATGGTGGTAGAGGGGTTGTATTTATAATCGCCATCGGAACGGTTAGGGGCCTGATTCCCTGCCTAACAGCAAGGAAGAAAATCCTCCTATTCTGTTTTGGGAAATTAGCCCCTGATTCCCGGTGGGAGCAAATCAGGGCTGCTGATTTGGCAAAATCAGGGATCCTGATTTGCCCCTTGTTGGTTTGGGTTCGCCTTGGGTCGGGACCCGTACCCAATAGGGGTGGATCCGAGGAGATTCAGTACCCGCCCTGGATCCACTTGAATGTGAAATTACCATTTTACCCCCGAGCATCAAGATTCGTGTCCAATCTGGACGGCTCCGATTTAACCCCATTTTTAGCCATATCAGATTGTATGGTGAGTAAGACACAAAGTTGATCTTTGTTGTAAGTTGAAACCAAGTTTTGAACTTAGATGTGTGTGATGGAGTTGTTGGAGATTCTCTTCTCCTTTCATTTCACTGATGATTGCTTCTTTGCCTTCAATAGACATATTTCTATTGATTTACATAGGGGGTTAATATCATGTTGACATATGATTGTAAAATTTATCAAACTCTATACAACATTTTGTACCCTTGGTCAACTGTATACAAAGAGATATGGTTGGTTGAGATGATGGACAAATGTTCAGGTCTTTTTAAAATGATGGACAAATGTCCATCTTTATTTAAGTTTGTGGGCAAAACCAACATTATTTGAGAGTGATTTATTGAATCTTCTTGTGTTTCTTTCTTTGTTTGGTTTATACTTATATGCATTGCTTTTATATATAGTAGATTTTTGTTCTGCAACTTGTATGGTTGTACCTTACAGTTTACTTCCATTTTGCTTGATATGGGAGTTTTTTGGTCTGCAACTTGTATGGGAGATTCAAGAGCAATTATGTCCACCATCTCTCTGAGCTAATGTATACAATCATTTATTTGGAGATGAGATGGATCATGTATCTAAAGTTGCACACTGTGATTTTTTGAGGAGTGACTAGTGATGTAAATTTTTTAATCTAAACTTCATATACAATTATATCATGATGTCTAGATGAGTATCAGTTTCTAAGATTTCGAGTATTAATTTCTAAGATAATGTTCATTCTTGTTGCCTGGTTTGAAAATGAGATTGTTTTTTCTCATTTGTTTTAAGTGATGATGAGATGGATTATGTAACTGAAGTTGCATACTATGATTTACAGAGGAGTGACTAGTGATGAAATATTCCTGTTTGAACTCATGTTGTGGTCTTAATTTGGCTCTCCTTTAGCTTTGCAATTGGTTTTGATTGTGAGAGTGATGTAGCTTTGCAATCAGTCTCTTTTACCACCGGCATACATTCTATATTTTTAAAGGAAAAATGATCTAATACTTCTATATCCTTCGTGAACAAGTACTGCCTTTGTATATAATGAGCAATATTACATGAAAGGTGTTTTAACTTGTTTTATGAAGTTTTATGAAGTTTCTATTTGATTACTCAGTTTTCACTATGTTTCTTATAGGTATGTACTTATTTTCACTAGTGTTAATAGTGTCCATATCTTTAACACCTTTTCTTAATAGAAAGGACCGATTGTTATAGACAGTGCTTGCCATTCCCTTAAGGCAATTTTCCTTGGTTGAACTTGTTCCTCAATCTCACAAAGGTCTGCACTAATCTTTAGTGTTCAGATACTTCAGATACTTTTACTATACAATGCTTGAAATTATATGCACTGGTTAATATTCTTTTGTAAGAATTTTAGGGAGGGAGATAGTGACTGAGAGAGGACATCTGGTGCATCAAATCAAGGCTCTTTTTATGAGAAAGGGTTAGTGATTAGTGGCTATTATGTAAAATGCTTCAGAATTGAGCAATGTTTAGTGGCTATTATGTCATCTGGTTGTACCCTGCCTTTGTTTCGAACTCAATTAAGAGATCCAAATGTATGTTCATTGTTTGGGGCTGTTTTGTCTAGAACTGAGCAATGGTTTGTCTAGAAGTGTAGCTTCATGAGTTGCTTTTTTGTCTGAATTTGGAGATGAGATGGATAATGTATCTGAAGTTGCACACTATGATTTTTTTAGGAGTGACAAGTGATGTAAATTTTTTTATCTAAACTTTCTATACAATTATATCATGATGTCTAGATGAGTATCAGTTTCTAAGATAATGTTCATGTTTGTTGCTTGGGTTTGAAAATGAGATTGTTCTTTCTCATTGGTTTTAAGTGATGATGAGATGGATTATGTAACTGAAGTTGCATACTATGATTTACAAAGGAGTGACTAGTGATGAAATAATCCTGTTTGAACTTATGTTGTGGTTTCAATTGATAGTTATCTCATGAGTATTATAAAAGTATAAGTTTCATCTCAGTTAGTATCTTGTTTGCATGAATTTGACAGTGAAAATAATCTTTTTCACTCTTTGTAACTCAATATTTTGAATTCCATATTTTGGTTATGAATGTGGTGAGATCACATTATTATGTTTATGAGATTACAATTTTATGATATTATACTATTATGCTTCATTCATATTTTAGTGGGTCTCTTTTAGTTTTGCAATTGGTTTTGATAGTAAGAGTGTTGAAGGGTTTTTTTTATTTATTTATTTTTTAATTTTAATTTTTTTAAAAAATATATATATATACTTACCCCAGTGTTTTTTACAAGCGCCGGGGTAGCTTTCAGCAGAACTGGTAACCTATACCGGCGTTTTAAAAATGCCGATGTAGGTGATGGCCGAAAACAGAGGTTCCAAACGAAACCACCCTTTCGGTGGCGTTTTTCAACCGCCGGTGTAGTTTTAACATATACCGGCATTCATAAAAATGTCGGGGAATGTCCCTAAGATACAGCGACACACGATTCAGCGACACTTGCACCGGCAATTTATAAAATGTCGGTGGTATCTACGGCGGCGTTTAAAAATGCCGGTAAAGACTGTTAGTCTTGTAGTGTCCCTCTTGTTTTTCTTGAGTTTAGAGAAGGACCTTGTTCCGATGGTTGTGGTTCTACATGATCTTCTATTTCTATAGGATTTGAGTGTGTTTCATTCAAATCGGGAAAACTATTATAATTCATAAATGCTTTTCCACTATCTATATATTGGTTAGGAATGGGAGGAATGTGATGACTAGTAGATTCTTGACTACTATGTCTACCACCATCACGTGATCGATTAGATGCCATTTAACTATAAAAAAACTAGTGTATGTAAAAATTAAAATTAGATAGAAAACAACAACTAAATGTATGACAACTAATAATTAAAAACAAACAACAATCTATCTCAATAAAAAAATAACAACAATATCAAGAACTAGTGAGTGAGTAGTGTATGTTTCTTTTATCACTTTACCAAAATTAAAAATAAAATCTCAAAAAATGAGAGGAAGAAGATCAAGAAAACACAAATTATATGAGAATAATAAATAATAAACTATGTTAATTCTACAAGTTAAAATTATACTAAAATACCGTAAGAAAGTTGAGACTTGAGAGCTAGGAGTAGAAATAGTATTGATTGTTGTTGTTCAATGTTTATGAGTTGATCACTTGATTGTTGTTGATTTTGATTCCTTCGAAATGTAGAGAAATTTGATCTTGATCACTTGAGAGAGTGTTGATCACCAAATTGTTGTTGTTGATTGGAGAAATAGTAGAGAGAATGAGATATTTGAGTGAATTAGTGAAAAAAATAAAAGAAATGGTATGGTATTTATAGAAAATGCCATTTTTTTGATTTCCTAAAGTACCCTCCAAAACTAGCCAGTATAAATCCGTTGGGGGGATTTTTTGTAATTTTAATTTTTTTTTATTTTCTGAAAAATAGGCCAACGGTTGGCCCGAGCAGGCTGGTTCAGCCGATCCCGGGCCTGGAGCGGGTCGGGCCTAGCTGGGCCAACGACCAAAAAATTGGGACCGGACCAGACCAAGTAAGAGGGGGGCCGGGTCATGGTTAAGCCCGGGTAGGAGGGGGGCCGGACCGGGCCGGTCCCGGGCTTGCCCGGACCTGATGCCATCCCTACAATAGCTAAAGAAAGACTTCTAATTATATTATATATATCTATATCTCTAATATTACTAGTAATATGTACGTGCGATGCACGTTCCAATTATTATCTTTTACATAGTAAATAATAAGACATAATTTGGCCTCGAACTTGAAACTTTCCGTTACTCATCACATACTCTTTGCAAATTACACCTAGTGGTACAATTTTATTTTATATGAGTGACAGTTTTGTAAATAATTATGTTGTAAATAAATTTGAACTTTGAGGGTATTATGGTAACTAACAACAGTTGAGTAAACAAATAGTTAATATAACTCCCACTAAAAAAATAAATGGTTGAGATTAGATGGTTGGTTGTGCACTAGGCCTCTATGTGCACGGGTGTGCACTCGACCTTCCTGCTTTCATATCAACGATCCGATTCGTTCACATTGATGTACACATCTAAATTAGTCTAAATATGTAAAATTAAATCATTTGAAATTCATTTGCCCATCCATCATGTGACTATAAAAAACAATGATTTGCACCCAAAATTTTTTGTAACACTTCAATGGATGGGCAAATGAATTTCAAATGATTTCATTTTACATATTTAAACTAATTTGGATGTGTATATCAATGTGAACGGTTCGGATCGTCGACACGAAGCACTCGGCCTTCCCGCCTTCGTATCGACGATCCGAACCGTTCACATTGATTCTCACATCTAAATTAGTCTAAATATGTAAAATCAAATCATTTGAAATTCATTTGCATATCCATCATGTGACTATAAAAAACAACGATTTGCAGCCAAACAATTTTAAAACACTTCAATGGATGGGTAAATGAATTTCAAATGATTTGGTTTTACATATTTAGACTAATTTAGATGTGTAGATTAATCTGAACGGTTCAGATCGCCGATACGAAGACGGGAAGACCGAGTGCACACGGAGGCCTAGTGCACAACCGAACACTTCTCGATATATATATATATATATATATATATATATATATATATATATATATATAGGGACAGAGAGAAAGAGTTAGTCTATTATGAGATGGTGAGCTTCGCTCCTTATTGTGAGCTGAAGATCTCAGTCGTTGGATCGCGATCCGAGGGTCCGATCCACCCATCCACTGCGTGAGATGAGATATGTTGGGGACAAAAACATCATTTCTCAAACTCAATATTTCTCAACTCAACTCTCCGCTCTCCCGTTCTCTCTTTCTTTCTTCGACTCTCGCCCATCTACCTCTCTTCGATTTCCAGAAAACCCTACCTCCTTCCTGAGCAATTCAAAGCTTGAGATTTGATCCTTAGTCGATGTCCCCTCACTACGAGCTTCGAACCCATAAACCCTAGCTCCTTATTCCCCCTCTCCACTTCCCGATTTGGAACCCTAGCCCCCAAATCGAAGCTCTTCAATTCGCAAATTTGTAAAATGAAACTCCACCTCTACTCTCTTCCCTGTTAATCGAAACTCCACCTCTCTCTCTCAATGCACTGGAATCCCCTAATTCAAAGCCCTAGCTGCGTTTGCTATCATATAATGCAGTTGGCATGGCATAATAATGCAGCCATATACTAATCTTGATGCTTGATTTAAACAATCATTACACACATGTTTTCTGAGCCTATAGCAATTGCAGTTTTGAGCCTATAGCAATTGCATTTTTGGTTCTCATGGTTGAATAGCATTAGTTTGTGAAGACGCATCATGTCTAGTTTCTTTTTATAGCAACTGCAGGAAACTGGGTTGGATTTCATACTAGCCATGGCATAATAATGCAACCAAAATTGATAGATGTTTATGTTGTATATTGGCTGATTGGACTCCTTTTTATGTTGTTTATGACCTGATTGAGAGATGTTTATGTTGCTCCCAGACTAATTGAGCTTTTTTAATGTTATTTATGAGCTGATTAAGAGTGTTTATGTTGTTTCCAGGCTGATTGAGCTCTGTTTAATTATGTTTCTGAGCATTCTAAGTTGGCATGGGGGGGGAGGGGACATGGTTGAAACTAGTTGTCATGGCATAATAATGCAGCCCTAGGAAAATAAGTATGCTTGAATTGAACAAACAGTGAAATAAGAGTGTGTTCTAAGCCTACGACTACTTCGGTTCATGATTATACGACTACTTCGGTTCATGATTTTGTTGATTAGTACTACTTGGCAGTTTGTAGTAGTATTTTAGTTCATGAATTCGAAGGTGTGACTAGAGAAGAGTGTTTGGCTCAAATAAGAATTCAAAAGGATGATGATGGGAGGTGGTCAATTCGAAGGTTTGTTGAAGTACACACTTATCCTTGTGTTATACCTAGAAAGCAACAATTCTTAAGAAGTAATAGAACTGTTTTCGAAGCACAAAAAAGTTTACTTAGTTTGTTCAAAGAGGCTAACATAAGAACTTCAGAGTTTATGTCCTTCATGGAGATAGAAAATGAGGGTTTTAGTAATATTAATTGTACTGAAAAGGACATTAGAAATTCGTTGCAAAGAGACAAGGATGGGAGGAGAGCATATGATGCTGAGCTATTGATGGAGCACTTGCAAGAGGAAAAGGAGATGAATCCTTCATTTTGTTTTCATTATAAGTGGATGAAGACAAAAAATTAACCCATGTGCTTTGGGCTGATGCTCTTGCCAGGAAAGCATATAAGCATTTTGGTAATGTGTTAATTTTTGATACAACATATGACACAAATGAGTACAAATTGGTTTTTGCTCCATTTACTGGAGTTAATCACCATGGCCAATCTGTAAATTTTGGTGCAGCCTTCATAAATAAAGAAAAGATCAAGTCGTTTCATTGGTTGTTTGAAAAATGGGGTGAAACAATGTGTGTGCCTCCACCAAAAGTAATTATTACAGATCAAGATCATGCAATGGAAAATACAACCCGGATATGTTTTCCTGGTTCCAGCCATAGGCTATGTATGTGGCACATTTCTAAAAAACTTCCCGATAAGCTTGGTGGTCCAGGTCTTAAGAGTGATTTTAGCATTCCATTCCATAGTTGCATTTGGGATAGAAAAGTGATGCATGATTCTCCAGTACAAGAAGTGTTTGATTCTTAGTATCAATACTTTTAATGTGTAGATCCTGCCGATGTAGGCAATGATGACAAACACTATTTTACAAGCACTGCTTTCAATTTGTCTCCCCCCGCTCCCCCCTGTAATTTTACAAGCACTATTGATGGCAAGCTCTATTGACAAGCTCCTGCCTTTATGTTGTGCTAATATTACAAGCACTACTTGCATTATGATGACAATAGATATGTTTATTTTGTTTATGAGAATTATGTGCTCGGTTTATGTTGTTTTCAGGCTGATTGAGCTCTGTATAGATTTTGTTTCTGTGCATTCTAAGTTGGCATGGGGGGGTGGGGACCACGGTTGAAACTAGTTGGCATGGCATAATAATGCAGCTCTAGGAAAATGAGTATGCTTGAATTGAACAAACAGTGAATTAGAAGTGTGTTCTGAGCCTAAAACTACTTCAATTGTAACCCCTGTTTTCCCCAAAAAGTATTTTTGTGTATTTTCTGTATTTAAAATTTTCGTAAATTATTTTTTTTTCGGTTTTCAAATTCTTTTGCCAAATTGTATTATTGGATCTCCTATTGAAATCTGTTTTCGATCAATAATTTTATTGTAAATATTTTCAATGGTTTATATTGTAATGCAAATCTTATTTTGTTATTATTACTAGGATTTCTATTATTATCACTAATACTGTTATTATTGTTATCATTTTCTTATTATTATTATTATTATTATTATTATTATTATTATTATTATTATTATTATTATTATTATTATTATTATTGTTATCATTGTTATTTTTGACTGGTTATTAAAAACTCACTTCTATTTACTAATTGTATTTGTAATTATTTCAAACTAATTCTCAACTGTAATGTAAGTTACATTTTATTAAAAGTGTTATTTTTCTTTTATTGGTTATCTCATTTTATTTATTGGATTTATTTTTAAACCCATTATCTTTTTCCCCCTAACCCTAATACATATACTCTACCCTGCCTATTTAAACCCATATACCCCCACCCCCACCCCCACCCCCACCCCCATTGTGGCTGTTCACCTTCCTCCCTGCCGCTCTCTCCGTCTCCCCGTTTTCCTCTCCTAGCCTCTCTCCCGAACCCATCCTCTCCTCCTCCTTCCCTTCATCCTCGAAGTCGACGCAGCCATTCATCATAGCTCCAATCACTGCCATCGCACGTCGCACTCATCCCGCGACAGACCCCCTGTCGCGATGCCTCCGCGATGCAGCCACCCAGCCTGGCAACACAGCCCATGCACCTTGACTGTGCAACCTCCAACCAGCCGCCCCCATGCTCTCTGTGCAGTGCCACGCTGTGCGCTACCTTCCGCTCGTCCTCCCTTGCGTCACGTCGCTTCCCGACGTCGACAACAGCCCTCGGCCAACCTGTGCTCCTCCCCACAGCGACCTCTGCAGCCGAACAGCCACCGCAGCAATAGCCAGCGGTGGCAACGAGCGCTTCCCACCATTGTTTGTCGCCCTGCCATCCACCCTCATCTCTCCCTATCTCCCGGCCTGTAGCCTTCAATAGCCCTCGACAACCTCCTACCCAGTCCATCCCGAACCTCCTAAAACCCCATGTCCTCCCCCGATGTCCTCGACAACATCTGCAACAACGACAGCGAGATCCCCTAGCCGTGCCGCTGCTTCTCCCTCTCGCTCTCTTGTTTGCACGTGCGAGAGCTTGCTCGGGTTAGGGTGTAATCTCGGGTAGTCGTGGTGTTCGTGTGCTTGTGTTTGTGGGTCCGCCTTGGTTCGTGCAATTCGTTTTGGTTTGTGGGTTCGTTGGTGATCGTGGTTCGTGTTCGAACCATTCGTTGAGATCGTGCCCGAAAATCCGTTCCTGTTATTCTTGCTTGGAGTCATTCTCGTCTTCGGTTAAGACAAGTAACTTGTACTCAAATTCCTTTGTATGATACAAGTAAAAAATACCGCTTATAATGTAGTTGGGTTCTAGAGACAATTCGTGTGTGAAACCCCTTTGTTGATATTGTCTCTATAGTGATTTGACCATAGTTACCTCACGACACAATATTGACATGAATTAACTTAGGTTTTGCCCGTTCTTGATTTGATCATGTATGTGGGAATTTTGTGAAAATTTGGGTATTTGTTGAGATACATGTGATAGACTTCCTTTGGATATGTTAATTACCCTATTTCATGTTGTTTGGACACTTGGTAAACTCGATTTCATGTTTGGGTGTGTTTGAATCAAGTTTCGTTGAATCTATGTTGATTTTGGTTTTTGAGGAAATTATGTGTTTTGCTGATAATCTGTCTTAATCAGTAATTTAAACCATATTAAGGTCAGAATCTTAATTTCAGTATAAAACATGAGTTTTAGAGGAATTCGTCTTCTTTCCAACCCCTCTGATCTTGCTCAATTTCGTTTTCGTATGTGTGAGATATGACTGTTTTACTATAGAGGTGTAGATCAATTCCAGATTTCGTTTCTTGATGATTTTGATGATAAATTATTTTGATACTTGTGCTACACATATTATTTTGATCTGAAACTTTGGTCAGTATTTCTATATCTATCTAGGGATTACCCAGAATTTTGGTGAATTTTATTGATGAGTTTTATATGTCGTTTCATGCTTGTTTATGAAAGCCGTACTTGCTGTATTTTGCTCGCTGTTCTGTAAAGAATCGTATTTTCACCCTATTTCCTTCTACTGTGTGGAAAATATTTCTGAATTATGAAAGTTAGGTTAATTTGTCTGTTTTCATCTCTGATTGGCGGATTTGGATTTCGTTTCACGGCTTGCGAGATACTTCAGTTTTCGTACATCAGTGTTGGGAATTCCAGACTTGCCAAACTAACAGTTCTTGATGTTTTCTGATTTTTGTTGGCTAAACAATTTTTACTGGAAAATTATGAAACTATATATGCTGATTCTTTACATACAAGGGAATACCCAAAATTTTTCCTGGACTTATTTGAGTAGTTTTAATGCTGTTTTTTTGAGTGAGAATTTGTTTTACTGATTTCTGACTGAACGTATTTTCTGGATTCAAATCAGTTTTGAATTATGATTTTGTGAAATACTATATCGCTTGTTTACAATCTTTGTATTCTTGTGGAGGTCTATTTTCCATATTCTTCGACAGATTCAGAGTTGGATTTTTGTAGTAACGGGAATCACTGTTTTAGTACCGTACTGTCATGATGTCCTAAATATGAACATACACTGTTTTGCTCGTTTATGTGACCGTATATCATCTATGCATGTTTATTTGTTTCTTTGAACCTAATACTGATTGTACCATGTTAGTTTGACATTATTTCATGCACTATCATGTCTGCTGATAACCATAATAAAAGTAATCAAGCCGGGGTTTAAGGGAAAGATCTAGTAGTGGGAAATTATAGAAATGTGTATTTGGAAGGGGGCTCGTGTTTCCTATAATGAGCATCTGTTATACTGTTATACTGATTACCTGGCTACACACTTTCCTATAGGAAGGTGTACTCGAAGGGGGACCAATAGGTTCTGACTGTCTGATTTATGTTACTGATTACCTGACTGCACACTTCCCAATAGGAAGGTGTAATCGGAGGAGGACCACTAGGTTCTAACTGTTACTGCTACTGATACTGTTACTGATTCCTAAGTACATTGTCCTATATGATTCCCTTCGAAATCTAAAGCGAAACTGTTTGAATGTAGCAACCATGTAAGGTGGGCTGCATGAAGTGCTACCTAGCTAGTAATACACACAAGACTGTAAGAACATAAGACTGATACTGTTAGACTGATACCGTTGGACTGATACTGTTATACTATTATCCTGATTCACTGGTATACTGAGCTTACTGTTACAGGACATTGTTAGTTGCCATATGAAACTGCATTTGACACAAACATCTGTACTGTTAGTATATCATTCTAGTTGACTTTGTTTTACTAATTCATGCTAGTTATCACTGTTGATGCATTATTCCATGTTATTTGTTAGTTTTCCCTTGTGTTTTTATCCTATATTATAAGTGGCCCGTAACTTGCAATTGACGGGTACTTGTTTTCTCTTTCCTTCTCTTGCAATTGTCAATTGTAGATTTTGGTGATCAGCTGCCCGATGAAGTATGTGATCTAAAATTCTAATTGGCTAGAGATTTTGCTATCTTCATTTATTTCTTGTTGCTCATGTTGAACAATGTATCTGTTACTTAGATTCTTTGTGTTTGGGCAGTATGACCCAGGATTTTTGACTTGTTTAGATCTGATTTATTTGAGATTAATACATTTTGTTTCAAGTAAATTATGTTGGTGTACTGATTCAATTATGCATGTGTGGTTGATTATCTTGCTTCCGACTCTGATTATTTTGTGAGATGTTGTAAAGATTCCTAAACAACTTATGGATGATAAAAATCATTCGTTGGGCCAATATTACGTGCTCGTATTCCGTAATTTTGGGAAGCGGGGCGTGACATTAATTTTATATTTGGTTGATTAGTACTACTTGGCAGTTTGTAGTAGTATTTTAGTTCATGAATACATGTTTAAGAATGTTGTTTTAATTATTTTCAGGAGCATCAGCAGCTGAAGCAAGCAACAGCAGCAGCTCAAGCAAGAAGTTTCAAATCGGATACGTTCGATAATGGCTTGAATCGTTTCGGAAGGAGGGAAGAACAAAGAAGTCAATCTGGTGAGAGAAATCTTTCTCTCTCATACTTTTTCCTTTTCATTCATTCTTCTGTCTTTATGCGACAACTGTTTATTTTTTAAAAGTAGTATTTTGGATAGATCCTTATGTTTTAGGTTTGTTTGCAAACACAAGATGAAATAGTTACTCATCCACTAAGGGTATGCTTCAAAATCAAGTCAGGTTATGATGAGGTACTTTCACATTTTTTTCTCTTCTTTTCTGTTATCTTTCTTCAACTATTTTTGTGAGTAAAGAGTTACGTGAAGTTATTGTGCATAGATTTTGTTAAGTTTTAGTTATTCATGGTGAATCTGCCAATAATTATTGAATGATTCATTACTTTCAATGAGCATACTAATCTTTTTGCTCTACGTAAAACATGACAGATTTTCCTTGAGTTAACTTCTTTAAAGCAAACTTGGATTATACTTGAGCAGGAGAAAGCAACAGCATATTAGATGACTATTTCATCTAATATATCTTAAATATAGTGTTCTTCTTTATCACTAATTTAGTGAATAATTCTTACTTTTTTTCTTATTTTGTTATCCATAGCAGCAGATTTCCATAGAGGATGTGTTTAAACAGTTGGAATGTACCCAAGAGGGTCTGTCATCAGTCGTAGGAAGCCGAAGGCTTGAGCAATTTTTTGGCTTTATGTGGAATCCGTTGTCATTGGCGATGGGGGCGGCTGCTATTGTACTTGGGTCTACTGGCCTACTAGTCCAGCACTCACCTCTCAAATCTGGTCATTCTAAAAAATTATTCACCTTGACTTGAATAAATTTCCATTATACGTTAAGTTATAATAAGATTTTGGTTTGTTTTTGTAGGTTGTGGTTGGTTACATGGCACTTGGGTCTGTTTATGTGCCTCACATTTGGTCAGATTGGATTCAAGGGAAAGACTGAGAAGTACTTTTGAGAACATTTGTTGTTGAGATTGTGTATTCTGATCTTGTGTATAGTAGGAGATTAAACTCAATATCTCCATTTTCTTAAATTAATCTCAAGTGCAATTCCATTATGGGTTTTCATTACTTTTTCTGATATATAATGACATGAAATGAGCAGTAGTCCTTATTCATTTCATCAACTGTGTGACTGAAACAACGAAAATTGAGAGTATGAAAGGAGAAGATAGGTGAATTCACCCAGCTTCTCACCAGAGATATTCCTCCAAAGCTCAGCCCACTGGGAGAGTCTCTCATCGACCTATGACCAAAAGAGGCAGTGAGGAGGAAAGGAAGAGGCACGTGGATATCAGAGGTAGGCCAGCTCCAACAGGAGAAGAGGGAAAAGGAAGCCATCAACTTCTCCACCACTAGAGTTCTGTGCACCGCGACCAGAGAGGTCTGGTGCACAGAGGTTCCAATGAAGGGGTACATAGAGTACCGGTGAAGGGGGACAGCCATAGGAGTTCGCAGGCTAAAGTTAGAGTCGATTCCCACCCTCCCAAGATTTATAGAAGGTCCTACCTAGAGGTCACGAAGAGGAAGTTAGGTGAGCTCGGTAGGGGACAGTCTCACAGAGGGGAAATTTCTCCGGAGAGGGAGTTGGTGAAGAATAAGGAAGACAAGGAAGGAGAATGGATCTTGTATAAGCCTAAACGCGTTAAGAAGGCAGAAAGGAAAGTAGAGAGCTTGAGCAGCTCCTCTGCGTCGGATCCAGCGACAGCTTCGAAGAAACCATTGTGTCACAAGTGCGTGGGGAGGGGACATACAATCCACGAGTGTACTAACGATTGGTTCTGCTACGCGTGCAAGAGATTTGGGCATATTTCGAAGAATTGCCCTAAGCTCAAAAGTGTCGATAGATCGAACAAGGAGTTCGTTCACGAACACTCTGCCTCTCCTAAACAGAGCGTCGGAGAGGGAAGCAAACCTGAAACGGTGAAGGCGGAGAGCAATCCAGAGCTGTCGAAGTTGGAGGAGAGCAATGATTGTCGGAGGAAGATCGTGAGGGCGATTATTACCCCGGCTCCGATCATGGCGGAGTTCGAGAGTAGGCTGAGGCAGTGCATCGTGCTCAAGGTGCACACAGGTCACCCTTCTATCGACAACATCAAGGAGCTACTGTCGGAGGTAATGCGTCCCTGTTCGATGTTAGAATGAGTCATTGAAAAAGTGAGAGAGGATTCGCTTCTGGTTTACTGTCACACAGACGAGATCACAAGAGAGTTGTTGGCTAGTGGTAGTCTCGAAGGCGATGAGTTCTACATCACCATGACCAGGTGGTCAAGGAAGACTGGAGCGATGAACTCTGATGCATTGCCAGCAGTTTGGGTTCGTTTGTTCAACGTTCCGTTTCAGTGTTGGGTTAAATTGGGGTTTCAAAATCTCATTAATGGCTTCGGGTATCTAATTTGCATCGACAAGGATACTAATTTTCAAACTAGGCGAGAATTCGCGAGGATCCAGATCGGGGTTGAGGACCTCAGTTTCATCCCATCGGTGATTGTTGCTCAGTTCGAAGAAGAGAGGTACGAAATCAAAGTCATCGCCGAGAGGAAGAAGAAAGTGCCCTTCCGAAACGCTCTGGCATACTCAGGGTCGAACTCTGAAGTGGAGGTGAGATCAATTTGTAAGGTAGAAGATGAAGGAGGTCCATCGAATTTGGGGAGATCTAATATCAACCGTTCATTAAAGGAGGCTGTGGGAAAGGAGTCTCAACCGTCGGATCAGATTAGGGGGAATCTTGAATGCCCAATACAGCACACAGGGTTGGAGAGGGGTATTCGGGATCCGAAGGGAGCTAGTGGCAGGGGATTTGTTCAAGCAATTGTCAGAGTAGGGCCAGATATTGACGTAAGTAACGAAGAAGCGGTTATGAGGGTGAGGGGACAGCTGGCACCAGTACGAGGTACTGTTGGATGCGACGAATCGACGCGCACTGCCCCAGGTCGCGTGATTGGGACAGGGGGCCCACGTCCAAATAGATGGAAGTGATGGGGATGACCACAGCGGAATTTAAGGAGGCTGTTGAGCTGGTCGTTAGGGAGATTTCCAACACTTTAATTCAAAGAGGCCCAAGCCCATTTGCTTCACAATTTAGGCCCATTGAGAATGCAGAATTACAAGTTGGGGAAAAATTAGAGATGGGGCCAAAATTCGAAAGAAAAGGGGAGGGGATGAAATCAATTTCGTGGAGCACTAGGTCAGACGATGAGCGAGTAGCGGAGAAAGACGAGACTCCAGCGCGGGATGTTACTTTTGAAGGTTTGGCAGAGCAAGGGGAGGGCAAAGTGATTTGCTATGTGTCTAAAAAAGAGAGCGAGTACAAAGGGGATCTAAACATTCCGGATGATAGGATCGGTGTGGTACAGGGAGTTGGTGCTGAGTTTTCAGACTCTGAGGGAGAGTTCGAGAGTAGAGTTAAGGCATTAACTCCGTACGTGGGAGATAACATCGAGACCGAAAGGGTGGATAAAGGAGTTGAAGATGCCAAAAGATAAAGCAAGAGACAGATGGATAGATGGGGGGCTAAGGGCCCTAGCGAGGAGGACCTTATTAGATCGACAGCTAAATCGAGAGACCCAATGTCCGCCTGCGGAGGTACTTTCTCTATTTTGAATTTCTTATCAAATGATAATCTTATTTATTATGCTTGCATTCTAGGATTAGATATGGGTTCCTCCATTTCTGTTCAGCGTAAGAGGGCTACTATAATTAGAGAGGAGACATACAGGTTATCTATTTAGAAGTTGCCTGAAGGGGGGGTAGGAGAGGTTGGAGACGTTAGGCGATCAAACTGTTTTTATGTGTTACATCTTTTGGAATGTTAGAAGTATGCGATCGATGGTTAAGACTAGACTAGTTAACGATAGTTTAGCCAGGATTAAGCCTAATATTTGCGTGATTCAAGAAACGAAGATAGTATATCCACAAATGAAAGATTTCGACGGTTTTACGTCGCTTAGAGATTTCGATTGGCGATTCAAGACGTCGACTGGTATGTCAGGGGGCATTGCGTTGGGGGTAGATTCTAAGGTTTTTGACGTTATAGACGAAAGGGTGGGTAATTACTCGGTTAGTGTGAGGATCAAACGTAGAAGGGACAGGTGGGAACAGTTGGTGACTACGGTTTACGGGCCGTGCAACTCTGCGAGCAAAGAGGAATTTTGGTACGAAATTCAAGAAATTAGAAACTTTTCGCCAGGTCCTTGGGTGTTGGGGGAGGGGTGACTTTAATATTACAAGATTTAGTTGCGAACATCGGGGCATGGGCACCGATGAAAGAGACAGACAACGCTTTAATCGTACTATTAACGACCTAAACCTCATTGATATCCAGGGGAATGATAGAAGATTTACGTGGTCTAACATGCTGGCTAATCCGATATTGACTAAGTTAGATCACATCTTGGTCTCTACGAAGTGGGAGGCTCTTTTCCCACTTGCTTCTGTCTGATCATGCCCTGGGTCCACTTCAGACCACGTCCCACTTATTCTGGAAGGGGATAGAGAGATTAAAAGACAGACTAGGCCTTTTAAATTTGAGAAGGCATGGACCTACAAAGCTAACCTTAGGAATTTCATAGAGAGTTCTTGGAGCAAGGAAACTCCTGAGAATGATGCAATCACAAAGTGGGTTACCAAACTTAGAAGGCTGCGGAAATGCTTGAAAGGTTGGGCTAGGGCAGAACGCAAGGAAACCATGAGAACTAAAGAAAGGCTGGTCCATAGAGTGCACGAGTTGGAATTAATTGAGGAAGATAGAGCATTGCTAGTAGTGGAATTCGATGAACTGGCTTTCAGTAGAGTGGAACTACATCATATTGGGGATCGTGAGGAATGCTATTAGAGACAAAGGTCCAGGGTACAATGGCTCAAAGAAGGAGACTCTAACACGGCTTTCTTCCATAAGATGGCCAATGGGAGAAGACGGCATAACCATATAGGAGGCCTCTTTGTGGGAGAAGTCTGGACGGAGGATGGAGCAGCTATAAGAAACCACATAGACTCGTCCTTCGGAGAGGTGTTGGATAAAAAGAGAGGGTTGAGATGTGAACTGAAGCAAGACGTGGAGAAAACTGAGCATCGAGGGGAGCGAAAGCTTGGAGGTACCTTTTGTGGAAGAGGAAATTCTCAAGGCAATCAAGGGCCTAGGGCAAGACAAGGCTCCAGGTCCAGATGGGTTCCCTATTTTCTTCTACTCCAAGTATGGTCCATCAATAGGAAGGACTTTTTAGACATTTTCGATGCTCTGTTCGGGGAAGGAGCACAGATTGAGAGACTGAAGTATGCAAACGTGGTTCTTATTCCGAAGAAGGCTGAGGTGCTTAGAGTTTCGAATCTGAGACCTATTAGCCTGCTAAATGGCTCGTTCAAAATTATTACCAAAGTGTTGGATAATAGACTATCCCCGCATCTATCAGACATCGTGGATGCATCTCAGAGCGGATTTATTAAAGGGAGAGATATTCTGGATAGTATTGCGTCGGCACATGAGATGGTGTATCGAAGTAATAAAGACAACTATGATGCCTTTCTCTTAAAGCTAGACTTTGAGAAAGCTTATGATACGGTGGAATGGGACTGCGTAGACGAAGTGTTCCAATTGAAAGGGTTCGGAGATAAATGGAGGAGTTAGATGAAATTGTGTGTCAAAAATGGCAAATCGTTCATCCAAGTGAATGGGGATAGTAGGGCAGAAATTAGATGGAGGAGAGGACTGAGGCAAGAAGACCCATTGTCGCCACTTATTTTTACGATTGTGGCTGATGGACTGACAGAAATGAATAAGAAAGGAATAGAAGGAGGCATTATCAAGGGGGTAAGAGTAAAAGGGATCTCGGACCCTCTTTCTATCCTGTAGTACGCTGACGATACTCTCATGTTCGGGGTTATACCAGGGTGGAGGAGATTATGTCTCTCAAGATTTTACTGAGATGTTATGAGTTCTGGTTTGGTCTGGTGGTCAATCTACACAAGAGCTGCGTAGTCCCACTTAGTAACAGACATGCAAATTCAATTGAGGTAACCTCCTCATTGCTAGAATATGAGAGAAGAGATTACCCAATTCGGTATCTTGGAACCCCAATCAGACCGGTTAAAATGAAAAAAAAGGACTGGGAACCGCTTATACAAAAGATTGAGAAGAAACTAGCTGGATGGAAAGGAAAGTTTCTGTCGTTAGGGGGAAGAATTACTCTTATAAATTTCGTACTAAGTAGTCTGCTCACGTACCTAATGTCAGTCTATGAGATCCCAAGCTGAGTGATCCGAAGAATTGATACGTGCAGGTGGAGATTCCTGTGGAAAGGAAGTTGCGAAGACATGGGGTTTCATTTGATGAAGTGGGACAAAGTCTGTAAGAAGAGATAGTTTGGGGGAATGGGCATCACCAACCTTCGAAATATGAACAAGGCGCTGCTAGCAAAGTGGTGGTGGAAAATGCACAAACAAACAAAAGCGTGGTGGAGCAATTCGTTCATGGGATATAGAAGGCGGAAAATTGTCAGATTTGGAGGAAGATACAAGCACGGTAAGTCATCAGTCTTATGGAAAGGAATTGCTAGAGTGGGGGATACCTTCCATGCGAATACGAAATACATTTTAGGAAATGGGAAGAGCACTAGATTCTGGAAGGATAAGTGGTGTGGGGCAAATACCCTAGAATCACTTTTCCCTGACCTAGCTAACGAAGTTTCCGGTCCAGACAACCTGGTCAACGAGGTGTGGAGGAATGGAAGGATAAAGCTTCAATACAAAGGAACACTTTCAAGCAGGGGGGAGATCCAACTGGAGGCGATGAAAGAACTATTAGGAGGGGTTGATGAGCTGGACTGGGAGGGTCAGGACGAAAGAGAATGGACTAGGGGACCTTCTAAGATGTTCTCCATTATGTCGATGTACGATATCCTAAACGATGGGGGGATTAGAAATCATCTGGCTAATACTATTTGGAAGTCCCAGGTGCCAAATAAATTTAAAGCGTTCTTATGGCTTGTCCTCAACAACGCTATTCTAACCAAGACCAATCTTAGGAAGCGTAACCTACCAATAGATGTTACATGTCAACAGTGTAACATGGAACCAGAGGACACAAACCATATCTTCTTCCGATGCCCGAAAGCGGCTCTCATTTGGGAAGTTATAGGGTTGGGATTTCTTACTATACACACTCCGAGCAGTACTGAGGACGTATGGGATTCATGGAGACTGGGTAACATTAGGAGAGACCTTAGGTCATTATGGGATATTGCGAGTGGAGCTATTTCGTGGTCCCTTTGGTGGGATAGAAATGATTTATGCTTTCGTAATATTAAATGTAATTTTCATATATTATTGCGCAAAGTTATGGTCCTAATGAATGAGTGGACAGGTAATACAGGCTCAAGGAAGAGAATCCAGTTCAAGGGGATCGAGTGATCGGGTTGGACTTGGAAGATGTTATCGCCGGGCTTGTCTTTGGGTCAACTGTGGCGAGGAGGTGGGGGTAATGAAGTTTGGTAGCTCGTGGTGTTGGGCAATGTACTTCACTTCATTAGCAATGGGTTTGTAATAGATAGGGTGTTGTAATATTTTATCTATTTTGCGTGCCGGGGGGCACAGTACTTGGTAGGGGTTGTAATAGGAATATTTTGAGGTTTCGTTAAAACTTCATTAATGAAATCGGTGACCGTGGTCCTTTTATCTATAAAAAAAACGGTGTGACTGAAACATGCACGAAGTTACTCTGAAGTATAAACTCATCAATTTTTATTTTATTTTAAAACACGAAAATCAAATAAGTACATGAAATTTCTAGGAAATTACAGTCATAAATTAAAGCAAGAGTGGGAATTTCTGAAGTTAGAAATACATAATGAATGGTTTAGCCAGTTATAGAGTAACTGTAGTATTGCTAAAGCCAACTTGATATGATCTGGACTTCCTTCTTTCTAACAATTTGAAGCCATTCTGGATCTTCGTTTTGATGAAAACCTGAGATCTACATGATGTGCTCCTGCCAATTTTGAAGACAGGTCTTAGAAACACTAGGAAATAATCAGCAAGTAAATTTATTTGTGCATATACCCTATGCTCTTTAATAATACTTCAAAGCACTTGAAATTAATAAGGGTTAATTCATCAAAGATTACGAACCTTCCGGTGCAACTATAGCTACAAGGCAACTATACGAACCTTTAGCCAAGATACAACATTAACATCCTTCAATAAACAATATAAAAAAGAGCTCAATCAGCCAACATACAACATAAACATCCTTCAATCAGCTGATAAACAACATAACAAAGAGCTCAACCAGCCAAGATACAACATAAACATCCTTCAATCAGCTCATAAACAACATAACAAAGAGCTCAATCAGCCAAGATACAACATAAACATTCTTCAATCAGCTCAGAAACAACATAACAAAGAACTCAATCAACCAAGATACAACACAAACATCCTTCAATCAGCTCAGAAACAACATAACAAAGATCTCAATCAGCCAAGATACAACATAAACATCCTTCAATCTGCTCAGAAACAACATAACAAAGAGCTCAATCAGCCAAGATACAACATAAACATCCATCAATCATCTTAAACAACATAAGCAAGTGCTCAATCAGCCAAGATACAACATAAACATCCTTCAATCAACTCATAAATAACATAGAAAAGAGCTCAATCAGCCAAGATACAACATAAACATCTCTCAATCATCTCATAAACAGCATAAAAAAGAGCTCAATCAGCCAATATACAACATAAACAAAGTTTAATCAACTCATATATACAACATAAATAGGGTACAATCAGCTCAAAATTTCACTTCTTGCTTGAGTTGTTGCTGCTTGCTTGAGCTATTGCTCCTGCTCCTGAAAAAAATTAAAACAACAATCTTAAACAAGTATTGATGAACTAAAATACTACTACAAACTGTCAAGTAGTACTAATCAACAAAATCTTGAACTGAAGTAGTCGTAGGCTCAGAACACACTTCCATTTCAACGTTTGTTCATTTCAAGCATACTTATTTCCCTAGGGCTGCAGTATTATGTCATGCCAACTAGTTTCAACCGTGCCCCCCCCCCCCCCCGCCCCATGCCAACTTAGAATGCTTAGAAACATAATTAAACAGAGCTCAATCAGCCTGGAAACAACATAAACAACTTTCAATCAGCTCATAAACAACATTAAAAAGAGCTCAATTAGCCTGGGAGCAACATAAACATCTCCCAATCAGGTCATAAACAACATAAAAAGGAGCTCAATCAGCCAAGATACAACATGAACATCTATTAATTTTGGTTGCATTATTATGTCATGGCTAGTATGAAATCCAACCCAATTTCCTGCAATTGCTATAAAAAGAAACTGGACATGATGCTTCTTTACAAACTAATGATATTCAACCATGAGAACCAAAAATGCAATAGCTATAGGCTCAAAACTGCAATTTCTATAGGCTCAGAAAACACACTTGTGTGTTAGGATTGTTTAAATCAAGCATCAAGATTAGTATATGGCTACATTATTATGCCATGCCAACTACAACTAACCATGCCCTCCCCCCCCCCCCCCCCCCCCCCCCGCCAAAACATTCAAGCAAGGCCATTGGGTTCAAAGAGAGGCAGAGGGGCGGATCAGATCTAAGCCCATAGGGTTCGAAGAGAGCTGACAAATTACGTTTTTGTCCCTCAACATATCTCATCTCACTTAACGATGGGCGGATCAGATCTAAGTCATCGAATCGCGATCCAATGGCTGAAATCTTTTGCTCACGATAAGGATCTTTTCTCACCATCTCATAATAGACTCACTCATTTAGTAGAGAATCAAACACTCCTTGCAACTTCTATAAACCCCCAAATTGCAAACGCCCTGAAGCAAGGCCAGCAAACTGCAATTGCAATTACTATAGACCAAAAAATTATTCATTGTCATCATTGCATAGGTCAACACCAATAACATAACCAACACTCATTCAAAAAATTGTGGGGGGGGGGGGGGGGGGGGGGCATAATACTTCAAAGTAATGCTTGTAAAATAGTGCTTGTCATCATTGCCTAGACCAACACACAAAACAGAAGGCAGTATCTACAAATTTAAAAACATTGATACTGAGAATCGAATACTTCCTATATGGGGGAATCATGCATCACTTTTCTATCCATCATAGAGAACAAACTGTGATTCTATCAGCTTGCTTCAAACATCAATATATAACGATAATTTAAAGAAATGTGATATGAGGCGTTATACAACAATAATTAAACCCTCTACAAACTAAACCCTTTACAAATTTTATAAATATCTTCTTTTAATCAAGAATTAAACGCTCTACAAATTAAACCCTAGTAATGAAACAAATCTCTTCTTTCTACTAATCTAAATTTGGGGAAATAAATAACAAACAAACTATTTTTATTTATAAAGGAAAAAAATTGGATTTTCAAGAAGAGTTTGAGATAACCCGATACAAAGATTGTAGCTTTACTAGGAGATCGAAGATTTGCTAGAATAACGAAGAAGGGCTCAGCTGATAGGGTTTCAATTTAGGGGATCGATGATAGTAAACGCAACTAGGGTTTCGAATTAGGGGATTCCAATGTGCTGAGAGAGAGATGTGGAGTTTCAATTAACAGGGAAGAGAGTATAGGGGGAGTTTTGATTTATAGATTCGCGAATTAAAGAGCTTAGATTTGGGGACTAGGGTTCCAAATCGGGAAGTGGAGAGAGGGAACAAGGAGCTAGGGTTTATGGGTTCAAAGCTCGTAGTGAGGGGGCATCAACTGAGGAATCATATCTCAAGCTTTGAATCGCTCAGGAAGGAGGTGGGGTTTTTTCGAAATCAAAGAGCGGCGGATGGGCGGGAGTCGAAGAGAGAGAGAGAGACAGAACGGGAGAGAGGAGAGATGAGTTGAGAAATGTTGAGTTTGAGAAATGAAGTTTTTGCCCCTCAACATATCTCATCTCACTCAGTGGATAGGCGGATCAGATCTCAGCCCTCGGATCGCGATCCAACGGTTGAGATCTTCAGCTCACGATAAGGAGCTGAGATCACCGTTCTCACGATAAGCTTCGTGAGAACTCCACGCCTATCCTATGGATAACCCGAACCGTTCACATTGTTTAACATAACTAATTTAGTCTAGAAATATAAAATCAAGTTATTTGGTATTCATTTGTCCATGCATCATGTCACTATAAAAAATAACAATTTTTCAGCCACACAATTTGTAACACTTCAATACATGGGCAAATGAATCTCAAATACTTGATTTCTCATCCATGGACTAATTGAGTCGTGTAGATCAAAGTGAACGGTTCAGATCTTTCAACTAATGTCCCGAACAATAGTTCTCACATGGTTCTCACCAAAAGAGTTCTCACTCGATCATTTCCCTATATATATATATATATATACTAGATTTGACTAAAGCCTTGTGAACAATAAATCAACAATTATGTAGCTAGGTGGCATTATTCCACCTTTTACCTAAAAAATAACAATTATGTAGCTCAAGTTTGAATAGTATGACAATAATTAGTTGTAAAAAAAAGTCCATGTTTCCATAAGAGAGAGAGAGAGTGTGTGTGTGTGTGTGTATATATATATATGAGAGAGAGAGAAATAATTAAATAAATGAATGATTTGTTTTGGGGGGATTTGAATTTGAGTTTTGGAAGGAATCTTTTGGGGGGGGGGGGGGGGGAATGTGTTTTGTGAGGTTAGATATGAGCCTTTGATTTTAGGGAGATTTAAGGATAGCCACTTGATAGCTTTCTTTGTATTTTTATTTTATTTTATTATTATTATTATTATTATTATTATTATTATTATTATTATTATTATTATTATATATATATATATATATATATATATCCCAAAAACACGGAATATGAGTGTGTGACGAAGCCCAGCAAATGATCTTAACATCATTCATAAGCTGTAGGATCGACTCAGCATCACAACAAGAACCAATCATGCATGAATAATTTATTAGCAACAGAAACAATTGAAAATGAAATGATAATATCCAAATAGTTTCAAGTTTGGATCAAGTTAAAACTCGGGAACATCGGCCCGTTACAAGTTCTTAAACAGAAAGAATAAATAATTCAAGAAAAACAAATGTTCTAAGCAAGTGTTTGCTCTACTTGAAGACAAAAACCTCTGCTTACCAATTCCAACGGGTAGCTCGTCACCAAAGTCTGCTTAATAAATATAAAAGGAAAAATAGGGAAAAACAAGAGAAAATGACCATAGTGCAAGTTAGGACCACAAATAGTAAAACAAGTACAAGTAATGTAGAACAAAAATTGGAATCAAGAATATAATAGGGTTACAACAAGTAATGGAGATTCAAGAACTAACTAGCAGGGAGGACAACTCAAGAGACCAGGTTGGGTAAACCAACACTAATGGTGAAGCAAGTGACAAGTGAACATGTATGGGTATCTAACCTCAAGTGACAGGCATCTAGTAAGTGTCGGGTGTCAAGTCTCAAGTCTAGTGTCAAGTTGTCAAGTACAAGTATTAAGTGAACAAGTATCGAGTTCAAGTTTCATGTATCAAGTTTCATGTATCAAGTAGTCAAGTATCGTGTAAGCATGTATCATGTTCAAGTCTTGTAGTTATTACTATCTAGGTAGCACTTCATGCATCCATACTTTTACTACATGGTTGCTACAGTCAAAACAATTTTGTTTAGGCCTAGTAATAGAGTCTGTAGGGCGGCTTACTCAGGTATCAAGTATCAAGTATCAAGCAAGTCAAGCTCGTGAATTGGGTAATCATATAACTAGTTCATGCGTCGAGTCATAGCAAGACAAGTCATGAATCACATATATACTAGTTCATGGATAATTAATATACTAGTCCATGAATCAATTTATAATATACTAGTTCATGAGACATATATCAAGTGGGAAATACGGGCCATCTTCCAAGTACACTTACCTATATTGTCCACTACTATGGTCTTTCCTTTAACACCGGCTTATTACTTTTTATTATTTTATCCAGCAAGCATGCAAGTGTGCGAACAAGTCAAGAAATCATAATCATGGACATGAAACAAGTTTAAGATATTTGTATGGCATACTCGAGGGTCGACATGAATAAGAATAACACGAACAACGAAAATCTCAAATCTGGACAGCACGACGTTGCTGTACCAAAACTGTGATTCCCGTTGCTAAGAAATAGCAAAAGTAGATCTGTCAGGAGATCTAGAAACTAGACTCATGCCCTGGTTCCAACGCATATAATTAAGGTACAAGAAGGTTGTGGGAACATGTGTCAAAACAGCGAATTACACAGCTAATGTGTTTAGGCAGAATTTGTGTATTTGAATTTATACATGTGAAACAGTATTGAAATGTTGTTAATTAATTCTAAGAAAATTTGGGAAGTTTCTCTAGGGTGTCCAACAACAGCATATAAAATTTCTAGTCAAACGCTTACTGTTAACATAGTTAAATTAATTCGCAAATTAAAGGTGTGCAGCAGTTTTACGAATCTGCGTCTACCAATGTAGCTTCAGTAAAACTGTGATAACTCCTAGACCGCAACTCGTAATTCAAAAATTCCGGTGGCTATCGACATCTAGACATCCAGATCTACATTTACTCTTCAAGGCTCGGGTTCAGAGTCTGATGTTAAAGGGGTCAAAACAGCATAATAAGATCCAGGATAGCAACATGTGGGAATGTTTTACGTGTATAGGTTGCATGAAAATTGGTTATTAGGCATCTAGGTTAATGTGTGATATAAATACGTGGTAATGGTTATCAAAACAGCAATTAATATTTATTTCTCAACTCAAAATGGTGCAAGTTCTTCACATACAAGATATAACTCACATCTAAAAATTTAGGGTTCCTTAAAATGAGTCCAAGTAGTTGTAATATAATACAATAAAATTGTTGTGACTCTTAAGATTATGAAATTTATAGGGATTAATATTTGATCAACAACGACGAGTCAAAAAGGAGTCACAACTTCTAACTATTTGCGGTATTTTCAAATTAATGCTTGTACTAGAACAAAAATATGTACAAGATGAATACTTACCTTGATTGGATGAGGGCGATTAGATCCGATAATTAAGAAAAACGGGATCAAAAACTCCGGGCAAAATCTCCCAAAAGCACGTGCAAAGATCAACAGTAAACAGTGAATCCCCCACACCAGATCTGGCCAGAACAGCAAACGGCAACCAGATCCGCTGTGCACACACCGCAGGACAGCAAAACCCACCAATGGGGGATCTCCCTCACACCAGATCTGGCCGAATAGTGGACAGCGAGATCAGATCCGCTGTGGCCGAATAGGGAACAGCCAATCGAACCAATCGATGGTCGTCTTCTTCCTCACGACAGCGGCGAGCGGGAGAGAGAGCGGAAGGACCTGTGACGGCGGCTAGCTAACGACGATGTGGTCGTGGTCCGACTGGGGAGCAGTGGAAGACGTCGACGATGGTGATGGGGTGGCGCACGTCGAGTGGTGGCGGCTCTGTTATTGGGTTCGAAATAGGGGAATTGGGTTCGGGGGTGTTGGCAGTGCGACGAAGGTGGAGAGGAGGAGGCGACGGCGAGGTGATGGGTGGATGGAGGAGGCGAGGGTGAACGGAGGTGGTAATGGCGATGGGTTGCGAGGTTGAAGAGGACGGTGGTTGGGTAATGGCGAAGGAGTGGGAGGAAGAAGATGGAGTGGGGTTCGGGGTCTCGATGAAGTTGGGGATGACGGTGGAGATGGCGATGGTGAAGGTCGTGTTGGTGAAGACGAGAGGGAGGCGAAGGTGATTTGGGTTTGGGTGTTGCAGAAGGAGACGGGAGGAAGGAGATGATGCGAGGGAGAAGGAGAAGGAGACGGGAGGGAAAACGGCTGGGTATTAGGGTTTAACAGTATTTTAGGTTAGGGTTAGGGTTAGGGTTAGGGGTTTATATAGTTAAGGTTTGGGTTTTTGGGTATTATGGTATCCGTTCGGAGTGGGATCCAACAGGAGAATTGGTAAAAAAATCCACTAAAAATGGGATAAATACATAGATGACATGAAACATCTCATTTCTCCATGAAGAACGACACAAAAGAGCAGAACGGATATACAATTGAATTAGGCAAAGGCACCAAAAATTGAGTCGAAACAAAATAATGATTTTATTCGAACAGAAACAAAATACAGGAGCTCAAATCGATACAAGAGTACAATGGGGCAAAATACAGTATAGGAGTTACAAATGCTACCCACCTAACAAGCAGAATTTCGTCCTCGAAATTCAGACAAGTGGTACATAGGGTAACCCCCCAAAGAAAAGAAAGAACAACAACAAACAAACTACTGAAATAGATGGGGAAACTTTTGCTAAATCTCTTCCTCCAATTCCCAAGTCGACTCACCCAGCGAGTGAGGATTCCAAGCAACTCGAACCAGTTTGATGACCTTATTCTTCAACACCTTCTCACGCCTATCCAAGATAGTAACCGGCGAAATCTCACAAGACAGGTCTGACTGCACTGACAACTCTGAGTAGTCGATCACATGACTCTCATCCCTGATGTACCTCCTGAGCTGGGAGACGTGAAAGACACCATGCACCCAAGATAGAGCCGACGGAATTGCGAGTTGATAGGCCACCTTGCCTACTCGCTCCACAATCTCGAAGGGCCTGATGAACCTGGGGCTTAGCTTGCCTCCACCTCCAAATCGGATAACGCCTCTCCACGGCGATACCTTAAGGAACACATGTTCTCCCACCTCAAACTCCAAGGGTCTCCTGTGGACATCTGCCCACTTCCTCTGCCTGTCCTGTGCTGCTAAAAGGTGCTTCCTGATCTGAGCCACTGCATCGACTGTCTTGGTGATCAATTCTGGCTCCAATAATTTCCTCTCACCAATGTCGTCCCAGCACACTAGTGACCTACACTTTTGACCATACAATGCCTCGTACGGTGCAGCTTTACGACTGGCTTGATAGTTGTTGTTGTATGAGAACTCAACCAAGTACAGGTGATCCTCCCAAGACCCTCCAAACTGAAGTACGCAGGACCTCAACATGTCCTCTAATGTCTGAATGGTCCTCTCTGACTGCCCGTTTGTCTAAGGGAGGAAAGTTGTACTGTACTTCAACTTGCTCCCAAGACTGCTCTGAAGGCTCTCCCAAAACTGAGATCTGAACCTGGTATCCCTGTCGGATACAATGCTGACTGGAACCCCATGGAGTCTGACAATCTCCTGCATGTACCTCTCTACGAGACTCTCAGTAGACTGACCAACTCTGAAGGGGATGAAATGAGCACTCTTCGTCAGTCTGTCGACAATCACCCAAATGGCGTTGTGACCCTTATGACTCCTTGGCTAGGCGATCACAAAATCCATGGTGATATGCTCCTACTTCCACTTCGAAATGGGAAGAGGCTGGAGAAGTCCAGCGGTCCTCTGATGTTCTGCCTTCACCTGTTGGCAGATCAAGCACTGAGACACAAATCTGGCTACTGCCCTCTTCATGCCATGCAACTAGAAGTGGAGCTTCAAATCCCGATACATCTTGGTACCACCGGGATGAATAGAGTATGCTGACTGGTGGGCTTCTTCGAGCAATTTCTGCCTGACTTCACCCTTTGGAACACACAGCCTAGTCCCAAAGCGAAGTGATCCATCTGAGTGAATGACCATATCGGTTCTCGAACCTGCCTCAACTTCTGTCCTGGACTTCTGCAACTGCTCATCCCCTGCCTGTGCTTCCTTAATCTGCTCTACCAAAGATGATTGCAACTGAAGCATCATACAACTGCGATCGGTGCCCGGCAAAATCACATTCAAATCTAACCTTTGCATCTGCTCAATAAGCTCCTGCTGAGTCAAGAACATGACGACTGGCCTCCTGCTCAATGCATCTAGCACCAAGTTCACCTTGCTAGGGTGATACTGTAAACTGATGTCATAGTCGGCCATCAACTCTAACCAGTGCCTCTGTCTCATGTTCAGCTCTTTCTGAGTGAAGACATACTTGAGACTTTTGTGATTGGTAAATATTTCCACTCGGTCTCCAAGTAAGTAGTGTCTCCACAACTTCAGAGCGAAGACCACCTCTGCCAATTCCAAGTCATGAGTAGGGTAGTTCTACTCGTGCAGGCCTCAACTGCCTGGACGCATAAGCAACAACCCGACCCTTCTGCATCAGCACTGCACCTAGACCTCTGCCTGCAGCATCGCAGTGAATCACGAAACCACCCGAACCATCTGTTATAGTCAACACTGGCGCTGACGTTAACCTGCTCTTCAACTGTGCGAAAGCTTCACTGCAGGCTTCATTCCACACAAACTTCTGATCCTTCCCTGTCAGTTTAGTCAATGGCCCGCAATCTTCGAAAAGTCTTGGACAAACTTCCTGTAATACCCTGCTAGCCCGAGGAAACTCCTCACTTCTGAAACTGACTTTGGCACTGGCCAATCCTTCACTGCAGCAATCTTGGACGGATCTACAGAGATTCCCTCGCCTGAGATAATATGTCCCAATAATGTGACTCGGTCAAGCCAGAACTCGCACTTGCTGAGTTTTCCATAGAGCTTGTTCTCCCTTAGAGTCTGTAAGACTATCCTCAAATGTTCAGCATGCTTTTCCCAGGTTCTGCGAATACACCAAGATGTCATCTATAAAGACCACCATAAATCTGTCTAGGAACTGGGAGAAAACTCTGTTCATCAAGCTCATAAACACTGCTGGGGCATTCGTGACACCGAAGGGCATCACCAAGAACTTGTAATGCCCGTACCTGGTCCTGAATGCAGTCTTCGGCACATCTGCTGCCTTCACCTTCACCTGATGGTACCCTGAGCGAAGATCCAACTTCGAAAAGACTGCAGCACCGCCCAACTGATCAAACAGGTCATCGATCCTGGGTAGTGGATACCGATTCTTCACAGTGATACTATTCAGCTCTCGGTAATCCATGCATAACCTGCAGCTTCTGTCCTTCTTATTGATGAACAGAACAAGAGCTCTCCACGGTGATACACTGGGCCTGTTGAAACCCAAATCTAACAAACCCTGAATCTGCACCTTCAGCTTTGCTAGCTCAATCGGTGCCATCATGTACGGGCTCTTCGATGTCGGCATTGTATCCGGCTGAACCTCAATGCCGAACTCCACCTCTCGATCTGGAGGTAACCCGAACAATTCCTCTGGGAACATATTTAGGAATTCCCGCACTATAAGAGGCGTAGCCTCATAGCCTGTGTGCAATTCCATTGCACAATCTTCCTCATCTGCTACCTTCTTACTATGCCCAAGAGGCATTTTCCCAGCATGGAATTCAAACTCTGCATGCTCCGGAATCCTGAACACAACCTTCTTCGCTCGGCAATCAATAACAGCATGAGACTCCCTCAACCAATCCATGTCGAGAATCACATCAAACCCTGAATTGCCAATCACCATCAGATCTACCTTGAAATCTCTGCCCCCAATAACCATAGGGCTCTGCTTGCACTCCCTAGAGAAAACGACAATACCGTCACCCGTGGTGATGTTCCAAGCTGTCGGCATATCACTGCACTCCCACTGATGCTGATCCACAAAGCAAAAAGAGACGAAGGAATGGGTCACCCCGGAATCAAATAGGACATAGGTAGGAAAGGAATGGACTAAAATGATACCTATGATAGAGTCAAAATATGGGAACAGATGAATAATACAGGATAATAAGGAATGGGAAATACTGCTGTGAAAAGGACCACACAAGGTATGATGCAAGATAAACAATAAAGCATGAAACAGATACAAAACAATAAAATACAAATATACCTGCAACGACCTCCTCTGTGGTCTCGTCTTCCTCTGCAGTCAGGTTGAAGGCTTGACCTCTCCTTGGGGTAGCGGTCCTCTGACCGATGATCTGATGCTGAAGAGGAAGTGGCGGCCTGACCTGATTGCGAGTCGGTGTGACTGCAGGCTGGCCTGGCCTGCCCCCTGGACAATCTCGGACTGTGTGGTCGCTAGCACCACACCCAAAACATCGGCGGTTGGCTCACCGACGATCCCCCCGCACGTGTCCTAGAATTTGGCAGAAGTCACAGAAACCTCCCCTCCATGGGGCAGCAGCAAGGTAGGGAGCAGTCCTGGCAGGGTAGGCTGGAACTGGTCTCCTGATTGGCCCTCCAGTGGGCCTAGCAGCGATCAGGTGCGGAGCGAACCGCTAAATGGCACACTTTCGCCTGCTAGTCTGTTCTTGGCTCCTGGCAGCCTCCAGGATATCAGCGTAGGAACGAAGTCTCAAAGCAGCCAGGAGATCCTGGATCTCGATGTCCAAGCCCAGTAAGAAGTGACGGCCCTTGTCCTCATCATTAGCCACCATGGACGTGGCAAAGCGGCTCAATCGGGTAAACTCTGCGGCATACTCGTCCACGGTCCGATTTCCCTGATTCAAGATAGTGTCTTAGTTAAGCATCGATATATCATGAATTGACAATGAAAATTGCATATAAAACACTATCTGATGAACTTGAGAGAGCGCGACAAATTGCTGCTCCATTTCGTTTCTAGTGACGTCAGGAAAGAACTTCGTGAGGAAGCTCTCCCTGAAGATGGCCCAGGCGACAGGGCGCTCTAGCCTTTCCATCTCAGCTCGCCACCAGATGTAGGCGAGATCAACCAGCTGGATGCTCACGACATCCACTCGGTCAACATCTGCTATCCTTATCGCGATCAACAGGGGTTCCGTCCTAATGAGCCACTGCTCAGCTTCCAATGGACCTTTTGTACCTGTGAACTTATCGGGGTGTAGCCTCATGAAGTCGGCTACATTGCCCGGTCTGGGTGGCAACACCCCAGGCATAGGTACAAGGGGCTCTCTGTTGGCAGCTCCCAAGGCTGCCCACTTCATCTCTGCATGCTCTCTCTGCATTTGCATCATCTGCTGCATGTACCGCTCATTTTTTTTCTCCTGCATCTGTAACAGTTGCATAATAGCGGGCTGCTCTGATTGATCACCCCCAGACTGGAAGGACGAAGCGTTCTTTCGAGCCATCGCCTGCACAAACCCAAAACATCAGTATCATGATCAAGTTGATAATTAATTTTTCATGCAATTTCATGGCATGTTAAAAGCTGAGTTAACCCTAACTGAGTTAAGCCTGCCTAATGTATTAGTTAACTAACACATTAGCCAAACCTGGCTCTAATACCACTAATAGTCTTGTCACGTCCCTGCTTCCCAAAAACACGGAATACGAGTGTGTGACGAAGCCCAACGAATGATCTTAACATCATTCATAAGCTGTAAGATCGACTCAGCATCACAACAAGAACATAACAAGAGATATATATAACCAAGCATGCAAGAATAATTTATTAGCAACAGAAACAATTGAAAACACAATAATAATATCCAAATAGTTTCAAGTCTGGATCAAGTTAAAACTCAGGAACATCATCCTGTTACATGTTCTTAAACAGAAAGAATAAATAATTCAAGAAAAACAAATGTTCTAAGCACGTCTTTGCTCCACTTGAAGACAAAAACCTCCGCTCACCAATTCCAGCGGGTAGCTCGTCACCAAAGTCTGCTTAATAAATATAAAAGTAAAAAATAGGGAAAAACAAGAGAAAATGTCCCTTAGTGCAAGTTAGGTCCACAAATAGTAAAAACGCGTACAAGTAATGTAGAACAAAAATTGGAATCAAGAATATAATAGGGTTACAACAAGTAATGGAGATTCAAGAACTAACTAGGAGGGAGGATAACTCAAGAGACCAGGTTGGGTAAACCAACACTAATGGTGAAGCAAGTGACAAGTGAACATCTAGGGGTATCTAACCTCAAGTGACAGACATCTAGTAAGTGTCCGGTGTCAAGTCTCAAGTCTAGTGTCAAGTTATCAAGTACAAGTATCAAGTGAAGAAGTATCGAGTTCAAGTTTCATGTATCAAATTTCATGTATCAAGTAGTCAAGTATCGTGTAAGCATGTATCATGTTCAAGTCTTGTAGTTATTACTATCTAGGTAACACTTCATGCATCCATACTTTACTACATGGTTTCTACAGTCAAAACAATTTCATTTAGGCCTAGTAATAGAGTCTGTAGGGCGGTGTACTCAGGTATCAAGTATCAAGTATCAAGCAAGTCATGCTCATTAATCGGGTAATCATATAAACTAGTTCATGTGTCGAGTCATAGCAAGACAAGTCATGAATCACATATATACTAGTTCATGGGTCAATAATATACTAGTCCATGAATCGATTTATAATATACTAGTTCATGAGACATGTATCAAGTGGGAAACACGGGGCCCCTTCCGAATACACTTGCCTATATTGTTCACAACTATGGTCTTTCTCTTAACCCCGACTTATTACTTTTTATTTTTTTATCCAGCAAGCTTGCAAGTGTGCGAACAGGTCAAGAAATCATAATCATGGACATGGAACAAGTTTAAGATATTTATATGGCATACTCGAGGGTCGACATGAATAAGAATAACACGAACAACGAAAATCTCAAATCTGGACAACACGACGTTGCTGTACCAAAACTGTGATTCTCGTTGCTACAAAATAGCAAAAGTGGATCCATCAGAAAATCTAGAAACTAGACTCCTGCTCGGTTCCAACGCATATAATTAAGGTACGGGAAGGTTGTGGGAACATGTGTCAAAACAGCAAATTACACAGCTAATGTGTTCAGGCATAATTTGTGTATTTGAATTTATACTTGTGAAACAATATTGAAATGTTGTTAATTAATTCTAAGAAAATTTGGAAAGGTTCTCTAGGGTGTCCAACAACAGCATATAAAATTACTAGTCAAACGCTTACTGTTAACATTGTTAAATTAATTCGCAAACTAAAGGTGTGCAGCAGTTTTGCGAATCTGCGTCTACCGACGCAGCTGCAGTAAAACTGTGATAACTCTTAGACAGTAACTCAGAATTCGAAAATTCCGGAGGCTATTGATAGCTAGACTTCCAGATCTACATTTACTGTTCAGGGCTCGGGTTCAGATTCTGACGGTAAAGGGGTCAATACAGCAAAATAGGATCCAGGACAGCAACATGTGGGAATGTTTTACGTGTATAGCTTGCATGTAAATTGGTTATTAGTCATCTAGGTTAATGTGTGATATAAATACGGGGTAATGGTTATCAAAATAGCAAGTAATATTTATTTCTCAACTCAAAAGGGTGCAACTTCATTACATACAAGATATAACTCACATCTACAAATCTAGGGTTCCTTAGTTTTATTTGTCCATGTGCCTTAGGAGATAAAATGAGTCCAAGTAGTTGTAATATAATACAATGAAATTATTGTGACTCTTAAGAATATGAAATTTATGGGGATTAATATTTGATCAACAACGACGAGTCAAAAAGGAGTCACAACTTCTAACTATTTGCGGTATTCAGGGCCGGCCCTAGGGTAAAGCAACCAAAGCTAGGGCTTTAGGCCTAAAAAAAAAATTTATCTAAAAAATAAAGGTCTCCTCATATACCAAAAACCCAAAATAGACCTCCTCACATACCAGAAAGCCCGAAATCGATTACAATAATATAGTAAATGATTTTGCATCTCAAAAAACCCGAAAGATCACATTTAAATAAAAAAAGTATTAATTTAAAAAAAATATTATTATAAGCTTTTAAAAGGCCTCATTTCGGTGTTCGTTTTAGGCCTCAATAAGTGTTGAGCCGGTCCTGACAGTATTTTCAAATTAATGCTTGTACTAGAACAAAAATATGTACAAGATGAATACTTGCCTTGATTGGATGAGGGTGATTAGATCCGATAATTGAGTAAAACGGGATCGAAAAACTCAGGACGAAATCTCCCAAAAGCACGTGTGAAGCACGTGCAAAGATCAATAGTAAACAGTGAATCCCCCACACCAAATCTGTCTAGAACAGCAAACGGCAACCAGATCCGCTGTGCACACAATGCGGGACAGCAAAACCCACCAATGGGGGATCTCCCTCACACCAGATCTGGCCGAACAGCAGACAGCGAGATCAGATCTTCTGTGGCCGAACAGGGAATAGCGAATCGAACTAATCGATGACCGTCTTCTTCCTCACGACAGCGGCGAGCGGGAGAGAGAGAGCGGAGGGACCTGTGACGGCAGCTGCCTAACGGTGACGTGGTTGGGGTTCGACTGGGGAGCAGCCGAAGACGTCGACGACGGCGATGGGGTGGCGCGCGTCGAGTGGCGGTGGCTCTGTTATTGGCTTCAAAACAGGGGAATTGGGTTTGGGGGTGTTGGTGATGCGACGGAGGTGGAGAGGAGGAGGCGACAGCAAGGCGATGGGTGGATGGAGGAGACGAGGGTGAACGGAGGTGGTAATGGCGATGGGTTGCGAGGTTGAAGAGGATGGTGGTTGGGTAATGGCAAAGGAGTGGGAGGAAGAAGATGGAGTGGGGTTCGGGGTCTCGATGGAGTTGGGGATGACGGTGGAGATGGCGATGGCGAAGGTCGTGGTGGTGAAGACGAGAGGGGGGCGAAGGTGATTTGGATTCGGGTGTTGGAGAAGGAGACGGGAAGAAGGAGATGACGCGAGGGAGAAGGAGAAGGATACTGGAGGGAAAACGGCTGGGTATTAGGGTTTAACAGTATTTTAGGTTAGGGTTAGGGTTAGGGGTTTATATAGTTAGGGTTTGGGTTTTTGGGTATTATGGTATCCGTTTTGAGTGGGGTCCAACAAGAGAATTGTTCAAAAATCCACTAAAAATGGGATAAATACATAGATGACATGAAACAGCTCATTTCTCCATGAAGAACGACACAAAAGAGCAGAACGGGCATACAATTGAATTAGGCAAAGGCACCAAAAATTGAGTCGAAACAAAATAATCATTTTATTCAAACGGAAACAAAATACAGGAGCTCAAATTGAGAAAAGAGTACAATGGGGCAAAATACAGTATAAAAAATACAAATATGGGAAATAGAAGTTACAATATATATATATATATATATATATATATATATATATATATATATATATATATATATATATATATACACACACATATATATGGGTTTTGCTTAGTTGAAAACGGGTTCGTTTTCAACGGGTTGGAAAACACACATATAGGCCGTCGATCTAGCGTGATCTTGATCAGTGGTTGTGATCAAGATCCGCTAAGGATCTCCCATTAACCCTGAGAAAAGCGAAGGGGTATTTTCGTCACTTCATGCCAAAAAACGTTTGGGACTTACCATTTTTTGGCATGGAGTTTTTTTTTGTCGAAAAATTAACGTAGGCCGTTGTTTCAACGGCCTAGGTTGTTTTTAATAAAAACAACATACCTTGGCCGTTGTTTCCAACAATGGACTAGGTATGTTCAAGTGTTTTTCCAAACACTTGTACATACTCAGATCTTCATCTCCCTGTCTTCGTCACAAACACTATCTCTCTTTCTCTCGAGCTCCCGAAACCCATCCCCAAACCCTAGTTCACTCTCCCAACTCCTTGGCATCGATTTCTTTGCCTTCTCGATCTCCTCCTCTTGTGGAAAGCTCCATATCTCTCTCTTCCTCTCCCGAATACAGAAAACCCTAACTTCACATCCAAATTCCCAAATGATCTAAACCCTAGTACAAATTGTCTTCCTTTGTTTATAACAGCGTGCAGCGGCTTCTCACATCTTTGCCAACTCTATATCTCTCTCTTTGGACCAGGTATTTTCTTAATCCCAATTTACTATAATGAACTCTTTGAATTTATTGATTTTTTTTCCAATTTTGGAGTTAGGTTTTTTTGTATTATGCGTAGTAGTCTAGTCTATAATTTAGAGAGTATATAATTAGCTCTGATCATGTATGTTGTATACATTTTGCTGACATTTTCGTAGATGTAGTGCTAGTTGTAGTGGTGGAAAATAGGAGAAGAAAAAAAACGAGATGAAAAAATTCAATTTGTACGAGTAGGTCGGACTCGCCACGTAGAAGGTAAAGGAACTTGTAGATGCGATTTCCGTTTCACGATTTGTGAGATACGTCCGTTTATCATTTTAATTGAATACAACGGATATAAAGTGATACACAGCCGTATCTTTCAAACCGAGAGTCAAAACTCACCTCTGCAAGTTCCGTTGGCTCGTGTTTGGTGTGCCAGAGTTGACGCCCAAATTTAGGAAATTTTTCTTCTCATTTTTGTTATTTTGACGCGTATATAAAAAACCTTTAATCCACCTCGGAATTTGTGGAATACGTTATGAGGTGAAAATAGCTTAAACGAAGTCCAAATAAAACGAAACTTTGCGAGTAGGTTGGTCTCGCCACTCACAAGTCATACCAACCTGTACATGCGAGTTTCGACCTGCGGTTTGCGAGATACGTCAATGTATCGCTTTCCGCTCAGTTTTCAATAGTGAAAACGATACACGGCCATATCTTTCAAACCGTAGTTCAGAACTCCTATGTACTAGTTGCGTCGGCATGTGTGCGGGGAGCCCGACCCAAAGTCCAATTTTTGGAATTTTTGCATCTCGTTTATGTTGTTTTTATGCGTATATGAAAAAACTTCAATATACCTCGAAATTTTTTTAGTACGGTCGCAATACAAAAATGCTTAAACGAAGTCGAAAAAATTCGAAACGGTGCACGTAGGTTCGGCTAACCATTCACAACGCAACGGAACTTGTATTTGCGAGTTCCGGCCCACGGTTTGCGAGATACGTCAATGTATCGCTTCCCGCTCTATTTTAAAGAGTGAAAGTGATACACGGGCATATATTTCAAACCGTGGGTCGGAACCCACTTCTACAAGTTGTGTTGGCTTGTGTTTGGTGTGCCCTAGTTGACGGCGAAAATTTAGGATTTTTTGCATCTCGTTTGTGTTGTTTTGACGCGTATAAGCCAACTTTTGAACTTTTTTTCATCTCGTTGGTTTGTGTTTGCTAATTTTCGGCGAGTAATTAGTTTCATATATGCAAACTTTGTTACAGAGAAATGGCTAGAATGAGAGAAACCGGAAGGGGAAGGACATCCCAGGAAGCACGGGGGGAACATTCCACAGAGAATGTGTGAACTAATAATTTGTGTTGTCCCTAATTTTGTATTTAGTGATATTGATTTTAGAATAATAATAATTATGTTTTTTGGTTCGTGTAGGTTGGTGCATCCTCTTCGATGACAGGATGTCGTGGTCCATGACCAATATATCCCGGCGAACTGACCTTGCAAGATCGCCACAGATCCGCTGCAGTGTGGGGTGGGATGATGCATAGGTGTAATTTCCGCACCCACGAGACCACGGCGGTGCATCCACGTATTGTCGAGTACCTAGTAGCGGCCGGTTTCTATGGAATCAGCATGATAGGGAATGTTAAACTCGACCGAGCACTTCTCTCGGCACTCGTGGAGCACTGGAGGCCAGAATCGCACACCTTCTATCTACCGGTCGGAGAGATGACGGTGTCGCTACAGGATATAGCGATGATATCTGGTCTTCCAATAGATGGGTTGGCCATAATGAGTAATATTAACTTTGATAAAATAGAGATGTGCAATGAACTGCTCGGTATAGAGTTTGATGAGTTGGCTGCGGAAGATGATGATATTTTTCAAGGACAATCAGTCCGACTATCTTGGTTGAAGGGACGTTTTGATGGGACGCTGACCAACGAATTGCTCGACGACTATGTACAGTCCTACACCAGAGCCTACATGCTAACGGTGATCGGAGGGGTTCTCTTTTCTAACTCATCGGCCGATACGGTGCACCTCATGTACCTACAATTGCTCGCCGACCTAGGCTTAGCTGGCCGGTACAGCTGGGGAAGCTGCGCGTTGGCAACGCTATACAGGGCGTTGTGTCATGTAGCGCTAGAATCATCAGAAATGACCGGACCGATGGTTTTGTTACAGATTTGGTCCTAGGAACAACTGCACTTGGGTCGTCCCCGCATTAGGAGACCGGCAGCCGGTTGGATGGCCCAACCAGAAGATCCTGCTATGTTAGCACCCTTAGGGGTATATTGGGCTGGTAGTCAGAGTTACAAAGACAACCCCAAGGGTGTAATAACGTACTACAGAGACGAGCTCGACCAACTACGTGAAGAGTTCGTGATTTGGGCGCCGTATACACCCGAGCGGGTGGAAAGACTACCGCCAATGTGCACCACCGGGTCGCAGTTGTGGCTGACGACGGCTCCCCTCATCAACTTCGGTATAGTGGAGCATCCGCGACCGGAGAGAGTCCTTCGTCAGTTCGATCTTCAACAAGATAGTCCCCCAAGCTATGCAAACCTATACGATCATGAGTTACACGCCGTTAGGGGTACCGGCCGCATGCCTACTCATGATTGGGCATATTTCCATCGTATTCACGTTGCAGAATGGAACGAGCGACGGTTTGAACTTGTACTCGTCAATGTTCCAGAGTACTATGGAAGAGTGCAAGGAAAGTACATGACTTGGTTCAATCATATACACGTTTGTACATCTCTCTCGATATAGTACTACCTGCTGGTGTTCAACGAGAAATTGAGGAGAGGGAGATTGAACCACCACCCGCATATTCCAGTTCACAACCCATATTCCAACCGAAGGCCACAGCTATACGTACAGTGGTAACTTCAATCTTCATATTTATTTTAATGTTCGTTATACGTGAAGTTCTTGAATTCTGTAAATTATTGAATTTGTGTAATTATTTTTTTTGGTTTTTGTTAGGGTTAGGGTTAGTGCTAATGGGGGTTAAGGGTAGGGTTAGGGTTAGCGGGGGTTAGTGGTTTGGTTTGGGTTGTTGTAGGGGTTTGGTCAGGATTATTTATATTTGGGAGTAGATAGGTAATAAGTTTCCAGTAAAGAGTTTATAGATATTTAAGTTCTATCATTAATCACATGTGTCTCTCTACTCTTCACGTACATTGTCTTCTGAACTCTACAAAATAGACGTTCATATGTATGTTTTTTTGTTTATATTTTTTATTTATTTCCATTTCTAGCCACGTAACTAACGAATATAAAATCTATACCAAAAAAACGAATATAAAAACTAACACAAATTAATTGGTATTTTCTTTCATAAAAATCAATAAAATATGATTTGTAGGTTAGAGTTATTGTAGGGTTAGAAGAGTTGGGTTATGGTTTAGGGTTAGGGTTAATGTAGTGTTAGGGTCTCCACTTTTTTTCTCTTCATAGTAGAACAAGTCCAATATGGGAAAAACGTAAAGTACATAGCCACTTGTAGATTCCAACATGTAGCCAATATATCGAAAAAACCATACGTAGATTCCCACATGTTTATAACTCAATAAGATAAGAGATTATTTCTTCTTTGTCTATATTGAATAATAATATATAATCTTCAAAATCCTTGTACGTTGTTTACAATGAAGCCGTTCCTGAAGACATTCTCCAGACATGCAACTGGGAAGAAATCCACAAGATTGGGAAGAAGATGTGTGATCACATGTAGTAGAACAAGTTCATTATGGAAACCCCCAAATTCATTATGGGAAGAAGAGGTGCTCTTTTTGTCTTCTCTAAGTCAGAGAGCATCCCCCAAATCACCACTTTTTTTACTATAACCTAGGTCGTTGTCTCCAACAACGGCCTAAGGTATTTATAAGAAATGGGGTTGCTCTCTGACTTGTTGCTCCTTTTGTCTTCAACAAGTCAAATATAATCCCCCAAATCACCACTTCTTTTTCTATAACCTAGGCCATTGTATCCAACAACGGCCTAAGGTATTTATAAGAAATGGGGTTGCTCTGAGACTTGTTGCTCCTTTTGTCTTCAACAAGTCAGAGAGCATCCCCCAAATCACCACTTTTTTTACTATAACCTAGGCCGTTGTCTCCAACAACGACCTAAGGTATTTATAAGAAATGGGATTGCTCTCTGACTTGTTGCTCCTTTTGTCTTCAACAAGTCAGAGAGCACTCCCAAAATCACAACTTCTTGACTGTTACTTAGGCCGTTGTTGGAGACAACGGCCTCGGTTATCAAAAACATATTGTTTTGTTCTGTGGCTTGTTGCTCTTTTTAAACTAGTTATATTGAATAAATAACCAAATTCATGAAATAACTGAGGTTGTTGCCTCCAACAACGGCCTTGGTTTAAAATATATATATATATATATATATATATATATATATATATATATATATATATATATATATATATATATATATATATTTATTTATTTATTTATTTATAAATATAGGTACAGCTACAGCTGATACAATTGAGTTACAAACCAACATTTGCGTACAACAACAATATTAACAAACGACACAAACAAACGACACTTATGTCTTGAGAACATTTACAGTTACCAATCAAAGGTAATTAACCAAGTTGCGTAAAGAGTTATAAATATATCGAACAATTACATTTTAAAAATTACAATTCACAGTGGATCGTCATATCTCGACTCAGAACTGTCTTCTTCGAAAGGAATTGCTTCTTGCCTTCATTGAAAGATTAGGTTTAGTTAGTAAGAAACTCATTTGCCACAAATAAAGTATAATAATTTAAACGAGGGACAAACATAAAAATTACAAGTCATACCCCTCAAATAAAGTTGAACAGTTTCTTGAATCATGATTCATTTGGACAATGCCGCATCTTCGTCACCTTCTTGGTTTTTTTATGCGGAGTTGCTCTCTAATCGGCCTCAATCTTTTGGCGCAAGGCCTTCCCTTTGTCATGCACTGATGTGGGTCACTAATGCGTGTAGGTATGTGTCCACTCCCTTTGATCATGAGGTTGTGCACTACCATGCGGTTGTGAACTACCTCTAGGTTTGACACTGTCATGTGGTTGTGAGGCATGTTCCGGTTGTTCACCTAATCCGGGTTGTAGCTGAGAAACTCCATCACTGATCTTCTGCAAATTCTCCAACATGTATTTGTAACTCTCATTAGAGGAACAACCGAGCTCGAAAATTTGTTTTGCATGGTAGCTTAACTCACAATATCGAGAAGCAAAATTCTCGGTATTGGGTTCGGTTGGAACTGATGTGTAACTTTTTCTCATCACATCCCTAGTCCATCTTCTTTTAATATATACATCCGGGAGGGATGTGTGATGGCAGAAACAAAGTACAACTAAAATATGCCTGCAAGGAATGGCAACGAATTCGAACAAGTGACATGCACATGTAATAATTCCATTGATTTTGCATAATTGAAGAAGGCGGTCCGGTTCTGATTCTCCACAGAGTATCACATGGAAGGTTGAACTATCCGGTGTTTCAAGATCGGCAACAAATGTCACATTGAATATGAAGCTTTTTGTGACTTCAACTTGGAATTTGTAAAAAAAATTCAAAGTATATGTTTTTGCCATTTATGCCTCCAAAGCCCATTCGCTCTTCAACTTCGGTCTCTTCTCACGGTTACGATGATTTTCTTTCAATTCATCGTGTCTATGCCTTCCCAAAAAACGGTCGAAGATGACGGCAAATTCATGCAGGGAATATTTTTTTTCTGTATGATGCTTCAGGGCAGAATGTGCGGACTCAACTCGTTGGCTACTCAACATGCCGGCCCAAAAAGAATTTTTAGCGTAGATGGGTGCCCAACTTTCACTGATATCGAATATATCGTTCAACCATTTGTTACTCTCTAATCCGTATTGCGAAATCAAAATATTCCACTTTTCTACAAATTCATGTATATATACGGAATTGTAGATTACATTCTTCAAGGACTCCCTAAACTTGTCGACATCGAAACCAAGACGAACCTCCTGGGGTAACTTATCCAGAATGTGCCAAATACAAAAATGATGCCGAGTCTGAGGGATAACTTTCTTAACTGCGGCGGCGATCCCATGGTCTTGATCGGTGACAATACCGGATGGAGCACGATTCATAACCCCTAACCACTTTTCAAAGAACCATTCAAACGAAGAGGCCGTCTCATTTGAAATGAACCCACCTCCTAAGAAAGTCGATTGCCAATGTTGATTCACTCTAACAAACGGAACAAATAACATTCCATAATGGTTCGTATTGTACGTGGCATCAAAGCAAACTACATCGCCAAATTCTTCATAATTCATCCTACAAATACCATCTACCCACATACAATGTGACAACCTCCCTTCGGGATCGACTTGAATGTCATAAAAAAATGAAGGATCCGTCTGTTTCTTAGATTCGAAAAAATCAATTAGCATTGTAGAATCGTGTCCTTTCAATGCTTCTTGCGAATCTCTAACTAAATTTCTAACATATTTTTCTGTGAATCCTACTTGATCGTGACCACCACGAGCACTTTCGAAGAAGAGCATTTTTCGACATGTTTGGATATTAGCTTGGTTCATTTGATATATAATCCTTTTGTCCGTATTTGACACGGACCTGTTCCAGGGCAAAAGGTGCCTTCTACCGAGTGAGGCAAATTCGTGATTGTGTTCTTCGTGAAATGAATACACCACCCACATATTACTTGTTTCGTTCAATTTTACACGAACACAAGCCTTGCAACTCGTTCTACTGGTTGTTCCACGTCTACCATCACTATGTTGACCCGGCGACGACCCAGCTTTATTACAAAGATATGACTTATCTACTTCCATTCCCCCTTTAATTTATTCTCACCCTTACGCATTGCAAAAACCCCACAACGGGCATATGAAGAATAAAAATTCTCGGCCTCAACTAAAGTGGGGAATGTCATACCTAACTTTGGTTTCAGATGGCCTTCGACTATCGGTATGGAATCAGTGATTGGTTCTACCCGCACAAAATTATTGCCGGTAGCAGAACTCTCCGTATCGTTGTTCTCTGCAGTAAAAATATATTATTGGTCAATTAATAACACATTATATATAAAACTACTTGTTAACAAACGACTGCGATATATATATATACAAAGCAAAATAAGTAACAACACGTCAAAAACGACATCATATAAATACAAAACTCTTCTATTGGGTCCGGCTTGCCGCGCACAAGGTAACAGAACTTCTACAAGTAAATTCCGATCCACAGTTTGCAAAATAAGTCCGTGTCTCGCTCGCATTCTCCTCATTCTTGAACTGAGGTTATTGTTTGATATACAGTACAAATCTGCACAAACGAGATCAAAAAATTCCTAAACTTTCGAAGTTGGACGGTGGCAAAATACATGAGCCAACCAAATTTGTAGAGGTGAGTTTCGACTCACGGTTTGCAAAATACGCTGACGTATCGCTTTCACTCACAGAAATGAAATGAAAGCGATACACAGCCGTACACTTCAAACCGTGAATCCAAACACACTTCTTCGAATTGCGTTGGATTGTGCATGGCGTGTCCGACGTACTCGCAAAGTTGCATAAATTTTTTTTCGCTTTGTGCGCTATTACTAACATCGAACAACAAACAACAACAACTAATACAACATCTACTTCCCCAATTAAAGTAGAATTACCTACTCTATAAAAACCTACGCATAATATAGCATTTGTACACTGAAACATGGGTGAAAAATTTCCAATCAATTAGCATAGTTAGAAATACTCAAGTGGGAACAAATTAGTACATTCAACACTATCGGTGTTCGGGAGGCCGCAAAGTTGCTGCTGTAGAGAAATGAAAGGGGAGTAGGGTTTGGCTAATTTAGAGGGATTAGGGTTTTAGGGTTGGATAGATTTTGCATGGGTTAGGGTTTGTTTGTAATTGGGATCTCCAAAGGAAGATGTTTAGAGACCGAGAATATGAGGAGATTCGGTGAAAAGCAACGATCAGGAGAGATTTAGGGTTTTCAGTTCGATAGAGAGACCGCTCCGGTTGGGGAATTGGGTTTATCGAATTCAACTAGTGAGAGAGAGTTGTAAGGGAGATGAAGATCTGAGTATGTACAAGTGTTTGGAAAAATACTTGTACATAGTTAAGCCGTTGTTCCATACAACGGCCTAAGTTGAATTTTTTTTTTTTTAAAATAACCTAGGCCGTTGTTACAGACAACGGCCTAAGTACAATTTTTTTCAAAAAAATAATTTCAAACAACCTCCAACAACGGCCTACGTTAATTTTTCGACAAAAAAAACTCCACACCAAAAAAACACTAAGTCCCAAACGTTTTTTGGCATGAAGTGACGAAAATACCCCTCCGATTTTCTCATCGTTACTGGGAGATCCTTAGCGGATCTTGATCACAACCACTGATCAAGATCATGCTAGATCAGAGGTTTGAGATGGATGTTTTCCAGCCCATTGAAAACAGACCCGTTTTCAATGGAGCAAAACCCTATATATATCTATATAATAAAACACAAAGAAAGCTATCAAGTGGCTCTTCTTCAATCTCCCAAAAATCAAAGGCCCAGATCTAACCTCACAAAACATATTTTCCCTCTCAAAAGTTTCCCCCCAAAACTCAAATTCAAATCCCCCACTCAAGACAACTCCTATATTTATTTAATTCTCTCTCTCTCTCTCTCTCTCTCTCTCTCTCTTCTATTCAAAAAATTAAGAAAAAAAATTTTAAAAAAATTTAAAAAAATTAAAACCAAAAAACTTTAAAAATTAAAACTTTAAAAACTTTAAAAATAATTCAAAAAAATCAAAAAAAATCATATAATATGTTTTTTTGCTAGACCCCCAAAAGTTTTTCATATAATATATTTGCTACTTCAATTAATTTGCTGGACCTCCAAAACTATTTTTTATGATTAAACAAGGTGCACCATTCCGAAGACGTGCCGTAGGCACGTGTCAACGGGCAAACCTAGTATATATATATATATATATATATATATATATGGGATTGCTCAGTTGCAAACGGGTCTGTTTGCACACACCCGTTGCGAACTGAGCAATGAGTCACTAGATCAAGTCGATCGTAATCCAACTACTCAGATTAGCCCCGCCCATCACCCTCTCCCCTTAAGTTTCGGAGGGGTAAAATGGGAATTTCGCACCCAAATAACTCTTCGACTTAGCGTTTCACTCAGTCTGCTCTCGCAAGCTGCTGATTACTTACATTTTTTGGCCAAAACTGAAAACAACGGCCTAGGTATAAATTTGAAACTTTTTTAAACTTGGGTCGTTGTTGGAAGCAACGACCTAAGTTCAAATTAAAATTTTTGAATCTTGGCCGTTGTTTCCAACAATGTCCAACGTTATGTAAGTTTTGTTAAAATACTAATACAAATTTCTCTCCTTCACTGTCGATTTCTCTCTCTCTCTCTCTCTCTCTCTCTCTCTCTCTCTCTCTCTCTCTCTCGTTCCTGAACCCAATCTGAAAACCTTAGCTATCTCTCTATCTCTCTCTCTGTAACACCCCGGACGTGGCCACTAGGGTCCCACGTGATATGTCTCTCTCGGATGAGAGAGAGAACAGAGGAGAGGTAGGTTGCTATTATCCCATATCAGGATTGAAAAGGAATTAAATAAAAAGAAATAACATTTCCTATGATCAAGAGTCACCTAATCGGTTAACCACTTTTTGAGAGGCAGCCTGTGGTGGGCAATTGTACTACATAGTATCTAATTTGCCTTCTAAATTGTATAAACTGTCTGAGCTAGGGGCAGGGGCGTTACAAATGGTATCAGAGCCAACTTTCGACGCTGAGGTGTGGGCATGTCTATATAGTCGGACGGAGGATTCCTAGACTATAGACCCAGTCGGGCGGTGGCTTCCGGGACTGTGGTGAACCCTCAATTAAATCTGGGACTGTTATTGATCGGGCGGTGGATTCTAGGATCATAACTAGTCGGGCAGATAGGAGGGCGACTCAATTAAATCCGAGATTATGATTGATCGAGCGGTGGATTTCGGGATCATGAATAATTGAGTGGATAAGAGAGCAGATGCTCCACAACGGATAGAAAGTAGATCTTGCACTAGATTGTGCATGTCCCGAGCTCAGCAAGGATGCTGATTTCTGAAGGGGGTGTCTGTAACACCCCGGACGTGGCCACTAGGGGCCCACGTGATATGTCTCTCTCAGATGAAAGAGAGAACAGGGGAGAGGTAGGTTGCTATTGTCCCTATATCGGGATTGAAAAGGAATAAAATAATATATAAATAACATTGCCTATGATCAAGAGTCACCTAATCGGTGAACCACATTTTGAGAGGCAGCCTGTGGTGGGCAGTTGTACTACATAGTATCTAATTTGTCTTCTAAATTGTATAAATTGTCTGAGCTAGGGGCAGGGGTGTTACAAATGGTATCAGAGTCGAATTTCGACACCGAGGTGTGGGCATGTCTATATAGTCGGGCGGAGGATTCCTAGATACGGATAGTGGTGAAGGATATTTTGTTGCCAGCGAAAATTTGATACGTGCACAATAAAGTGGTGAATGCATGTCGCAAGTTGAAGAGCACCTTAAACCGAAGGTAGGTATGGCGTTTCATACCTTAGATGAAGCTGAGAACTTTTATTCGTCATATGCTAAATGTGGGGGTTTCACAATGCAAAAGGGTGGGAATAAATACAAGGAAAGCCAAGTTGTGGATAAGTCATTTTTGTGTAATAAAGAAAGGACTTCACTGAATCAACCAAGTGATGATAGACGGAAAACTACTTCCAAAACCGGTTGCAAAGTTGTCGTTCGTGTAAAACTGAACGGAGAAAGTAATAAATGTGTGTTGTATTCATTTCATGAACTAAACAATCACGTATTTACTTCACCTGGTAGAAGACACCTTTTGCCCCGAAACCGTTTGGTGTCGAATACCGATAGAAGAATAATAGATCAAATGACTCAAGCTAATATCCCTAAATGCTCTTCTTCGAAAGTGTTAGTGGTGTAACACCCCGTAATTTTAAATATAATATTTTGAATTAATAAATAATTTTTAAATGAATTTATTTAACTATTTTGAATTTCTAAAAATGGTCATTTTGCACATGAAAAACACGTGCAAGTATTTTTGAAATACAAGTTTTGTATTTTTAAGTTTCCAGATAAATTCTATTATTCATAATTAGACATATTTGAATTTTTGGGATTTTTCTCAATGAAGAAACCATTTTGTAAATACTTTGAAACAAGAGGGGTTTTGTGCAAAATTTCGTTTCGGGAAAATTTAAATTTTAAAAAAATGGTTGGCTGCATATCGGGCTGGTTTGGACATCAGAGAGATTTTATCCATTTAATTAAGTTTTATTTGGTTTAATTGAATATATATATTTGTTTATGCAATTTTAGAATTTGTTAGGGGTTTTATTGCAAATATTTTCTTAAGAAACAAAAAGTAAGAAAAAATATTTTTAAAATATAAATTTTATTATTAGATAATAATAATTCTAATTTTTCTGAATTTTACGAATATTTTATGGCTTATTTGCAAATATTATAAAAAGAATGACTTTTGTGTAAAATTACCATTTGGGGGGGTAAAAATCCGAAATTTCAAATTCTGGGCTGCACATGTTGGTCGACCAAATTAGGAGAGTTAGGGGATTTAATTTCTACTTTTATTGATTTTATTTGATTAACTAATAATTGGAAAGATCCATATATGTAAATAAATATTTTCTTGAGTATTTTTGTAAACTCTTGTAAACCCTAAAGATGACCCCGGCCTATATGTATAGCAGTCGCCATCTCTCCTCTGTTCACAAAATAAAATGAATTATTTTTGTATTATTCTTGGAGTTTTTCGTGGCTTGGATTTTGGATTTTTGCAAGGAGGATAAGTTTTCTTCTTCTTATTATTATTATTATCTTCTTCGTTGAATCTTCTTTGAGGTGAGCAGTACTTCTCATATTTTGGTTGTTCATTATTTAAATGATGATTGATAATATGCTGTGAAATAAGATGGTTAATTAAGTAGAGTGCATGTTGAGATCTTATAGAATTATAAATTGATGTAGATCCATTATGAGATGAATCTAAGTAAATGAATAGAAAAAAATAACATTATCATGAATAAATTAGAAATCAATGTGAGAACTTTCATGTATGGATGGTTGAAATCAATATTGCACAAAGATTCTTACTTTTCTTATACCATACTTGATTGTTCATGTATGCAATAATGTAGAGATTTGCATGAGATTTGCATGAGATGTTATTCAAATTAGAAAGGATCTAAACCTAGCCTTAGGAAAGTGTTTGCTTTATTTTGTTATATCATGAGTAACTTATGCAATCAAGTAATGGGTTCACTTATGCACATGGATGAGTAATGAAGTGTGAGTTGTTGTTTTCACTGTTTTGGCTTGGAATGAGTGGTTCTTATCTTTTATTCGAAGTTGGGTCCAAAGAGTAATGAAAGAACTTGAGTTTAGTTGAGTTGAATTGGAATATTTGTCTAATGAATGTCTATTTCCCCATGGATCTCAGTTTTGATGTGTGTTTAAATCCTTATTTCTGGTTGAGAAGGAATTACGACAGCGTTTTGTCGATGTTCAAGTGTTTTTATGAAAAGTATTCTTTAAATCTTTTTATTCAATACTGTGATTTGGAAATTGAAATTTTTGTGAAGTTTATGAAAAGATTTGATTGACATATGAACTTGGATAGATTGGCCAAGATTGTGCATATTATATTGTAGATTTCATCATATGAAACCACAGATTTATACATATATACGTATATCAGTTTTGTGAGAATTGCGAATTTATGGCGACTGCAAACTACCTAACAGTCGACTGCAGTGTTTTATACAGCATCTGTCGATCGACTGCCAAGTCTATGACTGTTACCATTTAAATACTGACAGTTCACCGCAATGATTTGTACTGCGCTTGCCGGTCGACTGCCATGATTTCTTTAGTTCATTGTTTTGATGTTGTCGGTCGACTGCAGTCTTTTTGCACTAGTTTGCCAGTCGACTGTCATGATTTTTGGGGTTGATTTTCTTTTGAACACTGTCCGTCGACCGCAGTGGTTTTACACTATAGCTGCCAGTCGACCGACATGACTTGATTTTCCACAATCTGTTTGCTGCAGTTTTCGTTTCTTGAATGATTGTTTCTTCAACTTTTATAAATGTTAATTATCTATTTTCCAGAGTATTTAGATTCAGATTACTTGTTATTTTCATGGAGTGTGTAATTTCAGACCTTAAGGGGATTTAAGTTCTATTTTCTTGGTTTTATAAAGATGTATTAGTTGAACTTCCAAGAATATTATATTCGGGTTCGTTGTCCACGGTTTTGGAGATATGAGTCTGAGTTATTCGATGTTAGTTTCAGTTTTTGGGCAATTATATGGATATGGTTGTACGTGGAGATACTTGGTTATAACTATTGGATTTTGAGGGAAATCCTCGTAATTTATTAAATGAATTTGGATTTATGTATTGGAAAAAAGTTGTGATGACTTTGAAATTTTTAGACTCTAGAGGATGAGTGGGACCCTAGTATACCGGCAGTTGAGATTTTGTGGATATTTGGCCAGTAGGGCCTTGATGTTGATTTAGTTGAGTAAGTCCGGTGGGGTACACCAACTCTAGGGATACTATGGTTAATTAATTGAACTTAATAAGTATAAGGACAGACACTAGTTGGCATTGTGATGAAATGGGAGCAAACATGAGTATGAGGGCTTCAAGATGATCTGTGGTGTGAGATAGTCCCCAAAATTATCGAGGTGTAAGTGAAATAGTCTCTGGAATTACCTATGGTGTGGGACTGATCTCCGTAATTATCGGGATCGAGGTGACGCTCACAAGATGCATGTGCGTGGTGAAGCGTCATTGCTTGCGGTGTGGGGTATTCTCAAAAATTTCCAGTGTGAGTGAAATTTTCTCTAGAATTATCTGTGGAAAGAGATTGACGTCCAGAATTATCGAGGCATAGGCTAGGTACGCGCACAATGTCTAAATCTTAAAGTAATCACCGTAGTAGGATTAGTTGCATAACGAGAGATTGAACCCTACCAAGTGATGAACGATAATATCTTACACCGGACCTATGTAGAATGAGATGCATAGATTCTGACAAGTACGCATTAGAAATCATCTTAAGCATTTGTGTTTTCTTGACTTGTTTTATGATTGTTCGTATTATGTTTTCATCTCATATACCGGACACTTAGTCTAGCTCCACTTGTTGTTTTATGTTTTTCTTTTATCGTTGTTTTCATGTTTCATTTAAATGTTATGTTCCATTTATTGTTGTTATATTAATATGTATCAAGTGTGTGATTGCGAGATTTGGAAATATCATTATTACTATAGTTGACGTCAGTTGCATTTATCTGACGTGCTTACTTTTCATTCAGATTTTGCAGGATTTCAGTTATGGATAGAGTTGAATCAAGAAAAGGCTTGGTGTTAACAGAGAATTGTAGTTTACATTGTTGTAAAGGATAGTAATTTAAAGTGTTTAAATTCTGTTGTGTTGTAAAAGAGTTGATGTAATTAAAAGTATTAAATTTTTCTTGTGTTTTGTACTATTTTTATAATTACAATTGAAGTCAATTTTGGAGATCGTGCCACGTCTTTTCATACTTTATTTATTGGAAATTCGGGGCGCTACAAGTGGTGGTCACGAAAATATAGGATTCATCGAAGAAGATGCAAGAAATCCACTTAGAGGCTCGCACGAAGCGTTGTAAGGACACGATGGGAACATTCTCATTGATATTTTTTTAATCGAAAAATTGATGGATCCTTCATTTTTAAATGATTTTCAAGTAGATCCAGAAGGCTGGTTGTCTCATTGTATTTGAGTGGATGTTATTTCTAGGATGAACTATGAAGAATTTGGGGATGCACTTTGCTTTGATGCCACATACAACACGAACGGATATGGAATATTATTTGTTCAATTTTTCGGAATCAATCATCATTGGAAATCAACGTTCTTGGGAGGTGGGTTCATTCCAAACGAGAAGGAATCTTCTTTTGTGTGGTTTTTTGAAAGTGGTTAGGAGTAATGAATCATGCTCCATCCGGCATCGTGGGATCGCCATGGCAGTGAAAAAAGTTTTCCCCGAGACACGACATCAGTATTGCATTTGGCACATATTGGATAAGTTACCGTAGGAGGTGTGTATGTCTAATGATGTCGATAAGTTTAGAGAAGGTTTGAAGAATGTCATATATGATTCTGAATATGTACATGATTTCAAAGAGAGATGGAAATTAGTGCTTCCGAACTACGGAGTTGGGAATAACAAATGGTTGAACGATCTATTTGAAATTCGTGATAAATGGGCACCTATCTATGTAAGAGATTCATTTTGGGCCGACATGTCTATGCATTCTTCTTTGAAGCATCACATAGAAAAGAAGTACTCCTTACAAGACCGATTTTTGGCAAAGCAAAGACACGATGAACTTAAAGAAAATTATCGTAACTATGAGAGGAGATCGAAATTGAAAACCGAATGGACGTTGGAAGAACATATGGCGAGAATATACATTTTGAAAATATTCTATAAATTCCAATATGAAGTTACAAAAAGCTTATTATATAATGTGACTTTCGTTGCCAATCTTGACACACCGGATAGTTCAACCTTCCATGTGATTCTTTGTGGAGAATTGAAACCTGGGAGGTTGATTCCATTATGCAAACTTCATCAAATTGTTACTTGTGGTTGTAATTGTTCGAGTTCGTTGGAATTCTCTGCAAACATATTTTGGCGGTTCTTCGATTCAGTCATCACACTTCTCTACCGAATATATATATTAAAAGAAGATGGACCCAGGATGTGATGAGAAGAAGTTATGCATATGTTCCACACGATGGAAGTAGCCAAAATCTTGCTTCTCGCTATTGTGAATTGAGTCATCATGCAAAATAAATGGTTGATCTTGGTTGTTCCTCCGATTCTAGTTACAAATACATGCTTGATCTTATTGTAAAAGGCATTGATGGGCTTTCTCGTCTTCAAATACACCCCGAAGGTAGTGCACAAACCCACAAAGAAGGACATGCACAACTGCATGAAGAAGGACATGCACAATCCAATGATGAAGGTAGTGGGCATGCACGTGCACATGTGAGGGATCCAGGACAGTGTGTTACAAAGTGATGGACTAAAGGGAAGAGACTGAAGCCGATAAGAGAGCAACTTCGTAGAAAAAGACCTAGAAGGTGTAAAACTTGCGGCTTGCTCGTACTCGGGCATGATTCAAGAAATTGTCCAACCCTATTCGAGGGGTAATATATTTGTTACTTTTATTAACTTATATTGAAAATTTCAATCTTGCTTTGTTTTTTGACGTGCATATATATAAAATGATTAGCTTAAACTTGTCATTCATTTTAGGGCAACCAATCCCGAAGATAATGTTCCAACCCATGAAGAGAGTTCCGATGATAATTTTGATGAACCGTTGTGAGGTAAAAATTTCAATGGGGTAAAGTATTTGAATTTTGTAGACTACCAATACTAATCTTCTTTTTTTGTTTGAATTATAATAAATCTTGTAAGTATTTATAGAAGGAAGCTCAATTGTCTCTTGTTGCGGCATATTCTTAATTCCATCTGTTGTTTTATATTTGTATGTAATCGGTTAATATATGTACTCGGGTACGAATGTTGATGGATGTGAGGATGTAGTATGTTTTTTGATAATGTTTTAGTCGTTTTAGTTGATATTCATTATGTTTTTTGTATTGGTTGCTGATTGATGAGCCTTAATATGTTCTTGTCGGAACAGTACAAGTATTGTGAATGTTCAATGAAATTGGGTATCAGTTTCTTTTTGTTGTGGTACCAGTTTGTTTTGGTATCAGTTTTTTTTTTAAATCTTTTTTTATATAAACAATTTATTAACTTAGGCCGTTGTTATGAATTTTTTTGTTTCTGTTGACTTTCTATCTGACGTGAGAGGAGATTCACATGGTTTTGTACATAAAAAAATTATTAACTTAGGTCGTTGTTTCCAACAATGGCCTAGGTTGTTATGAAATTGTTTGGTTTCTGTTGAATGGGCACTCTGACTTGACAGGAGATTCACATTGTTTTTTATATTAAAAATTTATTAACTTAGGCCTAGGACGTGATTTTTTTTTAAACAATCTTTTAACTTAGGTCGTTGACACGAATTTTATTTAATTTTACCAAATTTTTTTTAAAAAAAATTTACCGACATGTGTATTCGTTTTTTTTGTAGTAAAGTCTAGTGGTCAAGTCAACCAGGTTTTTGGAGAATTTATTTAAAATTGTAAATCTTGTGACATCTCTTATGTATGGGATGAACACATCTATTGGGATCATGTGTAATGTAAGGAACAGTCTTGTTTTGAAACAATTTGAATTATTTTTAAATATGTTGTATTATATTCATCTGATCCTTATTCTATTCCCAACCATTATCGTTACATATTAAGACAATCGATTCGAATAAGTTCCAATGTATTATCCAATAGATAGAATCGTTTGTATAGACATTATCCCTAACCCTACACTAACCCTCCATAAACCTACCCTAACCCTCCTTAACTTAGGCCGTTGTTTCGAACAACGAAACAACGGCCTATGTTTTGATTTATTTTTTTTTTCTTCTGGGAGAATGTTACCGCTAAATCTGGTGTGGGGGTAAACAGACAGTATTTGTGGATTCTTGGAAAACCTGAATAGCAAACCTGAAACCTGTTTTGCCGGAGTTTGACCAATGACTCTCGCCGTTCACCTGTAAAAAGTGCGAGACACCGGGGTTGATCCCGGCGACGCACCCTCCGACGCTCAAGTCAGTAATCAGGAATGATTATGAGAGAGCATAAATTGGCAAAAGATTGATTACCTCTTAACGATTGTCGATGGGGGGTATTTATAGTCGCCTTTGGGATCAGATTAGGAATGTAATCCCGGTGATCAGATAAAGAATGTAATCCCGGTGATCAGATTAGGAATGTAATCCCTAATTCCCAGTGAAAGGATAGATGTGAATCAGGACCGTTGATTAGGATTAACCAGAGACCCTAATTTTATCCTGCTGGATCGGGTTTGCTGTGGGTTGGAACCCACACCCAGTTGGAGATGGATCCGTTCGCGGGTTAATGGATCTTTGAGGAGGAGACCCAGCACCTGCTTCGAACCCATTTGTAGGAGAAATTACCATTTTACCCCTAGGCTTTGAGATTCGTGCCTGATTTGGATGGTTCCGATTTAACCCCATTTTTAGCCATATCACGAGCCCCCCACTCCCGAAGACTGAGTTTGATCAGCCTTTGAGGAGTAGTTTTACTATTTTAATGGCTAGTAGAGTTGTATCGGAGTCCAAATGGAGGGTTTCGAATCTTCGTAGGAGGCAGAATGGTGATCTTCCGAGCTGGTTGCGCTCTAAGTTGTTCTTGATCTCTTCTGGACATTTGGTGATTTTTATCTATTTTTTCGGAATATTTACTTAATTTTGCGAAGTTTCGATTCGTCGTTCGGGGGTCTTAATAAATGGTCCTAGGCAATAATTATTTACTCGGGGGCTCAAAAATATTTCCCCGGCTTTATAATTATTTTCTAGGATTTTTAATTAATTTTCCCGAATTTTTAATCATTTTTTCGTAATTTTTAAATAAATAAAACCATTTTAATAAATAAAATTTAATTTTAAATACCGAATCATGGCGTGGCACGATTTGGACCGCTGATCTTATGTGGATGCGAATTTCTGAAAGATCGGATGGACAGGGTCGCTCGGCAGTATTTTCTCCGCTTTCGCGGGTCGGATTGGCACTTGCTCGGCATCCGAGCGATGTGGCTCAGTTTTTCCCTCGCGCGAGTGGCTCGGATCGCTAGTCGCTCGGCTCGGAAATCCGAGCAACGTGGAGCGATCTGAGCCGTCGGATCTCAGCGCGGATCTCGAGGCAGGCTCAGTTCCCAAGAAAATGCTATCTTGCCATTTAGCGGACGTGGCATAATCTGGACCGTCCATCATCCCTAATGCGATTTTCGCAATGATCCAACGGTTGGAGACGCTCGGCAGCATTTTTCTTCACTTTTGCGGGTCGGATTGGCACTTGCTCAGCGAAGTGACTCAGTTTTTCCCTCGCGTGAGTGGCTCATTGCCCGAATGCCTAGCTCGGTAGCCGAGCGTATGGCTCGTCGTTCGAATGCCTAACTCGGTAGTCGAGCATATGGCTCATTATCCAAATGCCTAACTCGGTAGTCGAGCATATGGCTCGTTATCCGAGCGTATGGCCCGTTGTCCGAACGGTCGGCTCGGACAACCAGTTGCTCGGCTCGAAATTCCAAGTGACGTGGAGCGGCTAGAGCCGTTGGATCTCGGTGCGGATCTCGATGTAGGCGTGATTCCTAGGAAAACACTATCTTGTTGTTTAGTGGCGCTGGAACGATCTGAGCCGTCCGATCGAAATCTTACGCAAATTTTGAGGGGAAAGTCATTTTTCTCCAATTCGCAGCTCAGATTGGCACTTGCTCGGAATCCGAGCTATCTTCTTGGTTGTTGAGGTCGGATCGCTTGTCGCTCGGGTTTTTGTTCCGAGGGACGTCGAGCAATCGGAGCCGTTGGATGATGGCGCAGATCTCGAGGTTGGCTCAGTTCCCAAGAAAACACTATCTTGTCGTTTAGTGGCGTTGGCACGATCTGAGCCGTCCGATTGAAATCTTACGCGAATTTTGAGGGGAAAGTCATTTTTTTTCAATTCACAGCTCGGGTTGGCACTAGCTCGGAATCCGAGCTATCTTCTTTGTTGCTGAGGTCGGACGCTTGTCGCTCGGGTTTTGGTTCCGAGGGACGTGGGGCGATCGGAGCGTTGCCCCATCTGCTTGTTGGTATGCTTCGGCGTTATGACCGAGCGGTGCGACTTGTATTGAAACGTCGCTTCCTTTGCCAACAGTTGCCGCTCTTCATTACTTAGTCGTTTGGGCTTCTTTAACGCTTTAGGGGAGGCCCAAGTGTTGCGCCCTTACGTTACAACGCCCAAGAGACTTTTCTTTTACTATAAGTTTTCACCCCCTCAACACTTAACCTCATTCATCACTTTTATTTTCTCACTCTTGATTTTACTCCTTAGTAGCGAAGTTTTTAGCTCTTGGGTGGTGTTGTTAGCTGTCGCAGCAAGCATTTTAAGCTCCGGCTATCTTTCCCGGCCGTACTAGTCACTTCAAGGTCAGTCTCTCTCCTTATTCTTGAAAATATGGTTAAGATTTCTTCTACGGATGAGACCCCCACCTCAGACCAAGGCGTCAGCCGAACGGTGACGGTCAGGTTAGACAAAGGGAAGGAGCCTGCCGAGCTGACCGTAGAGACAATGGTGAGGCCGAGCAAAGGCGAGGAGGTTGCCGAGCCACTCCAAGAGGTAACCGTCAGAGCTAGCAAAGGCAAGGGGGTGGTGACGATAGTCGAGCACCCGAAAACCGAGGGAGAGCTTGGTCGACACCCGTCTACTCTTTCTAGTGTCGGTGGGGTCCGGAGTTATTCCGAGAACCTTTTGGAGAAGGTGACGCAGGGCTCGGCCAAGGCGTATGAGGAGAACGAGCCGAGGGAAACTTCTGAGGTGGACCAGATCTCCTCGACCCTGACTGAGGCGGATTTGCATCGGATCCGGAGTGGGTTCCGAATCCCCGCGGAGTACGCGCTCCTTCTCCCCGGCCCCGGCTTCTGAGCGTGCATGTCGTCCTCGGCCGACACGTGTGTCTTTCCCGCCAATTCTCTGAATGCCGGACTTCGACTGCCGTTGCACCCTTTCGTAATTGAGGTGCTGCAATGGTTCGACTTGATTCCGGCTCAGCTAATGCCGAACACTTGGCGGCATGTGATGGCATTTCTTCTTCAATGCCAGGAGATCGGCGTGCTGCCTACTATGTTCATCCTCCAGAGCCTCTACCGCCCTTGCCAACCAAACAAAAACGAGCAGAGGTACTATCTCTCGCCGAGGAAGAGTGTGAAGCTGATTGAGAATCCGGACTCGATCAAGCATTGGAAAGAGAAGTACTTCCTGGTCCGAGCTCCCAAGCCATGGGTGATCCCGACGGTGTAGCAGAGGGACGGCCTTCCGAAGCGGGCGAAGAAGGAGCTCGTGCTCAGCAACGAGGAGGCAGAGATTGTAGAGAAGCTCCTCGGCCTTCCAACCCTCAGTTGGAAGGACATCACCGAGGAGGTCTTATTCCGAGGGGGTCTCAGTCCAATCGACCCTAGTATGCTTTTCTCTTATTCTTGTTTTGTCTTTGAGGTCTTAAAAAATTTTCTAACTTTTTTTACTCGGTCTTTGCAGAATCTCCCGGCATGGACTATAAGGGTCTGATGGCGAAGGCCAGGGCGGCAAAGGAGCAGGAGGCTAGAAAGAGGAAGAGGACCTCGTCCGGGCCTCAGGGTGGCCGAGCTCCCAAGATCCCATCGGTTTCACCGATCGTGGAGCAGCAGGTCGTCGAGGTGCCTCCGGTCGAGCCCGTTCAAGGCCTCGTAGTGGCGTTTGGACCACCTGCCTCGGATGTGCCGACTCAAACGGCGAGGACGGATGCTCCAGGGTCGTCGAGCGGAGCGTTCAAAGTAAGCGTGGCCTTAGCCCTCGAGGTTTTGCCTCTCACAGCCGAGGCCGAGCAGATACTGACCGAGGAGCACAAGCGCATCTTCGTCCCCGACTGGCGGGTGATGAAGGTGGATGGGTTCCTTAGGGACGGCAACATTTGCATACAGGCGGTGAAGCATCTGCTGAACCCTAAAGACCGAGCAGCGCTAAAGGTGGGCCTAGTTGGTGACGATGCGATGCAGATCGCTCGGAACACCATGTCGGTAAGTACCAGATGACTTTTTTCAAAAAATTTCTAAGTTTTTGTGCTCGTGCTTAACTACTTTTTGTAATGCCTGTAGACCCTCTGCCACTTCAATTATCTGCTCGAGGAGTTTGCATGGAAGGAGAAGGAGATGACCATGCTTAACGATCGAGAGAGATCGGAGCGCGCAAAGGCGGTGAAGCTGTTTGAAGCCGAGCAGCTTCTTTCTGCTTCGCGCGCGGCCGAGGTGGTCGGACTGGAGACGAAGCTGGCTGAGGCACTGAAGCAGTCGGCTGATGAGGCATCCAAGGTCGTAGCCTTGGAGAAGGAGAAGGCCGAGCTCAAGGAGGAGCTGGCCAAGGCACAGGCGGAGACGGAGAAGGCTCGGAAGACGACCAAGAAGGTGTTGGCCAAGCACGCGTCGAAGGTGGCCAGGGCAACTAAGGCCATCCAGAAAGAGGCCGAAGCCCATATGTTCAAAAATATGGAAGAAGCCTAGGGCCGAGCGTTGCTACACATATCGGCTCGGAACCCCAAGTTCGACACCTCCTCCTATCACTTTTACGATCCTGTGGAGGGGGAGGAAGAAATTCCTCTGGCAATGCTCGGACCCGAGGGGGGGTGAAGGCGTCGAGGGGACGGGCGAGACTGGGGGTGATGCCGAGGATGAGGCCGAGGACGAGACGGAGAACGAGGACGAGGACGAGGCGAAAGTCAAGAGGGCTATAGTTACTGTGCCGAGCGATGATGGCTCGGAGCAACACCAAGAGGTCGACCCCTGACTTAGTCGTCTCTTCTTATTTGTTTTCGCTTTTTTTGTTTTGTTTTTGTAATGCGTAACTGCGGACTGGCCACCGCTTTTGTGTATACTTTTGGAGTTTTAATGAAACGACTCGCTTTTTGTTGGCCGAACATTCGAAAAGTCTGACCCTTGGTTTTGTATTGAAAAATTGTGAAATTTCTCTAAGTGTTGGACACCTTTCGTTTGTATTGAGAATTTCAAGAGTTGTGAACGCTTTTTTCGCCCGCTAGGAACTTAAGCGTTGTTAACACCCTGAAATTTTTCTAAGTGTTGGAAACTTTTCGTTTGCATTGAGAACTTCTTTTCGTCTTTCTATGTTGACATCTCTTCGCTTTTTAGGTTGAGTTGGGTCCGATTACTGAGGTCTCCCATCTTCGTACTGAGCTGAAAAAAGCGAAGCGGGCTCTTTCTCGCAGTCAGGATAACTCGTTTTACAATTTCTTGAAGTTGGAGGACTTCAAAGCAACTGCAAGAGGGTATTTTCGTGAGTTGAGGCATGCGGAAGCAACCTCGAGAGACTCGTCTCGAAGGTGAGATAGAGTTGCTTCGTAAGGAGCTCTTCGATGTCGACCAAAGGAATAGTGAACTACTGGCGGAGGTTCGTCATTTGGAAGTAACGGTGAAAGAACATTCGGTAGAGGAAGAGGAGTTAGCTTCGAGGGTAGGGAAGTTGATGTCCGAGCGCGATGAGTTGACGGCAAGAATTAACAAACTGAGGAGGATCACGATCGACAGGGGTATCGAAGTGACTCATTTCCGTCGTATTGTGGCCGATAGTGCTAATGCCGCAGGCTCGCCTAAACTTCCCCATTTCAAAGTATCGGCGAAGGACGATATTCTGAGAGATAGGATCGTCAAACTAGAGGAGGAGATTGCAATGCTGAAACCTCAGCCTGAGAGGATCAACGTTCGCAGTACGTCGTGCACTTGCGAAGAGAGCGAAAGAGGAATCTCGTTCTACGAACTCGCGACTCATTCGCCTGCAGTTAGGCAGAGCCCAGCTGATGCGTAGAGTGGTGTAGCTGTTTCATCTAGTGGCGCCTCGGTTGGGGCCACGGCTAGAGTTAGCGGCGAATGGGGGTCTCGCTTCACTGGTTTAGAGTCGAGCTCAGAGGTTAGGCGACGCCGCCCCCGTGTGTCCCTGACCCGAAGCGTTCCCCTTCCAAAGAAGCATTGGACAAGTTGTATTATGCTTTTCAAGTCTTTGTAAAGTTCTGTTGTAGTGTGAGCCTCTTTAATTTAAATAAAAGTTTGTTTTGTTTCTGACGTTCGAATGCTGCGTTGGCGGGTATTAGTTTATGTGTAACTCCTCCAACTTTTGACAACTATTCAAAATCAGAAGCAAATCTTCCTTCTTATAGGCGAACCTCTTCTAGCCCGCTTAAGAGCGAGCTTGCGAAGTGGAGTCGAGCCACATGTCGTACTCCGAACTCATCATTGGAGTAATTTGGCGGTTGTGGGAGCAATTCCGAATGGCGAACCACTTCTAGCTCGCTTAAGAGCAAACTTACGAAGCAGAATCGAGCCAAGTGTTGGACTCCAAACTCATCGTTAGAGTTTGTTCAACGGTTGTGGGAGCAATTCCGAATGGCGAACCACTTCTAGCCCACTTAAGAGCGAGCTTGCGAAGCGGAATCAAGCCAAGTGTTGGACTCCGAACTCGTCGTTAGAGTTTGTGCAACGGTTGTGGGAGAAATTCCGAATGGCGAACCAGTTCTAGCCCGCTTAAGAGCGAGCTTGCAAAGCGGAATCGAGCCAAGTGTTGGACTCTGAACTCGTCGTTAGAGTTTGTTCAACGGTTGTGGGAGCAATTCCGAACGGCGAACCACTTCTAGCCCGCTTAAGAGCGAGCTTGCGAAGCAGAATCGAGCCAAGTGTTGGACTCCGAACTCGTCGTTAGAGTTTGTTCAATGGTTGTGGGAGCAATTCCGAATGGCGAACCACTTCTAGCCCGCTTAAGAGCGAGCTTGCGAAGCGGAATCAAGCCAAGTGTTGGACTCCGAACTCGTCGTTAGAGTTTGTTCAACGGTTGTGGGAGCAATTCCGAATGGCGAACCACTTCTAGCCCACTTAAGAGCGAGCTTGCGAAGCAGAATTGAACCAAGTGTTGAACTCCGAACTCGTCGTTAGAGTTATTCAACGGTTGTGGGAGCAATTCCGAATGGCGAACCGCTTCTAGTCCGCTTAAGAGCGAACTTGCGAAACAGAGTCGAGCCAAGTGTTGGACTCCGAACTCGTCGTTAGGGGTGAAAAGTAAAATCAGAGAGGTACAAGCTATTTCACAAGTAAAGTATGAAAAATGTTCTGTATTGAAAACCAATAGTCAGCTGCTTCTAAGTTGCAAGCCGTTATTACATAGGAGAAATAAAGAGAAAAAATACAAGTAGAAGGAGAGGAACTGTTCGACATCCGAGAATACTTAGATAGGTGTTAAAGTGCTCTCTTGGTACTTCAAGATATGGTCGGCATTCCAAGTCCTGGGGATCTCTCTGCCTTCGAGGTCTTCTAGACGATATGTCCCGGGCCGAACCACTTTGGTGATCTTGTAGGGTCCCTCCCAATTTGGAGCTAGTTTACTCTTATGACTGGGGAAGGAGATAGCTAACTTCCTAAGGACCAAGTCCCCTTCTTTGAGGTCGGTGGGACGGACTTTCTTGTTATAGGCCAGCTCGATCCTCCTCCGATAGCTCTGTTGGCAGATTGATGCTCTTTCCCGTAGCATGTCGATCAAGTCTAAGTTTGCCCGACGTTCTCTGGCATTCTGTTCTTCTTCGTAGGCAGCAAGGCGAGGAGAAGGTATATCGACTTCCAAAGGGATCACAGCCTCGGACCCATAGGTGAGGTTGAATGGCGACTCTCCTATGGGGGTCCGTTTCGTGGTGCGGTAGTTCCACAGCACGTTAGGGAGTTGATCGACCCATAAGCCTTTAGAGAACTTATTTAGTCTCTTCTTAATACCGAAAAGGATCTGTCGGTTAGCATTCTCCACTTGACCATTCGATTGTGGATAGGAGATGGAGGAGAAATGTTGTTGGATGGCGAGGTCTTCACACAGAGCTCGGAAAGCTGCTCTGGTAAATTGCATTCCATTGTCGGTTATGAGGACTCAAGGGACACCGAATCGGCAGATAACGTTCTTCCAGAAGAACTGAAGTACTTTGTTCTCAGTGATTGTGACCAAGGGCTCGGCCTCTATCCACTTCAAGAAGTAGTCGATTGTCACGACTAAGAACTTGAGCTGGCCGGGAGCTGGAGGGAATGGCCCTAGTAAATCCATCCCCCACATTGCAAAAGGGATAGGACTTGATAGGGAGGTGAGTTGAGCTTGTGGGAGGCGATGAACGTTAGAATACTTCTGACAAGAGCTGCATTGCCGAACGTGTCGCTCGGCATCTTGGAGGAGAGTAGGCCAGAAATACCCATAATTCAACACCTTCCGGGCTAGGGATCTGGACCCCAAATGTGCTCTGCCTATGCCTTCGTGGAGCTCTTACAAGGCGTAAGTGGCTTGTTCTGGGGAGAGGCATCTCAAGTATGGCCTGCCGTCCACTTGTGTGAAGGAGCGTTTGTACAAGATCCCCTCAACTAGGGTGTACCGCTCCGCTCTGGTTCTTACTCGGCGAGCTTCCTTAGGGTCTTCAGGGAGGAGCCCATCCCTTAGGAATTCCATCAGTGGTTTCATCCAATTATCTTGCAGTAGGACAGGCAGCGACTCCATCGAGTCGGGAGTTTCATCTTCTATACTCGGCTTCAAGAGCACCTCGATCAAGACAGTCTGCTCGAGACCTTGGAGGGAGGAAGAGGCTAGTTTGGAGGCAGGAATTCTCTTCTCGGGGGATTCACTGAATGTGAGCTTCTTCAAATAAGGCTGTGAAATTCCTGACCTTGGCTAGGTACTTAGCCATTCGATCATCTTGTTCCTCGTACTCGCCCAGGACCTGATTTACGACCAGCTGAGAGTCGCTAAAGATCTAGAGGCGTTGCGCCCTACCTTGCCAGCCATTCCGAGGCCGGCTATGAGTGCTTCATACTCCGCTTCATTATTAGATGCCTTGAAGTTGATGCGGAGGGAGTATTGGAGGACAAAGTCATCGGGGCCTGCCAGAATGACCCCGGCTCCACTTCCCTCGTTGCAAGAGGATCCATCCTCGTAGACCGACCAGATAGGAGGTCTTTTTGTTGCTTGACTGGCCTCTGGGATGGTGCTTTCAATAATGAACTCTGCAAAGGCCTGAGCCTTGATTGCGGTCCGAGGCTGGTATGATATATCGTGTTGGCTCAGCTCGATAGACCATTTCATGAGGCGACCGGAGGTCTCTGGCTTGTGGAGGACTTGCTTCAATGGTTGGTTGGTGAGAATGACCACCGAGTGGGACTGGAAATATGGGCGAAGCTTTCTTGCTGCCATAATCAGGGCGTACGCCATCTTTTCTATCCTTGGGTAGCAGAGCTCGGCATCCCAAAGTACCTTGCTCACATAGTAAATGGGCTTTTGAGTCCGGTCTTCTTCCCTTACCAATACGGCACTAAGGGTCTGTTCGGAAGCAGCTAAGTAGAGGTAGAGGGTTTCCCCGGGAATAGGCTTGTTGAGGAGAGGGGGGTTGACTAGATAGGCCTTTAGCTAGTCGAACGACTCCTGTTTCTGTTGTCCCCATTCGAAACCCTTAGCCCCCCTGAGAGCCTTAAAGAAGGGGAGGCACTTTTCTCCTGACTTCAAGAGGAAACGCCCGATGGCGGCGAGGCGCCCTGTTAGCCTCTGAACTTCCATGACATTCTTGGGAGGAGCCATGTCCAATATGGCCTTGATTTTCTCAGGGTTAGCTTCGATTCCTCTTTGGCTGACCATGAAGCCCTGGAATTTCCCTGAGGAGACTCCGAATGCACACTTGTTCAGATTAAGCCTTATATTGTGCTTTCTTAGTACATCGAATGCCTCATGCAGATCGGCCACATGATCGGCCCCATGGATGCTCTTCACAAGCATGTCATCAACATATACCTCCATAATGCGGCCGATCTGACTTTGAAAAACTTTGTTGACGAGGCATTGGTAAGTGGCACCTGCATTCTTCAACCCGAACGGCATCACCCTGTAGCAGTAGAGGCCCTGGTCGGTAACAAAAGAAGTCTTCGGGATATCCGAGGGAAACATACGGATTTGATTGTACCCGGAGAAAGCATCCATGAAGCTGAGGAGCTCATGGCCCGATGTGGCGTCGATTAGGGTGTTGATGCTCGAAAGAGGGAATGGGTCTTTGGTACATGCCTTGTTCAGGTCGGTAAAATCGATGCAGATTCTCCAACTTCTGTTGGACTTCTTTACCATGACTATATTGGAGAGTCATTCAGAGTAGTTGACCTCTTGTATGAACCAAGCCTTTAGGAGCTTGTCTACCTCTTCTTTGATAGCTTGTTGGCGCTCAGGAGCGAACTTGCGCCTCTTTTGTTGGACCGGTTTGGACCCCGGTGCAACGCTGAGGTGGTGGACTAGAAGCTCTTCGGAGATTCCCGCCATGTCAGCAGTGGACCAAGCAAAGAGGTCGCGGTTCCTTCGAATGCACTGGACTATGTCGGAGCATAGGGCAGATGGGAGGGTCTTGCTAATAAAGAACTTTTGGCTCGGATCCTGCTCAGAGAAGAGCACTTCCTCCAATTCATCCACCGGCTCGGACGTTGGTCGGACACTCTCTTGGGGGATTTCTAGAGATTCGAGGGAGAGGACTGGACCCCCAATCGAAGTCATATAGCACTTGCGGGCTACTTCTTGACTGCCCTTGACTTCCCCCACTCCTGCCTGGGTGGGGAATTTCATCTTGAGGTGATATGCCGAAGGAACGGCTTCTAGGGCAGCTAGGCCAGGTCGGCCTAGAATCACATTATACGCAGTTGAGACATCAACGACCATAAAGCCCATCGGCTCCGTCCGGGTGGTAGGAGTTTTGCCAGCAGTTACGTCGAGGGTGATTACCCCTCCAATAGTTACTGGCACTCTCGTGAACCCATGGAGTGTGTAGCCGGCCGGTTTGAGTCGGTCTCGGGATAGCTTGAGCCCTCGGAAGGCTGAGAGGAAGAGGATGTTTGCGGAGCTTCCGTTGTCCACTGGGATCCTCTCCACTTTGAAGTTCGCCAAATGAAGGTTGATTACAAGTGCGTCACAATGGGGGGTCCTGACCCTTTCGAGATCTTCATCTGAGAACGTGACTGGGACACTGAGGCCTTTGGGGGGAGGGATGTCGTGAACTGAATTGACCTCTCGGATGAAAGCTTTTCGAGAGAAGTTGGAAGAACCTCCCATGGGGCCTCTGTGTATGAGATGTAGGATACGTTCTTCCTCAAATTTGGGAGTTTCATCGCGTTGCTCGGGACGCTTGTTAGCCCCCCCCCCAGGCGGAGGAGAGGAGAGATCGGTTCAGTTTTTTGCTCTTACGAATTTGGCCAGCTGTCCCCTCTGGATGAGGGCCTCTATCTCGTTCTTCAATGCCCGATAATCGTTGGTGTCATGGTCGTGATCCCGGTGGTAACGACACCACTTCTCTTTGTTCCTCTTCTTGGGAGGGGTGTTCATCCTCGGAGCAGGAGGAATGACCCCTTCCTTCTCCACTTCCATGAGAATGGTAGAAATATTGGCATTGAGAGGAGTAAATTTCTCGAACCTGGGGGGAGGGTGGTGCTGACTGCCATTGTCCTTCTGCAGCTTCTTAGCCCCTTCTTCTTCAGTTGCCTTTCTTTTTGTCCTGGAGGTAGACCCTCCAAAGCCTGGGAGATATTTGGCTTCTTCGACCCGAATGTACTTCTCGCTCCTAAGAAGGAGGTCGGAAAAATTATGCAGGGGCTTCTTGGCAAGGGAGGAAGGAAGGTTAGAGTTGAGGACATTTGATTGGAAGACGGCCTCCGCAACTGACTGGTCGAGGGAGGCGATGGATCTAACCTCTGCAGAGAACCTCCTCACATAGTCTCTCAACTTCTCTTCCTTTCCTGGCAGAGCTGGAGTAATGGGATGCTGGTCTTCTCCGTTCGTCTGCTACTCACAAAATGGGTGATGAAGAGGGTTTCAAACTGTTCGAAGGAGAATATGGAAGACGGAGCGAGGCGGGAGTACCATTCCCGAGTCGAACCCTTAAGAGTGGCGGGGAAGGTCTTGCACAGCAAGGCATCGGAAGCTTGGTGGATTAGCATGAGGGTCTTAAAGCTTTCGATGTGGTCCACGGGGTTCGACTCCCCCGAGTAAGTTTCGAACTGCGGGGGTTTGAAACCTCTTGGGATAGGAGCCTCCGTGATGGTCCGAGAGAAGGGAGGTCTGCTCGGGTGGATGGTCCTTCCTCTTAACTCTTCATCCTTGTCTATTCGGCCGATGCGCCTCTCCATCTCGTAGAGATGGCGGTAGAGAGCATCGTCCCTCCGACGGTAGTCAAACGAGCCTCTGGACTCGTCTTCATAGGAAGGGGAGCGGGGACTACGACGACGGTGACTCTGGGAGCGGTGGGGGCTAGGCATGTGCTGTTGGTTGCTAGGAGCCGGAGGAGGAGTTATGGACCGATGATAAGGACTTTGGACCCATGGAGGGGTAGGAGCCCTTTGGGCATTGTTGTTGTTGGGTCAGAGGTTGAGGGCTTGCAAAACAGTCTCCTGGAACTGCTGGAACTCGGCACGAGTGATGGGTGCCTCATCATTCCTCGGATGTTACCGACTGGTAGGGGAATGAGGTCTTCTCCTATGGTGCTCGGGGGACTCTCTCTGCCCTCTTCGGGTAGGGGACCTTCTGTAGTCTCGGCGGTGAGGAGATCGCTTATTCGGACGTTGCTGGCGTGAGGCTCCCTCTCGGACCCGCTTTTCATCCAAACGGCGGCGAAGATCCTCAACCTTCTACTGATTGAGGATGGTATTGTGAAGGTCGGAAGCATGGGGATTGTGGGATGCCATAGAAGCAGAAGAAGGGTTGTGTGCAGAGATGCGGTCCTGTTGGAGATGTTGCTTCTGAGGATTGGGACGTGAAGTCCCCGCACCGGCATTCTGAGGCCCGGGGGGACCCCAAGGGTGTTGAAGATCCTGGGGAGGAAGTTGGTTCTGCTGGAGGGGGTCTTCAGCTTGAGAAGGAAGTTGCCCCTGTTGCTGAACGGGTTGGAGGGGCGCTTCCTATTGCAGTTCGACAGGATTGGGTCCACGGTTGGACCCTCTGGATCTTACTTTCTTAGGAGGCATGGTCTGGAACCTGTTCCACCGGAGTTTGACCGATGACTCCCGCCATTGACCTGCAAAAAGTGCGAGACACTGGGGTTGATATCGGCGACGCACCCTCTGACACTCAAGTCAGTAATCAGGAATGATTATGAAAGAGCGTAAATTGGCAAAAGATTGATTACTCTTAACGATGGTGGATTGGGGGTATTTATAGTAGCCTTAGGGATCAGATTAGGAATGTAATCGCTGTGATCAGATAAGGAATGTAATCCCGGTGATCAGATTAGGAATGTAATCCCTAATTCCCAGTGAAATGATAGATGTGAATCAGGACCGTTGATTAGGATTAACCAGAGACCCTAATTTTATCCTGCTGGATCGGGTTTGCTGCGGGTGGGAACCCTGCACCCAGTTGGAGATGGATCCATTCGCGGGTTAATGGGTCTTTGAGGAGGATACCCAGCACCTGCTTCGGACCCATTTATAGGTGAAATTACCATTTTACCCCTAGGCTTTGAGATTCGTGCCTAATTTGGACGATTCCGATTTAACCCCATTTTAAGCCATATCAGAGAACAACATTTTTTTTAATTTAATTTTTTGGATTGGTATGTGTATTCGTTTTTGGGTGAAGTCTAGTGGTTAAGTCAACCAAACTTTTGGGGAATTTATTTTATATTTGTGTGGTATGTGTATTCATTTTTAAATATGTTAGGTTAGGCTTACATTATGGGTTATGGTTACGACTACACTTTACTACCTAAAAACGAATACCCAAGTAGGAAAAAAAAAATTAAAAATAAATTCTTAAAGTGGTACATACCCTTAGATAGAATGTTGGAAGAAACAACTTTACGGTTGGAATAAATGGCTAACATGAGGTTAGGGTCAGAGTAGGTTAAGGGTTAGTGAGGGTCAGGGTTAGGGTAGGGCAAAGGTTAGGGTTATGTTAGGGTAGGGTTATGGTTATTGGATAAATAATTTTTTAAAATTTTTTGACAAATTCTTTTGTTTCAAAACCTTGGCAATCCCCTCTCATGTCAGAGATCAAGTGCACATTTTTCAAAAAATTTCATCAACAACGGCCTTTTAGTTAATGAAAAAAAAAAGGCAATCTCCTCTCAAGTCAGAGAGCAAGTGCACATTTTACAAAAAAAATCATATCAACTTAGGCCGTTGTTGGAAACAACGGGCTAAGTTAATTAAAAAAAAAAAAAAAACTTGACAATCTCCTCTCAAGTCCGAGAGCAAGTGCACATTTTTCAAAAAATTTCATATCAACTTAGGCCGTTGTTCCAACAACGGCTTTAGTTAATGAAAAAAACAAAAAAAAGGCAATCTCCTCTTAAGTCAGAGAGCAAGTGTACATTTTACAAAAAAATTCCTATCAACTTAGGCCGTTGTTGGAAACAACGACCTAAGTAAATGAAAATAAAAAACAAAAAAACCTTGGCAATCTCCTCTCAAGTCAGAGAGCAAGTGCACATTTTTCAAAAAATTCATATCAACAACGGCCTTAGTTAATGAAAAACAAAAACAAAAAAAACAAAAGGCAATTTCCTCTCAATTCAAAGTGCAAGTGCACATTTTACAAAAAAAATCATATCAACTTAGGTCGTTGTCAACGGCCTAAGTTAATGAAAAAAGAAAAACAAAAAAAACTTGTCAATATCCTCTCAAGTCAGAGAGCAAGTGCACATTTTTCAAAGCCATGTGATATCAATGTAGGCCGTTGTTTTGTTAATTGGAAAAAAAACAAAACAAAAAAACTTGGTAATCTCAGCTCAAGTCAGAGAGCATACATGCAACAAAATCCACAAGTCATAGAGCAAGTGATTCAGAGAGCATATATTCAGCCGCAAGATAAGATGCTTCACATCGTATCCCATACATGCAACAATATCCACTACATTAACAATAATTCGCTAACAAAAAAATCTTCACAATTACTTTGGGGAAACATAACAACTAACAACAATAACAAATGAACATCAATAATAGAAACAATTTGCAATAATCCACTAACATTAAAAACATTAACATTTCCATTCTATACAATAATAACAAGTTTCACATTGGACACGAATTAGAAGACACTAAAACTACCCAAGTGTGTAGTGTTGTGGCTCTCACCTCTTCTGAATAGGTTGTCGTTGAGTACGCCTTACTTGGGTAACTTCTTGTGAATGGCTGATACCTTCTTCTTCTAGAAATTCTTGCTCTTCTTCTTGTTGCTCTTCTTCTTGTGGTGAAGGTTGGTGTAACCGTTGTTGCCCCAAGTGAGATGGCCTACTAATCACACTCTGATGGCGCTGTGAACGTACATTCGTATTTAAATAACAATTCAGTCGCTTTCCATCTCCTACCTCTTCTAGTGATCCCCGACATGAAGTAAGCATCTTCCGAGCAAAAGCTTTCATGTTCATGTCGGCATTGCTCTCAAGTACCTCTGCACATTCCTTTGCAATATTCCATGTATTTTTGATCTACAACAAAGATGAAAATATAGTATCACAATTCCATAATGAAATCATAATTTTAAATACAGTTAATGACGATACCCAAAAAAATATTTGATAACATATTTGACTTACCAAAATCCGATATGATGATGCCTTCGGTTGGTACATGGGTTGTGCCATAGAATATGTCGGTGGTGATTCTCTCTCTCTCTCTCTCTCTCTCTCTCTCTCTTTCTGTCTCTCCGAAATTTGTACTTGAATGCCAACAGGTACTTCACTTTTCGGAGATATGTACAAACGTGTTATTTCCTGGTACCAAGTCATGTACGATAAGATTGAGGTGCCACAGTACGGCTGGACATCATCCATAACCTTTTCAAACCTTTGCTCATTCCACATTGCTACATAACTATGGTGGAAATCTACCCAGTCAGGTTGGGCATACGACCGATACCTTTAATGGTGTGTAACTCAGTGTTGTACTCCCTTGGTCAGGGAATACAGGGCTCCAGCCCAAATTGACGAAGGACTCTATCCAGCCAATGATGTTCCACCGTACCAAAGTTGTAATGCCCCGAATTTCAAAATACAACTGAATTCGAGATTCCACAGGATCTTTACGCATCTTTCGTTCAATTTTACAAGGAAATTAAAACTTTTCACTTTACATCAGAGTTACATGAAAACTTTACACTTTACATTTTACGGCAGAAGCAAATTCACAACATTTATATAAAAGTACAACAACATTGAATAATCTCTAAGCATCTGTTCCTCTTTAATCTTTATCATGTCATTTACCTTGTATACAAAACTGTGGTTACGTCAGTTTATTCAACCGACAAACATTATACACGGCCATCCTCTCTATGCCGGAAATAGTATAACTGATTTTTCATATTTAACAAACACAAACTTGTCACATATTAAACTAAAGGGAATACCCTATTGATGTCATGTTGTGATTGTGCACTTAGTCCTTAATGCACTTATTTATATTACATGACACTAATGCACACTTGTTCGGATTCTATGCATCCCATACTACATAGGTCCGAGGGCAAGCCTCTTAATCGTTCTTCATCTTGTAAGGTTCAATCCTTCATCATGATTTAATCTACTACTGTAACTACGGTAAGTATCCTAGATGATCTATGAGTACAAGCTCATGTACAGAAAACTTGGAGGGAAATCCCACGCCATGTCCTGACGCATCAGGCCTGCATTCTGTGACAATTCAGCCTCCTTCAAGGCACACGATCCTCTTGCAGTCACCAAACATCCCACAAGCGTCGCCAAGATCCCGATAATTCCGGAGTAGTGCCCACGCCATGTCTTGACGCATCAAGCATGCATTTTGTGGCTCACACCCACATCGTAGACTCGAGACCCTCATACTTGTGTTTTTCTATCACTTTCATCACCTCTTCACTATGTACTAAATCCTTAAATTTAATGAAATCATGAACAAAATCAATCTCTTAGAGTTAGCCCTCTCACTACTACCGGTCTTATTTCTTTCATTTCACAATGACCCAAACTGGTCTTTTCAATTTCAATATTCAAATTATTCATCACTTTCACTTGCCGGTGTGAGTTTTGGCTACACCCTAATTTACAATTTCAATTCACAAATTCACATGTTTGAGTTTTCATACTCAATAATATTTCTCTTTCCCAATCACATGATTTCAAAATTATTCACGAGTCAATAACCATACGTGGAGTTCAATTATTCATCATGTATTTCATCCAATATTTATTTCCACATTAAAAATTATATCACTAAGTATATGGTCAAAATAAATATTCACAACTCATTATTGTCACACTATTCTTTAACAAGAATAATTCACATCACTTCACCTTATATATTTTCTTTCTTTGTTATTCTTCTTTTCTAGCACTTATTTCAATTATCTTGCAAAACACAATTTTTCACAAAAATAAACAAGTGTAGAACCATAATTCTAACTACACTTTTATTCCCAAAATATACTTTATTTCATTTCATTAACTCCCAATTTATTTTTCATAAGTCACACATAATTTTAGAATAATAATAGTATTTTTTTTCATAATTTTTAGACATCAAAATCCATTATAAAAAAATCATTTTTTCCACAAAGTTTAATTCTGGCCGAAACTAGGATTCGAACCAGCGACCAAGAAGAAGCAAGCCGCACGCTCTGGCCACTAGGCCAATTGTGCTGTTCGGTATAAAGGGGATTTTAGAGAGTTATATACTCTCGGCTGAAGCTTGGTTTAATTTTTTAAATGCACAAAAAAAAATATGGTCTCATCAAGGATCGAACCATCGATCTGTGAGAACCATCAACCAAATGGTTTCTCCAGACTACCTTAACCATCGGTATCATCTTATTCCTCAAGACTTTCTCTCGACGATCAACAATCTTGACAGGAGACTCGATGTAATTGAGATCCAAATGCAAACCTTTCGGCACTTCAGGCAAATGATGACTCGGATCTAGAATATAACCTCTCAGCATAGACACATGAAAGACATTGTGCACCTGAGATAACTCTTCCAGTAACTCAAGCCGGTAAGCAGTCTTCCCGATCCTTTTCAATATCTTGTACGGGCCTATAAACCTCGGGGCTAATTTCCTGCCTTTGCCAAATCGAATCACACCTTTACTGGGCGATACTTTCAGAAAGACAAAGTCACCTACCTCAAACTCAAGGTCCCTTCTCCGGTTGTCTGCATAACTCTTCTGCCTGCTCTGAGCTTCTACCAACTTTTTTCTGATCAGATCAATCTTTTCAGAGGTTTGCTGCACAAGCTCAGGCCCAAACAATTGACGCTCCCCAACTTCAAACCAACAAACAGGCGTTCTGCACTTCCTGCCGTACAAAGCTTCGTACGGTGCCATCCCAATACTGGTCTGAAAACTATTGTTGTAGGAAAACTCTACCAAAGTTAAATGCCTTTCCCAACTGCCTCCAAAGTCTAGTACACAACACCGAAGCATATCCTCAAGAATACGGTTGACTCTCCCGGTCTGCCCATCGATTTGCGGATGAAAAGCAGTGCTGAAATCCATCTTGGAACCCAAAGCTGTCTGAAGACTCCTCCAAAAATGCGAAGTAAACCACGCATCTCGATCAGACACAATAGTTGACGGAACACCATGAAGCCTGATGATCTCGCCAACATATAACTCAGCTAACTTATCCATCGAAGCAGTGAGTTTCATCGCCAAAAAGTGAGCGAACTTGGTTAGTCGATCGACTATAACCCAAATCACATCATTGCCTTTAGGACTCTTGGGCAATCCCGTAATGAAATCCATACTGATGTTATCCCACTTCCATTCCGGAATAGGTAACGGCTGTAATAGACCTCCGGATCTCTGATTCTCGGCTTTGACTTGCTGACAAACCTCACACTTCGCCACAAATTCAGCCACATCCCGCTTCAAACCTGACCACCAAAAATATTGTTTGATGTCTTTGTACATCTTAGTACTCCCAGGATGTACCGACAAAAGAGTAGCATGCGCCTCCTGAAGAATACTTTCTTTCAGGTCCGCCTGATTTGGAACACATAGTCTATCTCCGAACCACAACACTCCATCCCTGATTTGAAATCTGGGCAACCTGCCAGCACCAACCTGCTCCTTCATCTCCAGGATATCTGCATCAACCTCCTGACTTGCAACGATCCTTCCATTCAATGTAGGCTGAAGCCTCAACTGAGCTAAAGATGCTCCCAATCCTTGCAAGACAACTTCAATACCTGTTCGATCCAATTCCTCCATCAGATGCTTCTGAGTTGTAATCAAACTAGATAAACTGCTCTTGCGACTAAGTGCATCAGCAACAACATTAGCTTTCCCAGGATGATACTTGATCTCAGGTCGGATGTCCTCAAGCACTTCCAACCATCTTCACTGCCTCAAATTCAGATCCTTCTGCTAATATATGTACTTCAAACTCTTGTGATCCGTGATCATGTTCAATTTCTCACCGTACACGTAGTGCCTCCATTGCTTCAGGGCAAAGATAATCGCAGCCAACTTCAGATCATGAGTGGGGTAATTCTTTTCATGCGGTCGTAGTTGCCTAGACCCATAAGCGATTACTCTTCCTTCTTGCATTAAGACACAACCAAGCCCACGATGTGAAGCATCGCTATAAACATCATACTCAACACCTGCTCGAGGCAAAGCTAAAATAGGTGCAGTAGTCAGTTTCTCTTTCAACTCTTGAAAGCTTCACATTGCTCAGTCCACTTGAAGTTCACATTCTCTTCTTGGTCAAACTAGTAAGCGGTACGGCTAACTGAGCATAACCTTGAATGAATCTCCTGTAGTATCCAGTCAATCCAAGAAAACTTCTGACTTCCTTTACTGTACTAGGCCTAGCCCAATCTCTCACTGCCTCTATCTTCTGAGGATCAGTTGTCACTCCCTTCTTAGAAAGAATGTGACCTCGGAATGCCACTTCAGATTTCCAGAAATCGCACTTGGATAGCTTGACATACAACTCCTGCTCTTCCAGCTTCTTCAAAACTGCTGCCAGATGCTCGGTGTGCTCCTCTTCCGACTTGGAGTACACGAGGATATCGTTGATAAACACCACGACGAAAGAATCAATGAACGGCCTCAGAATTATGTTCATCAAATCCATGAAGATTGCGGGTGCATTCGTCAATCCGAAGGGCATAACTAAGAATTCGTAATGCCCATGTCGAGTTCTAAATGCAGTTTTATGCACATCTTCAGCTTTCACTCGAACTTGGTGATATCCTGATCGAAGATCTATTTTGGAGAAAATAGCTGCTCCTTGTAGCCGATCAAACAAGTCATCTATTTGGAGAATAGGATACTTATTCTAAACAGTGACCTTATTCAGCTCTCGGTAATCGATACACATTCTCATCGATCCATCCTTCTTCTTTACCAAAAGCACTAGTGCTCCCCAAGGTGACGCACTAGGTTGAATAAAGTCTTTCTCCAACAATTCTTCAATCTGCCGTTTCACCTCATCCTGTTCCACTGGAGCCATCCTATACGGTGCCTTAGAAATGGGTGCACTTCCCGGTTGAAGGGTGATGCTGAACTCTACATCACGTTGCGGGGGTAACCCAGGAAAATCATCTAAGAACACAGTCGGATAGTCCCGAACCACAGGAATCCTTTGCACTTCCACAGGAATCTCATCCTTGCGGATAGTTGCCACTAGCCTAGAATACTTCTTCTTCCCTTGAAAATTGACTTCAGGTCCACCTGGAGCCTTCACTGTTACTGTCTTGGTCTTACACTCGATGCTTGCACTGTACACCAACATCCAATCAATGCCAATGATAACATCGACTCTCAAGATAGTCAGCTCGATCAGATCAATTCCGAAGATTCTGTCCCCAATCACAATCTCGCAATCCGCATAGTACCGATTAGTGGTTAAAGTTTCCCCTGATGGAGTAGCTACTGCTAAGATCTTGCCTGGAAAAATCTTCGGTTCAACTCCCAACACTTTAGCAAATTTAGGAGACACAACAGTATGAGAGGATCGAGTATCGAACAAAACAACAGCTTTCATTCCATTCAAAGAAAGTTCCCATGTTACATAATACACACCCATTACGTAACAGTTCACAAAATAAGCAGGAAAAAGAAACAACATAAACCTCTAAACATCCGCCCTCGTACCAGTGATGACGTGATCTACTTCATCGGCATCAGCTTCGGTCAAGGCAAATACTCACCCTTGTTTGTACGATCTCTTCCCAGTCTGCTGCATTGGTACATTGTGATTACCATTCCGTGGTTTGAGGCATTGAGATTGGTAATGTCCCGTCTCACCACAGTTGAAGGAATTTACCACAGGAGGTCTTACAACATTGTTCCCAGGTCCTCCAACTACACTGATAGCGTTCGCCCCTGTCGGTTTGAACCTTTGTGCAGATGGTTGTCCCTTGAAATTCCCAGAATTTGCGGGCCTCTTTCCAGACTGCCAGTTTTTCCTCCGATTCTGAACAACATGAAACTGCTCCATGTCTGCTTCCGTGGCTGCCGCGCGCTTGACCAGCTTGTCAAATCTTCTGATACCAAGAGGTATCATCCGGGACCTCAAGCTCGGCCTCAATCCAAGCTCGAACTTACGAGCCTTCTTCGTCTCACTCATCACTAATTCAGGAGCATACCTAGAGAGCTGAGTAAATTTGGTCTCGTACTCTCTAACTGACATGCCACCTTGCTGTAGTGATAGAAACTCCATAGCTTTCTTCTCCTGGACATCTGAAGGAAAGTAATGACTGTGGAATTCTTCCAAAAATTCCTTCCAGCCAAGAACAATGCCTCTCATTGTCTGCTTCATCGACTGCCACCACATAGCCGCATCCTTCTCAAGTTGCAGAGTTGCCAACTTCACCTTGCTGCCTTCAGGGGTCTCCAAGACTTCGAATATAGTCTCTACCTGCCTGATCCAGTTGTCAGCCGCATCAGGGTCCGACTTCCCTTCAAACACAGGTGGTTTCATCCGTTTGAACAATTCCACGAGTTTGATTGCTTTGGGCACCGGATTCGCAGGTACCCTTCCTTGGTTCTAATTCATGGCCACGGTATTGAGTGTCTGATAGACCCTCGCAAGTTCCATTTCTAAGTCCAGACCTTCACCATTTCTAGCTCCTCTTCTAGCCATTTTCTGATGCAAAAGATTCATTAAACTCAAAGTGTGAAACATGAACATTTAAGTCAATATTTCCATTTCATTGAATTTCAAATTTTATACATTCGAATTGAAAACATTTCTTGACATCAGAATGAAAACAGTAGAAGCTACAACAGTCTAACTCCTACGGTTCCTCTTCGCTTCACGAAGTTCTCCCCGTAGTTCATCAACTTCATCCTTCAGCACATCGGTCATGTTTTTCCTCTTCTCAAGTTCCCATACACGATGACTGAGAAGCGTGAAATCATCCTTGCGCTTTGCCAACTGAGCCTCCAATAGTCCGACTCTCTCTCGTAGTGTTTCTACCTGCCTCTGAAGAGATATCACAAGACAACTTGGAACTGGTTCTTCTTCTTTGTCAGAAGAGTCATCGATGAGTCCGGAGGTGGGGTGATCTCTTGGGACTCAGGCCATTCTTCTTCGTCAGAATCTGCTTGCCCTGGGTAGTACTCTTCCTCAGAATCTGCTTGTCCAGGATAATAATCTTCCTCTATGATACGCCATTTGTCGTCTCCAACAGGGTCGAAGTGATCAGCCATCTTAGAAATAGATAGGAAGAAGCATAAATCATAGAGCAACACAAATGTAAGTAACTTACATTTAAATCTCTAGACTCAAACACACACTCTAATGTCCACTTCTAGGGTTTCGCTCCTTATAAATTTGTACTAGTGTGAAGCGTGGCTCTGATACCACTCTGTAACGCCCCGAATTCCAAAATACAACTGAATTCAAGATTCCACAGGATCTTTACACTTCTTTCGTACAATTTTACAAGGAAATTAAAACTTTTCACTTTACATCAGAGTTATATGAAAACGTTACACTTTACATTTTACAGCGGAAGCAAATTCACAACATTTACATAAAAGTACAACAACATTGAATAATCTCTAAGCATCTATTCCTCTTTAACTTTATCATATTTTTTACCCTGCATACAAAACTATGGGTACGTCAGTTTATTCAACCGACGAACATTATATACGGCCATCCTTTCTATGCCGGAAATAGTATAACTGATTTTCCATATTTAACAAACACAAACTTGTCACATATTAAACTAAAGGGAATACCCTATTGATGTCGTGTTGTGATTGTGCACTTAGTCCTTAATGCACTTATTTATATTACATGACACTAATGCACACTTGTTCGGATTCTATGCATCCCATACTACATAGGTCCGAGGGCAAGCCTCTTAATCGTTCATCTTGTAGGGTTCAATCTCTCGTCATGATTTAATCTACTACTGCAACTACGGTAAGTATCCTAGATGATCTATGAGTACAAGCTCGTATACAGAAAACCTGGAGGGGAATCCCACGCCATGTCCTGACGCATTAGGCATGCATCCTGTGGCAATTCAGCCTCCTTCATGGCACACGATCCTCTTGCAGTCACCAAACATCCCACAAGCATCGCCAATATCCCGATAATTCCGGAGTAGTGCCCACGCCATGTCTTGACGCATCAAGCATGCATTCTGTGGCTCACACCTACATCGTAGACTCGAGGCCCTCATACTTGTGTTTTTCTCTCACTTTCATCACCTCTTCACTATGTACTAAATTCTTAAATTTAATAAAATCATGATCAAAATCAATCTCTTAGAGTTAGCCCTCTCACTACTACCGGTCTTATTTCTTTCATTTCACAATGACCCAAACTGGTCTATTCAATTTCAATATTCAAATTATTCATCACTTTCACTTGCCGGTGTGAGTTTTGGCTACACCCTAATTTTCAATTTCAATTCACAAATTCACATGTTTGAGTTTTCATACTCAATAACATTTCTCTTTCCCAATCACATGATTTCAAAATTATTCACGAGTCAATAACCATACGTGGTGTAACACCTTGAATTTCAAATAAGGATAAATTCGAGATTTCACAGGATCTTTACTTCACTTCGTACAATTTTACAAGGAATTTAAAACTTTTCATTCACAATACATCAGAGTTCCTTTACATTTGGTTTTTACACAGCGGAAGACTAAAAGGTTACAACAATGAAATACAACTTGTATAACTTTAACATCATTTGCAACATCTTTAACTTTCTAGGCAGCAACAGTATATCCACTTTATAACTCCATGAATAGTCCATTACTTATATGTCAATCTGTGGGCACGTCAGTTACTTACAACTGACGAAATGTTATACACGGCTATCCTCTCTATGCCGGGAATAGTATAACGATCTCATACTTTAACGAATCACAAAAAGATTGAATGAACAATTAAAGTGTCAAAGGTGATTATTCTAAACATAAGTGTATGTCATGCCTTAATGCCTAATGCACACATTTCTATACTAGGATGACACTAATGCACACTTGTTCGGATTCTATGCATCCCATACTACATAGGTCCGAGGGCAAGTGCCTACGTTCTTCACAATACAGGGCTCGATCCCTCGCCATGAAAACTACCATGTAGGAAAACAAAGTTCAGACTATTCCACGAATTTGAATCCCAGTCTTGGAGTCCACCGCCGGCTGTTATAACAGATTCCACATCGTGCGAATCGTCCCGTATGTGACCCTCTAGCCCAGTATATATATATATATACATTGGAGACGGTAAACACAAAAGCCCATCCGTCCGACTACTCAAGATCTTGGAGTCCACCGCCGACCCGTCCTCATAGTCCCGGATTAAAATATAATAATACGTCTCCCATGGGCAACCTCAGTCCACCAACTGGGTCTATAGTCTTGGAGTCCACCGCCGACTATATAGAGCACCCCACTTACGTTTCCCTAAGTTTACTACATCTTCACTTATGTGCCTAAATTTTCTTAAGTTCAATACATGAATAATTTCCATTCAAAGAATTAGTTTTACCTCCTACCGGACTTAATCAACAAATACGAGATGGCTCCTTAGCCATATCTCCAAATCATTTCTCAAATCTTTTCTTTCAATAATGCCGGTACCGAGGTCTTACTAACTCAAAGTCATAAGCTTTCATGTACAAGAAGCATGGGTACACATACCCTTAATAATCATGTCTTAACCTATTATATTTATGTCCATAATTTGTTCTATGTCTCATTTAGCATCAATCGTAATTCTCTTATAGCTCATTCATGAATCAACAACAATAGCAATTTCATTAGCAAATTTTAAACTCATGAAGTCTCTCCAATTAATCAACTACAATCTCTTCAAGAGAAAATAACTCACACTTAATCAATGTTCTATTCATGATTCACTTATTCTCAATTCTTTCCAACAAGAATTCTATTCAAGTATTCAGCTAATTTAAACTCATTAACAATTTGAGTACACATAGAAATCTAGAATTTCACATTCAACATAATTGCATAATCTCAACAAGAGAAACTAATTTTCACATCAAAGCCTTTAAAAAATCATATTCTTAAAATAATTAACTTAAGAGCAAAATTTCATTTTATCTTCAAATATCTCTTTTACTTCTTAAATATACTTGAAAAATTCTACAACTATTTTCACTATATTCTATTTCATTTTATAAGAGTTCTAGAATTTTTTCCCAATTTTATTTGCATTAAAAATCTCATCAAAATACTTAAAAACATCAAAAGATATAAATGGGCAGCAAGGGATTCGATCCCGTGACCCAACAAGCAGTGCCTGCCGCACACACCGCAAGCCAAGAGTCCAAGTGGACTTTGGTGTCATAACTCTACTTCGAAATACTTTTGTTTTAGTTTCTGTCATTCAATCATTTTCCATAGAACTCTCCTTTTTATTTAATCTAATCCTTCATTAGATTATAATTAGTGCATCTAGATTAGATTTTATTTCTAATAGTAGCTTATGATTATAAAATTCATATTTTAACAAATCTCTAAATTTCAATTTTTATCATCTCTTTATGAAACAAGAAATTTTGTTTCTTCCAATTAATAAAATATAAAAACAGTTAATTGTTGTCTCTTTCAATCAATAAAAAAAAATCTTTTGTTTACCAATTTAACTACAAAAGAAAATTTTGCATTCTTCAAACTACGAAAATGGACCAATCATATAAAATAACAATCATAATAGTATGCTTCATGACAATAACTTATTTTGTTATTCTTTCTTTCTTATTCATTAATCAACATGACTCTAGAGCATAAACTAAAACAACATTTTTCAACAAATTTCCCATACAAAAAAATACATTTTTAACATGCATAAAATTTTACAAGCATTCTAACATGGTCCTTCATTCCCATAAATTAAAATTACCGTCATTCATGATCCTTAATATTAATAGTGTGTGTATATTTTAATTTTTAAAGACTCATGGACCATCAGAGTTCTTATTTGAAATACACATGATGGTACATTTGCTTATAAATGAAAAATTACAAACAGAGGGTATCATTTTTCATATATATATATATATATATATGCACATTCTAACATGGTCCATGATATTAGCTCCTTAGTCAAAAATTCCTATTATTTGCTTAATCATAACAATATTATTCTCATTCATATCATGTAACACTAACATGAAATTTTATCTACATATCAAGGCATAATGCTCATTTATTGTCACTAGCATGCATAGTTCTAAATTAGAAAGCATGAGAACACCCACCTTGATTGAAGCTTGAAAACTACAAGAGAATGGTTCCTTCTTGCTCCTAGCTTCACAAGCACCTCCTAGTCCTCTTCTCCTCCTAGCAAAAGCTCCAAGCAAGAGAACACTTCTTTTCCTACTCTCTTTCTTTTTTTTTTCCTTTCCCTCTTTTCTTTCTCTTACACTTATTTCTTTTTCTTCTTTCTATAATGTTTTTGGTGCAATGAGAAAAAGAAAGTAGGGCTCTATTTATAGGGTTTTGGGAGGGTTTATTTTGCATATATTCACCCCTAATAACTCTCCTAATTAACTCTTACAACCCTTCCAATTCTAAACTCCTAAAACCTACAACTCTCCACCTCCCCACTCTTCAAACCTTAATTCTTCTCATTCAATTTCTCTCTTTCTCTCTTCATGAAAACCGGCCCCCCTCCATGATCAAAACCGGTCAACATGGTGTACAAATGTACAAGCACACATACATATTAAATACAACTTGTTATAATTCTAAATGTGTACCAAAAAAAAATGTGACTTGTCTTGTATTAGTTTAGGTTCAACCTAATTTAGGTTATAATTAGTGGGCTTGAATTATGGGCCTTCATTTTATTTAACTAATTTAATTATTCTAGTGGGCTTTCTTTTTAATTAGTCTATTGGGCTAGAGTTTAACTTTAAATCCATGGATCAAAAGAAAGGCTAAATAAAACTAATGCATGCTAAAAATAGTAAAATGAGAGTAGCAAATGTGAGGAAAAAAATTTGCACGTGCATCATACGTGCAAAAATAAAAAATGCATTTTAATCGAAATAGGGAAAAAAATAAATTCCTGTTTTATAAAAATAGATTTGTAAACATAAATTAAAATAATTGGAACCCAGAAATTATCATTCGTAGCGGCAGGAAAATATGTAATTAATACGTGTATTGAAAACACGTAGAAAGCACGTAGAATACAAATATCAAAATATTATATTTTTGTTGACTCAAAATAGGGAAAAATCAATACTGAAAATATATAAATAGTCGGTAATCAAAATACGGGATGAAAACACGTTACAAAATACACGTGCGTAACACACGAGGGCAAAATTGAAATTTCCAATTTTGCGGGGTGTTACACGTGGAGTTCAATTATTCATCATGTATTTCATCCAATATTTATTTCCACATTAAAAATCATATCACTAAGTATATGGTCAAAATGAATATTCCCAACTCATTATTGTCACACTATTCTTTAACAAGAATAATTCACACCACTTCACCTTATATATTTTCTTTCTTTGTTATTCTTCTTTTCTAGCACTTATTTCAATTCTCTTGCAAAACACAATTTTTCACAAAAATAAACAAGTGTAGAACCATAGTTCTAACTACACTTTTATTCCCAAAATATACTCTATTTCATTTCAATAACTCCCAATTTATTTTTCATAAGTCACACATAATTTTAGAATAATAATAGTATTTTTTTCATAATTTTTAGACATCAAAATCCATATAAAAAAATTATTTTTTCCACAAAGTTTAATTCTGGCCGAGACCAAGATTCGAACCAGCGACCAAGAAGAAGCAAGCCGCACGCTCTGGCCACTAGGCCAATTGTGCTGTTCGGTATAAAGGGGATTTTAGAGAGTTATATACTCTCGGCTGAAGCTTGGTTTAATTTTTAAAATGCACAAAAAAATATGCTGTCATCAAGGATCGAACCATCGATCTGTGAGAACCCAACCGCACATACTGTTGCATTTAGAATCCTCCCGACCACTTGAGCTATAGGCTCAAGTTGTCTTGAATACAACTTGCATTTTAATTAAATCAACTCTCTGTTTAATAGAACATTTCGATGTTTCAAAAGCTCTCATTTGAATTTTGCTTTTACTAAATATACTGTAAATCTCCAGAATAATTATTCAAATAATAATTGATACTCAAGTAATTTAAAAATAATTTTTCCAATAATTAAACACATATTTTTCATACAATTATTTTAAATTGTATGCTACTACTACCACATCTCTTTTCGGCATTTCTTATCCAACTTAACATCAATATTCCCTATATCAATTCCCTGTTTATATTCCTTTCACAAACCCACAAATTATATTTTAAGTTATTCGTTACAAACATAATCACAAAAAGGTTCATTCAAGCACATAAAACAACATTTTCATCTACTACCATTTGCATTTAGTTTTTTATGCTAATAACGAATTTTAATCCAAACATTCTATAGCTATAAACAGTTCACATACAACTTAAGTTTGATGATGGAATCACATACAATCTATTTAACAACATTCCAATCAACCAATAAGCCATTTTTCCAATTAAATGTACTCTTATTAATCTTTTTCATGCATTATCATTTCAATTCGATTTTAGCATGCTATCTAATTAGAAACATGGAAAATAACCCATCTTATTTGGAGAGAATAAAATTGCAACACCTCCTAAACAAAAGAGTCCTTGCCAAAAGAGCGTTCCTCCTCCTCCTTGATGCGCACAACCGACCTTCAAAATGCAATCCGAGCTCTCCTTGATGCCGGCCTTCCTTTGGTGCAAGCACAACTCACTCACATACAACTCTCAATCTTTTATCTCACTTACTACTAATAAATCACTACTAACAAATGTATTTTCTACTACAGGTTTTGGAGAAATGAAGAGTACAAAAATAACTAGGCTAGGGGGTTATTTATACTAAAATTTGGAGCAAATGAAGGGTTAGGATCAATCTAGGAGTTAAAAATAAAACGCTACGATTCAAGGGGGAGTTGTAGTAACCAACCATGATCAACCAACCACCACCCATAACTCCACTCATTTTTTCCATTTTCCCTTCATACCAAAACCGGCCTACATGGTGCTTTTTGCACGTGTACGTGCAATGCACGTGCATGCATTAGTTCTCCATTTAAAAAAAGTTGTACATTGTATTTTCTATAAGAATAATCTTATAAAAAATATCCTACATTACGAGTTGTAATTAAAAGAGAAATAACTCATGGGCTTTAATTAATGGGCCAAATAATAGTTTACAAAATAAATAAATTAGATTTGGGCTAAAAATAAGGCTTATGTTTATTTGAAGAAAGTGGGCATTTATAAAAATAATTAAAGAACATATATACATATATATATATATATATATATATATATATATATATATATATATATACATCATCCATAATGAAAATAATTATAAGATTTCATACTACAAAAATTGCACGTGCACACTACGTGCAAAATTAAATAATTTTCATAAATGAAAATCGGGGTATTACAAAAGTTGACGAGTGCTGCCAGCGTCAACCATCGCTGCAAACCAGCCGTACACGCTGGTGGAAGTCTTTCCATGCGCTCGGGGGTATACGACTCCTAAATTACCAATTCATTTCGTAGTTAGTCGAGCTCGTCCCTGCAGTATGTTAGAACCCCTTTTGGGTTATCTTTGCAGCTTCACCTACAGGCCTAATACACAACTAAAGGTGGTCGCATCTCAACTATGGGTGCAGGGGCCACCCAACCCTCCGTAGGTCTAGTAATATGGGGACGACCCAAATGTATATGTTCTCATGCCCAAATCTGAAGCAACACCATCAGCCCAGTCATCTCAACTCCATCGAGAGCAACTGCGCACAATGTCCTGTACAGGGTGGCTAAAGTAAAACTTTCCCAACTATACCGGCCGGCTAAGCTTAGGTCGGTGAGCAATCGTAGATACATAAGTGGGACGGTATCTTCGCTGGAGTTAGGCAAGAGAACACCTCCATGCACGGTTAGAATATAGGCGCTAGTGTAGCATTGTACTTCGTAGTCGCTCGATTCATCATTCAACGTCCCTTCAAACCTTTCCTTCAACCATGTCATTGGGATTGATGGTCCCACAAAAATACCCTTATCATCTTCTTCATCATCATCAAACTCTGTGCCGAGAAGCTCATTACACAACTATATTTTATCGATATTCATAGTACCCGTCACGGCCATCCCATCTATTGGAAGACCAGAATTCACTGCGATATCTTGCAATGTCATCGTCACCTACCCCACCGGTAGATAAAAACTGTGTCTCTGACCTCCATCGCTCGACGAGGGCTGCAAGAAGTGCTCAGTCTAGTTTTACCTTACCCATCAAACCAACTCTGTAAAAATCGGCTTGGACAAGGTACTCATGGGTACGCGGGTGCATCGTCAACGTCTCATGCGTACGGAAGTTACAATTTTGCGTCGTCCCTCTCCACACTTCCTCGAATCTGTGACGGTCTTGCAAAGTGAGTATGTGTGACTTTAAAGGTCCTCGATCGCGATATTCACCCAAAGACGACACACCAACCTACACTAACTTTAAAAATTTTATTAGTGTACATAAAATATTACATATACAAAATTCACAATGAAAATAAATAATTCACTTACTCCTGTAGAGGGTTCGCCCCTACCACTACTAGATAGTCTTTCGGTTCCCCTCGTTCTAACCATTTCTCTATTAAATAAATATAACAATTGGTCAATATACTATTCATATATGTATAGATACGAAAGAAAATACGTAAGAAAACATCACAAACAACAACCCAAAAATACGAAATTTTGTGAGTAGGTCGGACTCACCAAACACAGGTCAACTCAACTTGTAGAAGCAAGTTTCGACTCACGGTTTGCAATATATGCCAATGTATCGCTTTCACTCATAGAAAATGAGTTAAAAGCCATTTATAGCCGTATCATGCAAAACGTGAGTCGAAAGTTGCTTCTACAAGTTGTGTTGGTTTTTGTGTGTTCATTCCGACCTACTCACAAAATTTTGTATTTTTGGGTTGTTGTTTGTGAGGTATTCTAGTGAAAACTAACTCAAAAATTTTCAAAGTATATTGATTTACGAAAAAAGATACGAGAGAAAATCGCACAAATGGTATTAAAAAATTCTGAAATTTTGTGATTAGGTGGAACTCACCACACACAAGCAAACACAACTTGTTGAAGCGAGAAACGACTCACAGTTTGCAACATAAGGCATTGTATCGCTTACACTCATAGAAAATGAGTGAAAAGCGATACATTGTCGTATTATGCATACCGTGAGTCGAAACTCACTTCTGCAAGTTGCGTTGACTTGTGTTTGGTGAGTCCGACCTACTCGCAAAATTTCGTATTTTTTGGATGTAATTTGTGTGTTTTTCTAGTGAAAAGTCACTCAATAAATATTAAAGTATAATTGTTGTTGTTATTTGAAAGACGGTAGAAAACCGCATAAACGAGATCAAAAAAATCCAAAACTTTACGAGTAGTTCGGACACACCACGCATGTTCCACCGCAACTTGTACAAGCGAGTTTCAACAAACGATTTGCAATTTACGGCAATGTATCGCTTTCACTCACGAAAAAGAGTCGAAAGCGATACACGGCAGTATATCGCACACCGTGACTCCAAACACACTTCTACAACTTTTTTAGGCTTGTGCATGGTGAGTCCGACCTACTCCCAAAATTCGGAATTTTTGGATCTCATTTGTGCGCTATTACTAATAACGAAAAACAACAACTAATACTACATCTACATCTACAATAACAACTACACACAATACACATCGTGAAACTTACCTATAATTAGCTACGCATAATATAAAAATTGCACACTCAAACATTGAATAAAAAATTTCAATCAATTAACATAGCTAGATCTACGAAAGTAGAAAAAAGTTAATACATTTCACAATGTGGGTTCTTGGAAAATATATAGAGGAGGTGCTTGCACGCTGCTATAGACAAAGGAAGGGGAGTAGTGTTTGAGTAATTTCGTTAGGATTAGGGTTTTAGGGTTTGGGAGATTTCGTATGAGTTAGGATTTTTTTGGATTCGGGATCTTCAAAGGAAGATGGCAAGAGTGTGAGAAAAGGGAGAGTGAGTGAGAAGCAACGAGCAAGCGAGAGAAAGAGAGAGAGCTAGGGTTTTCAGTTTGGGTTCGGGAACGATCGAGAGAGAGAGAGAGAGCAAAGGAAGGAAGAGAGTTAGAAATGGGCACTAGTGAAGGAGAGAAATTTGTACAGGTGTTTTAACAAAACTTACATACCGTTGGTTGTTGTTGGAAACAATAGCCAAAGTTCAAAATTTTTAATTTGAACTTAGGTCGTTGTTGGAAGCAATGACCAGAGTTTAAAAAAATATTTCAAATTTATACCTTGGCTGTTGTTTCCAACAACGGCCTAGGTTCAATTTTGGCAAAAAAAATGTAAGTAATCAACGACGAGCAAGAGCAATTGATCGAAATGCTAAGTCGAAGAGATATTTGGGGGCAAAATTCTGGTGAGAGAGGGGGTGATGGGCAGGGCTAATCTGAGTCATTGGATCACGATCGACTTGATCCAGTGGCTCATTGCTTAGTTCGTAGCGAGTCGGTGCAAACAGACCCGTTTCCAACTGAGCAATCCCTATATATATATATATAGGAAAATCTTTATGTAAAATTAGGCCATTTGAAATTCATTTGCCCATCCATCACGTGACTATAAAAAATAATGATTTTCAGCCATACAATTTTGTAACACTTCAATGGATTGGCAAATGAATTTCAAATTATTTGATTTTACATACTTAGACTAATTTTGTCACGCCCCGCTTCCCAAAAATGAGGAATTCGAGCACGTAACAAAAGCCCAACGAATGATTATTATCATCCTTAAACTGTTTCAGAAATCTTTGCAACACATCACAGAATATATCAGAGTCGGAAGCAAAAAGTGGAACCAACATGCAACATCGAATCAAATTTACCAACAGAAATTACTTGAAATCAAATACCATGTTCTCAAATAAAACAAAGTCTAGAAAACAAATATTCTGGGTCACATCACCCAAATACAATAATATCCAAATCTCAAAACACCAGAATAATACAAGTCTCACGAATACAATATAATGTTCTAGCATGAAACAGAAATAATAATAATAGTCAAAAGCAACTAATACTGCAAGTCTCCAACACCATCTTGAACCTGTCTGTCATAATCTGCAATTCGTCCAATGCAGGGAAAAGGAAAAGAGAAAACACAAGTACCCGTTAATTGCAAGTACGGGTCACAAATAGAGTAGGATACAAGCACATGGGGAAACTAACTAATAACAGGTCATAATGCATTAACAGTAATATCTAGCATGGTATCCTAACAGTATAGTTGTTTAATGTCTAAGGCAGTGTCATAAGGCAACTAACAGTCTCTAATAACAGTATCTTAGTATCTCGGTGAATCAGGATAACAGTATATCAGTTCCAGGTTAACAGTATGTTAGTATCAGTGTAACAGTCTCAGTATATCAGTCTCAGTCTAACAGTCTCAGTTTATGTTCTTACAGTCTTGTGTGATTACTATCTAGGTAGCACTTCATGCATCCATCTTTTTACTACATGGTTGCTACAGTCAAAGCAATTACGTTTGTAGATTTCGTAGGGGATATTATAGGGCAGTGTACTTAGGTATCAGAATCAGTAACAGTAACAGTAACAGTTCGAACCTAGTGGTCCGCCTCCGAGTACACCTTCCTATAGGCAAGTGTGCATTTAGGTAATCAGTAACAGTAACAGTCCGAACCTATTGGTCCGCCTCCGAGTACACCTTCCTATAGGGAAGCATGTAGTCAGGTAATCAGTAACAGTAACAGTCCGAACCTATTGGTCTGCCTCCGAGTACACCTTCCTATAGGGAAGCATGTAGTCAGGTAATCAGTAACAGAACAATTCGAACCCATTGGTCCGCCTCCAAGTACACATTTTATGCTTTCCTCTACTCGATCTGTCCCATAAACCCCGGCTTGATTACTTTATTTATTATTCTCAAACAGCCAGGTATAAGCATGAAACCATGTCAAACTAACATAGTATAATCATTATCAGGTCTAGGGCGACAAGTAAGCACGCATAGATGATAGACAGTCACATAAACGAGTCAAACAGTGTATGTTTATATTCAGGACAGCAAGACCAATCAGTATCAAAACAGAGATTCAAAGAGCTACAGACATGCAAATCATGATCCGTCGATGGATCTGGAAACTAGATATTCACACGCTTCTAACGAGTATAATAAAGATATATACTAGTTCACAACATCTCAGTTTAAAACTCATTTCAACACAGATTTCACGTACAGCCAGAAAACAGGGAAATGAATTCAAATGCATAAAAACAGCATGTAAACTCGTCAAATAATTCCACGAAAAATATGGGGTAATCCCCTATAGATATAAACTCAAAATAATAAGTTTCATAATATTCCAGTAATCATAGATAAGTCAACAAAAATGGAAAGCAACACAAAATATGGTTTTGACGAATCTGGAATTTCTCAACACTGCTGTACGAAAACAAACATATCTCACAAACAGCGCATTGAAATCAAGTTCCGCCAAAACGGGGTGAAAGTAGATAAGCTTCTCCAACTTTCATATCGCACATAAAATTTTCATACAGTAAATATAATTAGGGTGAAAACGGCATTCAACATAGAGCAACACGCAGTTTACAGCAAAAGTGGATTATAGAGAAGGATATGAAAATCGCTCAAAACTTATCTTTAAAATACGAAAAAAATATGGGAATACCCTAACATCATGATGAAACACTGAGTAAAATATTATGGCATGATATTGTGTATAACCTAGATCTTGAAAATAAATAGTTAATAAAATCTACCCCAAACTGAATCTAGAAACACCGATACACATGCACTAAAATTATCATATCTAATGCATAAGAACTCCAAATGCAGTGAAACTAGTGGGGTTAGAAAATAGATTTAGTCCTCTACAATTTACTGTGAAATATTCATGTTGAGATTCGGATTCTAACCCAGGTGAAAACAGTAATCAACACAGCACAACCCGAAATTCCAGATTTCACACATCATCTTAGAATCGTCATAACTTCTTCAAAAATGAACCAAACTTAACCAAATTCGAAACGCAGCCTACCCATTATCTAAATATCATATCTAAGGGTTCCTAACATGTCAAAACCTAATAATTCTCACATGGGCAATCAATCAAACACATGGTATGCAATATGTCACATACGCGATCAAAATCGCATTTGGGTGAAACCTATGGCATAAACCTATCAAACTCCATGTCCTAAGTCATCTATGGCTTGATTTACACAATAGAGACAAAATCCACGAATAAAAACATAATCTTTGGCCGTCTCTAGTCTCAACTACCCTATTAGTGAACTTTTTGACTTGTATCAAACTAATGACATTATGTACAAGTTACTTGTCTCTTTTTGATGATGAACGCGACGAAACAAAGCCTAGCAATGAAATACACGAGCGAGAAGCCTTCCTACGCGATTCCAAGCGAACCCACGAGCCGAAACGCGCCTACGATCGTCTCCTTGATGCACGAACTCAAACGGGCGATGCCCACTTCTCAAAATCAGTGAAAGGCGAGATTGAGGGACTGTTTTGAGATAGTTGGTGCTGGTTTGGGTGCTGGCCGGCCACAAAAAGGAGAGAAGAGACGAGGTTGTGTATATGGAGTTGTATAATGGAGGACGTAGGAGTATGGGAGCAAGGGGGGCGGCTAGGAGACTTGGAGTAGGTCGGTTTGGGAGAGGGAAGTGCAGGACGGGGGGTTGAAGGAGGGAGAGAGGGAGCCGGCTTGATTAGGAGAAGGAAAAGGATTAGGGTTAGGGGTTTATAGATATTAGGGGATATATTTATGGGTAAAATGTGGGTTAATAGGTAGTGGATATCAATAGGAGTAAATAGGTATACAATTGGATAATGGGTATTGGGTAGATTTCAAATGGGACACAAAATACAATGAATCATATGGCTCCTAAAGATCTCCTTAAGGGCCAAAAATCTCAAATTGGTCAAAACACCTCTAAAAATTCACCATAACCCAAAAATAAATAATAAATACTAACGAGACCAAGAAAATGCGAAAAAGAACTCAAAATGGTGAAAAACGGACAACGCCGCACAATCAGCTCAAGGAGGTCAAAAATGAAAGAAAAATAATATAATTTGAAAATAGTCCAATATGAAAATTAATACAATAACTAATAAGTATAGTTTATGAAATAATATAATTTTAACAATAAAAATAAAATAATAATGCAATAACCAAACTAGCAAAATAGTACGGATAGTAACAATAAAATGATAAAAATAATAAAGGTAATAATAAAAATAATAAGAACTGTATTAAATACAAAAATCATAGAAAATTAGTTCAGCTAAAATTATGGATCAAAATAGATTTTAATTAGAAAAATCCAATAATACCTTTTGACAAAATAGTTGAATACCGAAAAATAATTTGCGAAAATTTTAAATACAGAAAATATCAAAAAATACCTTTCTGGTAAAACAAGGGTTACAAATTTAGATGTGTAGATCTATGTGAACGGTTCGGATCGTCGATACGAAGGCAGAAGACCGAGGCACACGCTGTGTGCACCAAAGGTGGTGCACAACGGAAGACTTTATATGTATGTGTGTGTGTGTGTGTGTGTGTGTGTGTGTGTGTGTGTGTGTGTGTGTCTATATATATATATATATATATATATATATATCAAAAAATACCTTTCTGGTAAAACAGGGGTTACAAATTTAGATGTGTAGATCAATGTGAACGGTTCGGATCGTCGATACGAAGGCAAGAAGACCGAGGCACACGCTGTGTGCACCATAGGTGGTGCACAACGGAAGACTTTATATATATATATATATATATATATATATATATATATATATATATATATAGTTTGAGACTTGTAAGTAGAATGGAGAAGATAAGTCTATTGTTTTTGTCTGAATAAACAGCTATCTAGTCTAGAACTTGAGACCTCCATTCACTCATCTCAATCTCCTAAGTCCTAACTATTAGCTAAATCTAGGTACATTTCAATGATTAATAAAGTCTATTTATATATATATATATATATATATATATATATATATATATATATATATATATATATATATATATATATATATATGGGTAATGCTCCATTGAAAACGCAAATGTCTGTGAAAACGTGGAAAACAACTTAGGCCGTTGTTGGAAACAACGGCCTAGGTTATAATGCATTTTTCACGTTTTCACAGACATTTGCGTTTTCAACTGAGCATTACCCTATATATATATATATATATATATATATATATATATATATATATATATATATATATATATATATATATATATATATAATAATAATAATAATAATAAAAAAAAAACATAATACAATTTGAAAGAAAAAAAAACTATTAAGTGGCTCCCCTTCAATGGAAACAAAATCAAAGGCCCAGATTCACTCTCCCAAAACACATTTTTTCTCCAAAAGTTTTTCCCCCGAAACCATAAGTTTTTTCTCCAAAACTTAAAAAACTCATTACTTTATTACTATCTCTCTATTCCCTCCACTTTTTCATATTTCTCTCTTTCTCTCTCTTTCTCTCTTTTTCTCTCTATTACTCAGAAATTGAGATTTTCATATTTCAAGTTTGCAAAGATTTTTATTCTTTTTTTTTAATTTCTCATGTTACATTGAAAATAGCAAATATCTCCTCAACAGTTAAATTTCTTCGTTTTCCATCCTCAAAGTTCTAAGATGTTGAATTTTACACCCCATTTATAATTATTTTTCAACATATGCTAATGATAACATGTACTTTTATTTACAACTAATTATTGTCATACTATTCAAACTTGAGCTACATAATTATTGTTTTACTGTTTACAAGGTTTTTTATATGTTGTATCGTTCGAAGAAGTGTCATAGGCACGTGTCCTTGGGCAAATCTAGTATCTATATAATAAAACACAAAGAAAGCTATCAAGTGGCTCTCCTCAATCCCCAAAAAATTAAAGGCCCAGATCTAACCTCACAAAACACATTTTCCCCCCAAAAGTTTCCACAAAAAAAAAAAACTCAAATTCAAATCCCCCCACCCAAAAAAACTTCTTTATTTATTTAATTATCTCTCTCTCTCTCTCTCTCTCTCTCTCTCTCTCTCTCTCTTCTATTCAAAAAATTAAGAAAATTAAAAAATTAAAAAATTAAAAAAAAAACTTAAAAACTTAAAAACTAACAAAATTTAAAAAAAAATTTTGACGAATAAAAGGTAGGATTATCCTACCTCACAGAAGATATATACTAATTAAAAAAGTTGAACACTATTACAAAAAAAAACAGTCTGAATAGAGGTTACTAAAGATAAAACGAGTCACTAGATGAGTCTAGGTTTGAGATAGCATGTGTTTGTGTCGTAGAGAGGGCAGCGGACTTCTGTCGTACTCCTCTACTAGACACAAAAATATGATCTCATCCCCCTTCTTCATCCACAACAGGTAGCTCATATAAAGAACCTCCAAACAGACAGTCAAAAAGCAATGTCTAGTTACATCAGTACAGTGATAAAAAACTAGGAGTCCAAAAGATCAAAATAATCAACCATCCACAGATAACCAACACAGAAACTGTAAGTCTAGGCCGAACAACTCCCCTCATCGCTATCCAATTGATCAGCCCGAATGAGTGCTTGTTTTAAAAGAGCCTCTTGCACCCCTGCTAATTCCATCTCATCCATCAGCTTTGCCTTCTTTTTCCCGCTGTCCATCCCATCTATCCAAGAACGAAAAGAAAAAATTGCATTAGTAATAATGTCCTTTGCTTGCACGGCCTTAGAAGTAAAAGTGCATTGATTTCTAGCAAGCCACAAACTCCAGCAAACTGAGACAGTTAAGAGGTGCCAAGTGAATCTGTGATTGTGAGTTCCAAAACACCATGTCGTGAAGCACTCGTGTATATGATGGGGCATGTTATGGATATTGAGCATATCAGTGAAATGTTTCCAAGTTGCAACAGCAACTGGGCATTCAAAAAAGATGTGAAAGGTCGATTCGACAGGACATGCACAAGCTGTGCATGTAGTGTCGCCCGACCAACCCTTGGAGTGAAGAAATTCCTTTGAGTTGAGCTTGTTCCAACTTAGCAACCATATGAACACCTTGCATTTGAGCGGGGCAGGCGAGGACCAAGTAGCAGTGTAGTAAGGGGAACGGAGGCCAGCCATGATGAAGAAATTATAAGCCGAATTGACAGTATAAATAGAGGATGCAGTCAGGTGCCAGGATGGTTGATCGTCAGATGCTGTGGGTTGGAAATCTGCAAGCAACTCAAGCAGGCGCCGTTTGTCCTCTCTCATTGATTCAGTAAGGACACAATTAAGTCTCGGCTGCCAGTGCCAAGAGCCATCTGCCCAAGATCCCTGCGATTGAATGTCAGCTTCAGAATTCCATGCTGCAGCAGTCAGGGTGGGGAATAGTGAAGAAATGCTGGCTCCATGGATCCATTTGGATGTCCAAAAATTGATGAGCTTACCCTTACCAAGGCTCCAGTTAATGTTACAAAGGAATTGGTCTCTCAACGGGTAAATACCCTTCCAGAAGCAAGAGGCAGTAGAAGGACATATCAATTGGTTTGAATCACTGCGTTGATATAGGCTGCAGAGAGTTTGGCTTGGTAGGGAATCTGATGCAAGCAAATGCCACCACCACTTCATCAGGAGAGCTTCATTAAACACCTTCAAATCAAGGATCCCCAGACCTCCTTGTTCTTTCGGTTGGTAGATTCGTGCCCACTGCACGCTAGCAGTGCCCCTGATATCAGTATCTGTGCCACACCAGAAAAATCTACTGCGAAGCTGATCAATCCTCCTAATTACCCAAAGGGGTAGCTTAAAGAAGGAGGCATAGTAAACCGGCAGGGCACTAAGAACAGAATTTATAAGGACTAATCTGCCACCTCTAGATAGCATTTTACCCTTCCATATTGAGAGCCTTCGCTGAATCTTAAGGAGCAGCGGTTGCCAGTAATGTTTGCTGAGCTTATTTGAAGCAAGAGGCATACCAAGATATTTAAGGGGCAACTTTTCCTCTTTGCATCCAAGAATAGTTGAAAAGGCTTGGAGTTTCATTTTAGACCGTCCAAAATATACTAAGGATGATTTGTCAAAATTGATAGCAAGTCCAGAGATATTAGCAAACAGTTGCAGTGCTAATTTAAGGTTTATTACCTCATCTTCATCATCCTTGCAAAAAAGCAATGTATCATCCGCAAACTGCAGCACTGACAGGTTTGCGATTGAGCCTCTGACTGGCAGTGGAGAGAAGATTTCATTACGGCGACCACTTTGGAGCATTTGAGCTAGTACATCCACAACCAAGATGAAGAGCATTGGTGAGAGTGGGTCACCTTGTTTCAAACCTCTCTTTGAGTTAATATAACGACCTCCTTCACCATTTATGAGGATAGAGGATTTTGCAGTCTTCAATATCATATGAATCCATCTGCACCATGACTGGCCAAAACCTCTAGCGACTAGGAGCTGGATTAGGAAATCCCAATTGACTGTGTCGAATGCCTTAGCAAAGTCAATTTTAAGGAGAAGGGTGTCGGAGTGCCGCCTGCTGCATAGATTGATTGCTTCATGTGCAACGACAAAGCAGTCTATCGTGGACTTACCTTTCAGGAAAGCACTTTGGGAAGAGGAAACAAGAGAGTGCAATATCGGCGATAGACGATTTGCCAGCAATTTGGTGAAAATCTTAAAGGAGCAGTTGAGTAAACTGATAGGCCTGAACTCAGAAACAGAGTTGGCCCCCTCACACTTGGGAATGAGAATGATGTTATAGTAGTTCAACCTTGATACATCGCCTTCACCTCTCTGGATCGCGAGGAGCATATTAAGGAGGTCCTCTTTGATAATATCCCAGAAGTTTTGGTAGAAGCTCATAGAAAATCCATCAAGCCCCGGAGCTTTATCACTGCTCATGCCAAAAACCGCTGTCTTGATCTCATCCATAGTAAAGGGTGCCTCCAAATGAGCAAGATCATGCATCCTATGGGGGTAAAGTACATTCCAATCAATAACAAAGTCAGAGACAGTTGTTGTGCCACAGATAGATGTGAAGTGCTTTTCAAAAGCTGCTCTAATACAGAGTGGGGTTGTTTCCAATGTACTGTCTATATTCAGACTGTGGATAAAATTCCTGCGTCGACGGCCATTTGCAATGCAGTGGAAAAAATGCGTGTTTGCGTCTCCTTCCTTGATCCATTGCACTCTCGAGCGCTGTCTCCAATAGATCGCCTCAGCTTTGATAAGCTCTTGGAGCTCAGCTTGTACAGTCTTCATTGGCTCAATAGCACTGGTTGAAAGTTCAGCATCAGCTTCCAGCTTCAGAAGTTTATCTTGCAATCTCTTCTTAGCTTGCGAAATATTGCCGAAGTTATCATTTCTCCAATCCCTGATCCATCTTTTAAGTAATGTAAGTTTAGATGCAAAGACATCAACCTGGTTCCCTCCACACCTGAAGGATTGCCACCATTCTTTAACAGCCGGGGTGAAAGATGGATTTTGTAGCCAAGCTTTTTCAAATTTGAAATAGTTCACCCGTTTAGTAATAACTTGGTCGTCAAGAACAATGGGACAGTGATCAGAGGCTATTCTCGGGAGCGAATATTGGATGCAGTTTGGAAAAAGAATGTCTCACTCCGCGGAAATGAGGGCTCTGTCTAAGCGAGCCATTGTCGGATTATCTCGTTGGTTTGTCCAGGTAAATTTCCTCCCTGAAAGGAGTAGATCAATCAACTCCAAGTCTTGAATGAAGCTACGAAAAACTTTCATGTCTCTGTTGGAGCCTTTGCCCTTAGACCTCTCATCGTCGGACATAGTCACATTAAAATCTCCACACAGTACCCAAGCATCCTTTAGGAGTTTCCTTCGTTGCTTGATCTCAAAAAAACAAAGTTCCCGATCCTCAAGCTCAAATGGTGCATAAACAGTAGTGACAGACCATTCTCTGGCTGAGATCCGACATTTGAAAGATGCAGATACCGAAAAAATATCTATTGCTGAGTATGTGCAATCAAGAATCTGGTCGTTCCAACCCAATAGAATACCACCACAACTACCAATAGAATCTAACTGGATCCATTTTGTGATAGTTAGTCCCCCAACAGACGAAAGCTTTTGAGGTCTTGAATTCTTGAGCTTGGTCTCTTGCAGACAGATAATAGAAGGTGCACAACTCTTAACTCCCTCCTTGATAATTGAGCATTTATTAGGGTTACCCAGCCCTCTAACATTCCAGCTTGCAATCCGCATTTGGATGAAAAAATCACAGCAAAAACACGCACACAAAAAAACAAAAGCAGATGAACAGAAATGCTAGGCAGAATGCTGTTGTTGATCAGGGAGATCAACTACAACTTTCTGGCATTCTCTGAGCTTTGCAACCGAGTGTGGCCCCAGAGCCTCCACTCCAATGGATGTCGCTACCTCAACAATATCATCATTGGACAGTAATGCGAAAGGATTTAGATGTGCATTGGAAACAGAGGCAGTCGATGAGGATGTACCTGAGGCCTTCTTTTTGATAGTGGATGATAAATGCTTCATAAAAGGTCTGGTACTCTTGATCTTGCTAATGGATCGCGAGTGCTTCCCCTTCTTAGAAGGACCCTCATTAAAGCCTGGAGGGACGGCAGCAGATGAGCTAGCAGCTCGAATAGCAGGCCTCTTCAGCAGGGATCGTGTGCGGAAACTTTCAGTCTTACTGTTACCTTCATCGGAAGTTCCCAACTCTTCTTTACCAGCTTTACCATCATCTCTCAATCCTGATTCTTGGAGTGCAACTTCAACAACTGGCTGAATCTTATCAAAAAGGGAAAAAGGCAGTGTGATAACCTTCCCTTCCCACAACATCTCACGAACAACAGCTTGAGAATTATCACCCGAGGATTCAGCAGTGGTGCGCATAACTGATTTGCCAGCTTGTGGGGCCTCCTCCTGAAGATTGCCAGCCGGTTCCAAGATCTTGGTCGGGATTGGTGCTAGAATTGTGGGATTTGGTTGAGACGACGGATCCTCCGTTAATTTTGGTACCAGGGGAAGAATTGGTATAATCTCCACAGATGGCGCTAAAACAATTTGATTGGGAGCATTTGAAATGTTTGCCATATCAGTAAGTGCATGCGAGGATCTCGTGCCCGTTTGATTTCCATCCCCCAATTCACAGGGATTTGAAAAAATCTTACCCTCCACAGCAGCGGCCAGCTCCCGGTTCTCCGCCGTACCCTCATCCCTGTTCCCAGTACGCCCAATTGGTCGCCACAAGCTCGTGCTCCCCGGCCCCGCCGAGGTCCCAGTAGTAAACAACTGGACTCTGCCTGATTGCACGTCTTCCACCGGGATGGGATTGCCAAGTAATAGGACCGGAACATCATGAATATGGATCTTCTGATCCCAAGGTGTTTCATACTTAATGGTTAAGGACTTTGGCACCATGGTAAGGTCTTCAACCTCGATAAGAACTAGTGCTTGGTCCCTACTTTCTGCAGTCGTCATTTCCCGACTGAGGGTGATTAGTTTGCCAAAGTGTTGAACCAAGTGCTCAATTGACTCTCTGTTCCACAAGTGGAAGGGGAGTAGTGGCAAATTGATCCAAATGTAGGAAGGCTTCGGCCTCAACCTCGCCCCGAACTCAACAGACCATGGTGAAAAAGTCGCGTTGAAACCAGAAAAGCTAAAGACCCCCTTGGCAATCGCCGCTTCTGCCTCCGTCACGGTCGGGAACTGAACATGATAAACACCATCACTGACTCGTTTGAGCGACCACCAAAAACTATTCCTTCCCCAAGCAAAGTTGAATGCATGTTCAAGGTCCTTCGTAGGGGGGATCTGCCGGGGATTGATCAGATGAAGAAAGGCACTTGCATGCAGTGTTGATAGTGCTTGGGCGATGGCATTGTTATGTGGAAGCTCGACAACAAGCGTCTCTTGCCTGTTGTGGAGAGGGCAATCCCGCGCTTTATGGCCGAACTTTTTGCAGTTAAAGCAGTGAAAGCCCAGCTTTTTGCACTCCGCTGCTTGATGGTCTCCGTCTCCACATTTGAAACATCTCATTTTCATCTTCCGTGGCGTTGAACGGCGATCTGGGCGTCTCCAAAAAGATGGTTTTTGGGGGAAAATGGTGGTGGGTTTAGGTTGAAAAAAAGGTTTTGGTTTGGGGAGAGAGGGAGTGGTTTTGGCGGTGGGATGCGAAGTGACATTTTGAGGGGATATTTTGGACGGTAGTGGGGGGTGGTACGGGGATCGAAGAGGCAGTTGGGGAAGGTAATGATGGGGGGGGTCTGCGTGGGGGGAGTTGAAGCACCTGAGCATAAGATTTGCTCAGGTCCCGAGGGAAGGCGGCTGCTTCTCTCCTCACCTCTCTCTCTCCATTTTTTCTTCTTTTTCTTTTTTTTCTTTTACAAAATTTAAAATTTAAAAACACTAAAAAAATGTAAAACTTATAAAAAAATCAAATATTTTGAAAAAAGTAATAAAATAAAATAAAATTTAAAAAAATTAATTATTTTTTAAAAAAATTAAATTAAAATTTTTAAAAAAAATAAAAAAATATCTTAAATTTTTAAAAAAAATTTAAAATTTTAAAAAAATTTAAAAATTTTGAAAAATTTAGAAATTTTGAAAATTTTAAAAACTTTATTAAAAAAATAATTAAAAAATTATAATTTTAGATTTTGAAGTTTTGCAAGTTTTGCAAATTTTTGAAATTCTGATAATTTAAAAATCTCAAAGCAAATCCAAATCCAAATCCAAATCAAGAGGTTGTCGCTGATATCTAATCCGCTGCTGATTCCGTATCGGTGACTCCCCTCCACCAAATTGAGCGCAAATATCAAGCGACTCCCCTCCACCAAATCGAGAGCTTCTATATGTGATGCGACGACTCTAATTTCATTTCATTAACCGGATTCTCATTCTAATTTTCATTTGTGTGTGCAGAGGATTACTCAGTTTTGTGCTGACTCGAATTTTGTGTGTGCATGGGATCTAAGTTAAGAGATGTATGATTGTTTTGTTTTTGAGTTTAAAAAATTTTAATTTGGTGATTTATTTGATGATTTTTTTATTGGTTTTGATTTAAGGTGTACGCAAGTGAGAGATGGATTATTTGGTGGCCTCAATTTGGGCTTCCAAACCATAGCAGGACAGGTAAGCTGACCAGCAACCTAAAATCACTTGGCAAATATGCAACATTTATTTTCTTTACTACAAGAGAAAATACTTTCGTGAAGTGTTCCCTTCACTAGTTGTTAGAAACCATGGATAACATAACATATAAGAACTTTTAGTGTATGTTTGGATATATAAGATTGGGATGACTGGAGTTTACCATAAAGGGTGCAAACTCTTCACTCAAGAAAGATAGCTAAAGTAAATTTGTTATTTATCCATTTTGAATTTTTTTTATAAATGTGCAATGGGGAGACAAAGTGGAGATAAAAGAAATGATTAGCTTGGTTTAGAGTTTTGAGAACTTCATGTATTTCATTTATGTAGAAATAATAATAAAAGGTATTTCAATTCCAAACTGAGGTTCAGACAAACAAATGTTTAGATTATTGGTATTGTAAAACATTCACACATGCACTTGCGTTACCACTGTATTTAATGCTCATAGTGGTTATGGGATTAGAGTAAGCTTTATAAAACCTATATGATAATATTCTTGCATAACTATTATAAGCATCTAAAAGTGATGCTGAAGTTAAAAAAAACTCTATGCAATGTTTCTAACAAACTATATTCATTCCAGGTAAGTTCAAGCTAATGATCAAGAAGGCGATGGTTGAGCTTAAAGGTAGATATACTGCTCCTCATATAATAAGTTTGCTACTTCAATTAATTAGCTGGACCTCCAAAACTATTTTATATACTCAAACCAGGTGCACCGTTCCAAAGACGTGTCGTAGGCACGTGTCAACGGGCAAACCTAGTATATATATATGATTCATGTGTTTGCACCAAATAGGCATATTTTAGAGATAGTTTGGTGTTATCTTAAGTCATATACTGGTGTTACCCTGTGCAAATTGCAGCCTAAAATAGTTTTGAGGGACTTATAAAATTATATAGAACTCCAAAAAAGTGTGAGAGAATTGGGAGAAACTTATGAATATCATCCTTATCGTAAATGCTGAAATCTTCCTTACCATCCTCACATAAGCAGATAGTTTATAAAATCACTGCAAAACCATAATTTTATTCAATTAAATATTACTAAAGCTGCTAGGGGCAGGAGCGGCGTGGGGGTTGGGCATCGGGGGACGCGTGGGGGGTGTGTGCAGTGTGTGTTGGGGGGGGGGGGTGGAGGGAGGGACGGGGGTATGGGCTGGGGCTGCGGGAGGTGCGGGAGTAGGGGTGAGTTTAGTTATAGCCATGAAATTTTGTGAGATTGGGAAAGTGAGAGGAGAAGATATGTGTTTGAGGGATTATTGTTTTTATTTTGTTTTGGTTTTTTATTAAAATCGTGCATAGTTCACGTGCTAGTTTAATATAATTATATATTTTTCCTCTCCTTTCTCTATTTCAAAATATAGAAAGGGGAGACGGGTAGAATATCTCTCCTATTAGTATAAGTAGTATTCTTCAAGTGCGATGCACGTTTCGATAAGAGGTAGAGGATTTTTACGTGCGATTTTTACGTGTTAAGAAATAGTTGTAGAGTTGGACGTGCGTTGCACGTAATTGGTAAAAATATTTTGAAGAAAAAAACTATAATTCATACTTGCAATGCACGTGTTTATAAGTAGAATTTGAGTTGTACGTGCAACATATGTGTATGTTTAGTGTTAAAAAAATATTGTAAAATTATTTTGCACGCGCGTTGCACGTTTTAAATAGGTGGAATTTTTTTTATTTGTTTCTTTTTGTTGTAATTAATTAGAGAGTTGGAGTTGCACTTGCAATGCACGGGTTTGTATATTGACAAATAACAACCCAACTCTTCCATTATAATATTAGAGATATATAGATATAATAATTTCAGTTCCCAACTAAATTAACTACTCTCACACTAGAGCAAGGTAATAGAAAAAAAAAAAGAAAAAAAAAAACTAATTTGGAAGACTTTGTCTTATCTTAATCACACATATTTTCCTCATAATAATAAAAATGAAAATAAAGTTTTTGTTTGAAATAAAAACAATCTACAATATTTTCTTAAATTATGAAATTGTTGAGGCAATATAGGTGCATGTAATATGTTGGAAATATGATCTAATATATCAGGTTTCAATATTTTGAAAATAGTAAATTACAGAGAGTTCGGATTCATGTAATAGTGTTTAGAAAATCTAAATATAAAATTTTATTTGTTGCTAATTTATGCAAGATTATTATTCATATGTTATTCAGCAAACTATTTTTTATTTCCATTAAATTATTTTTTTTGAATTTGATCTATAAATTCGGTAAACAGTAAAAAAAAGTTTTTGGTAAAAAAAAGAGAGAGTCAAATTCTTTATTTAAACATCATTATCGCAGCAACTTGAAAATTATAAACATGGTCATTGGTGCATCGCACGGGTTACGTGCTACTTCCATTTATATATTAATACAGTTTGCACGTTAACCTTATGATAGAAAAGCAAAAGAAACTTCACTCCCCTGTTGAAGGATGGAACCAATATGATAAGAGTCGCTCCAATTAATTCAGTTCTTCAAACTGATCCATACCAATTATTATCATTATAGCATTTTAATTTTAACTGCAGAAATTAATCCACATTACATAAAAAGCAAACCAAATCCATACTAATCTCAGGGCACAAGTCCAAAACTTTCAAATGAAAACATAATGAGAATCCGAAAAATGTAAACAGACAACCTTTTCAATCAAAGGTTAACAAGTTTCCCAAGTGAGCAACATCGAAAGATACCTTTATTCCGACTTTACATTCCCCTAGCTTAAATGAAACTCTATGATTTCGCTTGTCAATAACTAAGTCTTGCGAATACTTGTCAAGAAATGCCATACCATTGCTTTCTTCTTTGGGTTTTCTAGTGAAAACTCCTTCTTTCGCCTGAATAAATTTCAGTATACTCATTTCATATTCGTACCCTGTGAAACCGATGAGCTCAACTTGATCCAAGCGCTGACTAGGACAGTAGAAGGGTTCATATACTGAGGAATCTGTCTCCGACCATCTAACCGTATACATCTGCCAGATTTAGATAAAGGTTAATTATCATATATATATATAAATGCAACATATATATATTAGAGCAAAGAAGACAGCGACTAAAAAGATGGCTTCCTTACATCAAAGCTGAGCTCCTGTAACAAAGGGCAACTCCGGAGAAATGTGTTAACTGCCGAAGTTTGCCTCCAATCAGTAGAGCAAATGGTTATGCGTAGTTTCTTGAGGGCCTCAAATTTAATCTTAGACTCCCAAGAGCTGGTGCAAAAGGACAACAACTGGAAATAGAGAAAATGAAATTAGTTCAGATAGCACTAGCAGTAGAGGATTAATTTATATGTGCAAATTAATTAAGGTAGTGAAACATAGATGTACAACTTTTCTGTATTACATCAAACTGAATTTGAAAGAAAAGTTTGTCAACGGGCAAACCTAGTACCTTGATAATTTATATGCTTAATTAATAGGCACGTCTTTGGAACGATGCAGCTTGTTTGATCATATAAAATAATTTTGGAGGTCTAGCAAATTAATTGAAGTAGCAAACATAGAGCAAAAAACAAATTATATAATTTTTTTTGATTTTTTTTAGAATTATTTTTAAAGTTTTTAAACTTATAATTTTTTTTAGTTTTTAAATTTTTTCAAGTTTTTAAAATTTTTATTTTTTAAATTTTTTGAATAGAAGAGGGAGGGAGAGAGAGGAAAAAATATATATAGGAGTTGTTTTGGATGGGAAATTTGAATTTGAGTTTTTTTGAGATTGAAGGAGAGCCACTTAATAGCTTTCTTTGTGTTTTATTATATAGATTTGTTACTTTCCTGCTGCAATATGAAGAAAAAGAAAATAAAAAAAGGTCTTACTCACCCGCAACATTACCCCTCCCAGCTGAAGATACCGACTGCTTGCAATTCCTGTAACAACCTCCGGCAATTCCTCTATATCGTAGGGATCTCTCGACGTATATGAAACCCAGTACCGCCTCACCCAGCTGTTTAAGAAGATCCTGCACTCCTTCACTTTCGGCACGAAAAGGCATAGCGAAACCGCCGGAACTTGTAAATCCAGTTCCTCCAGGTTCGGGGCACTTACATGGATATGACACGAAGTAGAAAAGTCCATTAAGTGCAACTTCACCAGGCTCTGACTGCTAACTTTTAGTTGTTTCTGACAACAGTAATCAAGGCTCAGAAACTCCAGTTTCTTGCATGTGGAAACTAGTTCTGTTACTAAATCCCCGGAAATACTCACGGAGTCCAGTTCCAGAGACTTGAGGTTTGTGCAGGAAACGATGAAAGTGTCTTTGGTTGTGAAATTACAAAACTGTAGTTTCAGGACTGTAAGTGATTTTGAAGAGAGTAGACAATTTGGTGCACGGAACATATCTCCTCTGTTGATCAGGCTGAGCTCATTGACACCATTATCGACCAACTTATGGGCCCACTGCGCTAGATCACGGGGATCATCATTGTTGTACGATCGGTAGACGCATCGTCCAAATATTTGAACTTTGCGGATAGTGAGACGAGGGGAGGAGATGATGGTATTGACGAGTTGGGCCTGTTTATGGGCGTTTTTAGGGAAAAGAAGGTCGAGATCGAGGTTGAAGTCGGTTTTGTGGGACCAGTAGTCGGCCCATTGGTGAGCCCACCGGCGAGAGAGAAGGCTGGTTCTCGCTGCGTCGGTGAGAGGGAGGAAGGAGAGGATTGAAAGCAGGAGATGGTCTGGGAGAAGGTTGAAGAAATCCATTGAGAGAGAGAGAGAGAGTTTTGGAACAATAACTACTAACTGCAGGTTTGTATAGAAAAAGAAGAGAGTATATATAGGATTTTAAACTATGCATATAAATATATATATATAGGGGTTAAATATATAGATATATATATAGATATCATGTTACTTTCCTCCCAAGTTATTTAGATGTCTTTTGTTAGTTAGAAATTTAGAAGTTAATATTGCGTTTGATTTTCAGAATCTTTCCAATATATAGTGCTCAGGGTTAGATATGGAAAGCTGTCTTCTAATCAAAATCTTTTTTCTATCAATTTTTTTTAAAAAAATCTACTGGATATTTATTTATCCAATAAACTGGAGATATACATATCCAATTATACATATCTGAATAAAATGGATATTTATTTATTTATTTATTTATTTATTTGTTCTGATTTTAAAATCTGCATTGAAAATTTTGGTTATTCCTTGCCATATAATTAGTTGCCATGTAAAGATGTATACAGTTTTTGTGTTAAAGAAAAAGAAGCTGTTATTAAAACTCATCACACTTATCGTACACTATACAATAGCTAAAGAAAGACTTCTAATTTTATTATATTAGTAATTTACACGTGCGATATGCACGTCTTTATAAATAGATATTTTTTATATAAAAATTCAACATTGTCTAGCATCGCACCTGAAACCTCATTTATATTAGTTATGCATGTGCATTATACGTATTTGTTTGGTTACAATGTACATGTTTGTTTGGTTATAAATAAAGTTTGTTTGATGACAAACTCTTCCATTAAAATAGTAGAGATCCTCTCCCTCCTTTCTCGATTTTAAAATTGCATATCCGTATGTAAATCCTGAACAACAAAGAAGATGAGTCAAATGTAGTTATGTAATGCATATCAGTCAGTTGAGATACAGAAAATAAGTTCAGAGCAACGTTAGGAACATGATGAACATGAGGGACAGAAAAATGGTGAGAATCAAAGAGATGGCCAGTAAAAATCATGTGCATATGCGTACCATCAGCAGTACGAATGGTATAGGTGAATGGTAATGGCTTGGTATTGATTATGTATGTGGCAGCAAGTGTCAAGTGATTAGTAGCCTAATCTAATATCCGTGAGACAGAAACATTACATGAATGAGTAGTAGATGAACCAGAGAAAGAAGAAATACCCGTTAACTCAAATGATTGTAGAAGCATTTTTAACTGAGAATGGTCCAGAGATGAACTAGAAATAGTATTCGTTGGAGGAGTTGCTTTAGCAATGATAGCATGTTGTGGGATTCAAGAAGCCCATTGAGAATGTTGTAAAGCACAAAAAAATGGGCAATAGTGTCAACCCACATTTGATGATAATTACACTAAACTTGAGGGCAAGAAGTGGCAAACTGGTATACAGGGCGATTATGCTGTTGTGGATGAGGGCGAAGTCAGTGAGATGTATACCAAGTATTAGTAGAAGTCATAGTGAAGTATTTGAACTTGAGCTGGACCCGAATAAAAAATATTTGGTCCACCTGTTCCCATAAAAATGTTGATACGGGTTGAATTTAATTAATTTAGTTGGAGTCAACTGATTATGGTCAAAAGGAGGGTTTGAACTTAATTTTACAAATAAAGAGTTGGAGTATGAAGAAGAGGTGGCCTTGGTGTTTGTTGTTTGTATGGAAAAAGAGTTGGTGTTGGCGTCGGTGTTGGCGTGATTGGATGGAGTTGTTGTTTAGTGTGATGTCTTGCTGTGGAGATCAAAATAAAAAATCTGGAAATGATGAAACTTGGATTCAGACTGAGAAAGGGCAATGATTTTGTTTGGGTTTTTAAATATATGGGGAGAAATGAGGAGGCAAGTAGGTACACTATTTTGCGAGGATCCTGAGCAGATAGACAGGAAAATACAGTGGATGAAGCAGCGGATGAACGATGATTGCACGAATTTGGGCAGAGCAAAAGCCAGTGCAAATCAACGGCAATGATTAGAAACGTGAAGGTTGCACAGATTTGGGCAGAACGGTATTATAGCAAAATGAAAGTGTTTTTATAAAAAAAATTATAAGGGAGTCTTACTGGTGACAAAAATAAAAGAGGTGTATTAGCTATTAAAACTCCTAAACTGAAGATGGTTTTGTGAACTTTACCCCGTTTTTCTTATAATTGTGAAAATTTCTAATATTATAATGGGAGAGTTAGGGTTGTCATTTATAGACATACCAACTTACATGTATCACGCATACATAACTAAGATGAATGAGATCTCAGTTTGTTGCCACACTACGTTAGAGTTTAACTTTTGTGTAAAAAAATATTTATTAAGATGTGTATCACATGTGTAAATTATTAGTCAAGAATAACTATCATCTATAAGGATGGCAAACGAGTCGAACAGGCCGGGCCGGGCCGAACCCGTCTGGGTTGGCACGTGACTTGGGCGGGCTCGGGCCGGTTTGGCCACTTAGACGGGTCGGGCTGGGTCGGGCCCAAACTTGATTTAGGTGGCCCGCCCAACCTGTGAACCCTTTAGGGTTCAACCCGGGTCGGGTCGGGTCAACCCGCGGGTTGGCCCGTTTATATAGGTAGTTTTTTTTTGTAGCTTAAAATAATAATAATAATAATAATACTAAGTAACTAATAATACTAATAAACATTAAAAATTGTAATAATAATAATAAGATTGAAAGAGCGAAATTGGCAAAAAATTTTGAAATATTATTCATATGAATTTAAGTTATACAATTTTCACAATTTCTAATGAAATGAAGAATTCAATTCACAAATAAGTTTTATACAATAACATATTTCTTATATACAATTTTAATTAACTCTATTTTTTCTAATTTAACATAACAAGCAAAGATATAATACAATTCCTAACGTGTCGGTCGAGTTGCCATTACAAGCAAAGCAGCTATTGTTGTTGTTGTTCTTCTTCTTCTTCCGGCGAGTTGCTCCCACTTGTGGACGTTGATAGTGCTTTCTCGTGTGTCATATCTTCAGCCTTCAGCCAGTCTTCTGTGCAAACGAGTATCTCTAACGAGTCAGGCTTCAAGCGATTCCTGTAATCAGTTAGATTCCTGTAACGAGTCAGGCTTCAACAAAAAAAATTGGACCGAATATCACAGACAGCACATGAAGTGCCGTCCAAGAGAGTAGTGAAACTTTTTGTTGTCATTTTCCACTTTTCCGAAAATTACAAAAATATTTCAGTAATTACAAAAAAAAAATTACAAAAAATTACAAAAACATTTCAGAAATTGAAAAAAAAATTAAAAAATTGCAAAAACATTTTCAAAAATTGCAAAAAAAATCGAAAATTACAAACCTCCGGACGGCACTTCATGTGCCGTCCGAGGAATTTGGGCTGGAATTTTTTTCTTCTTTCAAAGGATGGCACTTCATGTGCCGTCCGATGGGAGGGGGTGTTTTTTAATTGAAAAAAAAAATCAAGGAACGGCACTTGAAGTGTCGTTCGACGTGGCAAATTTTTTTTTTTTTTGGGTGCGACGGCACTCGAAGTGTCGTCGCTCAAATATGGATAATTCTCAAATCGATTCTCATTTATAGCACACGACTGTAGCGATTTATCGATAAAATAGATATTTGGCAAACGAGTGCAACACGTTTGTTTGCCAAATATCCATCCATTTTATTGATATTTGACAAACGACTACAGATGCTCTAATACGGTAATGTTGCATTATTTTTTAAAGCATCAACCCTTGTTATTTAGATGAGCTAGTGACAGGCTGATAGCCTATTTGAGTGTTCCTGATGCTGGAATTTAAATTCTGGGTTGAACTGTAAATTTTGTTTGTTTTGCCAATTGGTTTTGATTTGTCGTTTTCCGATTAAGGGCAAAGTGAAAGAGAACCAATTCAAATGTTATGGACACGGGCAACACAAAAATGCAATAAATGTAAGAATTGGGTTGGAGTGGAGCAATGGGTGTTGTATATGACGTGTATATGACTTTTGACTTTTGACTTCGAAACGATCGGAATTTGATCGTGTTGAATTTTGACTTCGAAACGTTCAAAATTTGATCGTGTATATGACTTACTAGCTTCTTTGTTCAATTGTTCACAAATTCAAATAAATTGAGTAATAATAGTAGAGAGAGTAAGAGAGAAATGTGTAATTTTTTTGTTTGATTTTAGGGAGTATTTATAGGATTAAAATAAACAAAAAAACACACAAAAAAACACACAAAAAACCCAAAAAAGGCTAAAAGAGCTGTTAACCATGGCTCTGTTGTACAGTGCCGCATTTCACTCCTCTTGCGACCCGTTGGACCCGCGGGTCAACGGTCGACCCGACGCGGGTCGAACGTTTGACCCGTACGGGTCAAACGGTTTGCAACCCGCGGGTCGACTATTTTTAAACGGGTTATCGGACCGGGTTATACAGGTTGAACATGTGGATTTCGCTATCCGGGTCGACCCATTAAGGTTAACGGGTTCGACCCGAACCCGAACCTGGGTTTCGCGGGCCGGGTTAAATGGACGGGTCGCGGGCAGTTCGCGGGTTGACCCGACCCATTTGCCATCCCTATATATTCCCCCTTTTTGTGGGTATAAATAATCAGCTGGACGTTTGGGAAAATATAGATGTAACTGGTGGGATATGCGAGTTTTACTTTAGTTCACTAAAGTGCTGTCCTCATTATCTCAGCACTTTGTAACTAAATAAATGAACAAGTACAATTCATGTAAATGCACTGCTTGTTACTTTGTTAGTTGCCAAATTGAGTGACTGTATTACTGCACAAGAATTTCAAATTTCTGTTATCGTGCTGAGGGAGCTTTATATAATTTGTTTGAGAACTGAGACATTTTATATTTGTGTTGAAGGTCTAGTGCCCATCTTCATGTCCAAGAACTTCAGTTGCTTACATACTTGCATTATTTTTTATTTTTTTATTATTATTATTATTTTTGAAGAAAAAGGTGGAATAACGCCACCCTGTTTCATTAATAAAAAGTTAATAAAACAAACCCGATGTACCGGGAGAATACAAAAGTACAGTGCAAGAAATAAAACATAATCCCCCAACAAAACTTTGGGGGTGGGTCTAATCATCCATACATCATACAATCAAAAGTACAATAGGTCGATACAAAATACCAAGTAGCGGAGACTGCGGGTAATGAAACTCTGATGAGCATGGAGAGCAGAAATCCCTCAGTCCAATGTGGGCCCAAACTCTACCTCCTCATCATCAAATTCTTCTACCTGGAAGACTCTGGCAATCCTCCATCTCGCTCCTGTGGCAGCAGCTGTAGCCCAAAAAGAGATAAGATGCATGATATGAGTAAGGTTACCAGAAATACTTTTACATGAAGCACGAAAATAGAATTTATTTCTGTCTAGCCATAACACCCAAGTAGTTGCCACAATGGCAATGTACCAAGCATCCTTCATAACGTGGCGTATCAACGCAAATTTGGGGCCAATACACAAATCTTCATATTCGCTGGGGTAATCACTTGTCCCTAAAGCCCGTAATACCTCTACCATCATCGCCTTACTCCTTTGATGGTGAATGAAGAGGTGATTCAGATCCTTCGTATGTGCGCTACAGAAATTACAGTTGGTTGCTATGTGGGGCTGCCTTTTGGCAAGGTTCTCTCTGGTGAGAATGGCATTATTGAGCACTAGCCAGAGGAAATCCTTACTTTAAGGGGTGTTTTGGCCCTCCATAACACCTGAGCCCAGCTGGGTCGGCATCCTCGGTAGTGAATTCGATGGTACAGAGATCTAACAATGAATACTCCTTTGGCCTCTAATCCCCAGCACAACTGGTCTGGGCCTTGTGTGCAGCTCGCCCCGTTCCGTGCAATGTGTATTTGTAAATCATGTAGTTGTTGTTGTAAACCCAGGTTTAGGCGTCCTCGAAAAGGCGGCCTCCAGTTGCCCCTCTTCCATGTCTCAGCCACAGAAACATTCGAGCGAGTTGTTTTCTCATACAGCTCCGGGAAGGTCTCCTTAAAGGTATGGACTCCACACCATTTATCCCACCAGAATATGGTGGACCTTCCATTCCCAATTGTCGAAGCAACTGCAGAGTTGAAAGGCTCGCTCGTTTGGTAATTCCTTTCCAGAAGTGAGAAACTCTAGACCCTACCCTGAAGCCCAAACTTCTCGTACCTTTTCTCCGGAGGTATGGTTGAATGAAGTCCTGCCATCCTTCTTCGTTGTGGTGAAAGACCTTCCACCATCATTTTTCCAATAGGGTAAGGTTCATATCTCTTAGATCGATGATGCCTAGCCCTCCATGTCTCTTCTTCATGCATGCGATATCCCACTTGATCAGGTGGTATCCCCCCCTATTCGAGTCCGCCCCTTTCCAAAGGAATCGCTTGCGAATTCGGTCAATCCTTTGGATGACCCATTTGGGCAGTTCAAAAAAATACATGTAGTAAATGGGCAGATTAGACAACACTGGGTTGATAAGTACCACTCTGCCCTCGAGTGAAAGCAATTTTCCTTTCCAGCCAGACAATCTGTCCTCCACCCTGTCTATGATGGGCAGCCAGTCCATCTTAGTGAGCTTTCCCGATCTGAGTGGGAGCCCTAGGTATTTGATTGGGAAATCATTAGTCATACAGTTTAGTATGGTAGCATGTTCTCGTGCTTCTACCTCGGAGAGTATGATTGGAATCAGTGCGCTCTTGTGAAAATTTATCCTAAGGCCTGACCAGGCTTCAAAATAGTAGAGGGCCCCTTTAAAGCAGACCGTTTCTGACTTGGTCCCATTACCAAAGAGTAGGGTATCGTCGGCATACTGTAGAATCGTGCACCCTTGACTAGAAGTGCTGCTGGCCACGGGTGTTATCCAACCTTGTCTCCGATAGTTCTCTAGCATATCCCTCAGCACATCCGCCACGATAGTGAATAGGAGTGGGGAAAGTAGATCCCCCTGTCGGAGTCCCTTCTTGCAAGAAAATGACGTCCCTGGCCACCCATTCACCGAGATTGCCATTTTACTAGTATGTAAACAGTGTTTGATCCATCTTACCTATTTCTCCCCAAATCCTCTCCCTCTGAGTGCTTCCAGCAAGCACTTCCAGTCTACGGAATCGTATGCTTTCTCAAAGTCGAGTTTTAGGAGGAAGTTCTTAGAGTTGTTTTTATGGCAGTGGTGGATAACTTGCTCAGCGGTGGCCACACAGTCTAGGATACATCTGTCCTTGATGAAACCCGTCTGGGTTTTGCTGATTAAACTATCCATTATACCTCCCAGACGGATGACCAGGACCTTTGTGATGATCTTAAACGAACAGTTAATTAGGCTAATCGGTCTAAAATCCCCCACTCTCGTAGACTCCTCCCTTTTCGGTATCAGAATAACTTTTGCAAAGTTGAACATTCCCAACCTGAGATTGTTGTGGAAAAATTCATCCATCAATGCCATAATGCCTCCTTTAATTTTTTTCCCAAAATACTTGAAAGAACATCATTGGAAAGCCGTCTGGCCCAGGCGATTTGTCTGCTCCCATTTGAGTGAAGGCCTTTTTCACTTCCGCTTCCGAGAAAGGTGCTTTCAAAGTGGATAAATTTTGTGCTGACTCATTCTGGTATGCCTACCAGTACTCATCCCTAAGTGGGATCCTGAATTCATTCTTCTTTCCAAAAAGGCCCTTGTAGTTGTTTTGAAAGGTTGTGGAGATCACATTTTCATCTTGCGATGTCACTGTTTCCATTTGTATTGACAGGACTAAATTGGACCTACGTCTTGCGCTTGCCACTCAGTGGAAGTAGGCCGTGTTCGCGTCTCCCTCTTTGAGCCACGAAATTCTCGATCTTTGTTGCCATTTGATCTCTTCCAACTTATACAGATTAGCAATATTTCCTCGGAGCTCTAGTAGCCTGTTTCTTTCATCTTGTGACAGGACCCTCGTCTCTTCCAACCTTTCTAGCTCATCAATTCCTTCCAAAAATGAGTCTTTTGCTCGCCAGATGGTCGAGAATCTAGACCAATTCCATCTACGCAGCCACTTTCTCAATCTTCGGATTTTTTCACACCATCGGGATGCAGCGTCCGTACCAGTAGTTGGGAGCGTCCAGTTTTCCATTACCATGTGGTGAAAATCCTGAATTTCTAGCCAGGCCTTCTCAAACCTAAATTTTCTTGGCCTTTAGGCTCCCTGCACCCCTGCGTCTAGTAGGATCGGGGTATGATCTGACGTAGGTCTAGGGATCACTCTAGCGGATGCTAATGAGAACTTAGCCTTCAAATCCATCGATACCAGAATCCTGTCCAATTTGGCCATAATCGGAGTAGCTTGCATGTTAGACCATGTAAATAGTCTCATTAATTGGGATATCGATCAGCTCCAGCTCCGTGATCACCTTATTGAACTCTTCTCTATGTCTGTCGCTAGAGCCCCTTTCCTTGTGCTTAAAAGCAAATCTGGTAATGTTGAAGCCCCCCTAACAACCCAAGGTTCTGACCATCGACTTCGGATATCGACCAACTCTTGCCAAAAGGCATCTCGTTCTGAAGCCACATTTGGTCCATAAACAACAGTGATAGTCTGCACCCAGTTATCAGAACGTCGCTTTAGCCGGACAGTTAGGGAAAACCTTCCACTGTATACCTCGGTACAGGTCAGAATATCTGGTTTGAATCCAATAGCAATCCCCCCCAAGGCTCCAGCGGATGGGCGTAGCACCCATTCCTTGATTCTGTTGCCCCCTATTCTTTTAAGTTTGAACCCGTGAACAAGTTTGGTCTCCTGTAACCCTACCACTTCCGCCTTGGAGTTGTTAATGACGTCCCTAACCATATCTCTTTTCCCCCTATTCCTTAGCCCTCTAACATTCCAAAATAGCGTACTCATTGGGAGTCCGCATCTGGGTTGATCGTGGATGTGGGTGCGGGACAGGCTTCATCCTCAACGGCCTCTAACAACCCAGCCCCGGATCCTGGGTCCTTCTGAAAACTAGACATAACCCTTTCCTTTTCCCAACCCATCTTATTGAGAAGTAAAGCAATATGTTCCGTGTCACACTTCTAACCCACAGGTTTTAGCTAGGAAAATAACTTCAGAATCTGACATGAAATTTAAAATATTAGCTAAAAAAAGTTCTCGTACCTCCGTCATCGAATTTTGCAACTTTGGCAGCCGTCGCTACCTCCAGATAGTCATCCAAGGACTCCACATGAGCCATCTTAGGTGATCGCTGAACTCTGAACCCCACCGTCCTGCTAGATGTTCCAGAACTGTCTCCTGGTGCTGATACTGGAAGTGTGGACAAGACCATCTCTGGAGAGGTCTCCCTCTATGTCTCGGCAATAAACTATAGCTCCTCTGAATCCTCGTCAGTAAATGTGAATTCTTTGTCCAGATTTAAGCCTCCTTCCAAATCCTCGTCACTTTCTGTCTGCTGGGTATCCAATTGAATCGTGGTATCTCTTGATGCGGACTCCTCGGTGAGCCCACCAATAGATGATGATTCTATGAAAATAGCCGACCATCCTGTCGTGGACCCCTCAATGGGCCCACTGCGCATCAGCAGATGAACCTGATTGAGCAACTCTAACAGTGAATTTGTCTCAGAAGCAATAGGAGGATTTTTGGACCCCTCTTTGGGCCCATTAACATCTATAAAATAAGTCTTCTGAAGCTCATTCAAGAGAACCATTGGAGCGATTTTAGACTCCGCGAGGCATTATACCGCTCCCCTCGTAATCTGAGAACCCTGGTTTCAATAACCGGGGGGTGAGCTCACCCCCCTTGCCACACGTCGTCATTTGGATGGCTGGCTTTATGGCGCTGGTAGAAGGCGCTGGACTAGAAGAGCCAGTCGATAGAAACGAGGGGGTTTCTTTAATCTCAACTACTCTTACTTCCCCTCTTCTCTGAGTGTTTTCCTGCCTCTCTTCTACTCCCCTTCTGTCTCTCTTCTGCTCATTACTAATTTGATCTCTCTCTTGCCCCTATTCCACACTCTCCGCTCCTGCAAAGTCTCCCTTTGGGTTGTGCCCTCTGAAGCCTGTCGTCGTCTTCCCCAAAGTGGAAGTCTTTTGCCTACCCCCATCCCCCAATGCCACCAACTCTCGTCCTTTCTGACCTCGAGCTTGCATGTCATTTTGGAAGTTGCTTTCCAGAGGAGAGCTGCCTTTTCTAGCTTTACCCCAGTCTGTCTCTGTGCATCGCTTTCCACCACCAACTCCACAGAGTTGACTGCTATTTTTGAGGATTTCTTGCATCTCCTTTCGAGGCTCACTTGTGTAGTTACCAAGGCCTTCCGAATCCGGAGTGTTGTGCAAATCCACCCTTGGATTTGTTTGGTTTGTTGTCCCTTTTAGGGGCATTGGATCTGGGTCGTTGGATCTGATGGCCAAGCCTCTGAGTTGACCACCTTTGATTAGAGACCCCAGTCTTGGACCTGATCCCTCCGCCGTGAACCCATGGGCATGAGCTGTCCCCTCGCCGCCTTGATGATCTCTCTGTGAGTGCGCTCCACCTCGTGGGCCCCATCTATGGTAAGGTCCCACAGAGTCTCCACCACTTCTCTGTAGGAGCGGCTATCTCTGAGCGCCGAGGGGATAGTGGGGGACGTGAAGGTCGCTGATTCCACCTCCGACTCCGCTCTCTTGTCGAGAATGAATTGGATCAAATAGGCTTCCTTATAGGAGTATACATTCGCAAAGCGAGGCATCAAAGCTATGTCAGTACTCCTAATGAGAACCCTAGCAGAGACAATCTCCGAGTAGCGTACCGTCTTCTCATCTATTTCTTCGATGGAGCCAAAGTCAGCAACGATTTCTTATAAGGCTTCTCGCTTCCAAAAGTGAAGTGGTACATTATGAATCCATATCCAAAACTTCTCCCCCTATGGCAACTCTGCTCCGAAGCTAGGTGACCATGCGGCAAACTCCAATTTGAAGTGACCAAAGTCGATAGCGCCCATCTCATTTACTTCCCTTACCTTCTCCGGTGACGGGAAGGAGACCAGAAACTGGAGATGGCATAGCTTCTTCACCACCCAGTCTCGATGATATTTCATTGGCCATTTAGCACTCAATGCTTGGAGCATATGTGTCTTTGAGGGGCTCCCCGCCTTAACTTTGGCTATAGCGCACCATTGGCGCAGCCACTTCTCCTCACTCCAGATGATCTCCAAACTATTAGCAAGTCGGATAGAGGTGGGGCTATCTGGGGATCTACCCTGCAGACCGGACGCTCATCGTCCTGGTTAGACTGAAACACATTGGTGCAAACGTACGATAAGTGTCCCCACTTCATGCATTTGAGGCCTCTAACCTCCTTGATGCAGTCCTTCCGATAATGGCCCATATCTCCACAATTGAAACAAGTTATTGGTTTGCGCTTCCCTCTTCGATTCCTCTTCTTGTGTTCGGAAATGGTGGTGGTGGAGTTGGACTGTTTTGTGAAAGTCTGGTCAGCCCCTTGAGCCCCAATTTCCTTATCTTCAGCAATCCTTGTGTCCGTTGTAACCCCGTTGTGCGGCTCCCCCTCGTTGGCCCACTCCACGGTGGCTGCCAGAGTAGTCCAGGGGTTTCTTTGAGGTTGCAGAAAGTGGCATTTGTGACGGGAATGAGAGTGGTTGTGATGGTGGGAAGATGCAGTAGCATACTTGGAAGGTGAGTAGGCATGACTCTTGTTTCTCTTGTTTGTGACTAGCGTCCATTCCTCCCTATCAAGTTGACGTTCAGCCTCCGTTGTAATCCCACCGTGCGGTGCCCCTCCATGGGCCCAGTCGGTGCTGGATTTATGCGTTGGCAGAGCGTTAAGTTGTTGGGATGGGAAATGTGGCGCTGCCATTGATGGTGGCTGTAAGGTCCTTGGTGATGGAAGTGGTGTCTATCTTGTTTGTAGTGGCACTTGTTCAGTAGTGAATTCAGTTGAAACTCTAGTCTTGAATGGTCCCTGGCACCCTGATCCTATCCTCTCCATATAGGCGACGTCGGACTAAGGGGGGTCTTCTTACGCCACACTTGGCCTGTATGAGGGCCCCCTCCATGGGCCCGTCCCCTATGTAGCCCCTCTTGGCGATGATGACCCCCATTCCCCTCCTGGAGTGCGTTGCTTCGAGCTCGTACCGGGGAATGCGTTGGCCTAAGCCGATGGTAACCCCCCTCCCTCGAGGTGGTTTGGTTCAGAGGTGGATTTTGCTCCTTGTCAGAGTTAAGGTGGGGGATTGACGGCAGTGCCGGGGCTTCAATTGGTTCAGTAAGAAGTTCAGTGGTGGGAGGAGGGGGCGGTGTGGGTGGGTGGCGGACCCTTTCGTTAGGCCCGTACCTACTCAGTTCGAGAACGGATAGCATGGTCAGAGAGGGGTATTGTAAAGGTGAAGTAGAGTGGGAAGCCGGGGAGCAGGTGAGGTGGTTAAAAGAGCACTGTTGGTGAAGCTAATGTGGGTTAAGGACTTGGACTAGAAAGGAGAGGGTTGAGAAAGGTTGTCTTCAGTAACTTTCCGGTGGGAGACAGGGGAGGAGGGAGAAGAGGGGGAAGGTGGGGTTGGGAGTTGGTAGGAGCCTCTCATACCCTATTGTTTCTCTTTTATTCGATAGTACATGCTTGCATATTGATGTTTCTGTTTCTCACAATTCATCCACTTTGGGTCTATTTGGTTGCGGTTGCCTTGAAATTCACTGTAAGAAAATAAATCGGGTGAATGAGAACTGTTCACTCGGTTTGGATGACCTGAATCGGTTGGAATTGGATTCGTACTGTAGCCTATAGTAATGTGAATTTTTTTTCATTTTGCCTGATCTCACTTTGGCCATTTTTTCTCCGAAAACAACCACACATTATTGTTCATTCAATATTTATTAATATAATATTCATTTATTTCTCTCACACTCCCACTCTGCGTTTTCCTTTGTCATTAACCTCATTTACAAAATGCTATTTAAACCAAGAAAATGCTCCTCTCCTGGCCGAGGTGAGACTAAAAGTATTGAAATTCACTGTAAGAAAATAAATCGGGTGAATGAGCACTGTTCACTCGGTTTGGCTGACCTGAATCGGTTGGAATTGGATTCGTACTGTAGCCTATAGTAATGTGAATTTTTTGTCGTTTTGCCTGATCTCACTTTGGCCATTTTTTCTCCGAAAACAACCACACATTATTGTTCATTCACTATTTATTAATATAATATTCATTTATTTCTCTCACACTCCCACTCTGCATTTTCCTTTGTCATTAACCTCATTTACAAAATGCTATTTAAACCAAGAAAATGCTCCTCTCCTGGCCGAGGTGAGACTAAAAGTATCCCATTTCAAAACAAAGTATAGTATAATAAAAGCTTTTAGTTTTTATAAGCCCAACTTTGGGTCTATTTGGTTGCGGTTGCCTTGAAATTCACTGTAAGAAAATAAATCGGGTGAATGAGCACTGTTCGCTCGGTTTGGATGACCTGAATCGGTTGGAATTGGATTCGTATTGTAGCCTATAGTAATGTGATTTTTTTGTCGTTTTGCCTGATCTCACTTTGGCCATTTTTTCTCCGAAAACAACCACACATTATTGTTCATTCACTATTTATTAATATAATATTCATTTATCTCTCTCACACTCCCACTCTGCGTTTTCCTTTGTCATTAACCTCATTTACAAAATGCTATTTAAACCAAAAAAATGCTCCTCTCCTGGCTAAGGTGAGACTAAAAGTATCCCATTTCAAAACAAAGTATAGTATAATAAAAGCTTTTAGTTTTCATAAGCCCAACCCATTACAATTAAGCCACACTCTTTTCCCAACTCTAAGCTCTCTTCTGTTCTTCCAGTCATCCATTCTATTGACAACATCTTATTTAAACCAATATACATCTTGTTCGGTTTTTTTTGTTTCGGTTTTTTTAGCTTAATTTTTCCCCCAATTTTTTTTAGATTCGATTTCTTTGAGGTTTAATTTAATTTAAATCAATTTAGTTAATTATTTTAAACCCCAATTAATTGATATTAATTTCAAATAAAATCAAAAGTTAAAAAGTGTTTTAAATTACTTTTGCTACAGTTTTCTTGCAACTCACAAATCTAATCTTTCATATAAAACTATTCCAACTACAGTAAATTTACATCCAAACCACTTTTTCAGAACTCATTTTCACAGATTTATTTTCTTAGTTTTACAAAAAAAATTGATAACGAGGATAGAGTCGAAAGACTCCAGCCTAATATTATTAAAAAAGGAATGAGTACCACAATACTAACAACAATTTTACATGTAGTAAAACTGAAGACAACAAAATTAAATGAACAAAAATAGACAAAAGGCAATGGAAGTCATTGCCCGACAACAAAGAACGGCAACACAAATGACGGACTAATCCTTCCAGGACAGCCGGCAAACAGGCCACGCAAAAGGCCCTACAGACGGAGCGCAGCCAACAACAGCAGAGACGAAAAACCACACGCAACGCAGCCTGGCACAAGAAGCAACAACAACACTCGCAACAACACAGCCAACAGGGAGGCCCAAACTCTGAAAAAGGCAGATGCCCAACTCTGAAACAGCCGATATGAAAAAGGCAGATGCCCAACTCTGAAACAGCCACCAGAAAACCCCAGCAATGCGCGCAACAAAATAACTAAAGGAGCAGAGCTAACACCAGAGAAAACACACCTCACAAGCACGCTCACCAACTGACGCAAGGGAGCAGTCGGAAACGAGGGCAACCGCCGACACAAGTGCGTGCTGGAGAAATCATTTGAGAAGGGGAACAAAACAAACTAACAGCACACTAAAACACGAAAAGAACAACTGAAGAAAACAAGCCCCAAAATAGGAAGAACAAGGAGAGCAGATGAACGGCACACAGTGAGAAACCATTAAAAAATAGAAAAAGAAAAGGCAGTGAACATAAACAAAAGTAAGTCGACATTAGAAACAAAGGAGTAGATACAGTAACCACCACATAAACCCAGTTAAAAACTGGATGGTAGAGTAAACAGCAAAGCAACCCAGAAAAAAGGTACAACAGTAATTAAGGGGAGAGTAACTGAGCCAGAAATAGAACCAAGACCAAGCCAGAGCCAAAAACAGCATAATCAGCATCAAAATATGAACCAAAACACCACCCATCTAGCCAGCATCAGATCTACAAAGAGAGAAAAAGCAACCCAAGCGGTGAAAACAATTAAGAGCAATATAAATAGTATAAAACATAACAGACTGCAGAACCCCCAAAGGAAAACGAAAAAGTATAGCCACTTCTTCGAGGCGCTGAAGCAGGAGGGATCTTAGTCAATTACAAGGTAAGGTAGAGGCCCAAAAATTGGTGAAAAATGAAGTCATCTAGAAGGTTATCAATAGAGCATGCTGAGTTAGCAAATAAGCGGTTGTTTCTTTCTTTCCAAATAATCCAAGTGATCGACATGATGGAGAGATCCCAAGATGAACAAAATTCTTTGTTAACAAGTTGGGCTCGCCAGTCAGTCCAGCAAGAAAGGAGGGTGGGAGGGGTAGCACGAACCTGCCACGCATCAAAACAAATCATCCAAAAAGGGCGAATAAATTCGCAATGCAAAAATAGATGATCAGCATCCTCGTGGCAATTAATGCACAGAGCACACAGTTGGCCAAAAGCTAAGTTCCACTTGTTAAGGACATCAACAGTCAAAAGCTTGTTGTTAATAGAAAGCCAGTTGAATAATTTTACTTTCAAAGGAGCACAGCTACTCCAAAGAAATTTCGCAAAGGGAGAATTAACACCTCCAAAATTGAGAAAACTGTAAAAAGATTTAACAGAATATGAGCCAGAGTTGGTCCAGTGCCAAATGACATCCTCATTAGGGTGCCAAGAATTGTTGCTTAAACACAAGAGGTGCTAAGTGTAGCAAGGCAATAAAGGAGGAGGGAGTGGTGAAGTGAACGGAATATGTCATTCCCTGTGATCGTTGTGCACAATTAGGTATTCTGCTACCGTGGCATTGGGATTGAGAGCAAGGTGGAAGAGAGCCGAAAATATCGATGCAATCTTAAAATTGCCAATCCAAAGGTTGGTCCAGAATTTGGTTTTAGAACCGTTAGCGCACCTTTTGAAAATACCACATTGAAAGGGTGCGACCACTTTCCATACTCCCTTCCTGTAGAACCCCGTATTTTCAAATATTAATTTAAAGATTTGAAAATAAATTAAAATAATTTTCTGAGATTTAATAAATATTTTCTAGAGATTTATCTTTACACGTGCGAAACACGTGCAAATAATTTTGGTGTAAATATACAATTTTATATTTTTAATAAGTTCTCATACTTATTATGGAGTGTATTCTAAGTTTTGGGATTTTTCTGAATAAAGAAACTATTTTTATAAATATCTCGAAAGAGAGGGGCTTTTATGTAAAAAGTCGTTTGGATCTTAAATAAACTATGAAAATTTGTGGATATTTTGGTTTCCCATGGTTAGCATTTAAATTTAAATATATTTTAGATTTTATTTAAAGTAGATTTGGTGAAGATTTAGTTAAAAAGGGTGTTTTTGCAAATAAAGAATTCATGTTGGATCTTCGTGCAAATGTTTTTCTAGAAAGTAAAAGTCAAATATTTTGATTGGAAAATATAATATGTATTATTAAATATTATTTCAGATTTTTCTGGATTTTTACAAATATTTTATGATGTAATTGCAAATATTACAAAAGGGAGGGCTTTGTGCAAAATTACCACCCTGAGTGTAAATCCGAAATTTTCTTACCTCTGGGCTGTGCTGGGTTGTTGGAAAACTTAGTGGTAAAAGGATTTTATTTAGTTTTGATTTATTTAACTTATTTTAACTAAGGAAGGTTATATATGTGAAGTAATAAATTGAAAAAGGACTATTTTGCAAAAGTACTTCAAAACCCTAATTCCTTTCAATCCCGGCCTGTATAAAAGAGGACGTACAGCCGTCATTCCCTGCACAACTCAAGATTCATTATATTATCATTTTCTTGGTGATCAAGAGGAGGAATTTTGGATCTCGCAAGAGGAGAGGCTTTCTTGTTGGATCTCTTCGTTCCTAAGGTGAGTGACATTGTTTTGTTTTGTTTTGATTAGGTGATGTGATATGAACTGTGTATTGCGGTATGATCTATGTGAATAATTGTCATATTGTTGTTTGACCTGAATGTTATTCGGTATCTTTGCATGAGAACGATGCAAAGGATTGTTGTTTGTACCATGTTTGTGAAATCTATGAATGACTAGTGGATCTTTGTTTATAAAATTGTGTTGCTAAAAGCATGTTAAGATTTGAGTATGGTTATGATCGGATGGTGAGCATCTGGATCTTGTGTTATAAATCAGATCATGCTATGAGTTGTGAAGAGATTTAGTATTGAGAAACCCTAATGAAAGAATTAGTAATCTAGAACATGAGAACTTGAGTTTTGACAGATTTAATGTTTTGAGTAATATATCCATAATGAGGATTTGTTGAGACTTGTCATTTTACCTGAATACGAACTATTTTTCACAAACAATGAATCTTTAGAAAACTCCAGTTTTGATTTTGTATGCAGACCTAATTTATGAAAACTGTAGGCCGACAGTCGACTGGTCTACTATTCAGTCGATCGGTACGACCCTGCTGTTGTTTCTTCAGATCTTTTGAAATCCCCTCTGGACAGTCGACTAGACTCTTATGCAGTCGACTGGTGTCCTGAGATCTTTATTTTGTAAAATTATTTCAGTCCTTTCTGGACAGTCGACCATGACCTCTTTAAGTCGACTTATGTACTTAGAATATTTTCTTGAGAATTATTGGAATTTTGTCTCGATTAAGTCAACTGATGGCTTTCAAGTCGACTGGTATGACTTAGTTTATTTTTGTAAAATTTTGGATATTTGTCCTCTGGACAGTCGACTTACCACAGTATGAGTCGACTGGTACTGATGGATTTTTGTAACTTGAGTGTTCTTTCGAATGATTGGATTTCAGATAATTCAGTCTATACTTTGTCTTCAGTTAAGCATTTGGTTTGAGATATTCAGTTGAGGTAATTTTGTTTAGTGGAAAGTTGATTAAGACTTTTGAGTTTGAGTCCCTAGAGGTGAGTGACCCTAGTATACCGGTGTTGAGTTATTTTGTTGAGGCCCGTGAGGCATTTCAGTTAGTCAGTTTTGAATTTAGGCCGGTAGGGTACACCAACTCTAGGAGAATCTTTAAGTAATTAAATAACCCAAATGATAAGGACCGTCACTAGTGGTGATATGATGAACGGGAACATGGGTTATGCACCTCAGTATGGCTTTAGATGTGGGATTTAATCTCCAGAATTATCCAAGTAACTTACTTGAGATGTGGGATTTATCTTCGGAATTATCTAGGTAAATTACCTGCGATGTGAGATATATCTCCGGAATTATCCAACTGATTTGCTTGCGGTGTGGGATTGATCTCCGGAATTATCAAAGTCGAGGCGACGCACATGGGGTATTCATGCGATGATGTGTCAATGTCTAGATGTGGGATGATCTCCGGAATTATCCAGGTAAATTACCTGAGATGTGGGATCTATCTCCGGAATTATCAGGCATGGGCTAATTTGCACAGTTTATCTTTATCTCGTAGTAGTCATCGTGATAGGAATAGTTGCATAGCGGGGGATTGAACCCTATAATGTGAAGACGTTAAGGACTTGTACCGAACCTATGTAGAATGGGATACATAGACTTCGACAAGTATGCATTAGAGAGTCCGCATATAGATTTTGTGTTGTCTTGACTTGGTTTTATGCATGAGTTTTTCAGTTTTCCTACACTTGACACTTAGACTAGATGCACTTGTTGTTTTCATTTTATGGTGTTTTCATACTTTACATCTTTGTTATTCCTCAGTCATTTATCATTGTGGTTAATACATGTTGTTGATAACCTTATGTTTTACGATTAAATTATGTTGCTTGTGTTTTATGTCACTCACACCATTTATGGCTGACCCCTTTAGTTTTGGGGGTTAGGGACCATCTCTAGTCTCATGTGTTACGGGTTGTTGCTTAGAGTTGGGAGGCTTGGATGCTTGAGTTAGTTGTGAGATAAACAGATGTAGTAGAGCTTTGTGTAAATTTGTGTAAAAAGAAGTATTGTGAAAAGAAATATGTAATTGAAGGTGTTTGTAATTCCGCTGTGTTTGAAAAAGATTGTTGTAATGAAAGTTTGGAATAAAATTATTTGTGTTTTGAGCTATGTGTACTATTACATTGAAGTTGATGTTGGGATTGTGCCACGTATTTTCTAAGTTATTATATTAGAAATTCGGGGCGCTACAGATTGGTATCAGAGCATGCTTCAATAGTAATAGTAGACATAGTATGAAAACCAACCTAGGTGTGAAAACTAGAGCGTGAGTACCTAGGTGGACATTAGAAGTGTGAGTATCCTGGTGGACATCTGATGTGTGTGATTTGATTGTTTGGTCATGAAGACCTGTAATGAGATTTAGGCTGTTTGTATGCTTAGACTTGAATGAAATCTCTTTATCGCAAGTGTATTGATTATTTTTGCATAAAGCAAATATTTTCTCACTAGCTATTTTTGACAATTTTTATTCGCTTTGTGTATTTGATATTTATTTATGTAAGGTATCACCCTTTCAACTTATATAATTTCTAATGATCTACTATATGTTTTGCTATCTTACCCACTGTATATAATTTCTGGATTATATGATTTTCGCCAAAGAAATTTTCATTTATTTATTTATTTCTAGTTATAAAATTTAATTATCTTCCGTTAGATTCTTTTAATTATTTGCTCTCTTGTATATTTTGTGCACCTTAATTTTGTGCTCACTCTTGTATCCTATCACTCTTACTGTTTTATATTTGTTTGCTACTAAATAACTTTTGTGAAATTAACTTATTTTACTTTTATTCAGTTTCTTTTATTGTCAGCAACCGAATTTATTTCTTTTTCTATATCTCCAACCGAGCTTATATTATTTCTATTCATGAGTGCACACATTAAACTTTTAATAATCGTCTTGTTTTCTTTTAAAACTGTTTCTTTGACTTTACTATTGGTTTTTACTTCTTATTCTTTTGTCCAAGTTATTATTTGGCAATTTTTACTGTAATTCAATAGTGCATCCTTCAGCATATCACAAGCTCATTTTATTTTGCGACTCTTACCCATTTCTTTCTTGACATCTTATTTATCTTACTTTCATGTGTATTTTTGTTACTCGTATACTTTGATATTACTTTTACATATTACATTAAAGTTTTGAATTACTACGCGTTAAGTTATTGTTGCTACTTTTATTTTCCTTTCATTATTGTTTTGCTATACTATAAATTTTGCTTTGCATATTTACTTTCATTTTATTACATATACTTAGATTTTTCGATACTATATTTTCCATTATTTTGTATTGTCTTATTTATTTTGGAGTATTTAAACTTGATTGCAATATTTTACTCATATAAATATGATATGTTTCTGCACATTTAAATCTTTATTATGTTTTTGCACCTTATATTCGATGTCCTTATTATTACTTATAGTTGACCGCTTTTGTTATAATTTCTTTCTACTATTTAAAAGCTACTTATTAAATTTGTTACTTCATACTTTTCGAAGGTACTATGTGCACCCACTACTTATATTTTACTTAAATTTTATTATCATTACATTCTTGAATTCTACATGTACGTCCTACAAATTTCTATATATGTACCACATATTCCAACATACTTACTATGAATATCATTTTACATTTGTTTAATTCCTACACTATTGTATATATTTTATGATATATTTAATGTGTAAAGTTGCTACACTACATATATATTTTCTCATTCACATTTGTATTTGTGCTTAGGCATATATTTCATTCCGTTTGAAACATGATGTTATGGTTTGGGGTATGGTTGAGTTTTTGTCATAGGGTATTGATGTGAATGGGAATTGGGTGGTGATGCTCTACCTTTACCCTCGTTTTGTAGTGATCAGAATGGTTGCACCCAGGAACGGTGGTAACAATGAGGATGGATCTGGAAGTTCTCGAGGAACTGGAATTGACCTTGAGGCTGAATTCGCCAAAGTGTATCAGACTCTGAATGCGCTGATGGCAGCTAATTTGGCGCAGATTCGGAACCAGAATCGGAACTATAGGATTGGACCAGTGTTTATTAACGTCGATCCCATCAAGCAGGATGAGTCTCTCAAGAGGAGGAGGCCAACATAAGATCAGGAAGGAAAGGAGTTCCCAGCGAAGCAAGTCAAGTCCAGTGACCCAGTGCAGAAGGCACCTGCAACTCAGGAAGTGACTTGTTATTTCTGCAAGGAGGCAGGTCATTACCGGTCAATGTGTCCGAAGTTGGCGAAGCAAACCTGTTTCAATTGTGGAGAGACAGGACATCATCGAGCAACATGCACCGAACCTGGGAAGGCATGTTATCATTGTGGTCGTGAAAGGCATATTCGACCGTACTGTCCGCAGCTGAAGAAAGATGGTGCTAGGAAGGGCAAGGATCTGAAGAGGGGCGAGAGTCTGCATTGACTGATGAGGATACTCAGGATTATTACTCGTGTGTACAAGAACTTTCAAATTCCTACTTTTGTATTAAGTAAAACTTTTATTTGGGGAATAATTGAAAATTGAGTATTTTTCTTCATGTAACAAGATTTATTTGGATTAATGGAATAAAGACAACAGTTTTAATTGATACTGATTTCTTGCATGCAATTGTGTCACCCAATTCTTGTTAGTCTTAGTGTGGAGTTTAAGGTGTTTCCAGGCAAGGTCTTGAGGTGGTTATCCGTAGTCATGTCCTTTCTAAGGGGGGAGTGGCCACTGATTCTTGGAAGAATGAAGCGGGTGTGGAAGGTCAAAGTTGGATGCAGGAGTTAAGTAGTTGTTGCAGCATGGCTTCCGATGGCAGTTATCAGAGTTGCGCAGCGGAAGTTTGATTTTCTGAATTCTTTGCATGATTGTGATTCGTCTGTATGTTGTACATCTTTTGTTGAAATGCATTCCCTTGTGTGATTGTATTTCTTTAAATTATGTTTCTATCCATAAGTTTTCATTCCTTCTTGATGTGTGTGTTTGAACCCCATTAGCAGCAGTTCTGAGGACAGAACTCTTCTAAGGAGGGAGTGATGTAGAACCCCGTATTTTCAAATATTAATTTAAAGATTTGAAAATAAATTAAAATAATTTTCTGAGATTTAATAAATATTTTCTAGAGATTTATCTTTACACGTGCGAAACACGTGCAAATAATTTTGATGTAAATATACAATTTTATATTTTTAATAAGTTCTCATACTTATTATGGATTGTATTCTAAGTTTTGGGATTTTTCTGAATAAAGAAACTATTTTTACAAATATCTCGAAAGAGAGGGGCTTTTATGTAAAAAGTCGTTTAGATATTAAATAAACTATGAAAATTTATTTTTACTGATATTTTGGTTTCCCATGGTTAGCATTTAAATTTAAATATATTTTAGATTTTATTTAAAGTCGATTTGGTGAAGATTTAGTCAAAAATGGTGTTTTTGCAAATAAAGAATTCATGTTGGATCTCCGTGCAAATGTTTTTCTGGAAAGTAAAAGTCAAATATTTTGATTGGAAAATATAATATGTATTATTAAATATTATTTTGGATTTTTCTGGATTTTTACAAATATTTTATGATGTAATTGCAAATATTACAAAAGGGAGGACTTTTGTGCAAAATTACCACCCTGAGTGTAAATCCGGAATTTTCTTATCTCTGGGCTGTGCTGGGTTGTTGGAAAACTTAGTGGTAAAAGGATTTTATTTAGTTTTGATTTATTTAACTTATTTTAACTAAGGAAGGTTATATATGTGAAGTAATAAATTGAAAAATGACTATTTTGCAAAAGTACTTCAAAACCCTAATTCCTTTCAATTTCGGCCTGTATAAAAGAGGACGTGCAGCCGTCATTCGCTGCACAACTCAAGATTCATTATATTATCATTTTCTTGGTGATCAAAAGGAGGAATTTTGGATCTCGCAAGAGGAGAGGCTTTCTTGTTGGATCTCTTCGTTCCTAAGGTGAGTGACATTGTTTTGTTTTGTTTTGATTAGGTGATGTGATATGAACTGTGTATTGCTGTATGATCTATGTGAATAATTGTCATATTGTTGTTTGACCTGAATGTTATTCGGTATCTTTGCATGAGAACGATGCAAAGGATTGTTGTTTGTACCATGTTTGTGAAATCTATGAATGACTAGTGGATCTTTGTTTATAAAATTGTGTTGCTAAAAGCATGTTAAGATTTGAGTATGGTTATGATCGGATGGTGAGCATCTGGATCTTGTGTTATAAATCAGATCATGATATGAGTTGTGAAGAGATTTAGTATTGAGAAACCCTAATGAAAGAATTAGTAATCTAGAACATGAGAACTTGAGTTTTGACATATTTAATGTTTTGAGTAATATATCCATAATGAGGATTTGTTGAGACTTGTCATTTTACCTGAATACGAACTATTTTTCACAAACAATGAATCTTTAGAAAACTCCAGTTTGGATTTTGTATGCAGACCTAATTTATGAAAACTGTAGGCCGACAGTCGACTGGTACGACCCTGCTGTTGTTTCTTCAGATCTTTTGAAATTCCCTCTGGACAGTCGACTAGACTCTTATGCAGTCGACTGGTGTCCTGAGATCTTTATTTTGTAAAATTATTTCAGTCCTTTCTGGACAGTCGACCATGACCTCTTTAAGTCGACTTATGTACTTAGAATATTTTCTTGAGAATTATTGGAATTTTGTCTCGATTAAGTCGACTGATGGCTTTCAAGTCGACTGGTATGACTTAGTTTATTTTTGTAAAATTTTGGATATTTGTCCTCTGGACAGTCGACTTACCACAGTATGAGTCGACTGGTACTGATGGATTTTTGTAACTTGAGTGTTCTTTCGAATGATTGGATTTCAGATAATTCAGTCTATACTTTGTCTTCAGTTAAGCATTTGGTTTGAGATATTCAGTTGAGCTAATTTTGTTTAGTGGAAAGTTGATTCAAACTTTTGAGTTTGAGACCCTAGAGGTGAATGACCCTAGTATACCGGTGTTGAGTTATTTTGTTGAGGTCCGTGAGGCATTTCAGTTAGTCAGTTTTGAATTTAGGCCGGTAGGGTACACCAACTCTAGGAGAATCTTTAAGTAATTAAATAACCCAAATGATAAGGACAGGCACTAGTGGTGATATAATGAACGGGAACATGGGTTATGCACCTCAGTATGGCTTTAGATGTGGGATTTAATCTCCGGAATTATCCAAGTAACTTACTTGAGATGTGGGATTTATCTCCGGAATTATCCAGGTAAATTACCTGCGATGTGAGATATATCTCCGGAATTATCCAACTGATTTGCTTGCGGTGTGAGATTGATCTCCGGAATTATCAAAGTCGATGCGACACACATGGGGTATTCATGTGATGATGTGTCAATGTCTAGATGTGGGATGATCTCCGGAATTATCCAGGTAAATTATCTGAGATGTGGGATCTATCTCCGGAATTATCAGGCATGGGCTAATTTGCACAGTTTATCCTTATCTCGTAGTAGTCATCGTGATAGGAATAGTTGCATAGCGGGGGATTGAACCCTATAATGTGAAGACGTTAAGGGCTTGCACCGAACCTATGTAGAATGGGATGCATAGACTTCGACAAGTATGCATTAGAGAGTCCGCATATAGATTTTGTGTTGTCTTGACTTGGTTTAATGCATGAGTTTTCCAGTTTTCCTACACTTGACACTTAGACTAGATGCACTTGTTGTTTTCATTTAATGATGTTTTCACGCTTTACATCTTTGTTATTCCTCAGTCATTTATCATTGTGGTTAATAAATGTTGTTGATCACCTTATGTTTTACGATTAAATTATGTTGTTTGTGTTTTATGTCACTCACACCATTTATGGCTGACCCCTTTAGTTTTGGGGGTTAGGGACCATCTCTAGCCTCATGTGTTACAGGTTGTTGCTTAGAGTTGGGAGGCTTGGATGCTTGAGTTAGTTGTGAGATAAACAGATGTAGTAGAGCTTTGTGTAAATTTATGTAAAAAGAAGTATTGTGAAAAGAAAGATGTAATTCAAGATGTTTGTAATTCCGCTGTGTTTGAAAAAGATTGTTGTAATGAAAGTTTGGAATAAAATTATTTGTGTTTTGAGCTATGTGTACTATTACATTGAAGTTGATGTTGGGATTGTGCCACATATTTTCTAAGTTATTATATTAGAAATTCGGGGTGCTACACTTCCAGAAAGGGGAAGCAACAGACGACAGCGTCGGAAGTAGTTCCCACACTTTATGACGAGAGTGACATTTCTGGCAAATGAGATGAGTTTTGTCATTCAGTATTCTCCATAACCATTTACCCAATAATGCTAAATTATGGTTCCTAAGGTTAATGACAGCCATCCCGCCGACCTGCTTGGAAGCACAAACGATCTTCCAATTACAAAGATGGGTGCCAGTTCTATAATGATTCGAACTCGACCAGAAGAAATTCCTTCTAATCTGGTCAATTCTTTTGATCACCCAGGAAGGGACGTAGAAAATGACATCATATATAAAGGAATCGAAGTAAGAACAGAGTTAACCAAGATCAATCTACCCCCTCGAGAAAGGTATCTACCCGACCATACCGCAAGTCTGGATTCAACTTTCTCAATCATAGGTAGCCAATCGGATTTGTGCAATTTCCCCCATCTCGGGGGAATGCCAAGGTACAGTAAAGGAAACGAAGCGTTAGCACAGTTGAAGAATTGAACAATCTCGAGTTGACGATTATTAGAACCACCAAGCCAAAGAACTGAAGTTTTATGAAAATTAATCGATAAGCCTGAAGCTTTCTCGAAAATATAAAGGAGGAGTTTCAGGTTCCAAAGGGTAGAACCATTTGGTTTAGCGAAAATAATCGTGTCATCGGCATATTGTAAATTCAGAACACCACGGAAGCTGTGGGAGCCACCTAAACCTTCGATAACATTAGCGTCCCAAGCGTTGTGCAGAAGTTTGCTAAAAACATCCACAACAAGGGCAAACAGGAGAGAAGAGATCGGATCCCCTTGACTGAGGCCACACTTACACTTGAATTTGTGACCTTAAGTACCATTAATGATGATGGAGGAAGTACCAGCAAAGAGACTGGACTTAATTCAAGCGATCCACCTTTGGACCGAAACCCCGGTGGAGCATAATATCGAAGAAGAAATCCCAACTCACCTTATCATAAGCTTTTTCAAAATCTAATTTTAATAGAATGCCTTCAGAATTGAATCTATGTCATTCTGAAATAATTTCCTCGGCAAAAGCCACACTATCAAGGATACAACGGTCTTTAATGAAACCCGATTGAGCGGGATCAATAAGAGGAGAAATGACTAAACTGAGCTGGGAAGAAAGAACTTTCATAATGATCTTAAAAGTGGAGTTGAGGAGACTAATAGGCCGAAACGAAGAAACCGAGTTAGCACCCAAGACTTTGGGGATTAAAATAATATGAGCATAGTTGATCCGGTCGAAAGAGAAATGACCTTGGTGAAGATCAGAAAACATCTGGAGCAAGTCCTCTTTAAGAAAGTCCCAAAATTTTTGGAAGAAGGACGGAAATCCATCAGGGCCTGGAGCTGAATCGCTCTTTAAAGAGAAAACAGTCGCTCTAATCTCCTCTAAGGAGAAGGGGGCCTCCAGGCAAGACAGATCATGAGACTCGTTACTATAAAGCTAGTCCCAGTCCAGGTGGATGGATCGCTGTTTAGAGCATTCGAGAAGGTTTTTATAGAAACGATGGAAAGTGGAATGAGAATCATGATTAGAAGATAGCTCAATCATGTCCAACCAACCAATCATGATTGGAAGAAAATGGAATGAAAATCATGATGGAAAGTGGAATGAAAATCATGATTGTAAGAAATGGCTTAGTTTTATAATTTTGGAAAAAGTTTTACGACCAACCAAACACTCCCTTTGTGAAGAACAATTTGGCTACGACCACATTACAAATTCTTCTCAATCTCCATCTAGCAGGTTAGAAATTGAAGAATAGTCAATTGTGCATTGAGAAAACAAATAGCCTGAGTATATAGTAGTGGGCTTGAATCAGGTAAGTGTTTTTGGTCCGGTTTGGGCTGACCAAGGCCCAATCACACAGAAAAAGGTCATTACCGTCATTTCATACATCCTTGACCTAATTCAACCTCCAAAAAAGGCAGAAGAAGACTAACTAACCAACCAACTCTTCTTCGAGCTTCTTGATTGCCTATGAGATGAGAGAACAAAGCAGCCTTCCTTTCTCCAAGCTGCTTTAGTAAAAAACTAGGTAGACCTAGGTAGGTTGTAAATGAAATTGAAGTATTGAACAGAGGAAATTAAGGAGGAAATAATGGTCAAATTATATCACCGTTAATAGAGCTGAATGGATAAAATAATTCAGGCAGCCGGCCTCAAAGATTTGAGAATAGAGGTTTTGTTTGAAAGCCTTTGTTGTTGTTGCTGTTGCTGTTGCTTGTGCTATATATGTAGGAGGCTGGGAATAGAGGTTTCCTTGAGTTTCGACTTTCTGAGTATATTTAACACCTTTTGATGCCTTGGGTCCGTTTCTTATGTGTTCGAACTTTTCCAGTACACCAAATGCACCTAGTGTAAGTGTGCCTAAAAATCTTACAAAACATACGTTAAACTAAGTTTTAGTGGAATGTTTGTAATCTGATTAATGTATCAATTTTAGGGTTTTTAGGTGGGCTGATAACTTGCTATCTGCTGTCTAAATATATACAGCATGCATCTCTAATCTCTAATATTATAATGGGAGAAGGGCCTAGTGTCATTTGTAAATGTTTGTCATTTTGTCAACACGTGCAGCGCACGTGTTGGTAGTTTTTTTTTTGTTCTTTTCATTTCTCCTCCCCATTTTCCCCATATGCAACGCACGTGTTGGTAGGTTTTTTTTTGTCCTTTTCATTCCCCTCCCCATTTTCTCCACGTGCAACGCACGTGTATTATACTAGATTTTTTTTGTCCTTTTCATTCCCCTACCCATTTTCCCCACGTGCAACGCACGTGTATAATACTAGTGTATTAATGTATTATGTAGGAAAAGAAACTTTAGAAAGTAGAAATGATGATGATGAAATCATGGTTTCAAGATTTTGTCAGTTCAAAAATGTCAATGCTAAAAAACGAAAGTGTTGAGAAATCGAGTCATATTAAAGCAGCAAAACCCTTAACTATCAATTACATGATCCTTCTTCTAGTATTAGCAACATTCATAATGTTACAATTTGACATTGTGAATTAGACATATGACATTCAATACTCACTGAGCTGGGAGTATTGAATCTGACTCGTGTTTCAGGAAAGAACCTTTATAGGCAGCATATAGATAGTAAGTACTAACAATTTAGGTTAACGGAGATTATACTGTCGAGTTATGAATAACACAACCTTCAGGGCGGGACCATGGTTTCATATATTTGTTAATAATACCAATGGACACCAGTTAGTATCTAATGGGATTTTGCTTCCTTCCTTGCTTCCTTAATTTTTCATTTCAAATTTATGTTGCGCGCATATAGTTTAATACTTCATATAGCATCCTATAGGACATGATTTTTCCCCCGACTTTTCTTTCTTCCTTGTTCTCTTCTGTTTTGCCCAAATGCCTAAGCGACTAGGTGCTAGGCGACCCCTTGGCTACCTCTTGCTAACTACCACACCTTCAACAGCCTTGTCACCAACGTGAGGTATATATTCACTAAATAATCTTTGCACCATGAGGTGGATGTATCCCTTTAAAAATGCACGACAGAGGTATCTCTTCAAGTGATCTGCGTGGAATCATGACAGGCGTATTTGGATGAGTTTCACTGTTTGCCACCATTTTTTAGTCCCAACCTCCTGTATGGAGAGGAAGGGCAAGAACCATTTGCGTTTCCTTTGCCACTTGCACAGAGACCCCACAATTGCAAATTAGAATTAGTGATTGATGAAACTGAGGGAATTCCAAGTAAACGGCCGTAAGCAAAATTATGAACAAAACATGGCATTGTTAACATATAGTCTATCAACAATGCTATGGACACCTGGAAATGCAAAGATCGACTCAACATCTGCCATTAACATGGCTACTATCAACACTGGTACGCATGTTGACGATATCAGAATCAATAATGTTATTCGACTAGACTTTGGGGAATTACTTATTTTTCGTGATATAGCTGTAGGAGCTCAATAAAATTGGATTTAGATTCTTAAAACACCTCCTTGACTCCTTCTAGAGTTGTGATAGTATACTGTTTGAATGCAGAGGCAGAGGTTGCTGTACTCTGCATAACAAAATCCGATGAGGTTCTCAACTACCAGGCCTTCACAAACTCGAAAGGCATCTATACAATTGCTGAGACAATGCCAGAAAGCGAACGCTGGGATTCGTGCCTGGTTAGACCTATCATCGCGCAGCTTCCATGGGCACTGCACCTGGGGAACGGACGCCCATTCTGGTGTCAAGTTCACCTACAACAGCCCTTCTGGACGTTCTCACACAGTCAAGCCATTTCTCTACAAGCCTGCTCCTGCTCCTGCTTATCTCATGTGAGAGCTGGTCGCTCTGTATTATATGATTATAGAAGAATATATAGAAAGTACATTTGAATCAAGAAAACCTAGTGTGTGGAAAGTCTTTTTACTCTCTGTATAAACTTTTTCTGTGTGTAATATGGTTTATCCATAAATCTCGTGCCTTTATATCTGGGTGATTGTTTTTTTTTATCATAAAATGTGGGCCAGATGTTGACTCTTAGTTTGGTGTGCACATAACGTGCTTATAAATACTAATAAGTTTCAATTCAGATGTTCAGATTCTCAGTAATAAATAAATCAATAAGAGAGTCAAAAAAATTCAATAATAAGCAAAAGAAGGAAAGCAATAAAGAAGGATTACAAAATCAAGCAAAATAAGACATTATTCAAAAAGAGCACATGTTGATTAGAACCTAAGAAAGCCAGCAAGATCAATTTGTATACTTCCATATATGTGAGATTTTAATTTTATATGTAATTGATTGATTATTAATTGATTAGTATATGGTAAGAATATAAAGTGGTTTCGTCAGAATCAACACGATTGCGATCGACTGTACCATATTGTCGGTCGACCGCACCACAGTCGACCGCTCATCACAGTTAAAATGATGAGACAGTCGACCATTCATCTTTCAACTTTTCGATTAAAATATGAACGGTCGACTGTCCTTATTTGCGGTCGACCGTGCCTCGTGCAGATTACTCTTTTGAAATGTATCGTTTCTATTTTTGAGAGTTACATTTCCTAGTCTATATATTTGGATGAACCCACTGTGTATTCTTCACTTATTCCTCTGAGAAAAACCTGTTGAACTAGTCAATTCAACAATCAATCCGAGTGTGATATACTTATTTATTTTCTTCAGTCATGATCATTAAAGATCTTGAGTTTTTCTTTTCTTCCACTTCGGTGAGATTGACGGAGCTTGTCTTAGAAGTCATGTAGGTGTAATAGGTCTCTCGGCCTGAATCCGGAAAACACTGTACAAGGGTTTGAGTATAGTGGAACGCTTGTGGCGGAGAATTGCTACAAGTAGGTGGTGTGGACAAGACCTGGGAGTCGAACCACGTTATATCGCTGCGTCACTTGTGCTTGCTGTGTTTGCTTTCTCTATCTCTTCTCATTTACTTTGCAACTTAATTTTATTGTTTTAATTTCTGCACAATTACTCTATTCACCCCCCCTAAGGGTGATTCACAGTGGTATTAGAGCGAGGTGATTACTAAGAGCTTAAAAGCTTAAGCAAAAGGTCCAATGGCCGAAATCCCTTCTCCCGAAAACTTGTACTCATCGGAGCCATTCATCTCCAATGGGACAAGTCTAACACGTTCACCTTATTCTGATGAAAAATGCTATGATGTTTGGAAAGTTTGTATGTCTCACTTTTTGCAGATGCTTGGAGAAGAAGTGTGGAATGTGTGCATAAATAAAATAGATATTCCTGTCAGCGATGGAAAGAAGGCTTTCTTAAAAGCAGACCTAGCACTAAAAACCGCAAACTCGAAAGCTATGAAAGCTCTTTATGCAGGATTGAACAATGAAAAATTAATACAATATGGGAACAACATGCTGAAACGGCATGAGAGAACGACATCTGAGGTAAAAGTAAAAGTTAATTTATGGTTTTATAAGTTTGATGTTTTTTGTATGTTGCCAGGAGAGAACGTAGATCAAATGCTTTCCCGTTTCGATATTATCGCACACGAGCTTGAGAGCTTAGGTAAGGGGTTAGATGATGACCGAATGGTCACAAAACTCATAAGCTGTCTCACGGTGGAATGGGATGTAAAAGCTGCCGCAATAAGGGAAACCCTTGAGAAAAAGGGATTCGATTACTACACCTTCCAAGGAAAATTGAAGACATACGAGATGGAGATGAACGAAACCAAAAGATATAGGCAAAACATCGGGATTGAACCAAAAACCTAAGAGTGGACAATCGCCTTGAAAGTAGAAAAATCTCGATCATCAAAAGCAGTGTCAGGTCGTGAGGAGTCAGATGAAGACATTGCCTTGCTTACTAAGCAATTTCATAAGAATCTTAAACATTAAAAATATGGCAGGTACCAAAGAGAAAAAGAAAATGACAAAGACGACATATGCTACAAATGCAAGAAGCCTGGACACATTCGTGCAAACTGTCCCATCTCACAGGATAGGAACAAGGACTACTACCCCTCCAATCCAGGATTGAGAAAGAAGACGTTGAAGGCAACATGGCTAAACTCAGATTCCAATGAAGATGAGCAAGATCACAACAATGTTGGTTTCATGACTTGTCACGCTCCGCTACCCGAAAATACGGAATACGAGTACGTAACAATGGGCCGGCGAATGACTAACGTCACTCATAAGTTGTTTATTCGATTAACTCAACTATATGATCAATACAGAACAAATACGCAGGCAATAATAATAATCTCATGAACAATAATACTTGGAATGAAGCAATAAAAATATTTAAATACAATAATAATAATTCAACGTCCGGAACAAAATAAAATCCGGGACATAAGCCCAACACAAAAGTAATAATTCTCAATACAATAGTTCAATAAATTAATGAGCAACTAAAAAGCATTAAATCTTCAGAATCTCTGTTCTCCAATTCCAGCAGGCAATTCTCCATCAACACATGTAAACACTTCATCTAAAAAGAGTAGAAAAATTGTCTTTAGAGCAAGTCATGGACAGCAAGTAGAGAAAGCAGGGAACAATGGAATAACGGTATAACAATGATGTCAATGGATTAATAGGAATCAATAACATGGCACGAAAATCAATAATCAATATCATGATAGTCGATACAATAGATATAAACAATGATGCAATATTCGGTAACGGTAATCAATGATTAATAACAGTAACACTTAGCCAATATTCGATATCAATAGAAACAATGAGGAACAATATGCAATGTTGGTGATGTGTCAATCCTTAAGTCTATTATTCATTTTAATCCTAACTAATGCATGTACTACTGTATCCCATACTACAGGTTCGATGCATACAATCAATTTCGTATAGACTTAAGTGGAAGATTCTATAGATCATGTACACGGCACGATATTTGCAGCATTGGTGCACACTGGTTGGCTCAATAACAATAAAACAATACACGATCAATTGGGATACTGTGTCAGTAATCCAACAATAAACCGATAACAATAATATTTGACAACACACAATATTTTGAGAAATAAGGCCCACACTTCGGTGTACAGTCACTATGTCATCAACTATTCAAGTCAATCCTTTAAACCCTAGCTTATTAATTATTTTATTAATGCAACAATACAATATGCAATCTAGAGACATGAGATGAACAATAGTATCAATAGGGGACAATAAGATGGTAACATGAAATAGGACATTAGAAGGGTGACAATGACTCTTTGGGATCATGCAATCAGGGTTGGCATTTGGGTCGAACGGGCCGGGCCGGGCCAAACCCGCCCGGGTTCGATGTTGACTTGGGCGGGTTCGAGCCGGGTTGGTTACTTAACCAAGCCGGGCCGAAAAGTAGAAATGAAGACCCACCCAACTCGTGAACCCTTTCGGGTCCAACCCGGGTCGGTTCGGGTCGGGTCGCGAGCTGGCCCGTTTAGATAGTTTTTTTACCTTAAAAAATAATAATAAAAATAATAAACAGTAAAAATAGTAATAATAATAATAATAATATTGTAAGAGTGAAATTTTCAAAAAAAATGAAATATTATTCATATGATTTCAAGTTATACAAGTTTCACAATTTCTAATAAGAAATAAAGAATTCAGAAATTTGTTTTATAAACATATTTCTTATATACAATTTCAATTTACTTCAATATTTGTAATTTGAAATAACAAGCAAAGATCTAATACAATTTTTTTTAACTATTTACAATTGTCTTCAAGTTGGTGGCCTTCAATTTGTTGTTGTTGACTTGTTGTTGTTCAGTTGTTGGTATTGCCGTATTGAATTCTTCATTTTGGTTATTATTGTTGTTGTTGTTGTTGTTCTTCCGATGAGTTGCTCCCACTTGTGGACGTAGATAATGCTTTCCCTTGTGTCCTATCTTCAGCCTTCAGCCAGTCTTCTGTGCAAACGAGCATCCCAAACGAGTCGGGCTTCAAGCGATTCCTGTAATCAGTTAGAACTCTGCCACTTGAAGAAAATGCACTTTCAGAAGCAACTGTAGAGACAGGAGGAGTTAGTAAATCTTTAGCCATATATTTAAGAATACTATAAGTGTGTTCATGGTATTTCCACCATTGTAAAATATCTAGTGAAGAAGAAGAAGACTCAGAATCTTGTTGGTTATACCAATTTAATTCATTTTGTTGATTAGTCCTAGGTTTTTTGGATTGAATTTGTGCATGTAAATTAAATGTTCTATCACCAAATTTACTCTTACCCTTACCTTTGAAACTACCAGAACAAGAACTAACTACAGAAGTTGTACTACTAGAAGCAAAAGATCTATAATAAGAATCATACAAGTTATTTAATGTAGATTCAAATTTAACTAAGAAAGAAGCGCAATAATTTTTTATTTCTATTTCTACATTTTCTCCAAGTAATGCAAAAAACATTTCAATCAAACTCTTCGTACTTTCTAATTTGATACGATGATCCATAACGGTAGCAACACAAATCAACATAGAAGGAGGATAAAAATACTTCAAAAAAAATTTGTATGCAGGTTTTACAATATCACCAACAAAAGTATCATTTAACATTTCGTTAAATGTTTGCACCATAGTAACTATTGAAATAAAAATGCTACTAAAAGTAGATTCATATGATTTTGAAAATTTTAAAGTTGCGGTTTTAAAAGGTTCTAAAAATTTCAACAAAGATTCGGCATGAAACCAATCGGTGGGAGTCATTTCAAAATTTGGCATATTTTTTTGCGATACAAAAATTATTTACAACTGCTTTATATTCGGTAACAACATGTAGTAAATCAAAATTAGAGTTCCATCGGTGGTTAACTTTCTTTGGAAATCTTCTAAAAGGTACATTTGAAATCATACACCAATTTTTCCATTCTTGAAATACGCTGGGACTTAATGCAATAAAATGTACACAAGTTCTAATTTTAAGTATATATGGATCGGCTATTTTAAATGCATCTTGAACACATAAATTTAAAATATGACATGCACATCTAATATGAAAAATATTGTCAGATGGAGGGTTTAATGCGGATTTTAAAGTAGAAATTGCTGCATTATTTGTTAGATGCATTATCAAAATTAGTACACATAATTTTATCGCGAATATGAAAAATATCACAAATTTCTAAAATACAGTTTGCTATTTCAGCGCCACTATAGGGATAGGGCAACGCGGTAAGTGATATGATTCTTTTTTGAAGAATCCAATCATTGTCGATCCAATGACAGGTTATTCATATCATTAGAATATTGTTGACACTCGTCCAACAATCCGAAGTTAAACTAACTCTACAACTTAAACTCCATAAAATTGCAATCAAAGTGTCCTTCATTTCATTGTACACTTTAAAACAATCCGATTTGCAAGTATTTCTTGAGATTCTTCTAAAATGAGGGTTTAAGGCCGTTTGATTAAAATTTTCCAAGTCCCTACTCTCGGGATAGAAAAATGGTAACTCTTCCTTTATTACTAATCGGGCCAACAAGATCGGGATCATAAGGTTGGCTATCAACTAGACCGGTCCTATGGTTGATTTTTTGTTGGCCGGGTAGGTCAACTAGAAGGTCTTTATGATTATGTTGGATGTGTCTACTAATTGTACCGGTTCCATCACCCCTCTTGAATTTGTATGCCTTAGAACATGTTTTACAAACTTTCAAACCTATACCCGTATTTTCTTCGTTCGGGATAAATTCATAAAATTTATGCCAATCACTACTTTTCCTTCTACTTTTCCTACCACTACGGGGTTGTGTTGTTTCGGTTGGTTGTTGTTGTTCTTCTTATTCTTCTAATTGTATGTCTCCTACAACCTCATCGTTGTACCCCATTGTTGGGTAGGAGGATCATGATACTCTTCGGCGGGCTCACTAATTGGGACAATTTGTGGCCTATGTGAAGTGACGGTGGAATTTTCCCCACTTCGGCTCCGACCGCTACCGCGTGATCTAGACATAATGTAGTAATGTATGTAAAAAAAACTACTCAATGTTGGAGCGATGAGTTATAAAAAAAATCTAGAAAACAAGAGGGTTAAGATAGAGAAGATCAAAAAGCCAACAAAAATTAAATAAGAAGAGAGGATTGAAATTTTGATACCGTTCACCGTGGATACGCGTATATAAAAAACTCGTGAAAATAAGATTAGAAGTAGAAGTAGAAATAAGCGATTCCGGAATTGAAGAGTTGAGGAGAGCTTGAAGGAGAGTTGAAGACTTGATCACTTGGAGTTGGAAGAGAGTTGAAGAGTTGAAGACGTTGAATTTTGATTTTGATACGATCGGAATTTGATCGTGTATATGCCTTTAAGAATTGCTTGTTCAATACTTCAATTGTTCACATATTGCTTAGAAATGAGTTATAATAGTAGAGAGAGTAAGAGAGATTTTTGTGAATTTTTTGGTGGGGTTTGGGGGGGGGGGGTATTTATAGGCTAAAAAAACAAAAAAAAAACCCAAAAAAAACCAAAAAAACGGCAATTAGAGCCGTTGAGGGCTCTCTGGACAACAGTGCCCAACGACACGTTTCGACCCGTTGGACCCACGGGTCAACGGTCGACCCGTGGCGGGTCGAACGTTTGACCCGTTCGGGTCTAACGGTTCGCCACCCGCGGGTCGACCCGCGGGTGGTGAGCGGGTTGGGTTTTTTAAACGGGCTCCCGGACCGGGTTGCGCGAATTAGATCTGTTATTTTCAAGACCCGGGTCGAGCCGTTACTGTTCACAGGTTCGACCCGAACCCATGACACCGTTTCGCGAGCCAGGTTATACGTGCGGGTCGCGGGCGGGTCGGCGGTTGACCCGGCCCACTTGCCATCCCTACATGCAATGCAGCATACATACATTAATTCATGCAATAGTACGATATATGAATAATTAATTCAAGAAAATCTGAAAAGTATAATTCTGGAAATGAATACAGGTCAAAAATAGCATACAAATTTCAGGCAGCAAGCAAGATACAGTTTTTAGGGTATTTTTCATGAAAATAAATTAATTAAACATGATGGGTATCAATTTTTTAGTCAATAAATTGTATAATCGGCATGATGAGTATCAAATCATGATAAATAAAATTATAACAGCTACATATACAAATTTATCATTCAATCATCCATCAAACGATCAAACATCATACAACCTAGCAATTGTCTCTACAATAGATTATTTGTGTGACGATTATATGAACAACCCTATTATCAATTCTATATGCACTCATGAAAGATCCAAACTTTAGAGTCAAAAGTGGCACGATGACAGGAATATTGGGGTTAGCTCGTGTAAACCCTCAATAGACCCAACGAAGAGATGAACAATGGATAATACAATAACATAGAGATCTACTTGCAAGAGTTTCAACAAAACTTGAATTTGATACAATTAACAATTCAAGAGGACGGTGACTTTCCTGTTAGATGACGAAAACGAATACCAAGAATAACGGGATAAGAATCCCGAAGCAACGAACCCACGAACACACAAAAGAACACGTTATTACACGTGCACACAAAGAGAAAAATCAACACAGCAATACAAAGAGACAGCAACAGTAAAGAGGAAGAGCACGGCAATGGCAGAGGGACAAGGGGGTGGTCGGGATCTGGCGGCGAACAGAGGGGAGGGCAAACGGTGGCGTTGCGGGGTTCGTTGAACTGGGCGGTGCGAATGGGGTGAGGGCGGAGCTTCGATTGAAAAGGAGGTCGGGGGCGTTCGGATCTGGGTAGTGCTCGAAGGGGGCGACGGGAGGCGTTGACGGGGAGCATCGACGAGGAGGGCGATGACCAGGGGCTCACAGGAAAATGACCAAAGAAGAGAACAGGGAGATGGGTCAAGGGGCTTGGGCGGGAAATCAATGGAGAAGGGACAGCTGGCGGCGCCGATATAAGGGCGGTGACGAGAGGGGTGGTCGCCGGAGGGTGGCGACGAAATTGAGTGGTCGGAGATGGGGCCAGGGAAGAAGAACAGTGCTAGGTCGGGGTGTTTTGGCGGGAAAACGAACGGGGGAGCGAGAGAACGGGAGGAGAGAGGAAAGAGGAGAGAGAATAAGCAACTAGGGCTTCAAAATTGTGCAACTTTTAGGGTTTGCATTAGGGTTGTATTTATTGGGTACAATTATGGTATTAGGTTGGTGAATTAGGGTCCAATAAAATCGGTTTTGGGTCAAGAACACATGAAATTGGGGTTTAGGGTTCAATTAAGAGATAGATCTAACTCAATAGGGTTCAAATAAAAATACCCACAATAAAAAAAAGAAAAATAGGATTAACAAGAAAATAGTATAATGGTGGGCTATTTATTGGTCTAGGTTAGGGACTATATTGCATAATTTCACAACCTAATAAATCCTCTTTTTAATTTTCCAACCCTACACTTTCCTAACTCCTAAAACCCCCAACTTTCCATCTCCCCAGTCTCCACAACACTAACTCTCATCTCTTCACCTTCTAAAACTCCAAACCGGTCAATTCTCTTCAAAACCAGCACACAATGTGCTGCCTCTCATTTCCGTGGGCCCCCTTGTGGTCAAAACCAAACACCATTTAACATATAGCCCAACTCACTTCTCCACATACAGCAACTCATGCTGTACTTCTCTCATCGTGGGCCCCATTTACCAAATCCACACACATTTTTACACAATTCAATATTACTACCAAACTGAACATGCAAAACACCATTTACATATATTTACCAACTCTTCAACAGCCCATGCTATTATACACAGGGCCCATATCCAAGCACTAGTTAATTTTATTAACCATATCACTATTCATATTATCTATATAATAAAACACAAAGAAAGCTATCGAGTGGCTCTCCTTCAATCCTTCAAAAATTAAAGGTCCAGATCTAGCCTTATCAAACATATTTTCCCCCCAAAAGTTTTCCCAAAACTCAAATTCAAATCTCCCACCCAAAACAACTCTTATATTTATTTAATTTTTTTTTCTCTCTCTCCATCCCTCTTCTATTCAAAAAGTTCAGAAAATAAAAATTTAAAAAAATTTAAAATATTAAAAAACTTAAAAAATTAAAATTTTAAAAAATTTAAAAATAATTCAAAAAAAAATAATAAAAATCATATAATATACTTTTTGCTCTATGTTTGCTACTTCAATTAATTTGCTGAATCTCTAAAACTATTTTATATGATCAAACAAGGTGCACCGTTCCGAAGACGTGCCGTAGGTACATGTCAACGGGCAAACCTAGTAACCTTATACAATTTACCACCAGTCAACTCAATATATATATATATATATATATATATATATATATATATATATATATATATATATATATATATATATATATATATATATATATATATATACTATGTATAATGTTATACTATTTATTATTATATTATTTTGAAAAACTACGGGGTGTCACACGCATTCCAAAATTTATTTTGAAAAATAACAAATATGCTTAAATGCGTGCATCGAAAAAACACGTCCTTTGCACGTATAACATAAAAATACGAAATTTGGTTTTATCGACGGAAAATGTTAAACATGATAAAGATACAATATAAGAAAAAATATGTTTATTAATTTCATATATTTCACGACGTAATTGTTACGTGCGTAGAAAACACGTGCATTATACGTGCAGAAAATTGAAAAGTGCATTTTAATCAAAATAGGAGAAAATGAATTTCCATTTTATAAAAAAAATACATTTAAATACATAAAATAAATAATTTAAACAAATAGAAAATATTGTACGTAGCGGTGGAGACACGTACATCAAAAACCCATAAAAAGCACGTAAAATACAAGATTGAAATATTATATTTTTGTTAACTCAAAATAGGATAAAATCAGTACGGAAAAATGCATAAATAGTCGGTAAATAAAATACGTGGTGAAAATACGTTACAAAATATACGTGCGTAACACACGAGGGCAAAATTGTAATTCCAATTTTGTGGCATGTTACAATAGTTACTCATCCACTAGGGGTGTGCTTCAGAATCAAGTCAGGTTATGATGAGGTACTTTAACATTTTTTTCTCTTCTTTTCTTTTATCTTTCTTCAACTATTTTTGTGAGTAAAGAGTTACGTGAAGTTATTATGCATAGATTTTGTTAAGTTTTAGTTATTCATGGTGAATCTGCCAATAATTATTGAATGATTCATTACTTTCAATGAGCATACTAATCTTTTTGCTCTACGTAAAACATGACATATTTTCCTTGAGTTTTAAATTTAACGTCTTTAAAGAAAACTTGGATTATAAAACTTGGATTATACTTGAGCAGGAGAAAGCAACAGCATATTAGATGACTATTTCATCTAATATATCTTAATTATAGTGTTCTTCTTTATCACTAATTTAGCGAATAATTTCTTACTTTTTTTCTTATTTTGTTATCCATAGCAGCAGATTTCCATAGAGGATGTGTTTAAACAGGTGGAATGTACCCAAGAGGGCCTGTCATCGGTCGTAGGAAGCCGAAGGCTGGAGCAATTTTTTGTCTTTATGTGGAATCCGTTGTCATTGGCGATGGGGGCGGTTGCTACTGCACTTGGGTCTACTGGCCTACTAGTCCAGCACTCACCTCTCAAATCTGGTCATTCTAAAAAATTATTCACCTTGACTTGAGTAAATTTGCATTATACATTAAGTTATGATAAGATTTTGGTTTGTTTTCATAGGTTGTGGTTGGTTACATGGTACTTGGGTCTGTTTATGTGCCTTATGTTACAAATAATGTTTACAAAATTCCTTTTACAAAGAAAGATAGAGAGGCACGGAAAAACCGAGAAGGGAACTGAAGAGGGTAATCCGAAAGAAAAGAAAAAAGGAAAATAAATTAAACAACTTACAATAAGCAAATGAAAAGTACAACTTTAAGGAAGCCGAGGCCTGTGTAGCACACAGTGTCCTTAAAACAGATTTTGCCTCTCTCCGGTTGCTGGAATGAATGGAGGCGTCTGTCTCCCAGGATGCAACGACTTGGAGCGATCCCGTAGGCACCACGTACCACTCCCGAACTGAGTACAAGCGCTTGAACCTATCACCGACTTACCAACAACAGCAGAATGGACGAACAGTACAGAAGAAGAAGAGAAGAGGATCTGGTTTGTGCAGGGAAGAAAGTAAAAGGGGAGCCCTCTATTTATAGAGCCAGGGTTATTCAGTAACGGCAGACAAGGCATTAACAGCCTTCACTGTAACGGCAGACAAGGCATTAACAGCCTTCACTGTAACGGCAGACAAGGCATTAACAGCCTTCACTGTAACGGCAGACAAGGCATTAACAGCCTTCACTGTAACGGCAGACAGTGTATTGAATGCCTTCAGTGTAACGGCAGACAAAATATTAAATACAGCACTGAAAACCGTTTCTGCATTCATTTCAGCCGTTACAAAAAGAAAACTATAGCAAAAAGTGGCTCTGCACGGGGTGGGATCAAATCGGTCCGGCATTCGTGTCCGCAGGTCGTGCGGGCGCACACAAGTCGCATGTAATCCGGTCCGTGATTTGCACCCCCCCCCCCTCCGCGCGCGCGAGAGAGAGCCTTTCTTCTAGCCATCTTACAATGCTTAGAAGGAGATTACTATATATCCTCTTCTATTTCCTTTGTTATTTCCGATATGGGACTATGTTCCCTTAACCCTTTTTCAAGAATAAAAACGTCTCACTTTGAGAGACAATTTCTCATTCACCCCTTAACCGATTTTAGCGAACCAATATATGATTTTGATCTACTCACGAAGGAGAACACAAATCAATCAAGATCTCTCAATAATTCATTGAGGATCTTACTCAAAAAATTGCTCAAAAATCAGTTCGAAAATGGTGTCTAAAACACTCATTTTCTAACAATCCCCACATGAATGAAAATTGACGACCACAGACAGGACAGACTGACATGACAGACTTGGTGATAGAATTCAACGATTGATTTCTGTATAGGATAGGTAGGTGTAACCCTTTGAACCTTCCCTTATGAAAATATGTTTACTTTACTAACTAAACAGTAGACGCGATGTCTTTGAACTGTTCTGCCATTTGTGTAAATGATGACATATCTCACACAGAAATCTTTCTAACGCTTTTTTCAGTTCTCACTGTTATGTTCGTTTTGGCCATGAACATACGCCTGGTTCTGCAAGATTTTAACAGGAATATTGCCCTATATTATTCTCTTGGAAGCGGCCCTTCTTCCATCTTACATAGGTGATTTCTTACTTAAGAGTAACCCGCATTACTCTGCTCGGATATCCGACGCATAAGAATCATTAAAAGCCTAGCTTAACCTGTTACCTTGCGGGTATCACTGTTTCATTATGGGAATGGACATGGAAAAATCCCCACAGTGATCTAACTTGGTCTTTACAATTTAGTTGTCCCTTTGAACCTAGATCTTGGGATCTCCAGTCAACTAGGTTGGGTTTCCATTGTATCGACTTATTCTTTCATGGGCTTTAGTCCCATTCCCCTCGATGATTTATCAACAAACTCTCTGTTTAACCCTTTGGTTAGTGGATCCGCAATGTTATCTTTTGACTTTACATAGTCCACAGAGATAACCCCAGTAGAGAGTAGTTGTCTAATGGTATTATGTCTTCGACGAATATGTCTAGATTTACCATTATACATATTGCTCTGTGCTCTACAAATTGCAGATTGACTATCTGAATGTATGCAGATTGGAGGCACAGGCTTCGTCCACCTTGGAATATCCTCAAGGAAGTGGCGTAACCATTCAGCCTCTTCCCCACATTTATCTAATGCGATAAATTCTGATTCCATCGTGGATTTAGCGATCACTGTTTGTTTCGAGGATTTCCAAGAAACTGCTGCACCACCTAGTGTAAACACATAGCCACTAGTGGATTTTGAATTATCACTCGATATCCTGTTCGCATCACTGTATCCTTCAAGTACAGCCGGGTATCTCGTATAGTGTAGCCCGTAGTTACGAGTAAAACGCAAGTACTTCAGTACTCTTATAATTGCTTGCCAATGCTCGCTTCCAGGATTACTCGTGTATCTGCTTAGTTTACTTACTGCATAGGCTATGTCTGGTCTTGTACAACTCATTAAGTACATTAGACTGCCTATGATTCTAGAGTATTCTACTTGAGAAATACTCTCCCCTTTATTCTTGGATAAATGTAAAGTTAGATCTATTGGAGTTCTCGCAATTCCAGAATTATCTTTATCAAATTTTCCAAGAATATTGTCAACATAATGTGACTGGCTTAAAATAAGCTCGTCTGATGTTCTTGTAATTTTAATTCCCAATATAACATCAGCTAGTCCCATGTCTTTCATGTCAAACCTCGAGTTTAACATGTTTTTAACAGATTTAATTATCTGATCATTGCTTCCAATAATAAGCATGTCATCTACATACAAATATATAATGACATATCCATCTTCTGTGTCTTTGACATATACACATTTATCACATTCATTGATCTTGAAACCATTTGTCATCATGACATTGTCAAATTTTTCATGCCACTGTTTTGGAGCTTGTTTCAAGCCATATAATGACTTCACCAGTTTACACACTTTCTTTTCATGTCCTGGAGCTGAAAAACCCTCAGGTTGTTCCATGTAGATTTCTTCATCTAAATCTCCATTAAGAAAAGCTGTTTTTACATCCATTTGATGTACTTCAAGATTGCGTAGAGCTGTTACGGCAAGTACCATCCTAATGGAATTTATTCTCGTCACAGGAGAATATGTATCAAAGTAATCAAGACCTTCCTTTTGTTTATAACCTTTAATTACAAGTCTTGCCTTGTATTTATCAATTGATCCATCAGGTTTTATTTTTCTCTTGAAGATCCACTTGGAACCTAAAGGTTTACTACCCGGTGGAAGATCCACTAGTTCCCAAGTATGGTTTTGCAAGATAGAATCAATTTCACTCTTGATGGCTTCTTTCCATTGAGGACCATCACTAGAGTTCACCGCTTCCTTGAAGGTTTGGGGTTCTCCTTCAAGCATAAAAGTCAAGAAATCCGGACCAAAAGATTTTTCCGTTCTTGTTCTTTTACTGCGTCGAGGTTCCTCCTCAACTTCTTCATTTTGGTCTTCACTATCTTCACTGATAGTCTCATGTGTTCGTTTGGAGGAACTTGGTTCCTCCTTTGACTTACATGGAAATACATCTTCAAAGAACGATACATTTCTAGATTCTATTATCGTGTTCTTTGATATCTCAGTGATATCGGATTTGTACACCAAGAACCGATAGGCACTACTGTTAAGTGCATAACCAATGAAAATACAATCAACTGTTTTTTGTCCTATTTTCATTTTCTTAGGTGGAGGTACTACCACCTTAGCAAGACATCCCCACATTCGCAAGTAATTGTAGAATGGCTTTCTTCCTTTCCATAATTCATATGGAGTTTTTCCTTCTTTCCTTTTGGGCACCTTATTCAAAAGGTAGTTGGCTGAAAGAATAGCTTCTCCCCACAAGTTTGGTGGTAAACCAGAACTTATTAACATCGCATTCATCATTTCTTTCAATGTACGATTCTTTCTCTCAGCAACACCGTTGGACTGAGGAGAATAAGGCGCTATGGTTTCATGTATAATCCCATGCTTAGCACATGTGTCAGCAAATGGCGATTCATACTCTCCACCTCGGTCGCTTCTTAGCGCCTTAATTTTCTTATTGAGTTGATTTTCAACCTCATTTTTATAGAGAACAAATTTCTCTATAGCTTCATCTTTGCTTTTAAGCAAGTATACATAACAATATTTTGTGCTATCATCTATGAAGGTAATAAAATATTTATTACCACCTCTTGTTTGTATCATTTTCAAATCACAAATATCAGTGTGAATTAGATCAAGTGGTTCGGTGTTTCTTTCAACACTTTTAAATGATGATCTTGTTAGTTTTGCCTCAACACAAGTTTCACATTTATGTTTGGAATCAATTTGGAACGTTGGTATGTGATTCAAGTTAACTAGTCTTCGCAAAGTATCATAATTAACATGTCCTAGTCTACCATGCCATAAATTGGAAGACTCAAGCAAATAAGTAGAAGAGCTAGCTTTATTCATATCTTTGACCATGGTCATTACATTGAGTTTGAACATTCCACCACTCATATATCCTCTACCAACATACATTCTACTTTTAGACAAAACAAATTTGTTCGACTCGAACACTAAACGAAAACCGTGGTTATTAAGCAACGAACCAGATACCAGGTTCTTACGGATTTTAGGAACATATGCAACATTGTTCAGAGTCAGTTCCTTTCCAGAAGTCATCTTCAAGATCACCTTGCCTTGGCCCTTTATTTCTGAAGTAGCCGAGTTCCCCATAAACATTTTCTCCCCATTCTCTAATGGTTCGAAAGTGGAGAACATACTTCTATTGGAGCATACATGTCGAGTAGCTCCAGTGTCAATCCACCATTCCTTCGGGTTTGAACCTAACATATTCACCTCTGATATCACAGCTGAGAGGTTGATATCGGAACCATCTTGAGCAATCCCTTGAATCAAGTTTGCTTCTCTGTTCCTGTTCTTCTTGGGAAGTCTGCATTCAGTGGACTTGTGACCCATTTTGTCACAATTGAAGCACTTGCCTTGAAACTTCGGCTTCTTGGAGATACCTCCCTTAGGCCCCAACTTCGGACCCTTGTTGTTGTGCTTGTTGGAACGTTGTTTATGTTCCATTACATTTGCCTTAGCTGCATGACTGATGAGTCCAACTTTTTCAGATCCCCTATTGTCTTCTTCAATACGAAGCCTGACAATGAGATCTTCAATACCCATTTCTTTTCGCTTATGCTTTAGGTAATTCTTAATGTCTTTCCAACCTTGTGGTAATTTTTCAATTATACAAGCCACTTGGAAACTTTCACTTAAGTTCATACCTTCAGCATGAATCTCATGCAAGATTAGTTGTAGTTCTTGAACTTGACTGATTACTGTTTTAGAATCTACCATTTTATAGTCTAGGAAGCGGCCCACAATGAATTTCTTGGCGCCGGCATCCTCAGTTTTATATTTATGTTCTAGTGATTCCCAAAGTTCTTTAGCTGTTCTTTTGTTAATGTATACATTATACAAAGAGTCGGCTAATCTGTTCATTATGTAATTTCTACACAAGTAATCAGCATTTTTCCAAGCATCCACTGTCACGCCCCGCTTTCCAAAAATAAGGAATACGAGTACATGACAAAAGCCCAGCGAATGACTAACGTCACCCATAAGCTGTTTAATCGATTAACTCAACAACATAAACAATACAAAACATTTGCGCAGGCAATAATAATGATCTCATGAACAAAACTACTTGGAATGAAGCAATATAAATATCCAAATACAATAATAATAATCCAACGTCTGGAAACAATAATAAAAATTCGGGACATAAGCCCAAAATAATAATAATCCCAATCCACAAATAAATACAGGTCTCAGTACATTAAGTCATTTAAAGCGATAAACAATTTAAAAGCAGATCTCTTCAAAATGTTTGTTCTCCATCTCCAGCAGGCAATTCTCCTTCATTACCTGTGAAAACTTCATCTAAAAAGAGAAAATAATTGTCCTTAGAGCAAGTCATGGACAGCAAGTAGAGAAAGCAGAGAACAATAGAATAACGGTATAACAATGAAACAATTGATCAATATGAATCAATAAAATGGGACAAAATCATGATAATCGATACAATTGGTTATAAACAATGGTGCAATATTCGGTAACGGTAATCAATGATCAATAACGGTAATACTCAGCCAATATTCGATATCAATAGGAACAATGATGATCAATATGCAATGTCGGTGTAGTGTGATCCTTAAGTCTATTAATCATTTTAATCCTAACTAATGTAGCACTTCATGCATCCATCCTTTTACTACATGGTTGCTACATACAAACAATTTCGCTTTAGACTTTGTAGTGGGCTCTATAGTTCATGTACTCTTCAACATTAAACATTATTCACCTTTCGGTGTACGGTACGGTCATCGGCAACGATACAATACACGATAGATTGGGTTACGGCCATAACCACAATCATCGATAAAACAATCGCCGGAACATTATTTAGGGAAACACGGGCCCCTCCTCCAAGTACAGTTCCTATATTGTCCACCACTAAAAGTCTACCCTTAAACCCCGGTTTGTTAATTATTTTACCAATGCGACAATACAATATGCAATTAAGGGACAATGGGTGAACAATGGTATCAATAAGGAAACAATAGGTTGATAACATGGATAAGACGGTTAAAATAATGACAATAACTCATTGGGAACATGCAATGCAACATACATTCATTAACTCATGTAATAATACAACCTAGGAACTATTAATCCATTTAAAAGTAGTATCTACAATTCTGGACTGTAAAACACAGCTGCAGTAAAACGGCATATCTCTTGCTATACGACTCGGAATTCGAAAATTCTAGATTCTATTGACATCTAGACATTCGGGGCTACATTTCATATTCAGAAATTATTTTATTTTGAGATCATTTACTGCTTCGAAAATAGCGATCAAGTTCAGGTCAGCAACATGTATAATTCTTAGGGTATTTTTCTTGGGAATAAGATTAGTTAAACATGATGGGTTTCGATTCTATAGTCAACAATTCGTGTAACTAGCATCATAGGTGTCCAAACATGATAAATAAGATTTAGAACACACACATACAAGTCTAACATCAATCAATCATCAAACGATCAAACGACATACTACCTAACAATTGTCACTACAATAAATTATTTGTGTTGTGACTTGTATGAATAACCCTATTAACAATTCTATATGCATTAATTAAAGATCCAAACTTTAGAGTCAAATTGGCACGATGTCAAGAGTATCGGGGTTAGCTCGTGTAAACCCACAATAAACCCAACGAAAGGGATAACAAAGGGAAATACGATAACAAAAGATCTACTTGCAAGAATTTTCAATAAAACTTGAATTTGAAACGAATAGCAATTCAAGTGGACGGTGACTTGCCTGTTAACTGGTGAACGAATAGCAATAAAAAATGGAATATGAATCCCGAAGCAACGAACTCAAATCCGCAACAACATGATCCCACGACACACCATAACACGTGCGATATACGTGCTCCAATATCCAATCCACAGCACAAAAGTCAAAAGAGACAGCAGCATCAACAGAAAGGGGGACTAGCGGTGGTGTCGCTGGCGAGATCGACTGGCGGCGGACTGGGCGACGGTGGTCGGCGTCGCAGGCGACGGCGCGACGAAGACGGCGTCGAGCAGAACAGGGGCAGCGTCGGCGATCGGAAGAGGGAACAAGGGGGAAACAATGGGTTTTTGGTTCTGTGGTGCTGTCGACGAGTGGAAGAGGAGAGGGGAGATCGGGGGGTTGTGCTGGCGGTGATTGGCGGCGAAGGGGGCCGGAGATTGGGTCGGGGAAGATGACGGGAAGGTTTTCGATGGGTGATTGGGTTCTGGGTTTCGGCCGTTGTGGTCGAAAGGGAAAGGGGGAGGAGCAGGGGGTCGGGGAGAGGGTTTTGCGTTGATGGTGGCGCCGACTGGAGGAGGATGGCGACGGGTGGGGGTCGCCGGAGGTGGAGGAGTCGCCGGAAGTGGCTGGGGAAGGAGAACAGTAATGGGTTTGGTTGGGGAAAGAGAAACGGGAGGAGAGAGAATAGGCGGCTAGGTTTCGATTTGCGTGCAGAAATTAAGGTTACAGTAGAGTTGTATTTATAGGGTACAATTAGGGTTCAATTAGGAGATAGATCAAAATCAACACGGTTCAAATAAAAATACCCATAATTCAAATGAACAAAATCCACAATATAGATAACTCAATAAAAGAAAAAGATAGTTCATGAACGAAAATTCCAACCCAATTAGATAAATAAATAACACAATTGAAATAATAAGAATTTAAAATAAAATGTAACTCGCCAAGAAAATCAGATCGGGTATACAAGTAAAATATTTCGATGGATGAATTTTTAATTAAAGCATTCAAGAAATAACAATTAGTAATTAAAATCATCATAATAATAACATTCAGGTTTAACAACTTTATTAAAATACTCTAATAATAATATACATGATTTGGGCTGAAATACAATTGACCGATAAATTAAGATTTTAAATACGCCCTACTCGAAATAATAATAGTATTTTCGATTGGAAAAATATCTAAATAGAGAATCTCAAAACAAATTCGACACAAAATAAATTTATAAATGATTAAAATACTGAAAATATTTGGAAAATAAGTATTTACGGAAATAAGGGTTACATCCACAATGGCAATGACTTAGGGATCTTGCTCATCTTTCTTGAGATCTGGAGCATCTTCGTTCAAGAACCTTGCAAGATTCAGTGTGGTCAGATAGAACATTATCTTCTGTTGCCACCTCTTAAAGTTCTGCCCGTTGAACTTCTCAGGTTTCTCCCCATGGGAGACTGAGACAGGTACAACGGTGGGCATTGGCACTCGTGCCGCAGCAGCAATCGGTTCTTGCGTTGTATCAACAACCGGCACAGAGACCGTTTCAGACACAACAGCATTGTCCAATGCAGTAGTCATTGTGAATCTGAAATTTACACAACACGAGTGTAAGTTTTCCAGATAAAAGAAATAAAAAGAAAACCCGTGCCTCAAAATCGAAAATGAAAGAAATCGGAAATCTGTTTTAAGTTTGTTACAAATAATGTTTACAAAATTCCTTTTACAAAGAAAGATAGAGAGGCACGGAAAAACCGAGAAGGGAACAGAAGAGGGTAATCCGAAAGAAAAGAAAAAAGGAAAATAAATTAAACAACTTACAATAAGCAAATGAAAAGTACAACTTTAAGGAAGCCGAGGCCTGTGTAGCACACAGTGTCCTTAAAACAGATTTCGCCTCTTTCCGGTTGCAGGAATGAATGGAGGCGTCTGTCTCCCAGGATGCAACGACTTGGAGCGATCCCGTAGGCACCACGTACCACTCCCGAACTGAGTACAGGCGCTTGAACCTATCACCGACTTACCAACAACAGCAGATGGACGAACAGTACAGAAGAAGAAGAGAAGAGGATCTGGTTTGTGCAGGGAAGAAAGTAAAAGGGGAGCCCTCTATTTATAGAGCCAGGGTTATTCAATAACGGCAGACAAGGCATTAACAGCCTTCACTGTAACGGCAGACAAGGCATTAACAGCCTTCATTGTAACGGCAGACAAGGCATTAACAGCCTTCACTGTAACGGCAGACAAGGCATTAACAGCCTTCACTGTAACGGCAGACAGTGTATTGAATGCCTTCAGTGTAACGGCAGACAAAATATTAAATACAGCACTGAAAACCGTTTCTGCATTCATTTCAGCCGTTACAAAAGGAAAACTGTAGCAAAAAGTGGCTCTGCGCGGGGTGAGATCAAATCGGTCCGGCATTCGTGTCCGTAGGTCGTGCGGGCGCACACAAGTCGCATGTAATCCGGTCCGTGATTTGCACCCCCTCCCCCCCCCCCCCCGCACGCGCGAGAGAGAGCCTCTCTTCTAGCCATCTTACAATGCTTAGAAGGAGATTACTATATATCCTCTTCTATTTCCTTTGTTATTTCCGATGTGGGACTATGTTCCCTTAACCCTTTTTCAAGAATGAAAACGTCTCACTTTGAGAGACAATTTCTCATTCACCCCTTAACCGATTTTAGCGAACCAATATATGATTTTGATCTACTCACGAAGGAGAACACAAATCAATCAAGATCTCTCAATAATTCATTGAGGATCTTACTCAAAAAATTGCTCAAAAATCGGTTCGAAAATGGTGTCTAAAACACTCATTTTCTAACACCTTACATTTGGTCAGATTGGATTCAAGGGAAGGACTGAGAAGTACTTTTGAGAACATTTGTTGTCGAGACTGTGTATTCTAATCTTGTGTATAGTAGGAGATTAAACTCAATATCTCCATTTTCTTTAATTAATCTCAAGTGCAATTCCATTATGGGTTTTCATTACTTTTTCTAATATATAATGACATGAAATGAGCAGTAGTCCTTGTTCATTTCATCAACTGTGTGACTAAAACAACGAAAATTGAGAGTGTGAAAGGAGAAGATAGGCAAATTCACCCAGCTTTCCACCAGAGATCTTCCTCCAAGGCTCAGCCCACTGGGAGAGTCTCTCATCGACCCATGATGAAAAAAGGCAGTGGGAGAGTCTCTCATTCCAGTGTGTTGAGAGAGAGAGAGGTGGAGTTTCGATTAATAGGGAAGAGAGTAGAGGGGGAGTTTTGATTTACAGATTCGCGAATTAAAGAGCTTCGATTTGGGGGCTAGGGTTCCAAATCGGGAAGTGGAGAGAGGGAACAAGGAGCTAGGGTTTATGGGTTCGAAGCTCGTAGCGAGAGGGCATCGACTGAGGAACATATCCCGATGAAGAGAGTTCCGGCGATAATTTTGATGAACCGTTGTGAGGTAAAAATTTCAATGGGGTAAAGTATTTGAATTTTGTAGACTACCAATACAAGTCTTCTTTTTTTGTTTGAATTACAATAAATCTTGTAGGTATTTATAGAAGGAAGCTCAATTGTCTCTTGTTGCGGCATATTCTTAATTCCAACTGTTGTTTTATATTTGTATGTAATTGGTTAATATATGTACTCGGGTACGAATGTTGATGGATGTGTGGATGTAGTCTGTTTTTTGATAATGTTTTAGTCGTTTTAATTGATATTCATTATGTTTTTTTTATTGGTTGTTGATTGATGAGCCTTAATATGTTCTTGTCGGAACAGTACGAGTATTGTGAATGTTGAATGAAATTGGGTATCAGTTTTTTTTGTTGTGGTACCAGTTTGTTTTGGTATCAGTTTTTTTTTAAAATCTTTCTTATGTAAACAATTTATTAACGTAGGCCGTTATTACGAATTTTTTTTTGTTTCTGTTGACTTGCTCTCTGTCTTGAGAGGAGATTCACATGGTTTTGTACATAAAAAATTTATTAACTTAGGCCGTTGTTTCCAAAATGTCCTAGGTTGTTATCAAATTGTTTGGTTTTTGTTGAATGGGCACTCTGACTTGACAGGAGATTCACATTGTCTTTTATATTAAAAATTTATTAACTTAGGCCTAAGACGTGATTTTTTTTTTAAAATCTTTTAACTTAGGTCGTTGACACGAATTTTATTTAATTTTACCAAATTTATTTTTTTAAAAATTTACCGACATGTGTATTCATTTTTTTGTGGTAAAGTCTAGTGGTCAAGTCAACCAGGTTTTTGGGGAATTTATTTAAAATTGTAAATCTTGTGAAATCTCTTATGTATGGGATGAACATATCTATTGGGATCATGTGTAACGTAAGGAATAGTCTTGTTCTGAAAAAATTTGAATTATTTTTAAATATGTTGTATTATATTCATCTGATCCTTATTCTATTCCCAACCATTATCGTTCCATATTCAGACAATTGATTCGAATAAGTTCCAATGTATTATCCAATAGATTGAATCGTTTGTATAGACATTATCCCTAACCCTACACTAACTCTCCATAACCTTACCCTAACCCTCCTTAACTTAGGCCGTTGAACAACGACCTATGTTTTGATTGTTTTTTCTTCTTCTTCTCGGACATGGACAACATTTTTTTTTTAATTTAATTTTTTTGGATTGGTATGTGTATTCGTTTTTGGGTAGTAAAGTCTAGTGGTAAAGTCAACCAAACTTTTGGGGAATTTATTTTATATTTGTATGGTATGTCTATTCGTTTTTAAATATGTTAGGATAGGCTTACATTATGGGTTATGGTTACGACTACACTTTACTACCCAAAAACGAATACCCAAGTAGGAAAAAAAATTAAAAAATAAATTCTTAAAGTGGTACATACCCTTAGATACAATGTTGGGAGAAACAACTTTACAGTTAGAATAAATGGCTAACATGAGGTTAGGGTCAAAGTAGGTTAAGGGTTAGTGAGGGTCAGGGTTAGGGTAGGGTAAGGGTTAGGGTTATGTTAGGGTAAGGTTATGGTTATTGGATAAATAATTTTTTTAATTTTTTGAAAAATTCTTTTGTTTCAAAACCTTGGCAACCTCCTCTCATGTCAGAGAGCAAGTGCACATTTTTCAAAAAATTTCATCAGCAACAGCCTTAGTTAATGAAAAAAATAAAAGGCAATCTCCTCTCAAGTCAGAGAACAAGTGCACATTTTACAAAAATTTCATATCAACTTAGGTCGTTGTTGGAAACAACGGGCTAAAGTTAATTAAAAAAAACAAAAAAACCTTGGCAATCACCTCTCAAGTCCGAGAGCAAGTGCACATTTTTTAAAAAATTTCATATCAACTTAGGCCGTTGTGTCCAACAACGGCCTTAGTTAATGAAAAAAACAAAAAAAAACAAAAAAAACAAAAAAAAAACAAAAAACAAAAAAAAACAAAGGCAATCTCCTCTCAAGTCAGAGAGAAAGTGTACATTTTACAAAAAAATCATATCAACTTAGGCCGTTGTTGGAAACAACGACCTAAGTAAATGAAAATAAAAAACAAAAAAACCTTGGCAATCTCCTCTCAAGTCAGAGAGCAAGTGCACATTTTTCAAAAAATTCATATCAACAACGGCCTTAGTTAATGAAAAAACAAAAACAAAAAAAAACAAAAGGCAATTTCCTCTCAAGTCAGAGAGCAAGTGCACATTTTACAAAAAATTTCATATCAACTTAGGTCGGGTTCAACGGCCTAAGTTAATGAAAACAGAAAAACAAAAAAACCTTGGCAATATCCTCTCAAGTCAGAGAGCAAGTGCACATTTTTCAAAGCCATGTGATATCAACGTAGGCCGTTGTTTTGTTAATGGAAAAAAAAAACAAAAAAACATGGTAATCGCAGCTCAAGTCAGAGAGCATACATGCAACAAAATCCACAAGTCAGAGAGCAAGTGATTCAGAGAGCATATATTCAGCCGCAAGATAAGATGCTTCACATCGTATCCCATACATGCAACAAAATCCACAACATTAACGATAATTCGCTAACAAAAAAATCTTCACAATCACTTTGGGGAAACATAACAACTAACAACAATAACATATGAACATCAATAATAGAAACAATTTGCAATAATCCACTAACATTAAAAACATTAACATTTCCATTCTATACAATAATAACAAGTTTCACATTGGACACGAATTAGAAGACACTAAAACTACCCAAGTGTGTAGTGTTGTGGCGCTCGCCTCTTCTGAATAGGTTGTCGCCGAGTACGCCTTACTTGGGTAACTTCTTGTGAATGACTGATACCTTCTTCTTCTAGAAATTCTTGCTCTTCTTCTTGTTGCTCTTCTTGTTGTGGTGGAGGTTGGTGTAACCGTTGTTGCCCCGAGCGAGATGACCTACTAATCACGCTCTTATGGCGCTGTGAACGTACATTCGTATTTAAATAACGATTCAGTCGCTTGCCATCTCCTACTTCTTCTAGTGATCCCCGACATGAAGTAAGCATCTTCCGAGCAAAAGCTTTCATGTTCGTGTCGGCATTGCTCTTAAGTACCTCTGCACATTCCTTTGCAATATTCCATGTATTTTCAATCTATAACAAAGATGAAAATATAGTATCACAATTCCATAATGAAATCATAAATTTAAAAACAGTTAATGATGATACCCAAAAAAATATTTGATAACATATTTGACTTACCAAAATCCGATATGATGATGCCTTCAGTTGGTACATGGGTTGTGCCATAGAATATGCCGGTTGTGGTTCTCTCTCTTTCTCTCTCTCTCTCCGGAATTTGTACTTGAATGCCAACTGGTACTTCGCTTTCGCAGATATGCACAAACGTATTATTTCCTGGTACCAAGTCATGTACGATAGGATTGAAGTGCCACCGTACGGCTGGACATCATCCATAACCTTTTCAAACCTTTGCTCATTCCACATTGCTACATAACTACGGTGGAAATCTACCCAGTCAGGTTGGGCATACGACCGATACCTTTAATGGCGTGTAACTCAGTGTCGTACTCCCTTGGTCAGGGAATACAGGGCTCCAGCCCAAATTGACAAAGGACTCTATCCAGCCAATGATGTTCCACCGTATCAAAGTTGATGAGTGCTACCAGCGTCAACCACAGCTGCGAACCAGCCGTACACGCTGGTGGAATTCTTTCCATGCGCTCGGGGGTATATGACTCCTAAATTACCAATTCATTTCGTAGTTGATCGAGCTCGTCCCTGTAGTATGTTAGAACCCCTTTTGGGTATCTTTTGCAGCTTCACCTACAGGCCTAATACACACCTAAAGGTGGTCGCATCTCAACTATGGGTGCAGGGGCCACCCAACCCTCCGTGGGTCTAGTAATATGGGGACGACCCAAGTTTATTTGTTCCCATGCCCAAATCTGAAGCAACACCATCAGCCCAGTCATCTCAAATCCATCGAGAGCAACTGCACACAATGTCCTGTACAGGGTGGCTAATCTACAACTTCCCCAACTATACCGGTCGGCTAAGCTTAGGTCGGCGAGCAATCGTAGATACATAAGTGGGATGGTATCTCCGCTGGAGTTAGGCAAGATAACCCCTCCTGCATGGTTAGAATATAGGCCCTAGTGTAGCACTACACTTCGTAGTCGCTCGATTCATCATTCAACGTCCCTTCAAACCTTTCCTTCAACCATGTCATTGGGATTGATGGTCCCACAAAAATACCCTTATCATCTTCTTCATCATCACCAAACTCTGTGCCAAGAAGCTCATTACACAACTATATTTTATCGAAATTCATAGTACCCGTCACGGCCATCCCATCTATTGGAAGATCGGAATTCACGGTGATATCTTGCAATGTCATCATCACCTACCCCACCAATAGATGAAAACTATGTCTTTGGCCTCCATCGCTCGACGAGGGCTGCAAGAAGTGCTCAGCCTAGTTTTACCTTACCCATCAAACCAACTCTGTAAAAATCGGCTTGGACAAGGTACTCATGGGTACGCGGGTGCATCGTCAATGTCTCATACGTACGGAAGTGACAATTTCACGTCGTCCCTCTTCACACTTCCTCAAATTTGTGACGGTCTTGCAAAGTGAGTATGTGTGACTTTAAAGGTCCTCGACTGCGATATTCACCCGAAGACGACACACCAACCTACACCAACTTTAAAAAATTTATTAGTGTACATAAAATATTACGTATTCAAAATTCACAATGAAAACGAATAATTCACTTACTCCTGTAGAGTGTTCGCCCCTACCACTACCAGAAAGTCTTTCAGTTCTCCTCGTTCTAACCATTTCTCTATTAAAAAAATATAACAACCGGTCAATACACTATTCATATATGTATAGATACAAAAGAAAATACGTAAGAAAACCTCACAAACAACAACCCAAAAATACGAAATTTTGTGAGTAGGTCGGACTCACCAAACACAAGTCAACTCAACTTGTAGATGCAAGTTTCGACTCACGGTTTGCAAGATATGACAATGTTTTGCTTTCACTCATAGAAAATGACTGAAAAGCCATTTATAGCCGTATCATGCAAAACGTGAGTCGAAAGTTGCTTCTACAAGTTGCGTTGGTTTGTGTGTGTGCATTCCGACCTACTCACAAAATTTTGTATTTTTGGATTGTTGTTTGTGAGGTATTCTAGTGAAAACTAACTCAAAAATTTTCAAAGTATATTGATTTACGAAAAAAGATACGAGAGAAAATCGCACAAATGGCATTAAAAAATTCTGAAATTTTGTGAGTAGGTGGAACTCACCACACACAAGCCAACACAACTTGTTGAAGCGAGAAACGACTCACAGTTTGCAACATAAGGCAATGTATCCCTTACACTCATAGAAAATGAGTGAAAAGCGATACATTGCTGTATCATGCATACCGTGAGTCGAAACTCACTTCTACAAGTTGTGTTGGCTTGTATTTAGTGAGTCCGACCTACTAGCAAAATTTTGTATTTTTTGAATGTCATTTGTGCGGTTTTCTAGTGAAAAGTCACTCAATAAATATCAAAGTATAATTGTTGTTGTTGTTTGAGATACGGTAGAAAACCGCATAAACGAGATCAAAAAGTTCCAAAACTTTACGAGTAGTTCGGACGCACCACGCACGTTCCACCGCAACTTTTACAAGCGAGTTTAAACAAACGATTTGCAATATACGGCAATGTACCGCTTTCACTCACGAAAAAGAGTCAAAAGCGATACACGGCCGTATATCGCAAACCGTGAATCCAAACACACTTCTACAATTTTTTTAGGCTTGTGCGTGGTGAGTCTGACCTACTCCCAAAATTTCGGGATTTTTAGATCTCATTTGTGCGCTATTACTAATAACGAACAACAACAACTAATACTACATCTACATCTACAATCACAACTACACATAATACACATCGTGAAACTTACCTATAATTTGCTACGCATAATATAAAAATTGTACACTCAAACATTGAATAAAAAATTTTAATCAATTAACATAGCTAGATCTACTAAAGTAGAAAAAAGTTAATACATTTCACAATGTGGATTTTCGAAAAATATATAGAGGAGGTGCTTGCGCGCCGCTATAGACAAAGAAAGGGGAGTAGTGTTCGAGTAATTTCATTAGGATTAGGGTTTTAAGGTTTGGGAGATTTCGTATGAGTTAAGATTTTTTTGGATTCAGGATCTTCAAAGAAGATAGCAAGAGTGTGAGAAGAGGGAGAGAGTGAGTGAGGAGCAACAAGCAAGCGAGAGAGAGAGAGAGAGAGCTAGGGTTTTCAGTTTGGGTTCGGGAACGACCGAGAGAGAGAGAGAGAGAGAGAGAGAGAGAGCAAAGGAAGGAAGAGAGTTAGAAATGGACACTAGTGAAGGAAAGAAATTTGTACAAGTGTTTTAACAAAACTTACATAACGTTGGTTGTTGTTGGAAACAACAGCCAAAGTTCAAAAATTTTAATTTGAACTTAGGCCGTTGTTAGAAGCTTAAGGTGATGGAGGGGGTGATGGGCGGGGCTAATCTGAGTTGTTGGATCACGATCGACTTGATCCAGCGGCTCATTGCTTAGTTCGCAGGGGGTCGATGCAAACAGACCTGTTTCCAACTGAGCAATCCCTATATATATATATATATATATATATATATATAGAAATCATCCATTGTGCACCACCCCTTCGTGTGCACTCATGTGCACTCGGCCTTCCGGCCTTCGCATCGACGATCCGAACCGTTCACATTGATCAACACATCTAAATTAGTCTAAATATGTAAAATCATGTCATTTGAAATTCATTTGCCCATCCATCATGTTACTATAAAAAATAATGATTTTCAGCCATACAATTTTGTAACACTTCAATGGATTGGCAAATGAAATTCAAATGATTTGATTTTACATACTTAGACTAATTTAGATGTGTAGATCAATGTGAACGATTCGGATCGTCGATACGAAGGCGGAAAGACCGAGTGCACACGCTATTCGGATGTCAAACTATATATATATATATATATATATATATATACTAGGTTTGCCCGTTGACACATGCCTACGTCACGTCTTCGGAACGGTGCACCTTGTTTGATCATATAAAATAGTTTTGGAGGTCCAGCAAATTAATTGAAGTAGGAAACGTAAAGCAAAAAATATATTATATGTTTTTTTTGATTTTTTAAATTATTTTTTAAGTTTTTAAATATTAAACTTTTTTTTTTTTTAATTTTTAAAATTTTTTAAACCTTTTATTTTCTTAATTTTTTGAATAGAAGAGGGATGGAGAGAAAGAAAGAGACAGAGAAAGAGAGAGAAATAAAAAAATATAGGAGTTGTTTTGGGTGGGGATTTGACTTTGAGTTTTGGGGGGAACTTTTGGAGGAAAAATATGTTTTATAAGGTTAGATCTGGGCCTTTGATTTTTGGGGGGATTGAAGGAGAGCCACGTGATAGCTTTCTTTGTGTTTTATTATATAGATATATATATAGTTTGAGACTTGTGAGTAGAATGGAGAAGATAAGTCTATTGTTTGTGTCTGAATAAACAGCTATCTAGTCTCGAACTTGAGACCTCCATTCACTCATCTCAAACTCCTAAGTCCTAACTGTTAGCTAAATCTAGGTACATCTCTATAAAACACAATACAATTTGAAAAAAAAAAGCTATTATGTGGCTCCCCTTCAATTGAAACAAAATCAAAGGTCCAGATTCACTCTCCCAAAACATATTTTTCCTCCAAAAGTTTTCCCCCCAAAACCATAAGTTTTTTTCCCCAAAACTAAAAAAAGTTATTACTTTATTACTATATCTCTATTCTCTCTTCACTTTTTCATATTTCTCTCATTCTCTCTCATTCTCTCTTTCTCTCTCTATTTACAAAGAAATTTAAGTTTTTAGATTTCAAGTTTGCAAATTGTTAGATTTTTTATTCTTTTTTTTATTTCTCATGTTACATTGCAAATAGCAAATATTTCCTCAACAGTTAAATTTTTTCATTTTCCACCCTCAAAGTTCTAAGATGTTGGATTTTACACCCCATTTATAATTATTTTTCAACATATGCTACTGATAACATGTACTTTTATTTACAACTAATTATTGTCATACTATTCAAACTTGAGCTACATAATTATTGTTTTACTATTTACAAGGTTTTTCATATGTAGTATCGTTCCGAAGAAGTGCCATAGGCACGTGTGTCCATGGGCAAATTTAGTTTATATATAATAATACACAAAGAAAGCTATTAAGTGGCTCTCCTTCAATCCACAAAAAATTAAAGGCCCAGATCTGACCTCACAAAACACATTTTCCCCCCAAAAGTTCCCCCCCCCCCCCCTCAAAAAAAAAAACTCAAATTCAAATCCCCCCACCCAAAACAACTCCTTTATTTATTTAACTATTTCTCTCTCTCTCTCTCTCTCTCTCTCTCTCTCTCTCTCTCTCTCCTATTCAAAAAATTAAGAAAACAAAAAATTTTAAAATTTTAAAAAAATTTACAAAAACTTAAAAACTAACAAAATTAAAAATTTAAAAACATTAAAAATAATTCCAAAAAAATCAAAAAATGTAAAACTTATAAAAAATTATATTAAAAAATCAAATATTTTGAAAAAATTAATAAAATAAAAAATTAATTATTTTTTTAAAAAATTAAATCATTTCTTAAAAAACTAAAAATTTAAAAAAAATATAATTTTTAATTTTTAAATTTTTTTTTTTATAATTTTAGATTTTGAAGTTTTGCAAGTTTTGCAAATTTTTAAAATTTTGAAAATTTGAAAATCTCAAAGAAAATCCAAATCCATATCCAATGTCGAACCCCAATCAAGAGGTCGTCGCCGATATCTGATCCACTGCTGATTCCGTATCGGTGACTCCTGTAGAACCCCGTATTTTCAAATATTAGTTTAATTGTTTGAAAATGAATTTAAATGACTTTGAGGATCTAATTAATATTTTCTAAAAGAATTATCTTTTGTACACGTGCAAAACACGTGCAAATGACTTTTGAGAAGTTTGAAAATTTAGTTTTCTTTAAGAAAAATCATTATTTAATATTTAGAATTTATTTGGTATTTTTCCAGATTTTTCCGAATTTAATTGGAACTATTTGCAAATTTTGAGAAAAGAAGGACCTTTTTGCAAATTTGACATTTTTAAGGGTTAAAGTGCAAATTGTATTTTCTGGGCATTCCGATCAGTATTGGCTGAGATTTAGAAGTATATTTTCTTTTAAATCCTAATTTAAACGAATTTTGATTGAATTTCCAAGATTAACCTATATATGTAAATTGTATTTTTGGAAGGGTTTATTTTGCAAAATGCGGGTAGAAACCCTAAAGCTATTCCCGGATATTTAAGGGATTTTTCTTTCAGCCATCATTGTTAAAAATACACAGATTTTGAGATTTATTTTGAGGAGCAAGGAGAATTTTGGATCTAGCAAAGAGGAGAGCTTTTTGGTGGATATTCTCAATTCAAGGTGAGTGATATGAAATTGTTTTGCTTTGATTTTGTGAATGACATTGCTTTGCTTGTTTAGTTGCATGAATATATGAATCTTGTATTGTGGTATGAATGTATGTGGACGATTATTATGATTAATTGGCATGATTATCATTTAGTATTTTGCATGAGATGATGCAAAGGTTGTTGTCCTTTGTACCACGTTAGCGGGATCTAAAATATTGAGTAGATCTTGGTTTAGGAGATTATATTGCTAGAAAGCATGTTAAGAATTGATCATGGTTGTGATCGGATGATGAACATCTGGATCTTGAGTTTACAATCAGATTTATGCTATGAGTTGTGAAAGGAATTTAGTATTGAGAAACCCTAATGAAAGAATTAGGAATTTAGTATTGAGAATTGAGTTTTGAGATATTAGATGATTGAGTATGGTATCCATAATGAAGATTATTTGAGATTTGTCATTTTGCCTGTATACAAACTATTTTCATAAACAATGAATCTTTAGAAAACTCCAGTTTTGATTTTGGTATTTAGACCTAAAATATGAAAACTGTAGGCCGACAGTCGACTGGCCTACTATGCAATCGACTGGTACGACCCTACTGTTGTACCTTCAGTCCTTGAAAAGTCGTTCTGGACAGTCGACTTAGCTCTTAGCAGTCGACTGGTCCACTGAGAAATATTTTTTGTAAAATTGTTCTGGACAGTCGACCTAGACTGCTGTCAGTCGACTGGTCTGCTGAGAGATTATTTTTATAAAATTGTCCAGTCCCTTCGGGACAGTCGACCGACTCTCTTTTAAGTCGACTGATATGACTTAGTATATTTTTGTGAAATTTTGGATATTTGTCCTCTGGACAGTCGACTTACAACAGTATAAGTCGACTGGTACTGAAGGGTCTTTGTGAACTTTAGTGTTACTTCGAATGATTGATTTTGAGATATTCAGTTAAGTGTTTGATTTTGAGATATTCAGTTGAGCCACTTTGTTTAGTGGAATTTGTTTAGACCTTTGAGTTTGAGTCTCTAGAGGTGGGTGACCCTAGTATACCGGTGTTGAGATATTTTGTTGAGGCCCGTTGAGGCATTTTCAGTTATTCAGTTTTGAGTTTAGGCCGGTGGGGTACATCACTCTAGGAGATTTGTTGAGTAATTTAAATACCCAAATATAATAAGGACATGCATTAGTAGTGTTATGACGAATGGGAACATGAGTTATGCACCTCAGTATGACTTTAGATGAGAGATTTAATCTCCTGAATTATCCAAGTGATTTACTTGAGATGTGGGACTTATCTCCGGAATTATCCAGGTAGATTACCTGCGATGTGAGATATTTCTCCGGAATGATCCAGGTAGTTATTTGCGATGTGGGATTGATCTCCGGAATGATCAAGGTCGAGGTGACGCACATGGGGTATTCATGTGATGATGTGTCTATGTTTAGGTGTGGGATGATCTTCGGAATTATCTGGGTAAGTTACCTGAGATGTGGGATCTATCTTCGGAATCATCAAGCATGGGATAATTCTCATAGTTTATCTTTGTCTCTTAGTAGTCATCATTGTCAGCATATAGTAATTGTGTTTTCTTGACTCATTTTTATGCATTTGGATTTCCAGTTTTCCACACTTGACATTGGTTTTCGTATCACCTGTTGTTACACTTCTCGTTACTTCATATTTGTATATATTTGGTTTACTACCTGTTGTTTGAGAATATTATGATTTATGTTCATTTATGTTGTTTGTTTGATTTTATGTCACTCACACCATTTATGGCTGATCCCGTTAGTTTTGGTGGTTAAGGATCACCTCTAGCCTCATATGTTGCAGGTTGTTGCTTAGAGTTGGAGGTTGGATGCTTGAGATGGTTTTTGAGACAAGTTGATTCATAAGTGTTTTGTGTAAATTTGTAAAGACATATTTGAGATAATTTTGAGTTGTAAATAAAATAAATTCATGAGTTGAGATGTTTGATATTCCGCTGTGTTTGAGAAAGTTTGTTGTAATAAAAATTGAAAATTTTAGTGGTGTTGGATGTGTTTAATGTTACAATTGAAGTGGATTGCTGGGAATGTGCCACGTATGTTCTAAGTTCTCATATTAGAATTTCGGGGCGCTACAGAATTGGTATCAGAGCTCACTTCAATGGTAATAATAGACATAGTATGAAAACCAACCAAGGTGTGGACATCAGAGTGTGAGTATCACATAGAGTTAGAAACATGATGTTTGGTTTGGGGTATGGTTATGGTTTTGCCATAGGATATTGATTTGAGTATGAATTATGTGTGATGCTCTAACTTTTCCCTTGTTTTGCAGTATTCAAAATGGTTGCACCCAGGAGCAGGAATGGTGGCAATAATGAGGATGGATCTGGTAGTTCTCGAGGAACGGGAATTGACCTTGAGGCTGAATTCGCCAAGGTGTATCAGACCCTGAATACGCTGATGGCATTCAATGTGGCGCAACAGCAGAATCAACAGCAAGCGCAGCAGCAGAATCAGCAGCCAAATCATGGAGCTGGACAGGGATTGGTTAATGCCGACCCTATCAAGCAGATCGAATCCTTTAAGAGGATGAGGCCGCCAGTCTTTGAGGGGCAAACTGATCCAACCGCAGCAGATGATTGGATTAGGAAGATGCAGACGGTCTTCGAGGTATCGGAGACTCCGGCAGCTAGCAAGGTGAAGTTAGCTTCGATGCAGCTAGAGAAGGACGCTGGTGTCTGGTGGGAGTCGCTGAAGAGGACTTTGGGAGATCAACAGCTGACTTGGGAAGCTTTTCTGGAGGAGTTCAGAGATCGCTTCTTTCCCCTAGATGTTCAGGAGAGGAAGGCGACCGAGTTCTTGAACCTTCAGCAGGGCAGCATGACCATGCGGGAGTATGAGACCAAGTTTGCTCAGCTTTCAAGGTATGCACCAGAGCTGGTCTTGGATGAAGCGAAGAAGGCCAAAAAGTTTGAGCAGGGCTTGAGGCCAAACTTGAGGTTAAGGATGGTTCCGTTGGGTATCAGGAGATTCGAAAAGCTGGTTAGGAGAGCAGCTATGACTGAGGAAGATATGGACCAATTTCAGAAGAAGCAGGATACATGGAACCGGAACAAGAGGCCAGCATCAGGCCAGAGTGGGAAGGGATTCCCCGCAAAGCGGGCCAAGTTCAATGGACCGGTGTAGAAGGCACCTGCAACTCAGGGAGTGACCTGTTACTACTGCAAGGAGGCAGGACATTACAGGTCAGCGTGTCCGAAGTTGGCGGAGCATATTTGTTCCCAGTGTGGGCAGGCTGGACATTCTAAGCCCCATTGTCCACAATTGAAGAAGGATGGTTCAGGTGGAAGCAAATTCCAGAAGAGGCAAGGGAGAGTATTTGCATTAACCGCGGAGGACGCGGGTAACTCGGAGGATGTAATACAGGTTATGCAAGAATTTTGATGTTTATTTTAAATCAATGTAATAAGTACAACCTTTGTTTGAGAACAATTTAAGATTGAGTATCATTCTTATTGTAACAGGAGTTGTTTTAATAAATGGAATAAAGGCAAAGGTTTTGTTTGATACTGGTTCATCGATGTCACGCCCCGCTTCCCAAAACACGGAAATACGGGCGCGAGACTAAGGCCCAGCGAATGGTGCGAACACACCATCCATAAGCTGTACAAGTAAACTCAACAACAATGTAATAAAACAAACCACGCAGGCATATAAATCACAATTTGATAATGAAAATTCATGACATAGTCCATAAATATAACCAACAACTGGGAAATACAAATTTTTACGGGTCAAACAATCCCGGATTACAATAAATAGTTGCAAGAAATAAAATACAACTAAAGATAACATGAAAGCGATAAACTAGAACATTTGGTCAGCGACACCTTCTGGCAACTCTCCATTTGGGCCTGCAAGTATATTATAACAAGAAGAAAAGGAAAGGGAAACAGGAAGACCCGTTAATACAAGTTACGGGCCGCAAGGGGGGTACAAGCTAAGGAAACAGATGTAAAACAAAACAACAGAAAAACAGGAAAAGAACAAGGAATCGATAGTTACGAAATAGGAACAAAAATGCACATGTAAACATGATATGAACAAAGAAATATGGAATCATGTGACATATAAACCAAGTAATCAAGTAACCAAGTATCCAGTCAATATAAACATGTAACATATAATTGGATCATGCAAGTGCACGTGTAAATCTTATGTCTAATGTTTGATTCTATTTAGGTAGCACTTCATGCATCCATATTTTTACTACATGGTTGCTACAGTCAATACAATGTCGTTTAGATTTAGTGGTGGGTTTTATAGGTCACGTACTCGGGAAAAACATGTTCATTCAATATTGTATCGAGATACGTGCAAACATATAACGTGAAACATATCGAGTCAAACATAGTGTAAACATATAACGTGAAACATATAAACATATCATTCGCAATCTTGCAACTTGTAATTGCAACTTGCATCGGGAAACCACGAGCTCCCGTCTGAGTACGCTCTTCTATATTGACCACTACTTAAATCTTTCCCTTATACCCCGGCTTGTTACTTTTAATAATTTGTTAACACAAACATAATGCAATGATACGAAGTCAAGATATGGAGTGGAACATCTAGGAATTGTGCATGAAATATGTTCTAAGTAAGGAGATGTGAAACATGTAGTTTAATGTCATAATTGGGTATAATTTATTAATACATATATGGGTTTATTTTATTATTTCATATATGGGTCCATAATATTTTAGGGTCATCTAAAATAATATTGCAACTATAAGTGACTAATTACATGCATAAAACTAAATCAGAAATTAAAGGATAATATAAACACTTAAATTATTAACAAGGGTAAAATAGTCATTCACATCAATATGTATAATCTCTAAAATTACATATATTTGTATTTATTTTGGTGTTCGTGTCATGCATAGGATAGCAAAGTATTCACGATCACATGTGAATACAGGATCGATCGAAGGATTAGAAATGGAAACGGGTATCAATTCGACTTATGAATGCGAATTGGAATCAAAAAAATAGACTTGCGGTATTTTTACAAATGACTTGTACTAGAACAATAAAAGTGTACAAGAGATACTTGCCTTTTTGACGAAAATCACGCGCGAAAATCAACCGTAGATCGAGTTTTCCCCGCACCAGATCGCTCCAAAATAGCGAACGGCGCTTCTGGATTCGCTGCGCCAAAACAGCAGAACACCGAAACGTAGCCAATCGGATCGCTCGAATGCAGCGGATCTGGCCAGAACAGCGGACAGCGTTCCAGGATCCGCTGTGGGTACACACGGAACAGCCATCAGACTGGCTCGATCGCACGGATCTTGAAGCGATCGAACGCCTGAGATTCGATCCCGCTTCCACTGCTTCTTCTTCCACCTTCCGATTGGCAGAGAGCGAGAGAGTGAACGGGGTTGCGGCGACGACTGCGATGCGATGCGGCGGGGGCGACATCGACGGATTACGACGGCGACTGGCGGCGGTGCGACGCCGAGGAGCGACAGGGCGAAGCTAGCGAGGGAAAAAAGTGTGTGCTTTGTTCGGGTGGAAAAACAGGGGAGTGACGATCGAGGTGCGGAGTCGATGGGGATGTTGGCGGTGAGAGCCGAGGTCGAGGGACGGCGAGGCGAGGGGAGAAGGTGAAGGTGCTGGCAATGGCGGGGATTGAGGTGAAGACGAAGGTGATAGGTGGAGGTGACGGGCGATGGTAATGGCGGAAAGGGTGCGAGGTCGAAGAAGGCGGGAATGTCGAAATGGGTTCTTCGCGATGGAGTTGGGGACGATGGCGGATGGGTGGTCATAGGGTGATGATGTTGACGATGAGGAGAAGGGAACGAAGCAAGGGTGGAGCGGCGAGGTGAATGCGGATTGGGTTTGGGCGTTGGGCAATGGCGAATGGTGATGGCGGTGGTGGTTGGCGAGGGCGAGAGGCGAGGGCGAGGAGCGGAGGACGGTGGAGTACAGGGGATGCAGTGGAGGAGCGCAAGGGAGAAGATGGAGTTGCGGTTTGGGTTTCGATAATGGGGTGAGCGGGAGGAAGGAGGAGGATGAGCTGTGGCTTTGGGTTTTTGTTTTGTTCGTTTTGGTTTTGTTTTTGGTTTGTTTTTGTTTTGTTTGGTTTTAACAGAAGAAGAGAGAGAGTACGGGAGAGAAGATATTAGAATTATAATATAAGGAATATATTAATAGGGATGGGAGAGATTTTAGGGAGTGGGTTACGGGGAGAGAGAATAGGGAAAGACTTAATATAATAATGGTATAAATTAAGGAGGAGAGTGATTGTAGGGGAGGGGGTTACGGGATCAAATAACTGATTGAATGGAGAAGAATTAGTGGCAATTAATTACTAAGATAATGGGGAGAGATTAGGGAAAATTAGTGATCTGGTCAAAGAAAAATTTGGGTTAACGGATCAAGACCCAATAGGAGGCGGGCTTAATGTTTGGGCTTAAAATAAACAATTGAGTTTGGGCTTTAAATTAAATAAATAATGCAAAATATATCAAGATCAATTTGGGCTTTAAAAATAATAATATTAATAATAAAGATCAAGAAAATATAAGTAATAACAACATCACTAATTTTAACAATAATAATAGAACAAACAATATTAATAAAAATGGTAATAATCACAATACTAAAAATAATAGATTTAACAATGAAAATAATAAAATAATAATAACAATGTTATATAAAGAAATTGGCTTTAAAAAATAATTAAGGAAATTCCGAATAATTTTAGTTTGGCTAAAATGAAAATAGTCGATCAATTGCAAAATAGAAAGTAAGGTAAAATATACCTTTATTCGAAATAAACATAATTTCCGATCAGAAATATTTTAAATAGAAAAGTTAAAATAAATTTAACACAACTAAATTCATAAATAATTTGAAATACAGAAAATTATTCAGAAATTATATATTTACGAAAACGAGGGTTACAATCGCATACTTTTGTATCGCCAAATTTTGCAAGGATCTTAGGTTTGGAACCTAAGTTGTTTCCAGGCAGGGTTTTGTCGGTGGCAACGCCGTCAGGTGAAGAGTTGGTTGCGGATCGATATTACGAGGGCTGTGGTATCGAGATTGGTGGAAGGATGTTCGACATCGACTTGATCGAGCTACAAGTCTTGGGAGTGGATGTCATCGTGGGCATCGATTGGATGGCAATATATGATGCCACAATTGATTGCAAGCAGAAGGAGGTGTTGGTGAAAGCACCAGGTGGACCTGCAGTGACTTTCCAAGGGAAGAAGAAGATTCCGAAGGTGGCTGCAATGGTATCCAAGATGGTTATTTCAGATGAAGTCAAGGGCATTCCGGTTGTTCGAAATTTTCCTCAGGTGTTCTTGGATGATTTTCCAGGATTATCGTCGCAGAGAGATGTGGAGTTTCACATCAATGTTCAGCCGGGGAAGTGCGCCGATTTCCAAGGCTCCGTACAGGATGGCACCTGTAGAGCAAGATGAAGTGAAGAAGCAGATTGAGGAGCTGTTGAGCAAAGGGCTTATTAGGCCGAGTTCTTCTCCGTGGGGAGCGCCAGTGTTATTGGTCAAGAAGAAGGATGGGTCGATGAGGATGTGCATTGACTATCGAGAGTTGAATAGGGTGACTATTCAGAACAAGTATCCACTGCCGCGGATTGATGATTTGTTCGACAGGCTTCGAGGAGAAGCTGTGTTTTCGAAGATTGATTTGAGATCAGGATATCATCAGGTTCGAGTCAAGGAGGAAGATGTGAGTAAGACAGCTTTCAGGACTCGTCATGGGCTGTATGAGTTTTTGGTGATGCCATTCGGATTGACGAATGCGCCAGCAGTTTTCATGGATATGATGAATCGGGTTTTGAGGCCATTTATCGACTCCTTCGTGGTGGTTTTCATCGATGACATTTTGGTGTATTCAAAGTTGGAAGAGGAGCATTCTACGCACTTGAAAGCGGTATTGCAAAAATTGCAGGAGCATAGCTTGTATGCCAAATTGTCGAAGTGTGAGTTTTGGAAGTCTGAGGTAGCTTTCCTTGGTCATATTCTTTCGACGAAGAGAGTAGCTACTGATCCTCAGAAGGTTGAAGCAGTGAGGGATTGGCCCAGGCCGACGTCTGTGAAGGAGGTCAGAAGTTTCTTGGGTTTAGCTGGATACTACAGGAGATTCATCCAGGGTTATTCTCAGATTGCAGTTCCTTTGACAGGGTTGACCCGAAGAATGTGGCATTTGTATGGACCGATAAGTGCGAGGAGAGTTTCCTTGAGTTAAAGGAAAGGTTGACTACAACACCTATCTTAGCTTTGCTGCAAGTTGGAAAGGATTATGATATCTACAGTGATGCGTCTCTCAGAGGTTTGGGATGTGTCTTGATGCAAGAAGGCAAAGTTATTGCTTATGGTTCGAGGCAATTGCGTCCGCATGAGAAGAATTATCCGACGCATGATTTGGAGCTAGCAGCTATCATTTATGCCTTGAAGCAATGGAGGCATTATGTTTATGGTGAGAAGGTTAACATGTACACTGACCACAAGAGCCTGAAGTACATTTATCAACAGAAGGATCTTAATCTTCGGCAGAGAAGGTGGTTGGAGGTATTGGAAGACATTCGTCCCGAGATCAAGTATCATCCGGGCAAGGCAAATGTAGTGGCTGATGGACTTAGCAGGAAGAGTAGTTTATCAAGGTTGATCACTACTCGAAGGGAGTTGGCAGCAGAGATTGATCAAGCAGGTATCGAGGTGGTACTGCAAGGTTTGGGGGCATCTTTGGCTCAGTTGAGGCTGTAGCCGTCTTTGAGAGAGAAGATTGTGGAAGGTCAGAGATCAGATTCAGAGATTCAGAAGATGTTGCAACAAGTTTCAGAAGGCAAGCTATCAGAGTTTCGTGTTCAAGATGGAATTCTTTGGTGGGGTGAGAGGTTGTGTGTTCCAAATAATGCAGAGTTGAGGGATAGTATCTTGCAGGAAGCACACAGTACCTTGTTGTCAGTTCATCCAGGAGGCACGAAGATGTACATGGACATCAAACAGCACTTTTGGTGGTCTGGTATGAAGCGGGATGTAGCAGATTTCGTGGCAAGGTGTTTGACTTGTCAGCAGATCAAAGCAGAAAATCAGAGACCTGGAGGTTTGTTACAGCCGTTGCCCATTCCGGAGTGGAAGTGGGAGAATATCAGTATGGATTTCATCACGGGTTTGCCGAGGAGTTCGAAGGGCAATGACTCGATTTGGGTTGTTGTGGACCGTTTGACTAAGTCGGCACACTTTCTAGCCATGAAGATTACTTGGTCGATGGAGAAATTGGCTGAGTTGTACATTGGGAAAATTGTGAGACTTCATGGAGTTCCTGTGTCGATTGTTTCCGACAGAGATCCAAGGTTTACTTCAAGGTTTTGGAAGAGCCTACAAGCAGCTTTAGGCACCAGAACTGATTTCAGTACCGCATTTCATCCGCAGACAGATGGTCAGACGGAGAGGGTGAATCGAGTGCTGGAAGATATGTTGAGGGCTTGTGTTATAGACTTTGGTGGTAGTTGGGAGAGATACTTGGCATTGGTTGAGTTTGCTTATAACAACAGTTACCATGCGAGTATTGGGATGGCACCGTATGAGGCTTTGTACGGGCGGAGGTGCAGGACACCTGTTTGTTGGTATGAGGTTGGCGAGAGGCAGATGTATGGTCCTGAGATCGTGCAGCAGACGTCATAGCAGATTGAGCTGATTCGCAAGAGGTTAGTCGAGGCTCAGAGTCGGCAGAAGAGTTATGCTGATACTCGACGAAGAGACTTGGAGTTTGAGGTTGGGGATGCAGTTTTTCTCAAGGTTTCTCCGACCAAAGGAGTAATCAGATTTGGTAAGGGAGGCAAGTTGGCGCCAAGGTATATTGGGCCATACAGGATCATGGAGCGGATTGGCAAGACAGCATATAGGTTGAAGCTTCCAGAGGAGTTGGCACAAGTGCATGATGTATTTCATGTGTCGATGTTGAGGAAGTATGTGCCAGATCAGAATCATCAGTTGGTAGAGGTTCCTGAAGATCTACGGTGAACTTGAGCTACAAGGAACAGCCTGTTGAGATCATTGATCGTAGGGAGAAAGTTCTTCGGAGCAAGGTGATACCTATGGTCAAGGTGTTGTGGAGGAATCAACAGTTCGAGGAGGCTACTTGGGAGCCAGAGGATCGCATGCAGAAGGATTTTCCTGAGCTTTTTGTATGAGTGTATTCCTTTTATGTAATTGTGATTCTTTTGAATGTTTATGCCATTGATTGATATAAAATGTATTCTTTCTATTTTTGATTGTGTTGTCATATGAAATTGTTTGGACTATATTCTATTTATGAGATATTGTTTCTTTGTTGGTATGTGGTTTGGACTCATTAGTAGTAGTTCTGAGGACAGAACTCTTCTAAGGAGGGAGTGATGTAGAACCCCGTATTTTCAAATATTAGTTTAATTGTTTGAAAATGAATTTAAATGACTTTGAGGATCTAATTAATATTTTCTAAAAGAATTATCTTTTGTATACGTGCAAAACACGTGCAAATAACTTTTGAGAAGTTTGAAAATTTAGTTTTCTTTACGAAAAATCATTATTTAATATTTAGAATTTATTTGGTATTTTTCCAGATTTTTCCGAATTTAATTGGAACTATTTGCAAATTTTGAGAAAAGAAGGACCTTTTTGCAAATTTGACATTTTTAAGGGTTAAAGTGCAAATTGTATTTTCTGGGCATTCCGACCAGTATTGGCTGAGATTTAGAAGTATATTTTCTTTTAAATCCTAATTTAAACGAATTTTGATTGAATTTCCAAGATTAACCTATATATGTAAATTGTATTTTTGGAAGGGTTTATTTTGCAAAATGCGGGTAGAAACCCTAAACCTATTCCCGGATATTTAAGGGATTTTTCTTTCAGCCGTCATTGTTAAAAATACACAGATTTTGAGATTTATTTTGAGGAGCAAGGAGAATTTTGGATCTAGCAAAGAGGAGAGCTTTTTGGTGGATATTCTCAATTCAAGGTGAGTGATATGAAATTGTTTTGCTTTGATTTTGTGAATGACATTGCTTTGCTTGTTTAGTTGCATGAATATATGAATCTTGTATTGTGGTATGAATGTATGTGGACGATTATTATGATTAATTGGCATGATTATCATTTAGTATTTTGCATGAGATGATGCAAAGGTTGTTGTCCTTTGTACCACGTTAGCGGGATCTAAAATATTGAGTAGATCTTGGTTTAGGAGATTATATTGCTAGAAAGCATGTTAAGAATTGATCATGGTTGTGATCGGATGATGAACATCTGGATCTTGAGTTTACAGTCAGATTTATGCTATGAGTTGTGAAAGGAATTTAGTATTGAGAAACCCTAATGAAAGAATTAGGAATTTAGTATTGAGAATTGAGTTTTGAGATATTAGATGATTGAGTATGGTATCCATAATGAAGATTATTTGAGATTTGTCATTTTGCCTGTATACAAACTATTTTCATAAACAATGAATCTTTAGAAAACTCCAGTTTTGATTTTGGTATTTAGATCTAAAATATGAAAACTGTAGGCCGACAGTCGACTGGCCTACTATGCAGTCGACTGGTACGACCCTACTGTTGTACCTTCAGTCCTTTAAAAGTCGTTCTGGACAGTCGACTTAGCTCTTAGCAGTCGACTGGTCCACTGAGAAATATTTTTTGTAAAATTGTTCTGGACAGTCGACCTAGACTGCTGTCAGTCGACTGGTCTGCTGAGAGATTATTTTTATAAAATTGTCCAGTCCCTTCGGGACAGTCGACCGACTCTCTTTTAAGTCGACTGATATGACTTAGTATATTTTTGTGAAATTTTGGATATTTGTCCTCTGGACAGTCGACTTACAACAGTATAAGTCGACTGGTACTGAAGGGTCTTTGTGAACTTTAGTGTTACTTCGAATGATTGATTTTGAGATATTCAGTTAAGTGTTTGATTTTGAGATATTCAGTTGAGCCACTTTGTTTAGTGGAATTTGTTTAGACCTTTGAGTTTGAGTCTCTAGAGGTGGGTGACCCTAGTATACCGGTGTTGAGATATTTTGTTGAGGCCCGTTGAGGCATTTTCAGTTATTCAGTTTTGAGTTTAGGCCGGTGGGGTACATCACTCTAGGAGATTTGTTGAGTAATTTAAATACCCAAATATAATAAGGACATGCATTAGTAGTGTTATGACGAATGGGAACATGAGTTATGCACCTCAGTATGACTTTAGATGAGAGATTTAATCTCCTGAATTATCCAAGTGATTTACTTGAGATGTGGGACTTATCTCCGGAATTATCCAGGTAGATTACCTGCGATGTGAGATATTTCTCCGGAATGATCCAGGTAGTTATTTGCGATGTGGGATTGATCTCCGGAATGATCAAGGTCGAGGCGACGCACATGGGGTATTCATGTGATGATGTGTCTATGTTTAGGTGTGGGATGATCTTCAAAATTATCCGGGTAAGTTACCTGAGATGTGGGATCTATCTTCGGAATTATCTAGCATGGGCTAATTCTCATAGTTTATCTTTGCCTCTTAGTAGTCATCATTGTCAGCATATAGTAATTGTGTTTTCTTGACTCATTTTTATGCATTTGGATTTCCGGTTTTCCACACTTGACATTGGTTTTCGTATCACCTGTTGTTACACTTCTCGTTACTTCATATTTGTATATATTTGGTTTACTACCTGTTGCAATTCCTATAACAACCCCAGCTGAAGATACCGACTGCTTGCAATTCCTGTAACAACCTCCGGCAGTTCCTCTATATCGTAGGGATCTCTCGACGTATATGATGTTGGATGTATATGTATATTCTCAGTATAATAGGATAATATTGTGTATATTATTCTATGGGGCAACACGGGTTTACACGTGTTATGTATTAATTATTGGAATGGGTTGAGTGGGCTAAAAGCCCAGTACCCTAAACCCAGTCTAATCTCTATATAAGCTGGTCTAGAGGTAGTGCTCTGTGATATTCCAATACTGATAAGCAGGGTATAATATCTTAAGCGGCTAGAGATTAACCCTAACCCTAATTTTCCCAAATCAGTATTAACAATCTTAAGATATTACAAACTCAATTACCTTCGACCGTAGCAGCCGTCGCTGCTTCCTCCGACCACGGTGGGCACCGCTGCGATCTCCAATCAGAAGAGACGCCGACGTCGTCATCACAGATCAGCTTCGCCGTCGACTTTGCAGATCCAGATCTGGTCGTCGTCGCAGATCACGAACGGAGTCATCGTCGCGGATCCCGATCAAGGTCGCCACCGCCGCTGGGCAGAACCTTCGCTGGTGTCGCCGACGTCGATGCAACCAACGCCGCCTCACGGCCAGTCGCCGGCCCACACACTTCATCTCTCTCTTCCTGAGCACCCAACAGAGAGAGTGAAAGGGATCGAGAGTGTGTGCCCCGGCCGTCGCTGCCGTCGCTGCCATCGCGGGGGAACGAGCAGCGAGCCGCCATCGCTGCCGTCGCGGGGGCGCGAGCAGCGAGCCGCCGTCGCTGGGCGAGAGCCGCCGGAGGTCACCGGAGGTCGCCGAACCACCCTATGGAGACTGTAGTCCGTGCTGCCTCTTCCTCCACCATTATATCCATTGGTCTTTGTGTGAGATTGAAGGAGAAGAAGGAGACTACTCAGATCCAAAATTTTGATTTTTTCAATTGGTGGATTATGGTGTTCTGTGTTCGGATGGTTGGAGCAGATCCAGATTCAGATCCAGTCCAACAGCTTCTCTATTGGTTGGTGACTGCTGTTTGGTGTTTGGACTGTTGGATCAGATCCATTTTCAGATCCAGTCAAAAGGAATCAGACCTGGATAGATCTAAATTAAAGATAAGTTCTTCACCAAATTTAAATTGTTATTTAATTATTTGTTCGTATTAAGCATTGGTTAATTAAATGCAAATTTGAACAATTGTGTTAGCTATGTGCTAAAAATCAAATATCCATTTTTGATAAGTTAAATTATAGATGTTGACTATAAATTTGTATCTCCAATTAAATTATTGTGAATTAGATAGTGCCAATAAGTCGTTTAATTGGCTAATCTTTAACAATTTGATGAATGTAGGAACTCCAAAGTTACTTACAAATTGTGTGTATTGGAGACGATGAATTTGCATCATGGCATGATAAGTCTGCACTACGCAGGCTTCTCCATTGAATTTGGAAAAACACTTCTAACTTGAAGTGTCAGTATGATCTACTTTAACCTCTTAGTATTTTTATGTGATGAATGTGTTAACGTTTTGTACGTTTGATCACATGATTGAGAGTTTTAGATCATAGTTATTCTCGCTTTGAAAACTAGCATGTTTAGGGTTGTTAAGTATTTTATCATACTATGTGTATAGATATTTTGACAAATCCATTGTTTGCAGTTTGTGTGAGATTATATATTTGCTTCTCTAATAATTAAAATTTTTTGTATAAGATCTATGACAAATGTCCGTAACTTAGATAGGAGCATCCTGTAATGCAGAATATGACTCCATTATTTACGTTTTGTTCTTTATCGTTCATTATACTGTGTGTACAAAATTGAATTATAAAATATGGGTCATTATCTCGCTTAGTGTTTCGAAGATGATGAAGAACGAATAAAGAAAATTATAGCTCAATTTGTTTGAGCACGTGGACATTGTTAGAATCACTAGAGAAAGCAAACAACTTTGTAAAATGTGATAGAGTAATCTTGTATTAGCTCTTATAATGTGCTTACATTGTCAATCGCATGTATAAGTTGAGTTTAACAAATGAAACAATTAATAATAATAGTTCTAATTATGTTCTTGAACCTAGCATAATTGGCTAGGATTTGAGAAATATATATTCAATTGTCTGTGAGGAAATGTGATCTAATTATCAAAACTGTGGAAAAACGGAGTTAAAAAGCTATTGAGTCAAAAGCTTTAACATCCAAGTTGTTTGAAATTAAGAATCACTATGAACTATATATTAAATTGTTTGTTCTTGTTAAAACTCATAACTCTACCAAATGACACTTCATTAAATATGACAAATATAAACGTTGTGCTCAGATTATGATTACTAGAAAATTATTTAGTATGGTTTCTAGGAGCACACAACTTTTTGAGTCAATACATTCTGACATTTGTGATCTCAGTAGCTTTGTGACTAGATGAGACGATTGTTGGTCAGAAGTATTTAATCACCTATGTAGATGATTATTGAATGTTTGTCATACATATATGGAGGTGTAACACTCGTTATTGTGATAAATTAAAATCTAGTTAAATGCTAAAAATCAAGGGTTCAGTGTTGATGGAGGTGGTGAATATGTTTAATAATTTTAGAGTAATTTGCATTTGGCATAATCTCTAGTGCACTATATTTACCATTGTCAAACAGTATTGATAAAGTTAGATTAAACACTCAGTGAAATGTTGAATTCTATGTTATTGACTGTTAGTTTGACTTTGAGTAATTATGAGTGATGTTACATTATCAATCATATTTCTAATTTGTTACCACACTCTAAGTCACTTACACCTTGTAGATTAACAGTATAAAAACACAAATAATTTTGTTAAAGTGGAATTTTGTGTTGTGATACATCTGTTAGAGTACATGACTCTAAAAGGCCAAAAGTAGGACCTACAACAAATATTTGTGGGTGTTTAGAAAGTGCAGAATGTAGTTCTGTGGACAGATATTGGATCTATCTAATTTGTGTTAGAAGAATCTAGACTTGCAAAGTTCTTTGAAGATGTGTTCATCAAAGATAAATGTATGAACAATCTAGTCCTACAGACACGTTCAATGATTCAGAGTTGGAATCAAGAACCAGCCTTACTGACACTTAAAACCTGAATGACAAATGAACTAAGAATAGTCTTTAGTAGACAATGAGATGATTTTGTGTCATACAATAATACTTCAATTTAGTTGATCTGCCAAAAGAGGCTAAAATTATAGTAAGTAAGTGGGGTTTTGTAGAAGAAACTTAATTTTGATTGTTCAGTAGTAATTTTAATGCCTTTTAGTAGCAAACAGATTGACTGAGAAAATGGGGTAGATTTGTTTGATGTTTACTCACATGTTTGTCATATTTCTATAATAAGTATTCTTCTTACCCTTACATCTATTGAAAATTTTGTCATTCATAAAGAATATTTAAAAAGTTCTGTACTTGATATTTTGTACTGAACAGTTTTGTACTGGAAAGTTTTGAACTAATATGTTTAGTGAACTAGATTTACAATTTAGTAAAATCATCGTATGCTTCAAAACATGTAATATAGCTAGCGTACAAATATTTTGACAAATTTCTCAAAGAGCCTAGTATATGAATTAAGTAATTCAGATCAGTGCCTTTAACTTTGTGGTGTGTCAAATATAATGGCTATTATTTACTTGGTTTTATTGACATGCTTGTTGATTGGAAGTGACATCTCTATTCTAAATGGAGTTAAAATTTTGCTATCCAAATAAATTTAGCACCTAAGTGGTGTGGACACCATATTATGTATAAGGGTGAGTTTTGGTTGGCAAGGGATAACTCTTAGTCAAACTCGATAAATCAATAATGTGTTTCAAAAGTGGGGATATAGTGATCGAAAGTGTGTTTTGAAACACTTTATGGATACAAAGGTTGACACCTTATGATGGTGTAACTATGAGACAGGTAGATCATTCTAAAAGAATTGAAAGTCTCGTGTATACAAAGATCTGCACTAGAATAGACATAGCCTTTGAGGTAGGTATGATCTGCAGATTTACTAATAATCCCATACACATTTGAGTGCCCTTAAGAGGCTAATGAGATACCTGAGTGGTACTCAAGAGTGGTACTCAAGAGTTTGCTTTGTGCTACTCAAAGTTTAGTGAAAGTCGACAACTAGTGGATATGTGTTCGCACTAGGAGGAGCAGAAAAATTATGGAGATTAATAGGCAAACAAGTGTTGCGTTCTCATCCAAGAAATCAGACCTCTATGTGTTATCCTCTGCAGGGGAAGATGTTGAGTGGATTGAATAACTTATTGCTAATCATCCATTTGAGAAGTTTAATGTAAATTCTCAATTCTGTTGACTATCAAGCTATGATGCACTGTAGCTCATAACTCACTCTATAATAGTAAGAGGAGTATATTAAGGCTGAAAGAAGCCTAGTTGAACTTTCTCATAGATAAAGTGCAATTGTGACAAGTATGGCCAATGCTCTTGCTAAGAGACTTGAAAGTGATCTAATTATCAAAACTGTGGGGGAAATGGAGTTAAAAGCTATTGAGTCAAAAGCTTTAGCATCCAAGTTGTTTTGAGATTTAGAATCCAATTGGAGCCATAGAGAAGTTCAAACTGAAGCATCAATTTTAGGCAGTTGACATTCTTTAGATAATTTGAAAAATTCTATGTAAATTCTGTTAATATATAATTTCATTCCAATTTTGATGATGCTATATATTTTCATAATTTACTTAGAATCATCTCATTATTCCAAAAGAAAGCATGAAAACTTGTCGATGTGTTTCCGATGTTTAGAATGGTTGTTATATCATTCCAATTCTGATGATATAACTCTTTTATGGATTCATGTTTCATTCCAATTTTGATGATTCAGAATTAACCATAATTGATTTGACTGTTCTATCATTCCAATATGAAACATAGTATAGTTCTTGTGTGGAAACTATAATAGTTCTTGTTCTTTATTTTATTAAAGAAACTTGATTGTGATGCTTGCGTTACATTTTGCTAAGCTATCGTTGAATTGTACTAAGTTCTTTAGTAGAACCAGATACTTTATGAAATTTGCTAGAATTCTTAGAGATATGTCTCTTGATATTCTTGTTTTCAATAAGCTAGCAAAGATGGAGGAGTTAAATCTGTCAACATAGATTTCAGAATAATGATTTGCTCGAAATGGAGGAGTAAACATAAAGCAGCTTGCAAGGATATAGTTTTGGTTTATTTATCGAAAGAATAAATTTGCCACTTGCTTGATAAAACTTCTGTTGAGTTTAAGACTCTTGTGTTCATGAGCTTAAAACTCATATTTTGTTCTTGAAGTTTATTTGCTTTGATTGATTTTGAAACTATGACAATTTCTCTAGTTGGTTTAGTCACTGTGAACTATTCTGTTCTGATATGGTTTTAGAACTATTTGATTATTTTGGTTTAGTCATATTTGAACTATTCAAGTTATAATTGATTTAGTCTATTATCCATGTTCTTTATGATTCAATAATGTTTGAATTTTTGTGATCCAATATTATAACATTGCTTAGCCTAATATATTGAGAATATAGGAGGAGATTGTTGGATGTATATGTATATTCTCAGTATAATAGGATAATATTGTGTATATTATTCTATGGGGCAACACGGGTTTACACGTGTTATGTATTAATTATTGGAACGGGTTGAGTGGGCTAAAAGCCCAGTACCCTAAACCCAGTCTAATCTCTATATAAGCTGGTCTAGAGGTAGTGCTCTGTGATATTCCAATACTGATAAGCAAGGTAGAATATCTTATGCGGCTAGAGATTAACCCTAACCCTAATTTCCCCAAATCAGTATTAACATATGAAACCCAGTACTGCCTCACCCAGCTGTTTAAGAAGATCCTGCACTCCTTCACTTTCGGCACGAAAAGGCATAGCGAAACCACCGAAACTTGTAAATCCAGTTCCTCCAGGTTCGGGGCACTTACATGGATATGACACGAAGTAGAAAAGTCCATTAAGTGCAACTTCACCAGGCTCTGACTGCTAACTTTTAGTTGTTTCTGACAACAGAAATCAAGGCTCAGAAACTCCAGTTTCTTGCATGTCGAAACTAGTTCTGTTACTAAATCCTCGGAAATACTCACGGCGTCCAGTTCCAGAGACTTCAGGTTTGTGCAGGAAACAATGAAAGTGTTTTTGGTTGTGAAATTACAAAACTGTAGTTTCAGGACTGTAAGTGATTTTGAAGAGAGTAGACAATTTGGTGCACGGAACATATCTCCTCTGTTGATCAGGCTCAGCTCATTGACACCATTATCGACCAACTTATGGGCCCACTGCGCTAGATCACGGGGATCATCATTGTTGTACGATCGGTAGACGCATCGTCCAAATATTTGAACTTTGCGGATAGTGAGACGAGGGGAGGAGATGATGGTATTGACGAGTTGGGCCTGTTTATGGGCGTTTTCAGGGAAAAGAAGGTCGAGATCGAGGTTGAAGTCGGTTTTGTGGGACCAGTAGTCGGCCCATTGGTGAGCCCACCGGCGAGAGAGAAGGCTGGTTCTCGCTGCGTCGGTGAGAGGGAGAGAGGAGAGGATTGAAAGCAGGAGATGGTCTGGGAGAAGGTTGAAGAAATCCATTGAGAGAGTTTTGGAACAATAACTACTAACAGGTTTGTATAGAAAAAGAAGAGAGTATATATAAGATTTTAAACTATGCATATAAATATATATATATAGGGTTTAAATATATAGATATATATATAGATATCATGTTACTTTCCTCCCAAGTTATTTAGATGTCTTTTGTTAGTTAGAAATTTAGAAGTTAATATTGCGTTTGATTTCAGAATCTTTCCAATATATAGTGCTCAGGGTTAGATATGGAAAGCTGTCTTCTAATCAAAATCTTTTTTCTATCAATTTTTTTTAAAAAAAATCTACTGGATATTTATTTATCCAATAAACTGGAGATATACATATCCAATTATACATATCTGAATAAACTGGATATTTATTTATTTATTTATTTATTTACTTATTTATTTATTTGTTCTGATTTTAAAATCTGCATTGAAAATTTTGGTTATTCCTTGCCATATAATTAGTTGGCATGTAAAGATGTATACAATTTTTGTGTTAAAGAAAAAGAAATTGTTATTAAAACTCATCAGACTTATCGTACACTATGCAATAGCTAAAGAAAGACTTTTAATTATATTATATTAGTAATTTACACATGGGATATGCACGTCTTTATAAATATATATTTTTATATAAAAATTCAACATTATCTGGCATCGCACCTAAAACCTCATTTATATTAATTATGCATGTGCATTGTACGTATTTGTTTGGTTACAATGCACGTGTTTATTTGGTTACAAATAAAGTTTATTTGATGACAAACTCTTCCATCAAAATAGTAGAGATCTTAAGCTAATAGGACTATCCTCTTCCTCCTTTCTCTATTTTCAAATTGCATCCCCGTATGTAAATCCTGAACAACAAAGAAGATGAGTCAAATGTAATTATGTAATGCACATCAGTCAGTTGAGATACAGAAAATATGTTCAGAGCAACGTTAGGAACATGATGAACATGAGGGACAGAAAAATGGAGAGAATCAAAGAGATGGCCAGTAAAAATCATGTGCATATGCGTACCATCAGCAGTACGAATGGTATAGGTGAATAGTAATGGCTTGGTATTGATTATGTATGTGGCAGCAAGCGTCAAGTGATTGATAGCACCATAATCTAATATCCATGAGACAGAAACATTACATGAATGAGTAGTAGATGAACCAGAGAAAGAAGAAATACCCGTTAACTCAAATGATTGTAGAAGCCTTTTTAACTGAGAATGGTCCAGATATGAACTAGAAATAGTATTCGTTGGAGGAGTTGCTTTAGCAATGATAGCATGTTGTGGGATTCAAGAAGCCAGTTGAGAATGTTGTAAAGCACAAAAAAATGGGCAGTGGTATCACCACACATTTAATGATAATTACACCAAACTCGAGGGCAAGAAGTGGCAGACTGGTACGCAGGGTGATTATGCTGTTGTGGATGAGGGCGAAGTCAGTGAGATGCATACCAAGTATTAGTAGAAGTCATAGTGAAGTATTTGAACTTGAGCTGGACCCGAATAAAAAATATTTGGTCTACCTGTTCCAATAAAAATGTTGATACAGGTTGAATTTAATTAATTTAGTTGGAGTCAACTGATTATGGTCAAAAGGAGGGTTTGAACTTAATTTTGCAAATAAAGAGTTGGAGTATGAAGGAGAGGTGGCCTTGGTGTTTGTTGTTTGTTTGGAAAAAGAGTTGGTGTTGGCGTTGTTGTTGGCGTGATTGGATGGAGTTGTTGTTTAGTGTGATGTCTTGCTATGGAGATCAAAATAAAAAATCAGGAAATGATGAAACTTGGATTCAGACTGAGAAAGGGCCGTGATTTTGTTTGGGTTTTTAAATATATGGGGAGAGATGAGGAGGCAAGTAGGTACACTATTTTGCGAGGATCCTGAGCAGATAGACAGGAAAATATAGTGGATGAAGCAGCGGATCAACGATGATTGCACGGATTTGGGCAGAGCAAAAGCCAGTGCAAATCAACGGCAATGATTAGAAATGTGAAGGTTGCACGGATTTGGGCAGAATGGTATTATAGCAAAACGAAAGTGTTTTTATAAAAAAAATTATATGGGAGTCTTGTTTGTGACAAAAAAATAAAAGAGGTGTATTACCTATCAAAACTCCTAAACTGAAGATGGTTTTGTGAACTTTACCCCGTTTTTCTTATAATTGTGAAAAAAATTAATATTATAATGGGAGAGTTAGAGTTGTCCTTTATAGACATACCAACCTACGTGTATCACGCTTACATAACTAAGATGAATGAAATCTCAGTTTGTTGCTAGCCTAGTAAGAGTTTAACTTTTTTGTAAAAAAATATTTATTAAGACGTGTATCGCATGTGTAAATTATTAGTTGTCAATAACTATCATCTATAGAGGCAACAACTAAGATCCCGTTGACCAGCATTAAAAAAACACGTGCCTCACTCATCCTGGTAATTTTACCTGTACCATTGCTCATGCTGTAAACAACGAACATAGCAAAGGAAATCCCCAAAATCAAAAGAAATGCGGCAAAATTCTGCCGCCGCCTGCCAGTGGCGGAGGGAGGAAGAGAGTAGGGGGGACATTTGGGACCCCAAAATTTTTTTTAAACCCCCTAATATAGACCAAAATTTTTATTTGGCCCCAAGTTAAAAAAAGTTTGGGACCCCCAAGTCTAATCCACCTCTTATTGAAGGGTCAAAATAGTGGTATGAGCTTTGGGCTAAAAATTAACAGTTATACTTATTATGTGTAATCATTGGATAAAATTTTGAATAAGAAACTAGTGTGTACACAAGTTACAAGTATATTTATTCATTTGAGTCATATCTCTTACCCTCTAGTATTATAACAGTATAAATAGTGTAGTATGATTATTTTTTTTTTTTGATATATCGGATAGAGCCAAACGGCTCCAGCCATCAAAAAATATATTAATCAATAAAAAGTAAATGTACAGACAAAGATCAATGGTCTTACAAGATGTAAAACAGAAAAAAGCATACAAGAAAGAAATAAAAAATGGCTTAAACGCCAGCTAAACGGAGGACTACACAATAATCGACGCACCACGCCAGAACAAGGGGACAGAGTAAACGGCCAGGAAAAAACAATAATCAGTAGGAGCCGAACCAAAATGCCGCATCCGAGAAAGGACCCGAGACTAACCGACCGAACCAAGAAGTAGGAGGCCACACCTCCTCACACAAAGACATCCAACTCCACTAGCAGTCCATGGAAAAACTCTAGCGGCACAACTGAGGCGACGCACTGCCTACACCAAGGTATTCAACGAGGAGCCAAAACTCAACTGTGCACAGACAGACGAGCTGACTCAGAATCAGCCTTCCTTGCAAGAATACGAGCACTCACTCGAATCTGCAAGTGATTAAAAACCTTCTTATTGTATCTCTGCCTGACGGGAGGTAGGGGCAACCTTCATCGCAAGGGGCGAGATGGCCGCAATGTCAGAAGAAGAAACTTCGACGATGGAAGGGCGAGTCGGAGTCAAGGGAATTTTGGGAGCGACCGATGATGCAAATGGGATGGGATTGGTGATGTCGGCCCAACGGGGGAAAGAAGATGCATCATGACTCAGAGAAGGCTTAAGGGCAATGGAGTGCAGGAAAGTTTAAGTCTCATCAGGATCTGATTGAGCCACGAAAGAACCCCTAAATGTTGATACCAGGAGAATAAACTTCCAGGAAAAAGAAAAGAGGCCGTAGGACCTGTGGGAGAACTAATTTTCAAATCGCAGGGAGAGAAAAAAGATAAAGAAGGGGCCTGAAAAATAATAATAGTCCTGTCGGGATGCACTAGGTGGACAGAAATGCAGCAGGGCGGAGCGTGCTCCCTCACACAACGAGACCTCAAGAGAGAAAAAGCCCACTCCTAGAATGAAGGAGGGAACCCACTTAGTGGGTAGAGGAGGACGAGCTAAAGAAGAGAGCTCTCACAGCAATGGACACCAAGACCATGTAATAACTCCAATAACACAATGGTGATAATCAAATAACACCGCCCGCTCAGAATGAAAATAAGAACAGGAAAAAATATACTTACAGCGATCGGTTAGGGAAAGGGCGACAGATACGCTAAAGATTACCTCTGATAGGGCACAGGGGGAGACAGAGGGCAGAGGAGGCCGGAATTGACGTCGAGGGAGCTGGCAAAGACCGATGATGGACTTCTCTCAGAACGAAAGGCTCGACAGTGAAGGGTAAACGATGACGCTAACTTCAAGGCCGAGGACCACCGACACAAAAGCAGTGGCGGCTAAGGGCTACGGGCTGCGGCGGCCGGAAGAGCTGACAGAAAAATGCAGGGAAGAAGGAGCGGCCGCAAAGGAACGTCGGAAGAGAGCGAAAAACGAAAGGGACGCCGGAAGGAACGCTGGAGGGAGAGGACAAGGGAGGGGATGAAAAATGGTGAGGGGGAGGACGGAGCGGAAAAGGGTTTAGAGAACACGAGGAGACAAGCACTTTTAATGAAGGGCGGGGGGGAAGGCGGAGCACCGATGCTCCGGATCTGAGCTTTGAAGGGAGAAAGAGGAGTAGAGAAAACGCCTAATTTTGAAATCCCCAAAGAGATAAAACTTAGAAGGCTCCTTTATTCAATACCTTTAACGAAACTTTAGCACTTTCCATGAATCCAGTGTAGTATGATTATTGATTAGTATTACTTTTACCAAATTTAGAGTACAACTGTACAAGTGCGAAAAAATACATGATACTAAAAATATAAATTCGAATATTTACTTTGATTATAATTTTATTTTGATCCAATTACTTTAATTCATGAAAACAAAAGTAAAGTAAGAGATTTTCGGCAACAATTATGTTGATGCCGGGAGAAGAAAAAAAAATTGGGACCCCCATTTTGATTTGTCTGGCTCCGCCACTGCCGCCTGCCTCGGCCCTTTCGCACAACGGCCATTCTGGTTCAATTCTAATGGGTAAGTTCTCAATTTCGAAATTAGGGTTCGGTTTGGTTCCTTCGAATTGATTAACCCGTCATTCATTAACATATGCACGATAAAGATACATTCTTGCGCTTTAATACAACATTTACCGTACATTTTTTTTTTGATGTAAGCGGATAGAGTCGAACGACTCCAGCCCGAGGTAAAGACATGTATTTGCATTGTTAATAAGGTAATGATGCATTATTTTTTGAAGCATCAACCCCTTTTATTTAGATGAGCTAGTGACAGGCTGATAGCCTGATTTGAGTGTTCCTGATGCTGGAATTTAAATTCTGGGTTGAACTGTAAATTTTGTTTGCTTTGCCAGTTGGTTTTGATTAAGGGCAAAGTGAAAGAGAACCAATTCAAATGCTATGGACACGGGCAACACAAAGATGCAATAAATGTATGAATTGGGTTGGAGTGGAGCAATGGGGGTTCGAATTGGGTTGAGACAAATAGAAGGATAGGACGCATTACTGAATTTTTTAGGTACCCTTTTGCAAAATCATTTAAGAAACTCTTGTTGAGCACTTACCGGGAGTTGTATGTCTGGGAATTGAAGTGTTTATTGTTGGGCACACCTCTTTGTTTATATATTACTATTTGTAGTTAAAATACTCTTTGCATCCATCCCCAGATCGGATCTTTCAGCTCACGCACACTGATCCCTCTTCACAAGCTGCTTCAGGCAATATCGTCAATTTGACATTGTATAAAGAGATGGAAAGATGTTACTTAAAGGTATTTGTTTCTTCCTACAAGTTGTTATTTTGGTCCTGTCTTCTGTGTGCAATCCGATAATATCACTACCGTAAGGAAGGCCTCAGAGAGTGTTTGGTCGTGCAACCTCACAGTTCAGCTGGCTAAAAAATAAAAGTTACGACCATAAGTACTTTTAATTTCGAAAGATTCTATAATCACCCACTTAAACATTCCATTGATCTACCAATCACTGATTCACAGTACCTCAAGACATGCATTGTTCGGGAATTCTAGTGTTGGTTTAATGGTAGTTCTGTCTTTTGTTTTATTTTGTTTCGCTGTTACAGTGCATTGATACAACTCATGAACGCCAATAATCGAGGTTGGGGCAAGCACCTAGGGAACAATTGCTCTCCTCAATCTGCTAACCACTGAGTTCTTACGTCAAGAAGTTAAGTAGACAGTGAAAAGGCCGTCTCACGAGGTTTACATATATTCCCCCTTTTTGTGGGTATAAATAATCAGCTGGACGTTCGGGAAAATATAGATGTAACTGGTGGGATATGCGAGTTTTACTTTAGTTCACTAAAGTGCTATCCTCATTATCTCAGCACTTTGTAACTATATAAATGAACAAGTACAATTCATGTAAATGCACTGCTTGTTACTTTTTTAGCTTGCCAAATTGAGTGATTGTATTACTGCACAAGAATTTTAAATTTCTGATATCATGCTGAGGGAGCTTTATATAATTTGTTTGAGAACTGAGACATTTTATATTTGTGTTGAAGATCTAGTGCCAATCTTCATGTCCAAGAACTTCAGTTGCTTACATACTGCCATATTGATGTTTCTGTTTCTCAAAATTCATCCACTTTGGGTCTGTTTGGTTGCGGTTGCCTTGAAATTCACTGTAAGAAAATAAATCGGGTGAATGAGCACTATTCACTCGGTTTGGATGGCTTGAATCGGTTGGAATTGGATTCGTACTATAGCCTATAGTAATGTGAATTTTTTGTCGTTTTGCCTGATCTCACTTTGGCCATTTTTTCTCCGAAAACAACCGCACATTATTGTTCATTCGATATTTATTAATATAATATTCATTTATTTCTCTCACACTCCCACTCCCACTCTGCGTTTTCCTTCGTCATTAACCTCATTTACAAAATGCTATTTAAACTAAGAAAATGCTCCTCTCCTGGCCGAGGTGAGACTAAGGTAGTGTTCTTTTTCTCCTCTTATAAGTGATTTACCTCTTATAAGAGGTGATCCACCTCTTACAATAGTTTTTTTAGTGTTCTTTTTTTTACCTCTTATAAGAGATTTCTTCCAAAATTGCTTCTAAACCTAAATGGCTTCTACTAGCCTCTTTCAAAATCTTAAAAGTCTTCTATCACTTAAAAAGACTACATTACCCCTAAATTAATGATTTCCAGATTTCTTTCCCACAGCATTGCGTTGATCAACTTGGCATATTTGTATTATCTTGTGATCTCATTAACCACTCAATGCAGATTTGTCTTAGAAAATGCTTGATCATCTCCTGTGTAATCACACTAGTCTAAGATGAACGGGGAGAGTGATTCATACCTAAAAAAAACGGTTAAAGGGTTAAACGATTAAAAAAGAAACAGGAGGTATTTCTTGGGAATTTGTAGAAGTTGTTGTAACAAGGGGGAAAAAGTGTATTGGTAAAAGTCCTTATAATCCTATTAAATCCTCGTCCTTATAATCCTAAATTAAACAGTGGACATGCATTTGTGGATGGTTGTTGATATTGGTAAAAGTCGCAACAATCAGGGCATTACGATTCCGACACTCATTTCAGAGTTTCCAGGAACAGAATGATAACTTTACAGCAATCAAGCATTTTCTTAAAAGTCTTCTACAACTATTAGATCAACTTGGCATCAGCTCACATTATGATCTACAGCTTTGTTCAATCAAAACAAGATCAACCATGGAGAACAATACTCCTTGAAAAAGATGATTCTCTAGCAAATTTATTATGATTATTACCTTCTCTTGAACAAGTCAACAAATTTATTATGATTATTACCTTCTCTTTAACAAGTCAACAGAATACAAAACATGAAGTTGCATGGAGAAATGTTGGTATAAATAGAGAAATTATATAGTAAGAACAAAAATGTCTAAAAGCAGAGAAAAGGCTCTTGTAAGAGGTGAAAAAAGAACAGAAATCTCTTATAAAAGGTTCTTATAAGAGGTTATTTTTATATAAAAGAACACCTAAAAAAGAAGCTCTTACTGTAAATCTCTTATAAGAGGTCTTATAAGAGGCAAAAAAAAGAACAGACCCTAAAAGTCTCCCATTTCAAAACAAAGTATAGTATAATAAAAGCTTTTAGTTTTTATAAGCCCAATCCATTACAATTAAGCCACACTCTCTTCCCAACTCTAAGCTCTCTTCTGTTCTTCTAGTCATCCATTCTATTGACAACATCTTATTTAAACCAATGTACTTCTCTATCCTGGCCAATGTGGAACTAAGTCCCATCACTTTAAGCTTCAGGTTTTTTTCTTTCTTGGTTTTTTTTGTTCGTTTTTTTTAGCTTAATTTTTTCCCCCAGTTTTTTTTAGTTTCGGATTTTTTTAGGTTTAATTTAATTTAAATCAATTTAGTTAATTAGTTTAAACCCTAATTAATTAATATTAATTTCAAATAAAATCAAAAGTTAAAAAGTGTTTTAAATTACTTTTGCTACAGTTTTCTTACAACTCAAACAAATCTAATCTTTCATATAAAACTATTCCAACTACAGTAAATTTACATCCAAACCATTTTTTCAGAACTCATTTTCACAGATTTATTTTCTTAGTTTTACAAAAAAAAAATTGATAACGAGGATAGAGTCGAAAGACTCGAGCCTAATATTATTAAAAAAGGAACAAGTACCACAATACAAACAACAATTTTACACGTAGTAAAACTGAAGACAACAAAACTAAATGAACAAGAACAGACAAAAGGCAATGGAAGTCATTGCCCGACAACAAAGAACAGCAACACAAACGACGGACTAATCCCTCCAGGACAGCCGGCAAACAGGCCACGCAAAAGGCCCTACAGACAGAGCGCAGCCAACAACAGCAGAGACGAAAAACCACACGCAACGCAGCCTGGCACAAGAAGCAACAACAACACTCGCAACAACACAGCCAGCAGGGAGGCCCAAAAGCCGATATGAAAAAGGCAGATGCCCAACTCTGAAACAGCCACTAGAAAACCCCAGCAATGCGCGCAACAAAATAACTGAAGGAGCAGAGCTAACACTAGAGAAAACACACCTCACAAGCGCGCTCACAAACTGACACAAGGGACCAGTCGGAAACGAGGGCAACCGCCGATGCAAGAGCGTGCTGGAGAAATCACCTGAGAATGGGAACAAAACAAACTAACAGCACACTAAAACACGAAAAGAACAACTGAAGAAAACAAGCCCCAAAATAGGAAGAACGAGGAAAGCAGATGAACGACACACAGTGAGAAACCATAAAAAATAGAAAAAGAAAAGCCAGTGAACATAAACAAAAGTAAGTCGACATTAGAAACAAAGGAGTAGATACAGTCACCACCGCATAAACCCAGTTAAAAACTGGATGGTAGAGTAAACAGCAAAACAACCCAGAAAAAAAAGTACAACAGTAATTAAGGGGAGAGTAACTGAGCCAGAAATAGAACCAAGACCAAGCCAGAGCCAAAAACAGCATAATCAGCATCAAAATTTGAACCAAAACACCACCCATCCAACCAGCATCAAATATGCAAAGAGAGAGAAAAAACAACCCAAGCGGTGAAAACAGTTAAGAGCAACATAAATAGAATAAAACATTTAAACTAAAATAGATTGCAGAACCCCCAAAGGAAAACGAAAAAGTATAGCCGCCTCTTCGAGGCGCTGAAGCTGGAGGGATCTTTGTCTATTACGAGGTAAGGTAGAGGCCCAAAAATTGGTGGAAAAATGAAGTCATCCAGAAGGTTATCAATGGAGCGTGCTGAGTTAGGAAATAAGCGGTTGTTTCTTTCTTTCCAAATAATCTAAGTGATCGACATGATGGAGAGATCCCAAGATGAACGAAATTCTTTTTTTAACAAGTTGGGCTCGCCAGTCAGTCCAGCAAGAAAGGAGGGTGGGAGGGGTAGCATGAACCTGCCACGCATCAAAACAAATCGTCTAAAAAGGGCGAATAAATTCGCAATGCAAAAATGCAATTAATGCACAGAGCAAACAAACACAATTGAATAGAAAGTGAAGCAAACAAACAAATAGATGATCAGCATCCTCATGGAAATTAATGCATAGAGCACACAGTTGGCCAAAAAAAAGCTTGTTGTTAATAGAAAGCCAGTTGAATAATTTTTCTTTCAAAGGAGCACCGCTACTCCAAAGAAATTTCGCAAAGGGGGAATTAACACCTCCGAAATTGAGAAAACTGTAAAAAGATTTAACAGAATAAGAGCCAGAGTTGGTCCAGCACCAAATGACATCCTCATTAGGGTGCCAAGAATAGTTTCTTAAACACAAGAGGAGCTGAGTGTAGCAAGGAAATAAAGGAGGAGGGCGTGTTGAAGTGAACGGAATATGCCATTCCATGTGATCGTTGTGCACAATTAGGTATTCTGCTACCGTGGCGTTAGGATTGAGAGCAAGGTGGAAGAGAGCCGGAAATATCGATGCAATCTTAAAATTGCCAATCCAAAGGTCGGTCTTAGTTTTAGAACCGTTAGCGCACCTTTTGAAAATACCACATTGAAAGGGTGCGACCACTTTCCATACTCCCTACCAGAAACGGGAAGCAACAGACGACAACGTCAGAAGTAGTTCCCACACTTTATAACGAGAGTGACATTTCTAAGAAATGAGACAAGCCAAGGGCAGGTGCTCGTCATTCAGCATTCTCCATAACCATTTACCCAATAATGCTAAATTATGGTTCCTAAGGTTAATGACACCCAACCCGCCAGCCTACTTGGAAGCACAGACGATCTTCCCATTACAAAGATGGGTGCCAGTTCTATAATGATCCGAACTCGACCAGAAGAAATTCCTTCTAATCTGGTCAATTCTTTTGATCACCCACGAGGGGACATAGAAAAAGGACATCATATATAAAGGAATCGAAGTAAGAACAGACCATACCGCAAGTCTGGATTCAACTTTCTCAATCATAGGTAGCTAATCGGATTTGTGCAATTTCCCCCATCTCAGGAGAATGCCAAGGTACAGTAAAGGGAACGAAGCGTTAGCACAGTTGAAGAATTGAGCAATCTCGAGTTGACGATTATTAGAACCACCAAGCCAAAGAACTGAAGTTTTATGGAAATTAATCGATAAGCCCGAAGCTTTCTCAAAAATATAAAGGAGGAGTTTCAGGTTCCGAAGGGTAGAACCGTTTGGTTTAGCAAAAATAATGGTGTCATCGGCATATTGTAAATTCAGAACACCACGGAAGATGTGGGAGCCACCTAAACCTTCGATAACATTAGCATCACAAGCATTGCGCAGAAGTTTGCTAAAAACATCCGCAACAAGGGCAAACTGGAAAGAAGAGATCGGATCCCCTTGCCTGAGGCCACACTTACACTTAAATTTGTGACCTTCAGTACCATTAATGATGATGGAGGAAGTACCATCAAAGAGACTGGACTTAATCCAAGCGATCCACCTTGGACCGAAACCCCTGTGGAGCATAATATCGAAGAGGAAATTCCAACTCACCTTATCGTAAGATTTTTCAAAATCTAATTTTAATAGAATGCCCTCAGAATTGGATCTATGGCATTCTGAAATAATTTCCTCGGCAGAAGCCACACTATCAAGGATACAACGGTCTTTAATGAAACCTGATTGAGCGGGATCAATAAGGGAAGAAATGACTAAACTGAGCCGGGAAGAAAGAACTTTCATAATGATCTTAAAAGTGGAGTTGAGGAGACTAATAGGCCGAAACGAAGAAACCAGGTTAGCACCCAAGACTTTGAGGATTAAAATAATATGAGCACATAGTTGATCCGGTCGACAGAGAAATGACCTTGGCGAAGATCAGAAAACATTTGGAGCAAGTCCTCTTTAAGAAAGTCCCAAAATTTTTGGAAGAAGGACGGAAATCCATCAGGGCCTGGAGCTGAATCACTCTTTAAAGAGAAAACAGCCGCTCTAATATCCTCTAAGGAGAAGGGGGCCTCCAGGCAAGACAGATCATGAGAATCATTACTATAAAGATGGTCCCAGTCCATGTGGATGTATCGCGGTTTAGAGCATCCCAGAAGGTTTTTATAGAAACGATGGAAAGTGGAATGAAAATCATGATTGGAAGATAGCTCGATCATGTCTAACCAACCAATCATGATTGGAAGAAAGTGGAATGAAAATCATGATGGAAAGTGAAATGAAAATCATGATTGTAAGAAATGACTTAGTTTTACAATTTTAAAAAAAAGTTTTACAACCAACCAAACACTCCCTTTGTGAAGAACAATTCGGCAACGACCACATTACAAATTCTTCTCAATCTCCATCTAGCAGGTTAGAAATTGAAGAGCGGTCAATTGTGCATTGAGAAAACAAATAGCCGGAGTATATCAGGGCCGGCCCTGGGCCTGTGCAACCTGTGCGGTCGCACAGGGCCCACAGTCGCACAAGGCCCACTAATGAGAAGGCCTCCATAAGATATAATTAATAGAGATTGTATTCTAATTATAACCGTTAATAGAGCTGAATGGATAAAATAAATTCAGGGAGCCGACCTCAAAGATTAGAGATAAAGCCTTAATTTGTTGTTGTTGTTGCTGTTGCTTGTGCTATATATGTAGGAGGGTGCAGTGGCGGAGGCAGTGAAGGCTCAGGGGGAGCAACTGAAATTTGGCAGGCCCACTAGTATGCCAAAGTGCAAAATACCTCTGCTTTCCCTCAACTGTGCTTCCTGCTCTTCTTTCGGCCCAAACCGCTTCCCTTCTTACAAATTCTCGTAACCTTCTTTATGCTCTTTTGAAATTATGGTTAGTTTTTTGTGAAAAATTAGATTTAAATGTACAGAATTAGTGGGTTCTATGCTAGTAGAATCTTGGTTCAACACATTTAAGAGCACTATACTACACCGAAGACTTGTCCCCATATTGTACCTGTCATTTCGCTTCCGCTGGATAAAAATTCTAGCTCCGCCACTGGGAGGGTGGGAATAGAGGTTTCCTCGAGTTTCGACTTTCTGAGTATATTTAACACCTTTTGATGCCTTGGGTCCGTTTCTTATGTGTTCGAACTTTTCCAATACACCAAATGCACCTAGTGTAAGTGTGCCTAAAAATCTTACAAAACATACGTTAAACTAAGTTTTAGTGGAAAGTTTGTAATCTGATTAATGTATCAATTTTAGGGTTTTTAGGTGGGCTGATAACTTGCTATCTGCTGTCTAAACTATATACAGCATGCATGTATTATATAGGAAAAGAAACTTTAGAAATTAGAAATGATGATGATGAAATCATGGTTTCAAGATTTTGTCAGTTCAAAAATCTCAATGCTAAAAAACGCGCAAGTGTTGAGAAATCCAGTCATATATTTTTATTTTTTTTAAGATAAAAGTGACGGCTATGATCACATGTTTCATTAATGTGAATTTAAAGAAACTAATATATTACAAGAGAGTTCACTCTAGAACTCGACTTTAAACATCACATAACGAAATCGAGTGATATTAAAGCAGCAAAACCCTTAACTATCAATTACATGATCCTTCCTCTAGTATTAGAATTTTTTCCCAAAATGCCCCACTTTTTGAAAGTTTTTCCCAAACTGCCCTACTTTTTTTTTAAATTTCCAAACCATCTCACTCGATCTTTGAAAGACCGAGTTTAGTCAAAACTAACTCGGGTTTTTCAAAGACCGAGTGTTAGTCTTGGATTTCGAATTCTAACACCCGGTCTTTGAAAAACCGAGTTATTTTTAACTAAACTCAGTCTTTCAAAGACCGCGCAGTTATTTTGGTAAATACTTTCGAAAGTGAGTCAGTTTGGTAAATACTTTCAAAAAGTGATTCATTTTGGTAATAAGTTTGGTTTGTAGAAGGAAAAAATACCAATTAAGAACTAGAAACCATTTAATTATGTAACAAGTGTTACATAATACTAGCAAACCACAAGCACCAACTTGATTATTTGGAAACTATGTCTAATATTAAACTATTTTAAACTATTATTGTATAATCAAATTAAACTTTATCGGAACCCAACTAATGGTAATAACACTTTACACTAATTAAAACATAATATGAACAGAGAAATATGAAATAAATGAAAATAGTGAATATTATAGTTAACTATGAATGTCAATAATAATTACTTAATAACCACATTTTAATATTAAACATAGAAAAGGGAGTTCCTGGCCTAGGCCACCCTCTTTTTCGGAAAGTACTCTTTTCCTTCCATAGACTTTGCGTCTTAAATTTTATGAACCTAAAAAAATATTGTAATTTGTTAAGTGTTTGCACCTTAAACTTTAGTACTGCAACCATTTATAGTATGTTTCCCTTCAAAATTTAAATTCCTTTAGTGTTGCACAGTCAGTAGAAAAATTCTAGGCCAAAAGATGGAAGCTACTTATACTGGAACTTTGGCAAATTGTCCTCTTGAAAATCAATTTGGAGCAACCACAATAATCAAGACAAGGAATGTTATACGGTTCCAGATTCTACTTCTCGGGGTGGATATGAATGATTGTAAGTACTCACACGACGTAACAATGTCAATCTTCTTCTTTTTCCTTTTTTACCTTAAAGAATCTTGGAAATTCTCAGTAAAGAATATGCATCACTTTTTTGTTACCAAATATGCAGAGGTCATGAAATTAGTTCAAGTTAGTTTATTTTAAATTACTTAATTAAGGAATTTAGTAAAATTTGTAGCTACCTACTTGTGCATACATGTTTTGATGTTCCATAAACATATATGTCAGTAAGCATGTGTCGCCAACACCGGCTGTCTGGAAGTGGAACACGAATCCGTTAATGACTCTCCACGCGTTCGGCATAAGTTGGATGGGGCTGACCCCAAACCACCTAAGTACCTGAATCGCGAACAGGTGGAGAGGGAGCCGAGCCCTGGCGATAAAGGCATCAACCGGCCAGAAACACATGTTTACTAGCAGCGGCGAATTGGCCCTAACCCTGGGACCCAGCAGCATTAGTTCGTACTCCCCTGGGATTTGGAAGCAATCCCGGATCGCTGCCAGGTCCTCCAAGCTGAGGATGGACACCGTTTGTCTGCCTCGGAGGTCTCCCTTGCCGTGTTCTCCTCGAAGGTCCTCCCCCTCCCGTGAATGATGCGTTCGGCATGCTCCTTCAGAAGTTCTTGAACCCTGTGGAGCCCTGTCAGCGGCCCTAGCAACCTGCCGAATGGCCCCATGCACTTCGGGTCCTCTACTATCGTGTCTCGACCAGAAACCCTCTTGCCCTTATCTTTGCGATCTCTCTGACTCGAAGATGGAGCTTCGCCAGCAGGAGGGGAGGGCTCGGAAACAGGGGAAAGAGACATTTTTTGTACTTGGAAAAAAAAACTAAGTATAAGTTACCTTGAAATGACAGGTACGGTCGGAATTTTCACCGAAAAGCGATCGACGATCACCGTGAGCTCTCGCTAGTAGAAATTCACCGCCTGAGTAAAAATTTGGAGAAGTAAAAAAGGAGAGAGGGGGTGGAGTTTTATAGAGCTTGGCACGCGAAACGAGTATAATGGGCCCAAAGAGCCAGACCCATTTACACAAAGCGACAAAAGGAGCTGAACCATCACATTATTTACCGCGCCAAGCTGTACTATCGCATTAATGGCTGTCACATCTGTCAGAGTTGTCAGAAGTTCAACAGTCACCAGCTCAGCCTATCGTTTCCTAAGATGCCAAAAATCTTGCTCTGGGACCTCGGCACGCCTTGCCGAGCGCTCTTGGCACCGACGCCCAAACGAGCAAAAAATCACAACTCTGGACCTCGGCATCCCTTGCCGAGCGTTCTTAGCACTGACACCCAAACGAGCAAAAAATCTTGCTCTGGGACCTCGGCACGCCTTGCCGAGCGCTCTGGGCACCGACGCCCAAACGAGCAAAAAATCACAACTCCGGACCTCGGCATCCCTTGCCGAGCGCTCTTGGCACCGACGCCCAAACGAGCAAAAAATCACAACTTTGGACCTCGGTGCCTCTTGCCGAGCGCTCTTGCCACCGACCCTCAAATAGGCTAAAAATGGGGTTAAATCGGAACCGTCCAAATCGGGCACGAATCTTAACGCTTGGGGGTAAAATGGTATTCACCTACAAACGGGTCTGAAATGGGTTCAGGGTCTTCTTCCTATCAAGCCCCACAACCCATGAACAGATCCACCTCAACTGGGTGCGGGTCCCAACCCGCAGCAAACCTGGTCCAACATGATAGAATTAGGATTTCTGATTGTATTTAATCAACGGCCCTGATTCGCTCTATCCTTTCACTGGGAATTAGGGATTTCATTCCTAAACTTGTCCCAAAGACGGCTATAAATACCCCCCATCCACCACCATTAAGAGGTAATCAATCTTTTGCTAGTTAACGCTCATTCATAATCTTTTCTGATTACTAACTTGAGCGTCGGAGGGTGCGTCGCCGGGATCAACCCCGGTGTCTCGCACTTTTTGCAGGTGAACGACGAGAGTCAACGGTCAAACTCCGGTGAGAAGGCGTCAGGTTTGACTATTCAGTTTTCCTAAAAATCCACAAATACTATCTGTTTGCACCCACACCAGATTTAGCGGTAACAGTGGCCTAGGTCATGAACTCTCTTTTCTATGTTTAATATTGAGTACTTTCCAATAATTATTATGGACATTCATAATTAACTATAATATTCACTATTTTCATTTATTTCATATTTCTCTGTTCATATTGTGTTTAACTAGTGTTAAAGTGTTATTACTATTAGTTAGGTTCCGATAAAGTTTAATTTGATTATAAATAATAGTTTAAAATAGTTTAATATTAGACATAATTTTCAAATAATCAAATTGGTGCTTGTAGTTTGCTAATATATTGTAACACTTTTACATAATTAAATAGTCTCTAGTTCTTAATTGGTATTTTTTCCTTCTACAAACCGAACTTATTATCAAAATGACACACTTTTGAAAGTATTTACCAAACTGAGCCACTTTCGAAAGTATCTACCAAAATAACTGTGCGGTCTTTGAAAAACCGAGTTTAGTTAAAAATAACTCGGTTTTTCAAAGACCGGGTGTTAGAATTCGAAATCCAAGACTAACAGTCGGTCTTTGAAAAACCGAGTTAGTTTTAACTAAACTCTTTCAAAGACCGAGTGATGGTTTGGGAATTAAAAAAAAAGTAGGGCAGCTTGGGAAAAACTTTTAAAAAGTGTGGCAGTTTGGAAAAAAATTCCTAGTATTAGCAACATTCATGTTACGTACAATTTGACATTGTGAATTAGACGTATGACATTCAATACTCACTGAGCTGGGAGTATTGAATCTGACTCGTGTTTCAGGAAAGAACCTTTATAGGCAGCATATAGATAGTAAGTAGTAACAATTTAGGTTAATGGAGATTGTACTGTCGAGTTATGAATAACACAACCTTCAGGGCGGGATTCTTATAGACCATGCATGGTTTCATATATTTGTTAATACCAATGGACACTAGTTAGTATCTAATGGGATTTTGCTTCCTTCCTTGCTTCCTTAATTGTTCATTTCAAATTTATGTTGCGCGCATATAGTTTAATACTTCATATAGCATCCTATAGGACATGATTTTTCCCCCGACTTTTCTTTCTTCCTTGTTCTCTTCTGTTTTGCCCAAATGCCTAAGCGACTAGGTGCTAGGCGACCCCTTGGCAACCTCTTGCTAACTACCACACCTTCAACAGCCTTGTCACCAACGTGAGGTATATATTCACTAAATAATCTTTGCACCATCAGGTGGATGTATCCCTTTAAAAATGCACAACAGAGGTATCTCTTCAAGTGATCTGCGTGGAATCATGACAGGCGTATTTGGATGAGTTTCACTGTTTGCCACCATTTTTTAGTCCCAACCTCCTGTATGGAGAGGAAGGGCAAGATCATTAAAGATAAGCTTATTTGTTTTCTTCAGTCATGATCATTAAAGATCTTGAGTTATTCTTTTCTTCCACTTCGGTGAGATTGACGGAGCTTGTCTTAGAAGTCATGTAGGTGTAATAGGTCTCTCGGCCTGAATCCGGGAAACACTGTACAAGGGTTTGAGTATAGTGGAACGCTTGTGGCGGAGAATTGCTACAAGTAGGTGGTGTGGACAAGACCTGGGAGTCGAACCACGTTATATCGCTGCGTCACTTGTGCTTGCTCTGTTTGCTTTCTCTATCTCTTCTCATTTACTTTGCAACTTAATTTTATTTTTTAAATTTCTGCACAATTACTCTATTCACCCCCCCCCAAGGGTGATTCACAGTGGTATTAGAGCGAGGTGATTACTAAGAGCTTAAAAGCTTAAGCAAAAGGTCCAATGGCCGAAATCCTTTCTCCCGAAAACTTGTACTCATCGGAGCCATTCATCTCCAATGGGACAAGTCTAACACGTTCACCTTATTCTGATGAAAAATGCTATGATGTTAGGAAAGTTCGTATGTCTCACTTTTTGCAGATGCTTGGAGAAGAAGTGTGGAATGTGTGCATAAATAAAATAGATATTCCTGTCAGCGATGGAAAGAAGGCTTTCTTAAAAGCAGACCTAGCACTAAAAACCACAAACTCGAAAGCTATGAAAGCTCTTTATGCAGGATTGAACAATGAAGAATTAATACAATATGGGAACAACATGCTGAAACGGCATGAGGAAACAACATCTGAGGTAAAAGCAAAAGTTAATTTATGGTTTTATAAGTTTGATGTTTTTCGTATGTTGCCAGGAGAGAACGTAGATCAAATGCTTGCCCGTTTCGATATTATCGCACACGAGCTTGAGAGCTTAGGTAAGGAGTTAGATGATGACCGAATGGTCACAAAACTCATAAGCTGTCTCACAGTGGAATGGGATGTAAAAGCTGCCGCAATAAGGGAAACCCTTGAGAAAAAGGGATTCGATTACTACACCTTCCAAGGAAAATTGAAGACATACGAGATGGAGATGAACGAAACCAAAAGATATAGGCAGAACATCGGGATTGAACCAAAAACCTAAGAGTGGACAATCGCCTTGAAAGTAGAAAAATCTCGATCATCAAAAGCAGAGTCAGATCGTGAGGAGTCAGATGAAGACATTGCCTTGCTTACTAAGCAATTTCGTAAGAATCTTAAACATTAAAAATATGGCAGGTACCAAAGAGAAAAAGAAAATGACAAAGACGACATATGCTACAAATGCAAGAAGCCTGGACACATTCGTGCAAACTGTCCCATCTCACAGGATAGGAACAAGGACTACTACCCCTCCAATCCAGGATTGAGAAAGAAGACGTTGAAGGCAACATGGCTAAACTCATATTCCAATGAAGATGAGCAAGATCACAACAATGTTGGTTTCATGACTTGTCACGCTCCGCTACCCAAAAATACGGAATACGAGTACGTAACAATGGGTCGGCGAATGACTAACGTCACTCATAAGTTGTTTATTCGATTAACTCAACTATATGATCAATAAAGAACAAATGCGCAGGCAATAATAATAATCTCATGAACAATAATACTTGGAATGAAGCAATAAAAATATCCAAATACAATAATAATAATTCAACGTCCGGAACAAAATAAAATCCGGGACATAAGCCCAACACAAAAGTAATAATTCTCAATACAATAGTTCAATAAAATAATGAGCAACTAAAAAGCATTAAATCTTCAGAATCTCTGTTCTCCAATTCCAGCAGGCAATTCTCCATCAACACATGTAAACACTTCATCTAAAAAGAGTAGAAAAATTGTCTTTAGAGCAAGTCATGGACAGCAAGTAGAGAAAGCAGGGAACAATGGAATAACGGTATAACAATGATGTCAATGGATTAATAGGAATCAATAACATGGCACGAAAATCAATAATGAATATCATGATAGTCGATACAATGGATATAAACAATGATGCAATATTCGGTAACGGTAATCAATGATTAATAACAGTAACACTTAGCCAATATTCGATATCAATAGAAACAATGAGGAACAATATGCAATGTTGGTGATGTGTCAATCCTTAAGTCTATTATTCATTTTAATCTTAACTAATGCATGTACTACTGTATCCCATACTACAGGTTCGATGCGTACAATCAATTTCGTATAGACTTAAGTGGAAGATTCTATAGATCATGTACACGGCACGATATTTGCAGCATTGGTGCACACTGGTTGGCTCAATAACAATAAAACAATACACGATCAATTGGGATACTGTGTCAGTAATCCAACAATAAACCGATAACAATAATATTTGCCAACACACAATATTTTGGGAAATAAGGCCCACACTTAGGTGTACAGTCACTATGTCATCAACTATTCCAGTCAATCATTTAAACCCAAGCTTATTAATTATTTTATTAATGCAACAATACAATATGCAATCTAGAGACATGAGATGAACAATAGTATCAATAGGGGACAATAAGATGGTAACATGTAATAGGACATTAGAAGGGTGACAATGACTCATTGGGATCATGCAATCAGGGTTGGCATTTGGGTCGAACGGGCCGGGCCGGGCCGGACCCGCCCGGGTTCGATGTTGACTTGGGCGGGTTCGGGCCGGGTTGGTTACTTAACCAAGCCGGGCCGAAAAGTTGAAATGAAGACCCACCCAACCCGTGAACCCTTTCGGGTCCAACCCGGGTCGGTTCGGGTCGGGTCGCGAGCTGGCCCGTTTAGATAGTTTTTTTTACCTTAAAAAAATAATAATAAAAATAATAAACAGTAAAAATAGTAATAATAATAATAATAAGATTGTAAGAGTGAAATTTTCAAAAAAAAATGATATATTATGCATATGATTTCAAGTTATACAAGTTTCACAATTTCTAATAAGAAATAAAGAATTCAGAAATTTGTTTTATAAACATATTTCTTATATACAATTTCAATTTACTTCAATATTTGTAATTTGAAATAACAAGCAAAGATCTAATACAATTTTTTTTAACTATTTACAATCGTCTTCAAGTTGGTGGCCTTCAATTTGTTGTTGTTGACTTGTTGTTGTTCAGTTGTTGGTATTGCCGTATTGAATTCTTCATTTTGGTTGCTATTGTTGTTGTTGTTGTTGTTGTTGTTCTTCCGGTGAGTTGCTCCCACTTGTGGACGTAGATAATGCTTTCCCTTGTGTCCTATCTTCAGCCTTCAGCCAGTCTTCTGTGCAAACGAGCATCCCAAACGAGTCGGGCTTCAAGCGATTCCTGTAATCAGTTAGAACTCTGCCACTTGAAGAAAATGCACTTTCAGAAGCAACTGTAGAGACAGGAGGAGTTAGTAAATCTTTAGCCATATATTTAAGAATACTATAAGTGTGTTCATGGTATTTCCACCATTGTAAAATATCTAGTGAAGAAGAAGAAGACTCAGAATCTTGTTGGTTATATCAATTTAATTCATTTGGTTGATTAGTCCTAGGTTTTTTGGATTGAATTTGTGCATGTAAATTAAATGTTCTATCACCAAATTTACTCTTACCCTTACCTTTGAAACTACCAGAACAAGAACTAACTACAGAAATTGTACTACTAGAAGCAAAAGACCTATAATAAGAATCATACAAGTTATTTAATGTAGATTCAAATTTAATTAAGAAAGAAGCGCAATGATTTTTTATTTCTATTTCTACATTTTCCCCAAGTAATGCAAAAAACATTTCAATCAAACTCTTCGTACTTTCTAATTTGATATGATGATCCATAACGGTAGCAACACAAATCAACATAGAAGGAGGATAAAAATACTTCAAAAAAATTTTGTATGCATGTTTTACAATATCACCAACAAAAGTATCATTTAACATTTCGTTAAATGTTTGCATCATAGTAACTATTGAAATAAAAATGCTACTAAAAGTAAATTCATATGATTTTGAAAATTTTAAAGTTGCGGTTTTAAAAGGTTCTAAAAATTTCAACAAAGATTCGGCATAAACCCAAACGGTGGGAGTCATTTCAAAATTTGGCATATTTTTTTGCGATACAAAAATTATTTACAACTGCTTTATATTCGGTAACAACATGTAGTAAATCAAAATTAGAGTTCCATCGGTGGTTAACTTTCTTTGGAAATCTTCTAAAAGGTACATTTGAAATCCTACACCAATTTTTCCATTCTTGAAATACGCTGGGACTTAATGCAATAAAATGTACACAAGTTCTAATTTTAAGTATATATGGATCGGCTATTTTAAATGCATCTTGAACACATAAATTTAAAATATGACATGCACATCTAATATGAAAAATATTGTCAGATGGAGGGTTTAATGCGGATTTTAAAGTAGTAATTGCTGCATTATTTGTTAGATGCATTATCAAAACTAGTACACATAATTTTATCGCGAATATGAAAAATATCACAAATTTCTAAAATACAGTTTGCTATTTCAGCGCCACTATAGGGATAGGGCAACGCGGTAAGTGATATGATTCTTTTTTGAAGAATCCAATCATTGTCGATCCAATGACAGGTTATTCATATCATTAGAATATTGTTGACACTCGTCCAACAATCCGAAGTTAAACTAACTCTACAACTTAAACTCCATAAAATTGCAATCAAAGTGTCCTTCATTTCATTGTACACTTTAAAACAATGAGATTTGCAAGTATTTCTTGAGATTCTTCTAAAATAAGGGTTTAAGGCCGTTTGATTAAAATTTTCCAAGTCCCTACTCTCGGGATAGAAAAATGGTAACTCTTCCTTTATTACTAATCGGGCCAACAAGATCGGGATCATAAGGGTGGCTATCAACTAGACCGGTCCTATGATTGATTTTTTGTTGGCCGGGTAGGTCAACAAGAAGGTCTTTATGATTATGTTGGATGTGTCTACTAATTGTACCGGTGCCATCACCCCTCTTGAATTTGTATGCCTTAGAACATGTTTTACAAACTTTCAAACCTATACCCGTATTTTCTTCGTTCGGGATAAATTCATAAAATTTATGCCAATCACTACTTTTCCTTCTACTTTTCCTACCACTACGGGGTTGTATTGTTTCGGTTGGTTGTTGTTGTTGTTCTTCTTCTTCTAATTGTATGTCTCCTACAACCTCATCGTTGTACCCCATTGTTGGGTAGGAGGATCCTGATACTCTTCGGCGGGCTCACTAATTGGGACAATTTGTGGCCTATGGGAAGTGACGGTGGAATTTTCCCCACTTTGGCTCCGACCGCTACCGCGTGATCTAGACATAATGTAGTAATGTATGTAAAAAAAAAACTACACAATGTTGGAGCGATGAGTTATAAAAAAAAATCTAGAAAACAAGAGGGTTAAGATAGAGAAGATCAAAAAGCCAACAAAAATTATAACTACAACAAAAATTAAATAAGAAGAGAGGTATGAAATTTTGATACCGTTCACCGTGGATACACGTATATAAAAAACTCGTGAATATAAGAATAGAAGTAGAAGTAGAAATAAGCGATTCTGGAATTGAAGAGTTGAGGAGAGCTTGAAGGAGAGTTGAAGACTTGATCACTTGGAGTTGGAAGAGAGTTGAAGAGTTGAAGACGTTGAATTTTGATTTTGATACGATCGGAATTTGATCGTGTATATGCCTTTAAGAATTGCTTGTTCAATACTTCAATTGTTCACATATTGCTTAGAAATGAGTTATAATAGTAGAGAGAGTAAGAGAGATTTTTGTGAATTTTTTGATGGGGTTTTGGGGGGGGGTATTTATAGGCTATAAAAAAAAACCCAAAAAAACCAAAAAAAACGGCAATTAGAGCCGTTGAGGGCTCTCTGGACAACAGTGCCCAACGGCACGTTTCGACCCGTTGGACCCACGGGTCAACGGTCGACTCGTGGCGGGTCAACGTTTGACCCGTTCGGGTCTAACGGTTCACCACCCGCGGGTGGACCCGCGGGTGGTGAGCGGGTTGGGTTTTTTAAACGGGCTCCCGGACCAGGTTGCGCGAATTAGATCCGTTATTTTCGAGACCCGGGTCGAGCCGTTACTGTTCACGGGTTTGACCCGAACCCATGACACCGTTTTGCGAGCCAGGTTATACGTGCGGGTCGCGGGCGGGTCGGCGGTTGACCCGGCCCACTTGCCATCCCTACATGCAATGCAGCATACATACATTAATTCATGCAATAGTACGATATATGAATAATTAATTCAAGAAAATCTGAAAAGTATAATTCTGGAAATGAATACAGGTCAAAAATAGCAGACAAATTTTGGGCAGCAAGCAAGATACAGTTTTTAGGGTATTTTTCATGAAAATAAATTAATTAAATATTATGGGTATCAATTTTTTAGTCAATAAATTGTATAATCGGCATGATGAGTATCAAATCATGATAAATAAAATTATAACACCCACATATACAAATTTATCATTCAATCATCCATCAAACGATCAAACATCATACAACCTAGCAATTGTCTCTACAATAATTTATTTGTGTGACGATTATATGAACAACCCTATTATCAATTCTATATGCACTCATGAAAGATCCAAACTTTAGAGTCAAAAGTGGCACGATGACAGGAATATTGGGGTTAGCTCGTGTAAACCCTCAATAGACCCAACGAAGAGATGAACAATGGATAATACAATAACATAGAGATCTACTTGCAAGAGTTTCAACAAAACTTGAATTTGATACAATTAACAATTCAAGAGGACAGTGACTTTCCTGTTAGATGACGAAAATGAATACCAAGAATAACGGGATAAGAATTCCGAAGCAACGAACCCACAAACACACAAAAGAACACTTTATTACACGTGCACACAAAGAGAAAAATCAACACAGCAATACAAAGAGACAGCAACAGCAAAGAGGAAGAGCACGGCAATGGCAGAGGGACAAGGGGGTGGTCGGGATCTGGCAGCGAACGGAGGGGAGGGCAAACGGCGGCGTTGCGGGGTTCGTTGAACTGGGCAGTGCGAATGGGGTGAGGGCAGAGCTTCGATTGAAAAGGAGGTCGGGGGCGTTCGGATCTGGGTGGTGCTCGAAGGGGGCGACGGGAGGCGTTGACGGGGAGCATCGACGAGGAGGGCGATGACCAGGGGCTCACCGGAAAACGACCAAAGAAGAGAACAGGGAGATGGGTCAAGGGGCTTGGGCGGGAAATCAATGGAGAAGGGACAGCTGGCGGCGCCGATAGAAGGGCGACGACGAGAGGGGTGGTCGCCGGAGGGTGGCGACGAAATTGAGTGGTCGGAGATGGGGCTAGGGAAGAAGAACAGTGCTGGGTCGGGGTGTTTTGGCGGGAAAACGAACGGGGGAGCGAGAGAACGGGAGGAGAGAGGAAAGAGGAGAGAGAATAAGCAACTAGGGCTTCAAAATTGTGCAACTTTTAGGGTTTGCATTAGGGTTGTATTTATTGGGTACAATTATGGTATTAGGTTGGTGAATTAGGGTCCAATAAAATCGGTTTTGGGTCAAGAACACATGAAATTGGGGTTTAGGGTTCAATTAAGAGATATATCTAACTCAATAGGGTTCAAATAAAAATACCCACAATAAAAAAAAGAAAAATAGGATTAACAAGAAAATAGTATAATGGTGGGCTATTTATAGGTCTAGGTTAGGGACTATATTTCATAATTTCACAACCTAATAAATCCTCTTTTTAATTTTCCAACCCTACACTTTCCTAACTCCTAAAACCCCCAACTTTTCATCTCCCCAGTCTCCACAACACTAACTCTCATCTCTTCCCCTTCTAAAACTCCAAATCGGTCAATTCTCTTCAAAACCAGCACACAATGTGCTGCCTCTCATTTCCGTGGGCCCCCTTGTGGTCAAAACCAAACACCATTTAACATATAGCCCAACTCACTTCTCCACATACAGCAACTCATGCCGTACTTCTCTCATCGTGGGCCCCATTTACCAAATCCACACACATTTTTACACATTTCAATATTACTACCAAACTGAACATGCAAATCACCATTTACATATATTTACCAACTCTTCAACAGCCCATGCTATTATACACAGGGCCCATATCCAAGCACTAGTTAATTTTATTAACCATATCACTATTCATATTATCTATATAATAAAACACAAAGAAAGCTATCGAGTGGCTCTCCTTCGATCCTTCAAAAATTAAAGGTCCAGATCTAACCTTACCAAACATATTTTCCCCCCAAAAGTTTTTCCAAAACTCAAATTCAAATCTCCCACCCAAAACAACTCTTATATTTATTTAATTTTTTTTTCTCTCTCTCCCTCCCTCTTCTATTCAAAAAGTTAAGAAAATAAAAATTTTAAAAATTTTAAAATATTAAAAAACTTAAAAAATTAAAATTTTAAAAAATTTAAAAATAATTCAAAAAAAATAATAAAAATCATATAATATACTTTTTGCTCTATGTTTGCTACTTCAATTAATTTGCTGAATCTCTAAAACTATTTTATATGATCAAACAAGGTGCACCGTTCCGAAGACGTGCCGTAGGCACATGTCAACGGGCAAACCTAGTAACCTTATACAATTTACCAACAGTCAACTCAATATATATATATATATATATACTATGTATAATGTTATACTATTTATTATTATATTATTTTGAAAAACTACGGGGTGTCACACACATTCCAAAATTTATTTTGAAAAATAACAAATATGCTTAAATGCGTGCATCGAAAAAACACGTCCTTTCACGTATAACATAAAAATACGAAATTTGGTTTTATCGAAGGAAAATGTTAAACATGATAAAGATACAATTTAAGAAAAAATATGTTTATTAATTTCATATATTTCACGACGTAATTGTTACGTGCGTAGAAAACACGTGCATTATACGTGCAGAAAATTGAAAAGTGCATTTTAATCAAAATAGGAGAAAATGAATTTCCATTTTATAAAAAAAATACATTTAAATACATAAAATAAATAATTTAAACAAATAGAAAATATTGTATGTAGCGGTGGAGACACGTGCATCAAAAACCCATAAAAAGCACGTAAAATACAAGATTGAAATATTATATTTTTGTTAACTCAAAATAGGATAAAATCAGTACGGAAAAATGCATAAATAGTCGGTAAATAAAATACGTGGTGAAAATACGTTACAAAATATACGTGCGTAACACACGATGGAAAAATTGTAATTCCAATTTTGCGGCATGTTACAATAGTTACTCATCCACTAGGGGTGTGCTTCAGAATCAAGTCAGGTTATGATGAGTACTTTAACATTTTTTTCTCTTCTTTTCTTTTATCTTTCTTCAACTATTTTTGTGAGTAAAGAGTTACGTGAAGTTATTATGCATAGATTTTGTTAAGTTTTAGTTATTCATGGTGAATCTGCCAATAATTATTGAATGATTCATTACTTTCAATGAGCATACTAATCTTTTTGCTCTACGTAAAACATGACATATTTTCCTTGAGTTTTAAATTTAACGTCTTTAAAGCAAACTTGGATTATACTTGAGCAGGAGAAAGCAACAGCATATTAGATGACTATTTCATCTAATATATCTTAATTATAGTGTTCTTCTTTATCACTAATTTAGTGAATAATTTCTTACTTTTTTTTTCTTATTTTGTTATCCATAGCAGCAGATTTCCATAGAGGATGTGTTTAAACAGTTGGAATGTACCCAAGAGGGTCTGTCATCGGTCGTAGGAAGCCGAAGGCTGGAGCAATTTTTTGTCTTTATGTGGAATCCGTTGTCATTGGCGATGGGGGCGGTTGCTACTGTACTTGGGTCTACTGGCCTACTAGTCCAGCACTCACCTCTCAAATCTGGTCATTCTAAAAAATTATTCACCTTGACTTGAGTAAATTTGCATTATACATTAAGTTATGATAAGATTTTGGTTTGTTTTCGTAGGTTGTGGTTGGTTACATGGTACTTGGGTCTGTTTATGTGCCTTACATTTGGTCAGATTGGATTCAAGGGAAGGACTGAGAAGTACTTTTGAGAACATTTGTTGTCGAGACTGTGTATTCTGATCTTGTGTATAGTAGGAGATTAAACTCAATATCTCCATTTTCTTTAATTAATCTCAAGTGCAATTCCATTATGGGTTTTCATTACTTTTTCTAATATATAATGACATGAAATGAGCAGTAGTCCTTGTTCATTTCATCAACTGTGTGACTAAAACAACGAAAATTAAGAGTGTGAAAGGAGAAGATAGGCGAATTCACCCAGCTTTCCACCAGAGATCTTCCTCCAAGGCTCAGCCCACTGGGAGAGTCTCTCATCGGGAAGTTTCGATTAACAGGGAAGATAGTAGAGGGGGAGTTTTGATTTACAGATTCGCGAATTAAAGAGCTTCGATTTGGGGGCTAGGGTTCCAAATCGGGAAGTGGAGAGAGGTAACAATGAGCTAGGGTTTATGGGTTCGAAGCTCGTAGTGAGAGGGCATCGACTGAGGAACATATCCCGATGAAGAGAGTTCCAGCGATAATTTTGATGAACCGTTGTGAGATAAAAATTTCAATGGGGTAAAGTATTTGAATTTTGTAGACTACCAATACTAGTCTTCTTTTTTTGTTTGAATTACAATAAATCTTGTAGGTATTTATAGAAGGAAGCTCAATTGTCTCTTGTTGCGGCATATTCTTAATTCCAACTGTTGTTTTATATTTGTATGTAATTGGTTAATATATGTACTCGGGTACGAATGTTGATGGATGTGTGGATGTAGTCTGTTTTTTGATAATGTTTTAGTCGTTTTAATTGATATTCATTATGTTTTTTGTATTGGTTGTTGATTGATGAGACTTAATATGTTCTTGTCGGAACAGTACGAGTATTGTGAATGTTGAATGAAATTGGGTATCAGTTTTTTTTGATGTGGTACCAGTTTGTTTTGGTATCAGTTTTTTTTTTAAATCTTTCTTATATAAACAATTTATTAACGTAGGCCGTTATTACGAATTATTTTTTGTTTCTGTTGACTTGCTCTCTGACTTGAGAGGAGATTCACATGGTTTTGTACATAAAAAATTTATTAACTTAGGCCGTTGTTTCCAACAATGTCCTAGGTTGTTATGAAATTGTTTGGTTTTTGTTGAATGGGCACTCTGACTTGACAGGAGATTCACATTGTCTTTTATATTAAAAATTTATTAACTTAGGCCTAAGACGTGATTTTTTTAAACAATCTTTTAACTTAGGTCGTTGACACGAATTTTATTTAATTTTACCAAATTTATTTTTTTTTAAAATTTACCGACATGTGTATTCATTTTTTTGTGGTAAAGTCTAGTGGTCAAGTCAACCAGGTTTTTGGGGAATTTATTTAAAATTGTAAATCTTGTGAAATCTCTTATGTATGGGATGAACATATCTATTGGGATCATGTGTAACGTAAGGAATAGTCTTGTTTTGAAACAATTTGAATTATTTTTAAATATGTTGTATTATATTCATCTGGTCCTTATTCTATTCCCAACCATTATCGTTCCATATTCAGACAATTGATTCGAATAAGTTCCAATGTATTATCCAATAGATTGAATCGTTTGTATAGACATTATCCCTAACCCTACACTAACTCTCCATAACCTTACCCTAACCCTCCTTAACTTAGGCCGTTGAACAACGACCTATGTTTTGATTGTTTTTTTTTTCTTCTTCTCGGACATGGACAACATTTTTTTTTAAATTTAATTTTTTTGGATTGGTATGTGTATTCGTTTTTGGGTAGTAAAGTCTAGTGGTAAAGTCAACCAAACTTTTGGGGAATTTATTTTATATTTGTATGGTATGTCTATTCGTTTTTAAATATGTTAGGATAGGCTTACATTATGGGTTATGGTTACGACTACACTTTACTACCCAAAAACGAATACCCAAGTAGGAAAAAAAATTAAAAAATAAATTCTTAAAGTGGTACATACCCTTAGATACAATGTTGGGAGAAACAACTTTACGGTTAGAAAAAATGGCTAACATGAGGTTAGGGTCAGAGTAGGTTAAGGGTTAGTGAGGGTCAGGGTTAGGGTAGGGTAAGGGTTAGGGTTATGTTAGGGTAGGGTTATGGTTATTGGATAAATAATTTTTTTAATTTTTTGAAAAATTCTTTTGTTTCAAAACCTTGGCAACCTCCTCTCATGTCAGAGAGCAAGTGCACATTTTTCAAAAAAATTCATCAGCAACAGCCTTAGTTAATGAAAAAAAAACAAAAGGCAATCTCCTCTCAAGTCAGAGAACAAGTGCACATTTTACAAAAATTTCATATCAACTTAGGTCGTTGTTGGAAACAACGGGCTAAAGTTAATTAAAAAAAACAAAAACACCTTGGCAATCACCTCTCAAGTCCGAGAGCAAGTGCACATTTTAAAAAAAATTCATATCAACTTAGGCCGTTGTGTCCAACAACGGCCTTAGTTAATGAAAAAAAAAAACAAAAAAAATAAAAAAAAACAAAAAAACAAAGGCAATCTCCTCTCAAGTCAGAGAGAAAGTGTACATTTTACAAAAAAATCATATCAACTTAGGTCGTTGTTGGAAACAACGACCTAAGTAAATGAAAATAAAAAACAAAAAAACCTTGGCAATCTCCTCTCAAGTCAGAGAGCAAGTGCACATTTTACAAAAAATTTCATATCAACTTAGGTCGTTGTCAACGGCCTAAGTTAATGAAAACAGAAAAACAAAAAAACCTTGGTAATATCCTCTCAAGTCAGAGAGCAAGTGCGCATTTTTCAAAGCCATGTGATATCAACGTAGGCCGTTGTTTTGTTAATGAAAACAAAAAACAAAAAAACTTGGTAATCGCAGCTCAAGTCAGAGAGCATACATGCAACAAAATCCACAAGTCAGAGAGAAAGTGATTTAGAGAGCATATATTCAGCCGCAAGATAAGATGCTTCACATCGTATCCCATACATGCAACAAAATCCACAACATTAACGATAATTCGCTAACAAAAAAATCTTCACAATCACTTTGGCGAAACATAACAACTAACAACAATAACAAATGAACATCAATAATAGAAACAATTTGCAATAATCCACTAACATTAAAAACATTAACATTTCCATTCTATACAATAATAACAAGTTTCACATTGGACACGAATTAGAAGACACTAAAACTACCCAAGTGTGTAGTGTTGTGGCGCTCGCCTCTTCTGAATAAGTTGTTGTGAATGACTGATACCTTCTTCTTCTAGAAATTCTTGCTGACCAACAACCTAAAATAACTTTGCAAATATGCAACATTTATTTTCTTTACTACAAGAGAAAATACTTTCTTGAAGTGTTCCCTTCACTGGTTGTTAGAAACCATGGATAACATAACATATAAGAACTTCTAGTGTATGTTTGGATATATAGGATTGGGATGACTGGAGTTTACCAGTAAAGGGTGCAAACTCTTCACTCAAGAAAGATAGCTAAAGTAAATTTGTTATTTATCCATTTTGAATTTTTTTTATAAACGTGCAATGGGGAGACAAAGTGGAGATAAAAGAAATGATTAGCTTGGTTTAGAGTTTGGAGAACTTCATGTATTTCATTTATGTTGAAATAATAATAAAAGGTATTTCAATTGCAAACTGAGTTTCAGACAAATAAATATTTAGATTATTGGTATTGTAGAACATTCACACCTGCACTTGCGTTACCACTGTATTTAATGCTCATAGTGGTTATGGGATTAAAGTAAGCTCTATAAAACCTATATGATAATGTCCTTGCATAACTATTACAAGCATCTAAAAGTGATGCTAAAGTTTAAAAAAAACTCTATGCAGTGTTTCTAACAAACTATATTCATTCCAGGTAAGTTCAAGTTAATGATCAAGAAGGCGATGGTTGAGCTTAAAGGTAGATATACTGCTCCTCATATAATAAGTTTGCTACTTCAATTAATTAGCTGGACCTCCAAAACTATTTTATATAATCAAACCAGGTGCACCGTTCCAAAGACGTGCCGTAGGCACGTGTCAACGGGCAAACCTAGTATATATATATGATTCATGTGTTTGCACCAAATAGGCATATTTTAGAGATAGTTTGGTGTTATCTTAAGTCATATACTGGTGTTACCCTGTGCAAATTGCAGCCTAAAATAGTTTTGAGGGACTTATAAAATTATATAGAACTCCAAAAAAGTGTGAGAGAATTGGGAGAAACTTATGAATATCATATTTATCGTAAATGCTGAAATCTTCCTTACCATCCTCACATAAGCAGATAGTTTATAAAATCACTGCAAAACCATAATTTTATTCAATTGAATATTACTAAAGCTGCTAGGGGCAGGGGCAGCGTGGGGGTTGGGCATCGAGGGACGCGAGCGGGGTGTGTGCAGTGTGTGTTGGGGGGGGTGTGGAGGGAGGGACGGGGGTCTGGGCTGGGGCTGCGGGAAGTGCGGGAGTAGGGGTGAGTTTAGTGATAGCCGTGAAATTTTGTGAGATTGGGAAAGTGATAGGAGAAGATATGTGTTTGAGGGATTATTGTTTTTATTTTGTTTTGGTTTTTTATTAAAATCGTGCATAGTGCACGTGCTAGTTTAATATAATTATATACTTTTCCTCTCCTTTCTCTATTTCAAAATATAGAAAGGGGAGAGGGGGTAGACTATCTCTCCTATTAGTATAACTAGTATTCTTCACGTGCGATGCACGTTTCGATAAGAGGTAGAGGATTTTTACGTGCGATTTTTACGTGTTAAGAAATAGTTGTAGAGTTGGACGTGCGTTGCACGTAATTGGTAAAAATATTTTGAAGAAAAAACTATAATTCGTACGTGCAATGCACGTGTTTATAAGTAGAATTTGAGTTGTACGTGCAACATATGTGTATGTTTAGTGTTAAAAAAATATTGTAAAATTATTTTGCACGCGCGTTGCACGTTTTAAATATGTGGATTTTTTTATTTGTTTGTTTTTGTTGTAATTAATTAGAGAGTTGGAGTTGCACTTGCAATGCACGGGTTTGTATATTGACAAATAACAACCCAACTCTTCCATTATAATATTAGAGATATATAGATATAATAATTTCAGTTCCCAACTAAATTAAGTACTCTCACACTAGAGCAAGATAATAGAAAAAAAAATTAAACTAATTTGGAAGACTTTGTCTTATCTTAATCACACATATTTTTCTCATAATAATAAAAATGGAAATAAAGTTTTTGTTTGAAATAAAAACAATCTACAATATTTTCTTAAATTATGAAATTGTTGGGGCAATATAGGTGCATGTAATATGTTGGAAATATGATCTAATATATCAGGCTTCAATATTTTGAAAATGAGTAATGTGAGCCTCATATTTGTATGAGAAAATTTTTCTCATACAAAATGATTATACTCACTTCGTGGAGCCCTTATGGAAGATCCAGTCCGTTCATCATTTTTATCATGCTAATAGATGTATGTGTAGAAAAAAGCAAGTGGTTTGGAGGTCATTCACTCATGCATTATATGGGTCCAATTTGTGGTTCGATTTGTATTACTGTTAAAATCGTTCATTTTTCAACCACATGATGCATGGATAAATGACTTCCAAACCACTTGATTTTTTCTACACATACATCCATTAGTATCATAAACATGATGAACGGAGTGGATCTTCCATAAGGGCTCCACCAAGTGAGTATAATCACTTTGTATGAGAAAAGTTTTCTCATACTCTATATGAGGCTCACTTTTCTCTTTGAAAATACAAATTATTACAGAGAGTTCGGATTCATGTAATAGTGTTTAGAAAATCTAAATATAAAGTTTTATTTGTTGCTAATTTATGCAAGATTATTATTCATATGTTATTCGGCAAACTATTTTTTATTTCCATTAAATTATTATTTCTTGAATTTGGTCTATAAATTCGGTAAACAGTAAAAAAAAGTTGTTGGTAAAAAAAAAAAAAGAGAGTCAAATTCTTAATTTTAACATCATTATCGCAGCAACTTGAAAATTATAAACATGGTCATTGGTGCATCGCACGGGTTACGTGCTACTTCCATTTATATATTATACAGTTTGCACGTTAACCTTATGATAGAAAAGCAAAAGAAACTTCACTCCCCTAGTAAAGGATGGAACCAATATGATAAGAGTCGCTCCAATTAATTCAGTTATTCAAACTGATCCAAACCAATTATTATCATTATAGCATTTTAATTTTAACTGCAGAAATTAATCCACATTACATAAAAAGCAAACCAAATCCATACTAATCTCAGCGCACAAGTACAAAACTTTCAAATGAAAACATAATGAGAATCCGAAAAATGTAAACAGAGTAGTATCTTCACCAACCTTTTCAATCAAAGTTTAACAAATCTCCCAAGTGAGCAACATCGAAAGATACCTTTATTCCGACTTTACATTCCCCTAGCTTAAATGAAACTCTATGATTTCGCTTGTCAATAACTAAGTCTTGCGAATACTTGTCAAGAAATGCCATACCATTGCTTTCTTCTTTGGGTTTTCTAGTGAAAACTCCTTCTTTCGCCTGAATAAATTTCAGTATACTCATTTCATATTCGTACCCTGTGAAACCGATGAGCTCAACTTGATCCAAGCGCTGACTAGGACAGTAGAAGGGTTCATATACTGAGGAATCTGCCTCCGACCATCTAACCGTATACATCTGACAGATTTAGATAAAGGTTAATTATCATATATATATATATACATATAAATGCAACATATATATATTAGAGCAAAGAAGACAGCGACTAAAAAGATGGCTTCCTTACATCAAAGCTGAGCTCCTGTAACAATGGACAACTCTGGAGAAATGTGTTAACTGCCGAAGTTTGCCTCCAATCAGAAGGGCAAATGGTTATGCGTAGTTTCTTGAGGGCCTCAAATTTAATCTTAGACTCCCAAGAGCTGGTGCAAAAGGACAACAACTGGAAATAGAGAAAATGAAATTAGTTCAGATAGCACTAGCAGTAGAGGATTAATTAATTGATATGTGCAAATTAATTAAGGTAATGAAACATAGATGTACAACTTTTCTGTATTACACCAAACTGAAATTGAAAGAAAAGTTTATCAACAAAATAATTAATTAAGCATATAAATTATCAAGGTATTTGTTACTTTCCTGCTGCAATAAGAAGAAAAAGAAATTAACAAAAGGTCTTACTCACCCGCAACATTACCCCTCCCAGCTGAAGATACCGACTGCTTGCAATTCCTGTAACAACCTCCGTCAGTTCCTCTATATCGTAGAGACCTCCCGACGTATATGAAACGAAGTTCCAGCTGTTTAAGAAGATCCTGCACTCCTTCACTTTCGGCACGAAAAGGCAAAGCGAAACCGCCGGAACTTGTAAATCCAGTTCCTCCAGGTTCGGGGCACTTACATCGATACGACACGAAGTAGAAAAATCCATTAAGTGCAACTTCACCAGGCTCTGACTGCTAACTTTTAGTTGTTCCTGACAACAGTAATCAAGGCTCAGAAACTCCAGTTTCTTGCATGTGGAAACTAGTTCTGTTACTAAATCCCCGGAAATACTCACGGCGTCCAGTTCCAGAGACTTCAGGTTTGTGCAGGAAACAATGAAAGTGCCTTTGGTTCTGAAATTACAAAACTGTAGTTTCAGGACTGTAAGTGATTTTGAAGAGAGTAGACAATTTGGTGCACGGAACAAATCTCCTCTGTTGATCAGGCTCAGCTCATTTACACCATTATCGACTAACTTACGGGCCCACTGCGCTAGATCACGGGGATCATCATTGTTGTACGATCGGTAGACGCATCGTCCAAATATTTCAACTTTGCGGATAGTGAGACGAGGGGAGGAGATGATGGTATTGACGAGTTGGGCCTGTTTATGGGCGTTTTCAGGGAAAAGAAGGTCGAGATCGAGGTTGAAGTCGGTTTTGTGGGACCAGTAGTCGGCCCATTGGTGAGCCCACCGGCGAGAGAGAAGGCTGGTTCTTGCTGCGTCGGTGAGAGGGAGAGAGGAGAGGATTGAAAGCAGGAGATGGTCTGGGAGAAGGTTGAAGAAATCCATTGAGAGAGAGAGAGAGAGAGAGATTGAGAAAGTTTTGGAACAATAACTACTAACAGGTTTGTATAGAAAAAGAAGAGAGTATATATAAGATTTTAAACCATGCATATAAATATATATATATATAGGGTTTAAATATATAGATATATATATAGATATCATGTTACTTTCCTCCCAAGTTACTTAGATGTCTTTTGTTAGTTAGAAATTTAGAAGTTAATATTGCGTTTGATTTCAGAATCTTTCAAATATATAGGGCTCAGGGTTAGATATGGAAAGCTGTCTTCTAATCAAAATCTTTTTTCTATCAAGTTTTTTTAAAAAAATCTACTGGATATTTATTTATCCAATAAACTGGAGATATACATATCCAATTATACATATATGAATAAACTGGATATTTATTTATTTATTTATTTATTTGTTCTGATTTTAAAATCTGCATTGAAAATTTTGGTTATTCCTTGCCATATAATTAGTTGGCATGTAAAGATGTATACAGTTTTTGTGTTAAAGAAAAAGAAATTGTTATTAAAACTCATCAGACTTATCATACACTATACAATAGCTAAAGAAAGACTTCTAATTATATTATATATTAGTAATTTACACGTGTGATATGCACGTCTTTATAAATATATATTTTTATATAAAAAATTCAACATTGTCTGGCATCGCACCTAAAACCTCATTTATATTAGTTATGCATGTGCATTGTACGTATTTGTTTGGTTACAATGCACGTGTTTATTTGGTTACAAATAAAGTTTGTTTGATGACAAACTCTTCCATTAAAATAGTAGAGATCTTAAGCTAATAGGACTATCCTCTCCCTCCTTTCTCTATTTTCAAATTACATCCCCGTATGTAAATCCTGAACAACAAGATAAGTCAAATGTAATTATGTAATGCACATCAGTCAGTTGAGATACAGAAAATATGTTCAGAGCAATGTTAGGAACATGATGAACATGAGGGGCAGAAAAATGGAGAGAATCAAAAAGATGGCCAGTAAAAATCATGTGCATATGCGTACCATCAGCAGTACGAATGGTATAGGTGAATGGTAATGGCTTGGTATTGATTATGTATGTGGCAGCAAGCGTCAAGTAATTAGTAGCACCATAATCTATTATCCATGTGATAGAAACATTACATGAATGAGTAGTAGATGAATCAGAGAAAGAAGAAATACCCGTTAACTCAAATGATTGTAGAAGCCTTTTTAACCGAGAATGGTCTAGAGATGAACTACAAATAGTATTTGTTGGAGGAGTTGCTTTAGCAATGATAGCATGTTGTGGGATTCAAGAAGCCCGTTGAGAATGTTGTAAAGCACAGAAAAATGGGCAGTGGTACCACCCCATATTTGATGATAATTACACTAAACTTGATGGCAAGAAGTGGCAGACTGGTATGCAGGGTGATTATGCTGTTGTGGATGAGGGCGAAGTCTGTGAGATGTATACCAAGTATTAGTAGAAGTCATAGTGAAGTATTTGAACTTGAGCTGGACCCGAATAAAAAATATTTGGTCTACCTGTTCCAATAAAAATGTTGATACGGGTTGAATTTAATTAATTTAGTTGGAGTCAACTGATTATGATCAAAATGAGGGTTTGAACTTAATTTTGCAAATAAGGAGTTGGAGTATGAAGGAGAGGTGGCCTTGGTGTTTGTTGTTTGTTTGGAAAAAGAGTTGGTGTTGGCGTCGGTGTTGGCATGATTGGATGGAGTTGTTGTTTAGTGTGATGTCTTGCTGTGGAGATCAAAATAAAAAATCAAGAAATGATGAAACTTGGATTCAGACTTAGAATGGGCCGTGATTTTGTTTGGGTTTTAAATATCTGGGGAGAGGTGAGGAGGCAAGTAGGTAAACTATTTTGCGAGGATCCTGAGCAGATAGACAGGAAAATATAGTGGATGAAGCAGCGGATCAACGATGATTGCGCGGATTTGGGCAGAGCAAAAGCCAGTGCAAATCAAAGGCGATGATTAGAAACGTGAAGGTTGCACGGATTTGGGCAGAACGGTATTATAGCAAAACGAAAGTGTTTTTATAAAAAAAATTATAAGGGAGTCTTCGTGGTGACAAAATAAAAGAGGTTTATTAGCTATTGATATGGCTAAAAATAGGATTAAATCGGCACCGTCCAAATCAAGCACGAATCTTAAAGCCTACGGGTAAAATGGTAATTTCACCTACAGACGGGTCTGAAATGGGTACTGGATCTCCTCCCCAAAGATCCAATAACCCACGGACGGATCCACCTCAACTGGGTATGGGTTTCAACCCAAGATGAACCCAGTCCAGCAAGATAGAATTAGGGTCTCTGGTTAAACCTAATCAACGGCCCAGATTCACATCTATCTTTTCACTGAAAATTAGGATTACATTCCTAATCTGATTATGAGGATTATATTCCTTATCAGATCACAGGGATTATATTCCTAATCTGATCCCTAAGGTGACTATAAATACCCCCCTCTACCACCGTTATGAGGTAATCGATCTTTTGCCAATTTACGCTCTCTCATAATCATTCCTGATTACTGACTTCAGCGTCGGAGGGTGCATCGCCGGGATCAATCCTGGTGTCTCGCACTTTTTGCAGGTTAACGGCGGGAGCCAACGGTCAAACTCCGGCGGAACATGATTCAGGTTTGCTATTCAGGTTTTCCAAGAATCCACAAATACTGTCTGTTTACCCCCACACCAGATTTAGCGGTAACAGATTGGCGTCGTCTGTAGGAATTCATCACAAATAGCAACCTTCCCTCTTCCCGTTGGTCAGATCTTCTCCAACCATGCCTCCTAGGAAAGTAAGATCCAGAGGGTCCAACCGTGGACCCAATCCCGTCGAACAGCAACAGGAAGCACCCCTCCAACCCGTTCAGCAACAGGGGAAACTTCCTCCTCAAGCTGAAGACCCTCTCCAGCAGAACCAACTTCCTCCCCAGGATCTTCAACACCCTCGGGGTCCCCCCGGGCCTCAGAATGCCGGTGCGGGGACTTCGCGCCCCAATCCTCAGAAGCAACCTCTCCAACAGGACCGCATCTCCGCACACAACCCTTCTTCCGATTCTATGGCATCCCACAATCCCCGAGCTTCCGACCTTCGCAATACCATCCTCAATCGGCAGAAGGATGAGGATCTTCACCGCCGTTTGGATGAAAAGCGGGCCCGAGAGGGAGCCTCCCGCCAGCAACGTCCGAATGAGCGATCTCATCACCGCCGAGACTAAAGAAGGTCCCCTACCCGAAGAGGGCAGAGAGAGTCTCCCGAGCACCATAGGAGAAGACCTCATTCTCCTACCGGTCGGCAACATCCGAGGAACGATGAGGCACCCATCACTCGTGCCGAGTTTCAACAGTTCCAGGCGACTGTTTTGCAAGCCCTCAACCTCCGACCCAACAACAACAATGCCCAAAAGGCTCCTATCCCTCCACAGGTCCAAAGTCCTCGCCATAGGTCCATAACTCCTCCTCCGGCTCCTAGCAACCAACAACACATGCCTAGCCCCCGCTGCTCCCAGAGTCACCGTCGTCGTAGTCCCCGCTCCCCTTCCTATGAAGACGAGTCCAGAGGCTCGTTTGACTACCGTCGGAGGGACGATGCTCTCTACCGCCGTCTCTACGAGATGGAGAGGCGCATCAGCCGAATAGACAAGGATGAAGAGTTAAGAGGAAGGACCATCCGTCTGAGCAGACCTCCCTTCTCCCGGACCATCATGGAGGCTCCTATCCCAAGAGGTTTCAAACCCCTGCAGTTCGAAACTTACTCGGGGGAGTCGGACCCCGTGGACCACATCGAAAGCTTTAAGACCCTCATGCTAATCTACCAAGCTTCCGATGCCTTGCTGTGATAGACCTTCCCCGCCACTCTTAAGGGTTCGGCTCAGGAATGGTACTCCCGCCTCGCCCCGTCTTCCATATTCTCCTTCGAACAGTTTGAAACTCTCTTCATCACCTATTTTGTGAGTAGCAGACGCACGGAGAAGACCAGCATCTCGTTACTCCAGCTCCGCCAGGAGAAGGGAAAGAAGTTGAGAGACTATGTGAGGAGGTTCACTGCAGAGGTTAGATCCATCGCCTCCCTCGACCAGTCCGTTGCGGCAGCCGCCTTCCAATCAAATGTCCTCAACTCTAACCTTCGCTCCTCCCTTGCCAAGAAGCCCCCGCATAATTTTGCAGACCTCCTTCTTAGGAGCGAGAAGTACATTCGGGCCGAAGAAGCCGAATATCTTCCTGGCTTTGGAGGGTCTACCTCCGGGACAAAAAGAAAGGCAACTGAAGAAGAAGGGGCCAAAAAGCTTCAGAAGGACAATGGCGGTCAGCGCCGCCCTTCCCCTAGGTTCGAGAAATTTACTCCTCTCAACGTCAATATTTCTACCACTCTCATGGAAGAGGAGAAGGAAGGGGTCATTCCTCCTGCTCCGAGGATGAATACCCCTCCCAAGAAGAGGAACAAAGAGAAGTGGTGTTGTTACCACCGGGATCACGGCCATGACACCAACGATTGTCGGGCGTTGAAGAACGAGATAGAGGCCCTCATCCTGAGGGGACAGCTGGCCAAATTTGTAAGAGCAAAGGACTGAACCGATCTCTCCTCTCCTCCGCCTCGGGGGGCTAACAAGCATCCCGAGCAACGCGATGAAACTCCCGAATTTAAGGAAGAACGTATCCTACATCTCATACACGGAGGCCCCATGGGAGGCTCTTCCAACTCCTCTCGAAAAGATTTCATCCGAGAGGTCAATTCAGTTCATGGCACCCCTCCCCGTAAAGGCCTCGGTGTCCCAGTCACGTTCTCAGATGAACATCTCAAAGGGGTCAGGACCCCCCATTGTGACGCCCTTGTGATCAACCTCCATATGGCAAACTTCAAATTGGAGAGGATCCTAGTGGAGAACAGAAGCTCCGTAAACATCCTCTTCCTCTCAGCCTTCCGAGGGCTCAAGCTATCCCGATACTGACTCAAACCGGCCGGCTACACACTCCATGGGTTCACGGGAGTGCCAGTAACTATTGAAGGGGTAATCACCCTTGACGTAACTGCTGAAAAAACTCCTACTACCCGGACGGAGCCAATGGACTTTATGGTCGTTGATGTCCCAGCTGCGTATAATGTGGTCCTAGGCCGACCCGGCCTAGCTGCGCTAGAAGTCGTTCCTTCGGCATATCACCTCAAGATGAAATTTCCCACCCGGGCAGGAGTGGGGGAAGTCAATGGCAGTCAAGAAGTAGCCCGCAAGTGCTATATGACTTCGACTGGGGATCCAGACCTCTCCCTCGAAACTCTAGAAATCTCTCAAGAGAGTGTCCGAACAACATCCAAGCCGGTGGATGAATTGGAGGAAGTGTTCTTCTCTGAGCAGTATCCGAGTCGAAAGTTCTTTATTAGCAAGACCCTCTCATCTGCCTTATGCTCCGACATAGTCCAGTGCATTCGAAGGAACCGCAACCTCTTTGCTTGGTCCGCTGGCGACATGCCGGGAATCTCCGAAGAGCTTCTAGTCTACCACCTCAGCGTTGCACCGGGGTCCAAACCGGTCCAACAGAAGAGGCGCAAGTTCGCTCCCGAGCGCCAACAAGCTATCAAAGAAGAGGTAGACAAGCTCCTAAAGGCTCGGTTCATACAAGAGGTCAACTACCCTGAATGGCTCTCCAATGTAGTCATGGTAAAGAAGTCCAACGGAAGTTGGAGAATCTGCATCGATTTTACCGACCTGAACAAGGCATGTCCCAAAGATCCATTCCCTCTTCCGAGCATCGACACCCTAATCGACGCCACTTCGGGCCATGAGCTCCTCAGCTTCATGGACGCTTTCTCCGGGTACAATCAAATTCGTATGTTTCCCCCGAAAATCCCGAAAACTTCCTTTATTACCGACCAGGGCCTCTACTGCTACAGGGTAATGTCGTTCGGGTTGAAGAACGTAGGTGCCACTTACCAATGTCTCGACAACAAAGTCTTTCAAAGTCAGATCGGCCGCAATATGGAGGTATATGTTGATGACATACTTGTAAAGAGCATTCGTGGGGCCGATCATGTGGTCGATCTGCAGGAGGCGTTCGATGTACTAAGAAAGCACAATATGAGGCTTAATCCAAACAAGTATGCGTTCGGAGTCTCCTCGGGGAAATTTCTGGGCTTCATGGTCAACCAAAGAGGGATCAAAGCTAACCCTGAGAAAATCAAGGCCATATTGGACATGGCTCCTCCCAAGAACGTCAAGGAAGTTCAGAGGCTAACAGGTCGCCTCGCCACCATCGGGCGTTTCCTCTCGAAGTCAGGAGAAAAGTGTCTCCCCTTCTTTAAGGCTCTCAGGGGGGCTAAGGGTTTCGAATGAGGACAACAGCAACAGGAGTCGTTTGACCAGCTAAAGGCCTATCTAGTCAGCCTCCCTCTCCTCAGCAAGCCTATTCCCGGGGAAACCCTCTACCTCTACTTAGCTGCTTCCGAACAGACCCTTAGTGCCGTCTTGGTAAGGGAAGAAGTCCGAACTCAAAAGCCCATCTACTATGTGAGCAAGGTACTTCGGGATGCCGAGCTCCGCTACCCAAGGATAGAAAAGATGGCGTACGCCCTGATTATGGCAGCAAGAAAGTTTCGCCCATATTTCCAGTCCCACTCGGTGATCGTTCTCACCGACCAACCATTGAAGCAAGTCCTCCACAAGCCAAAGACCTCCGGTCGCCTCATGAAGTGGTCTATCGAGCTGAGCCAACATGACATATCGTACCAGCCTCGGACCGCAATCAAGGCTCAGGCCTTGGCAGAGTTCATTGTTGAAAGCACCATCCCAGAGGTCAGTCAAGCAACGAAAGAACCTCCTATCTGGTCGGTCTACGTGGATGGATCCTCTTACAACGAGGGAAGCGGAGCCGGGGTCATTCTGGCAGGCCCCGACGACTTCGTCCTCCAATACTCCCTCCGCATCAACTTTAGGGCATCTAACAATGAAGCGGAGTATGAAGCACTCATAGCCGGCCTCGGAATGGCTCGCAAGGCAGGGGCGCAACGCCTCCGGATCTTTAGCGACTATCAGCTGGTCGTAAATCAGGTCCTAGGCGAGTACGAGGCATGAGATGATCGAATGGCTAAGTACCTAGCCAAGGTCAGGAATCTTATAGCCTTATTTGAAGAAGCTCACATTCAGCGAATCCCCCAAGATAATTCCCAGGCGGATGCCCTCTCCAAATTAGCCTCCTCCTCCCTCCAAGGTCTCGAGCAGACCGTCTTGATCGAGGTGCTCTTGAAGCCAAGTATAGAAGATAAAACCCCCGACTCGATGGAGTCGCTGCCTGTCCTACTGCAAGATAATTGGATGAAACTACTGATGGAATTTCTAAGGGATGGGCTCCTCCCCGAAGACCCTAAGGAAGCTCGCCGAGTAAGAACCAGAGCGGAGCGGTACACCCTAGTTGAGGGGATCTTGTACAAATGCTCCTTCACACAAGTGGACGGCAGGCCATACTTGATATGCCTCTCCCCAGAACAAGCCACTTACGCCTTGCAAGAGCTCCACGAAGGCATAGGCGAAGCACATTCGGGGTCCAGATCCCTAGCCCGGAAGGTGTTGAATTATAGGTATTTCTGGCCTACTCTCCTCCAAGACGCCGAGCGACACGTTCGGCAATGCAGCTCTTGTCAGAAGTATTCCAATGTTCGTCGCCTCCCAGAAGCTCAACTCACCTCCCTATCAAGTCCTATCCCTTTCGCAATGTGGGGGATGGATTTACTAGGGCCATTCCCTCCAGCTCCCGGCCAACTCAAGTTCTTAGTCGTGGCAATCGACTACTTCTCGAAGTGGATAGAGGCCAAGCCCTTGGCCACAATCACCGAAAACAAAGCACTTCAGTTCTTCTAGAAGAACGTTATCTGCCGATTCGGTGTCCCTCGAGTCCTTATAACCGACAATGGAATGCAATTTACCGGAGTAGCTTTTCGAGCTCTCTGTGAAGACCTCGCCATCCAACAACGTTTCTCCTCCGTATCCCATCCACAGTCGAATGGTCAAGTGGAGAATGCTAACCGACAGATCCTCTCCGGTCTTAAGAAGAGGCTGAATAAGTGCTCTAAAGGCTTATGGGTTGATTAGCTCCCTAACGTGCTGTGGAACTACCGCACCACGAAACGGACCCCCATAGGAGAGTCGCCATTCAACCTCACCTATGGGTCCGAGGCTGTGATCTCTTTGGAAGTCGGTATACCTTCTCCTCGCCTTGCTGCCTACGAAGAAGAACAGAATGCCAGAGAACTTCGGGCAAACTTAGACTTGATCGACGAGCTACGGGAAAGAGCGTCAACCCGCCAACAGAACTATTAGAGGAGGATCGAGTTGGCGTACAATAGGAGAGTCCGTCCCACCGACCTCAAAGAAGGGGATTTCGTCCTAATCTCTTTTCCTAGTCAGAAGAGTAAACTGGCTCCAAAATGGGAGGGACCCTACAAGATCACCAAAGTGGTTCGGTCCGGGACATATCGTCTAGAAGACCTCGAAGGCAGAGAGATCCCCAGGACTTGGAATGCCGACCATTTCTTGAAGTACCAAGAGAGCGCTTTAACGCCTCTCTAAGTATTCTCGGATGTCGAACCGTTCCTCTCCTTTTACTTGTATTTTTCTCTTTATTTCTCCTATGTAAGAACGGCTCGCAACTTAGAAGCAGCCGACTATTAGTTTTCAATAAAGAACATTCTTTCATACTTTACTTGTGAAATAGCTTGTATCTCTCTGATTTTACTCTTCACCCTAATGACGAGTTCGGAGTCCAACACTTGGCTCGACTCCGCTTCGCAAGTTCGCTCTTAAGCGGGCTAGAAGTGGTTCGCCATTCGGAATTGCTCTCACAACCGTTGAATAACTCTAACGACGGGTTCGGAGTCCAACACTTGGCTCGACTCCGCTTCGCAAGTTCGCTCTTAAGCGGGCTAGAAGTGGTTCACCATTCGGAATTGCTCCAACAACCGTTGAATAACTCTAACAACGAGTTCGGTGTCCAACACTTGGCTCAACTCCGCTTCGCAAGTTCGCTCTTAAGCGGGCTAGAAGTGGTTCGCCATTCGGAATTGCTCTCACAGCCGTTGAATAACTCTAACAACGAGTTCGGAGTCCAACACTTGGCTCGACTCCACTTCGCAAGTTCGCTCTTAAGTGGGCTAGAAGTGGTTCGCCATTCGGAATTGCTCTCACAACCGTTGAATAACTCTAACAACGAGTTCGGAGTCCAGCACTTGGCTCGACTCCGCTTCGCAAGTTCGCTCTTCAGCGGGCTAGAAGTGGTTCGCCATTCGGAATTGCTCCCACAACCGTTGAATAACTCTAATGACAGGTTCGGAGTCCAACACTTGGCTCGACTCCGCTTCGCAAGCTCGCTCCTAAGAGAACTAGAAGTGGTTCGCCATTCGGAATTGCTCCCGCAACCGTTGAATTACTCCAATGACGAGTTTGGAGTAAGACACGTGGCTCAACTCCGCTTCGCAAGCTTGCTCTTAAGTGAGCCCAGAAGTGGTTCGCCTATTAGAAGGAAGATTTGCTTATGATTTTGAGTAGTTGTCAAAAGTTGGATGAGTTATACTTGAACGGATGCCAGCCAACTCAGCATTCGAACATCACAAACAAAACAAACTTTTTATTAAACAGCTCAACATACAAGGAAACTCAAAGCAAACCACGACAACATGACTTTACAATAACTTGAAAAGCATAATACAACTGGATCAGCGCTTCTTTGGAAGGGGAACACTTCGGTTCAGGGACACACGGGGGCGGCGTCGCCTAACCTCTGAGCTCGACTCTAAACCAGCAAAGCGAGACCCCCCTTCACCGCTGACTCTAGCTGTGGCCCCAACCGAGGCGCCGCTAGACGAGACAGCCACACCACTCTGAGTGTCAGCTGGGCTCCGCCTAACGGCAGGCGAACGAGTCGCGAGTTCGTAGAACGGGATTCCTTTTTCGCTCTCTTCGCGAGTACACGACGTACTATGAACATTGATCCTCTTAGGCTGAGGTTTCAGCGTTGCAATCTCCTCCTCTAGTTCGACGATCCTATCTCTCAGAATATCGTCCTTCGCCGATACTTTGAAACGGGGAAGTTTAGACGAGCCTGCGGCATTAGCACTATCGGCCACAATACGACGATAATGAGTCACTTCGATATCCCTGTCGATTGTGATCCTCCTCAGTTTGTCAATTCTTGCCGTTAACTCATCGCGCTCGGACATCAACTTCCCCACCCTCGAAGCTAACTCCTCTTCCTCCGCCGAATGTTCTTTCACCGTTACTTCTAAGTGACGAACCTCCGCCAGTAGTTCACTATTCCTTTGGTCGACATCGAAGAGCTCCTTACGAAGCAACTCTATCTCACCTTCGAGACGAGTCTCTCGAGGTTGCTTCCGCAGTTGCCTCAACTCGCGAAAATACCCTCTCGCAGTTGCTTTGATGTCCTCCAACTTCAAGAAATTGTAAAACGACTTATCCCGACTGCGAGAAAGAGCCCGCTTCGTTTTTTTCAGCTCCGTACGAAGATGAGAAACCTCAGTGATCGGACCCAACTTAACCTGAAAAGCAAAGAGATGTCAACATAGAAAGGCGAAGAGAAGTTCTTAATACAAACGAAAGGTGTCCAACGCTTAGAAAATTTTGGGGTGTTAACAACGCTTAAGTTCCTAGCGAGCAAAAAAGCGTTCACAACTCTCGAAATTCTCAACACAAACGAAAGGTGTCCAACACTTAGAGAAATTTCGCAACTTTCCAATACAAAACCAAAGGTCAGACTTTTCAAATGTTCGGCCAACAAAAAAGAGTTGTTTCATTAAAAACTTCAAAAGTATACACAAAAGCGGTGGCCACTCCGCAGTTAGGCTTTACAAAAACAAAGTGAAAAAAGCAAAAACTAATGAGAAGAGGCGACTAAGTCAGGGGTCGACCTCTTTGTGTTGCTCCGAACCATCGCCGCTCGGCACCGTGACTATCGCCCCCTCGGCAATCGCCTCGTCCTCGGCCTCGTCCTCCATCTCGTCCTCGGCCTCACCCCCGGCCTCGCCCTCACCCTCAACCTCGCCCTCGGTCTCGCCTGTCCCCTCGATGCCTTCACCCCCCTCCTTGGGTCCGAGCATCGCCAGATGAAATTCTTCCTCCCCCTCCACAGGATCATTGAAGTGGTAGGAGGAGGTGTCGAACCCGGGGTTCCGAGCCGATATGTGTAGCAGCGCTCGGCCGTAGGCTTCCTCCATGTTCTTGAACATATGCGCTTCGGCCTCTTTCTGGATGGCCTTGGTCGCCCTGGCCACCTTCGATGCTTGCTTGGCCAACACCTTCTCGGTCACCCTCCGAGCCTTAGCCGTCTCTGCATGTGCCTTGGCCAGCTCCTCCTTGAGCTCGGCCTTCCCCTTCTCCAAGGCTTCAACCTTGGCGGTCTCGGCAGCCGAGTGCTTCAGCGCCTCGGCCAGCTTCGTCTCCAGACCCGCCACCTCGGCTGCGCGCGAGGCGGAGAGTAACCGCTCGGCCTCGAACAGCTTCACCGCCTTCGCACGCTCCGATCTCTCTCGATCGTTCAGCACGGTTAGCTCCTTCTCTTTGCTCGCAAACTCCTCGAGCAAATGGGTGAAGTGGCAGAGGGTCTACAAGCAATACAAGATACAGTTAAGCCCGAACATAAAAACTTAGAAACATTTTGGAAAAGTCTTTTAGTACTTACCGACATGGTGTTCCGAGCAATCTGCATCGCGTCGTCACCAACCGAACCCGCTTCCAGCGCGGCTCGGTCCTTGGGGGTTGGCAGGTGCTTCAACGCCTGCATACAAATGTTGCCGTCCCCAAGGAATCCGTCCACTTTCATTACCCGCCAGTCGGGGATGAAGATACGCTTGTGCTCCATCGTCAAGATCTTCTCAGCCTCGGCAGTGAGAGGTGGAACCTCGAGGGCTAAGGTCGCGCTCACGTTGAACGCTCCGCTCGACGACCCTGGAGCATTTGTTCGCGTTGTCTAAGCCGGCGCATCCGAGGCAGCTGCGGCCGACGTCTCTACGAGGCCTTGAACGGGCTCGACCGGAGGTGCCTCGACGACCTGCTGCACCACGGTCGGTGAAACCGATGGGATCTTGGGAGCTCGGCCACCCTGAGGCCCGGACAAGGTCCTCTTCCTCTTTTTTGCCTCCTGCTCCTTCGCCGCCCTGGCTTTGGCCATCAGACCCTTGTAGTCCATGTCGGGAGTTTCTGCAAAGACCGAGCGGAAAAAGTTAGAAAAAATTTTAAAGCCTCAAAGACAGAGCAAAAAAAAAGAAAAGAAAAGCGTACTAGGGTCGATCAGACTGAGACCCCCTCGGAATAGGACCTCCTCGGTAATGTCCTTATAGTTGAGGGTCGGAAGACCGAGGAGCTTCTCTACAATCTCTGCCTCCTCGTTGCTAAGCACGGGCTCCTTCTTTGCCCATTTCGGAAGCTCGTCCCTCAGCCACACCGTCGGGATGACCCACGGCTCGGGAGCCCGGATGAGGAAATACTTCTCTTTCCAGTGCTTGATCGAGTCTGGGTTCTCGATAAGCTTCATGCCCTTCCTCGGCGAGAGATAATACCTCTGCTCGTTCTTGTTCATCTGGCAGGGGCGGTAGAGGCTCCGGAGTAGGTACATTGAGGGCTGCGCGCCGACCTCCTGGCATTGAAGAGCGAAGGCCATCACGTGCCGCCAAGTGTTCGGCATCCACTGAGCCAGGCTCAAGCCGAACCATTGCAGCACCTCGATTACAAAGGGGTGCAATGGCAGCCGAAGACCGGCGTGCAGAGGGTCGGCAGGGAATATGCAAACGTCGACCGAAGAAGACGTGCACGCTTGGACGCCAGGGCCGGGGAGAAGGAGTGCGTACTCTGCAGGGATCCAGAACCCACTCCGAATCCGATGCAAATCCGCCTCGGTTAAGATCGAGGAGATCTGATCCACCTCGGAAGTCTCCCTCGGCTCGTTCTCCTCAATCGACTTGGTCGTGCCCTGCGTCACCTTTTCCAGCAAATCTCCGGAGTAGCTCCGCACACCGCCAACACTGGACAAGACGCTTGGGTGCCGACCCAACTCCCCTACAGTCTTTGGGTGCTCGACTATCATCACCACCCCCTTGCCCTTGCTAGCTTGGACCGTTACCTCCTGGAGAGGCTCGACAACCTCCTCGTCTGTACACGGCCTGATCGTTGTCTCTTCGGTCTGCTCGACAACCTCCTTCCCCTTACCCTTGCTCGGCCTGACCGCTCGGCTGACGCCTAGGTCCGAGGAGGGGGTCTCATCTGTAGAAGAAATCCTAACCTTTTTTCAAGAGTAAGGAGAGAGACTGACCTTGAAGTGACTAGTAAGGCCGGAAAAAATTGCCGGAGTTGAAAACGCCTTGCCGCAACAGCTAACAACACCACCCAAGAGCTAAAAACTTCGCTACTAAGGAGTAAAATCAAGAGTGAGAAAATAAAAGTGAAGAATGAGGTTAAGTATTGAGGGGGTGAAAACTTATAGTAAAAGAAACGCCTCTTGGGCTTTGTAACGTAAGGGCGCAACTCTTGGGCCTCCCTTGAAGCATTAAAAAAGCCCAAACGACTAAGTAACGAAGAGCGGCAACTGCTGGCGAAGGAAGCGACGTTTCGATGCAAGCCAAACTGCTCGGTGCCCTTGGAATCAAAATCCGAGCGACAGGCGATCCGACCTCAACAGCCGAGAGGATAGCTCGGATTCCGAGCAAGTGCCAATCCGAGCCACGAATTGGAGAAAAACGACCTTCCCCTCAAAATTCACGTAAGATTTCGATCGGACGGCCCAGATCATGCCAGCACCACTAAACGACAAGATAGTATTTTCTTGGGAACTGAGCCTACCTCGAGATCTGCGCCATCATCCAACGGCTCCAATCGCTCCACGTCCCTCGAAATCGAGATCCGTGCGACAGGCGATCCGACCTCAACAGTCGAGAGGATAGCTCGGATTCCGAGCAAGTGCCAATCCGAGCCACGAATTGGAGAAAAACAACTTTCCCCTCAAAATTCGCGTAAGATTTCGATCGGACGGCCCAGATCGTGTCAGCACCACTAAACGACAAGATAGTGTTTTCTTGGGAACTGAGCCTACCTCGAGATCTGCGCCATCATCCAACGGCTCCGATCGCTTAACGTCCTTCGGAATCCAAATCCGAGTGACAGGCGATCCGACCTCAATAGCCGAGAGGATAGCTCGGATTCCGAGCAAGTGCCAATCCGAGCCACAAATTGGAGAAAAACGACTTTCCCCTCAAAATTCGCGTAAGATTTCGATCGGACGGCCCAGATCGTGTCAGCGCCACTAAACGACAAGATAGTGTTTTCTTGGGAACCGTGCCTACCTCGAGATCCACGTCGAAATACGACGGCCCAGATGGCTCCATGTCGTTCGGCAGTCCGAGCCGAACAACTAGTGATCCGAGCCAATCGTTCGGCCACCGAGCTACATGCTCGGCAACCGAGCTAACCGTTCGGCCACCGAGCTACACGCTCGGACACCGAGCAAACCGTTCGGCCACCGAGCTATACGGTCGGCTACCGAGCTACATCGATCGAAGACCGAGCAAGTGCCAATCCGACCCGCAAAAGTGAAGAAAAATGCTGCAGGGCGTCTCCAACCGTTGGATCATTGCGAAAATCGCATCAGGGGTGATGGACGGTCTGGATTACGCCACGTCTGCTAAACGACAAGATAGCATTTTCTTGAGAAACGGAGCATGCCTCGAGATCCGTGCTGAGATCCGATGGCTCAGATCACTCCACGTCGCTCGGAATTCTGAGCCGAGCGACTAGCGATCCAAGCCACTCATGCGAGGGCAAAACCGAGCCACTTCGCTCAGATGCCGAGCAGGTGCCAATCCGACCCGCAAAAGCAGAGAAAATGCTGCCGAGCGACCCTGTCCGTCCGATCTTTCAGAAATTCACGCCCGCACAAGATCAGCGGTTCAGATCACGCCACGCCATAATTCGGTATTTAAAATTAAATTTTATTTATTAAAATCGTTTTATTTATTTAAAAATTGCAAAAAAATGATTAAAAATTCGAGAAAATTAATTAAAAATCCTAGAATATAATTATAAAATTAGGGAAATATTTTTGAACCCCCGTGTAAATAATTATTGCCTAGGACAATTTATTCAGACCCCCGAACGACGAATCAACACTCCGCAAAATTAAATAAATATTCCGAAAAAACAGATAAAAGTTTACGAAAAATCACCAAATGTCCAGAAGAGCTCAAGAACAACTTAGAGCGCAACCGACTTGGAAAATCACCATACTGCCTCGTACAAAGATTTGAATCCTTCCATTTGGACTCCGATACAACTCCGTCAGCCATTAAAACAGTAAAACTACTCCTCAAAGGCTGACCATACTCAGTCTTCGGGAGTGGGGGGCTCGTGATATGGCTAAAAATAGGGTTAAATTGGCACCGTCCAAATCAAGCACGAATCTTAAAGTCTAGGGGTAAAATGGTAATTTCACCTACAGACGGATCTGAAATGGGTACTGGATCTCCTCCCCAAAGATCCAATAACCCATGGACGGATCCACCTCAACTGGGTACGGGTTTCAACCCAAGATGAACCCAGTCCAGCAGGATAGAATTATGGTCTCTGGTTAAACCTAATCAACGGCCCAGATTCACATCTATCTTTTCACTGGGAATTAGGGATTACATTCCTAATCTAATTACGAGGATTATATTCCTTATCAGATCACAGGGATTACATTCCTAATCTGATCCCTAAGGCGACTATAAATACCCCATTATGATGTAATCAATCTTTTGCCAATTTACGCTCTCTCATAATCATTCCTGATTACTGACTTGAGCGTCGGAGGGTGCATCGGCAGGATCAACCCCGATGTCTCGCACTTTTTGCAGGTTAACGGCGGGAGCCAACGATCAAACTTCGGCGGAACAGGATTCAGGTTTGCTATTCAGGTTTTCCAAGAATCCACAAATAATGTTTGTTTACCCCCACACCAGATTTAGTGGTAACAGCTATTAAAACTCCTAAACTGAAGATGGTTTTGTGAACTTTACCTCGTTTTTCTTATAATTGTGAAAATTTCTAATATTATAATGGGAGAGTTAGAGTTGTCGTTTATAGACATACCAACTTACGTGTATCACGCATACATAACTAAGATGAATGTGACCTCAGTTTGTTGCCAGACTACGTCAGAGTTTAACTTTTTTGTAAAAAAATATTTATTAAGATGTGTATCACATGTGTAAATTATTAGTTAAGAATAACTATCATGTATCAAGGCAACAACTAAGATCCTGTCGACCAGCATTAAAAAAACACGTGCCTCACTCGTCCTAGTAATTTTACCTATACCATTGCTCATGCTGTAAACAACGAACATAGCAAAGGAAATCCCCAAAATCAAAAGAAATGCGGCAAAATTCTGCCGCCGCCTGCCTCGGCCCTTTCGCATCAACGACCATTCTGGTTGAATTCTAATGGGTAAGTTCACAATTTCGAAATTAGGGTTCGGTTTGGTTCCTTCGAATTGATTAACCAGTCATTCATTAACATATGTACGATAAAGATACATTCTTGCACTTTAATACAACATTTACCGTACATAAAGACATGTATTTGCATTGTTTTTTTGATGAAACGGATAGGGTATATTAAACGAAAGCAGTACATAAAAAGTTTTACAAGTCGTAAAACCAATCGATACAAGCCTAGAATCAGCGAAGTAACGTAGGAAGAAAAAAGTAAAGCAATTAAAGGCAATAGCTACAATAACACAGTAGCTAGAATAACATGACTGCGAGCGGGCCAGCAGTCGGAGTCTCCAGACGCGAGAGAAGGGGCGCCCTCTCTCCCACGTCCCCCCTGCAATGGAGAGACCATCAACAGTGAAGGACATGCCCAGATGAAACCATGAACCTAGCTCCGGCCTTCAGGAAAAATAATAGGGAGGCAGGCGGTGTCGATCGAACACAGCGGCTAGAGAAGCGCGATATTAGAAATACCCACTGATGAATATATGAAAAAACATATAGTACCGAAGCCAGGCAACCACAGATAGCCGCCAGGGGCAAGGGAACAACGGCTCCCGATGCCGGGATGGAGCCTAGAAGCCTGGCCAAGGCCAAACAACAATATTAAGACACACCCCCTGAAGACTCACCGAAGGCCTTCAACCAAACATAGTCGCACCGAGGCGGCAAAGGTAGAAATATATGTAGAGAGACATACATATAACATAAACAGTGGAGGGAAAAAAACTTAGGGCGCCACAAACCAAATATAAAGAGGAAAGAGGCAAGCTCCTCCATGCCCAGCAAACGGAGAAGCAGAGCGCCGAAGAGGCCTCCGAACTCACAATTCACAATGAGCTGTGAAACAGCCGAAAGGCAAACACAACATAGCCAAAAGACAATAGAAAAAAGCTCCATTAGAGAGAACAATTTAACCATTCTACCAAAACAACCAAACACCAATTACAACCAGGGGTCTAGGCTAGAAACGCCAGCCCAAAAGCACCCAAGGTTACAACAGAAGAAAAAAGCCATACCAAAAATAATCTCCTGCTTATAAACAAGATAGGATTACTAGAGCATCACAGTATGAAGACCTGTGAACAAAGGAACCAAAAGAAAAAACATCCACTGCGCTACATGCACTGGAGAAACAAAAACAAGACAAAAGGAGCACATTGATAGCAGCATCCAAAAGGAGATAATCCAATAGCTTCTTCAACCCTGCGAAAAAATTCAGAGACTATAAATAATCGCAGAAACATAGAATTTATAAAGCATTAAGGTTACGGAGGCAAAGTAAAGAGTCGTCTAGTCTACGACTGTAAAGAGAAACTCTAGCTTCGGTTTTTAATGTCAAAGACCAGAAATTAAAAAAAAATAAAAAGTCTTCAATAATAGGGAAGATTGGGGAAGCGCGGTGCTTGAATAACCTCTTATTTCTTTCCAACCACGTGATCCAAATAATAATTTGAACCGATAGATTCCACGATCTGCGGTATCTTTTATTCGTGGGATGAAGAGACCAGCAAGAGGATAAATTGGAACGAATAGAAGGGAATTTCCAGGCTAGAGAACTAATTTTCCACAGAGGACGAATGAAGTCTCATCCAACAAATAGGTGATGCACATCTTTAAAATTATTAGAGCAAAGGGGACACATCTGTCCCCACGCTAAATTCCTTTTGTTGAGGATTTCGACAGTGAGCAGCCCGTTGTTGAAGGCAAGCCAAGTGATGATTTTAACCTTCAGAGGGGCACAGGTATTCCAAATGAATTCAGCAAAAGGGGAGTGGATGCCTCGAAAGTTAAGAAAGTTATAAAACGATTTAACGGTGAAGATCCCCGCCGAGTTCCAACGCTAAGTAAATCTTCTTTCGGGTGCCACTCGAAATGGTTAAGGAAAAATAGGAGGTCATTAAGATCAGAGGTGAGGTGTGAAGGAAGATCGGCCGAGAAAGGGATGAGTCAATGCCTTTGCGAGTTAATAAAGGTGAAAGAATCTGCCACCGTGGCTAGGGGATTGGAGGCCAGGCAGAATAGTGCCGGGAAAGAGGAGGCGAGTTTGGTGTTACCAATCCAGAGATCGGACCAGAACTTGGTCTTGGATCCGTCGAAACAGTCATGGAAGATGTCGCATTGGAACGCTGCGGCCGCTTTCCATACCCCCCTCCAGAACGGGGAGGCGTTTCGATGAATACTGGGAGGGAATTCCCATAAATGGCGAGAAGAAAAGCAGTTAACCTTGATACTTTGGATCCAAGGTAAGTGATCAAATTTTAAAAATCTCCATAGCCATTTATCCAACAAAGCGATATTTTAGTGTCTGAGGTTCAACACCCCTAAACCCCCAGCCGCTTGGAAGAGCAGACCAATTTCCAGTTGCTAAGGTGCGAACCTAGCTTGAGAATGGACGATCCCGACCAGAAAAAATTACTTCTGATTTGGTCTATCCGCTTGATGACCCAAGAGGGGACATAATAGAACGACATCATATAAAGCGGAATAGAGGAGAGGATCGAGTTAAGTAGGATTAATCTACCACCACGGGAGAGGAGTTTTCCTACCCAAACGTTAAGCCTGGATTCTACCTTATCCACCATGGGCAACCAGTCAGCTTTATGCAGTTTACCCCATCGTAGGGGAATACCCAAATACATAATGGGGAAAGAGGCAATAGGACAGTTTAAAAAGTTGGAGATCTCATTCTGGCAATTGGGAGAGCCTCCAAGCCAGAGAACAGAAGATTTTTGAAAATTGATCGATAGTCCCGAAGCTAATTCAAAACAGTATAGCAGAAGTTTTAGGTTACGGAGAGAATGAGAATTTGGTTTGGCGAAGATGATAATATCATCAGCGTATTGCAGATTAAGGATACCATGAAAAAGACGCGAGTCACCTAGGCCTTCAATGACCTGCGCCTTCCATGCATTGCGAAGTAGTTTACTAAATACACCTGCAACAAGGGAAAATAGAAGGGACGATAGTGGATCTCCTTGGCGGAGGCCACATTTAATTTTAAATCTGTGACCTTCAGATCCATTGATAATGATGGAAGATGTGTCTGAGAAGAGACTGGATTTAATCCAAGCAGTCCATTTGGGACCGAATCCCCTATTTATAAGAATTTCAAACAAGAAATCCCAGTTGATGTTGTCGTAAGCTTTTTGGAAGTCGAGTTTGAGAAGGATTCCTTCGGAGTTAAAGTTGTGACAATGAGAGATGATCTTTTGAGCCGAGACAACACTATCAAGGATAAAACGGTCCTTGATGAAACTCGATTGGGCGGGATCAATGAGGGGTGATAAGACCGTGCTGAGCCTCTCGGAAAGAACTTTCATAATGATTTTGAAGGAGGTGTTGATCAGGCTAATAGGCCTAAAGTTTGCCACAGAGTGCGCTCCCACCATTTTGGGGATGAGCACTATGTGCGCATAATTAATACGGTCGAAAGAAAAGGAACCCTGATGAAGTTCCGTAAACATACGGAGGAGATCGTCTTTAAGCCATTGCAAGAATTTTTGGAAAAAGAAAGCGGGGAATCCATCCGGTCCTGGCGCTGATTCGCTTTTTAAAGAGAAAACAGCTGACTTAATCTCTTCCATGGAGAAAGGGGCCTCAAGAGAAGAGAGGTCCTGAGACTGAGTACCATAAAGGTGGTTCCAATTAAGGCTAATAGAGCACTGTTTGTACGAGCCAATAAGGTTTTTGTAGAAAGAAAGGAAAGCACGATGGATCTCATGATCGAAGTTAAGATCGACACCGTTGTCAATGATCGAAGAAATCCGATTACAGCATTGCCTGTGTGACACGAAATTATGAAAGAAAACGGTATTGCCATTACCCTCCTTTAACCATCTAAATCTGGCTCTTTGAGCCCATTTAATATGGTCTTGATGAAGGATGTCGGCGTAATCTCGCTTGCACGAGAGCCGTTCAGAACGAAGGGAATCAGATAGGGGACCCAACTCCTCCAACTTATCAAAGGAATCGATGGAAGCTAGGAGAAAGTTTTTAAGGAAAATAGTGTTATTCTGTCTTTCGTAACGCCAGATCTTACAACTGAATTTAATGGCGTGAAGTTTGAAGAGGATGCTACTCAGTCCAGATGAACCGGTAACTGACGATAGGCATTCCACAATAAGATTGACAAACAGTTGGTCTTGTAACCAAAAATTTTCGAAACGGAATTTATGATGATAAGTGAAGGGGAAGTTAGAGTAGAGGGCGATGGGAACGTGGTCGGAGGAGGGATTGGGTAAAGCCTTGGAGAAAGTGTTGTGAAACTGGTTAATCCAGTTTTGGGAAACAAGGAAACAGTCGAGTTTGGCCATCGTCGGGGATTGACGAAGGTTAGACCAGGTGAAGGATCTACCGTTAAGCGAAAGATCGGTCAACTGCAGAGCTCGAATGCAATCGTTAAAAATGCTGGAGTGATAATCAGAGGGAGACGGGGTTGACCTTTCGGAGGAGAACCTGGTGACATTAAAGTCCCCACAGAAAAAACAGAAGCCGTTAGTGAAATTGTGAAGCGATTGGAATTCGTTCCAAAATAAACTACGCCTATCTGAAGAGGAGGGACCATAAACCGAAATCACCGAGAGAGAGAGCAGTTGAGAACCGTCCAGTGCAGTTGGACGATAAGGAAAAAGTTAAGATGTCGAACCGCGATAAGAGAAAAGACCGACTCTTTGAAGTCGAATAGGATACCTCCCCTAGATCCTATCGCATCTAAAGAGATCCATTTAGAGATAATGGATCCGCCTATAGTGCGAAAGATAGTCTGGGAAGGTGAGTCGATCTTCGATTCTTGGATAGAAATAAGATCACAGTGGGAGGAAGTTATTAACTGGTAAATCACCCTTTGTTTAACGGGGCAATTGAGACCCCGGATGTTCCAAAAAATACTAATCATTAATAACTAGATGCTCCCGAACTCTGTTACGTTCTTTCTGCCTAATGGTATAAATCAGCGGCGAATTATCAGAATTGACCAAAAATCCCATATCCTGGGCGAGGACGGCCATATCTTTATCTGACAAAGAGTCAAACTGAAGTTGGAATATGGATCCTAATAATTTTTGCTCAGAATGGGGTTGGGGTTGGCCTAGGTTGATGCCAGAGAGATTCATTGCTTGCGGCAATGAACAGAGTGGAAGCGCTGAGTTAGCAAGCGCTATTTTTTTAGCCTTAATGCGGGCGCTTGATCTAATGAGACGGTTAGGGTGCTTACAGACCGGTGATTGCTTAAAAGCGAAGCACCTTACCTCCTTAAGGGTCTGTTTGGGTCAAAGGAGGGGAGGGGAGGGGAGGGATTTTAATGGAGGGGAGGGAAGGTGAGGGAAAGGGAGGGGAGGGATTTAATGAAAACTTTGTTTGGTTCAAAGGAGGGGAGGGGAGGGAAAATAATAATTTTTTTGTTTGGTTCACAAGGGGAAGGAATGGATTTTATAATAAAATTACTTTTATACCCTTTTGCATATAATAAGAAATTCATACAACCACTTCATACAATAAGAATTGAAACAACAACGATTGTAAAGGTTTGAGCTTCATACAATAAGAATTTTTTTGCTTTGTACAATTGTCATCTATCTGTGTAAACGAATATCTCATACACTTGCATATAATGAACATATTGAAAAGGATTATCCAAAACCATTGCTTATTGAAACTGATAAATGCAAAGAGATGTGTGTATGATGTTTGTTTTAGTGTATATTAAGTTTTCAGTGTGTATGTTATGAAAGGCTTCTATTGCCATCATTTACACGAAGGCTTGATTGAATTGTTCGTAAGTGTGTGCTTTATTATTATTATTATTATTATGTAGAGCTGGATAAATATAACAAATCCTAAAGTCTAAGCAAACTAATTAAATTAGGAACTATACTTTTGCATCAGAGATAGTGTAATAGCTAGACATAATGTAATATGAATATATCATTTTTCGGCAGCAGACTTGTAACTTAGATGATAAAAAGTTGGAATGGGTAAATGAAACTATTCGATTCGAGACCAGACTATAATGTACGTAACCCTTCATTTAAAAATATATATGTCATTTTTCTCTACTAATAATTTGAAACTTATGTAACATTACCCACAAGGGAAAAGAAAAAGTAGTGTTTGTGTTTTTACTACAAATATCATTTTTCGAATTGCTTTTGAAGAGTTTAATTTGAAAAAGAACACTGTTGACGGCGGAGTGCGGACGGCGGAGTCGAGGGCGACGAGGATAGGGAGAAAGAGAGCGGGAGAGAAACAGTCGGCAACAAGATAGGGAGAAAGAGAGGTTTTTTATTATATTAGGATTTAGATTTAAAGGGCAATTTAGTCCAGCCACTTTAAAATATTAGCCCTATTTTCTCTTCCCTCCAAATCCCCCCACTTTTGGAGGGGAGCCAAAATTGGCTCAGGAGGGGTGTTGCACCCCCCCATTTCCCTCCCCTCCCCTCCTAAAAATTGAACCAAACAAGAAAAGTATTAAAAAACCCCTTCCCTCCCCTCCCCTTCCCTCCATTCCCCTCCAACCAAACAGTCCATAAGAGGAGGGAAATGATTTGGAATATCGACAGAGTCGATATACGAGAATAGTGGATGAGAAGATGGAGCTATCGTAGGGATTGTATGCGACAGAGGCAACCCGCAACTGAGAAGCTGGCATTTGTAGGACTGTGGAGCAAACTCTGGGTGTCGAGCCACTCGAGTTTGCCCCAACCAAAACCACTAAGCTAGGGGATAACCAAACGAGGTTCGCAAATACGAGAACGGGGGAAAGAGAGACACGGAGAGAGTGAAAAGGAATAGTGCTAATACTCAAAGTAATCTCTTGCTGCCAAGCAGCGACATAAAAAACATATTGATGGGAAATAACGGAGATAAGTTTAGGGTATACCTTTTTGAGTGAATGCTCGAGATTCAGGTCTGATTCCTCTTCTCCAAGCAAGTTGTCCTGATCAATCCAACCCTCCGCTTTTGTGGATTGAGACTTCTTGACTTTGATGAAGGAAAGAGTCGGCGCCGACTCATAGAGGCTGGGAAAGTGAGCTTGCTTTTGAAATTTATCCCAATCAGAGGCGTAATGGGGGTTGACTTCCCAAGAGGGCCACTGACATACCAGCTTGGGAGGGGGAGGAAAGGAGGAAGAGGGGAGCACTGGGGAATGCCTCTCCAAAGGAGAGGACTTAGGAGGTCTGGAGAGAGGTGGGAGAGGATGCAGGATAGCCGAGGAGGAAGAAGGAGGAGCAGACACCTTCCCAGTTTGGAGAGAAGAGATATCGGGATTGATCCAAACTAGGTTTGGCACTTTGGATGGCGAAATCTTCTTACTGCTTGGGGAAGCTAATCTCTTGCTGGGAAGAGGAAACTTTTTCCTGGTTGAGACCTTTTGAGCCCTTTTCAAATTGGCCGACTCCAGCTTAGACACTGAGGAAGAGCCAGGATGGAAGGGAGAGGAGGAAGTAGTAGGCTTAAAGGCTGGCTTCGGAGTTCCAGTGGAGGGCAGCGGTAAAGGTCCGCTAAGGCTAACCGAGTCGTGATATTGCACAAAGACCGTGAAGGAGGATTTACCATCTTTCAAGTAGTATACCTCAATACGGTCTTGATGCTTAGAACATCGAAAAAGAGCCTCCACCTGAAGACACCCCGAGGCTAACATAGCCGAAGAGGAAATGCTAATGATCTCTCTAATGCATTTTGACATGTCACCAACCAGGCGCAACGACTCACAAAAAGAGGGAAGTCCTAAGAGCGTGACCTTGGTTGTTGAAGTGCTGATAGCCTGCGACGGAGGACTGATCTGAACCCATTTCCGAATGGAAAGGGTGATAGCCCCAATAGAAAGGGATGAGTTGTCGATCAATTCTTCTAGAATTTTTGGGGAAGGGCAGCGGATCACCACATCACCATTAGAGCATGTGTTGAGGACCCAATCCCACTCTTTAACATTGCAGGAGATGCTGAGGAAAGAATTTAAGGTGAAGAAGGGAATCGAACCTCCGCAGAATGAAATAGCGCCATAGGTATCAAAAAAATTCAACCTATCAGACAGTTCCAAGTTCGGGATGAACACATGAGAAGCGATCGGCTTGGGTGGGAGGTTTTGTGGAGCAGTCAGAGCGGGAGGAGGAGGGGGATTGCTGTCGGAGAATCGACTAGAAATAGGAGGAGTAGGAAGTAAAGGAGACTTAGAGGATAAAATCTGCTTCTTGGCTTTGTTGGCTTGATCCTCCGCAAGTTGCGCTGCAGGGAGGGAAAGTCAAGAGTAGCAAGAGCCTGATCTTAAATGGGTGCTCCCAAAGTGAAGCCCAACAGCTTCTGAAGAGCGAAGCAGCGATGACGCACTTGCCCAGACTTGAGGCAAAATAAACATTTCATTTTGAAAGAACAGAATTTCTTTAAGTGACCAGGCTGAAGGCACTGGAAACAGGTAAGGGGTGCTCGGAAAGGATTAGAAAGAGGAGCAAGAGAAGATGAAGAGGTAGGTGTAGAGAATTGGCAGGAATAGGGGGTCCTAGAATTCCCTAGAGCCTTCTCGAAGATGGGCCTGAGGGGCCTAGAAGAAACAGGCCCAGAGAGAGACGAAAATCCATCGCTAATTTTTTGTTATTATTTTTTTTTTACCACTTCAACCCACGGGAGTTCCATGGGCCAAAAAAGAAATCGCAACGGAGATAAGGCCCAACAGAGGGGAGCTACGAGACTAGCAACGGAGACAGCGAACTAGTGCTGAATCACTCAAGCTATAGGATATCTGGAGGAACTTGATAATCACAAAGCCAGATGCCTCACAAAAGATGAGGAGAATAAGTAAAATGTTGTCTAAAGAGAGTAGAGAAGAAACCAATTCAAGAGGGAATAAAGGTCCCCACGATGTGGGTAGAGGAGATCGGTAGTTAGAAATAATGCTCACGCCAATGGTCACAAAAACCACACAAAATCTCCAATACCACAATGGTAGAAAACAACCAAAGCCACCGGCGTCGAAATGAAAATAAAAGGCAAAAAAACTACTTACAGCGATGGGTTAGGGATTATAGGCAGCAGCTAAGCCAAAGACCTCCGATGAAACGACACTGGGAAGACGGAGGGCAGGGAGCGGGCAGAAACTGAAGTCGAGCGCGCTGACTGAGAAGAAGGATGGGCCTGCGCTCAAACAAGGAACGAGAGAGACCTGCAGATGTCGAGAGGGAGCAACGGGAACGACGCTAGAACGTCTGTCTGATCGACTCCGCGCAGAAGGCAAACGCCGCACCTAAGAACGCCTAAAAGCTAAAAAGACGCCGCAGACAGACGCCGCTAAGGGGGCATCCCGGAGGAGCGGGAAAAAGGAAAGGTCGAAAAAGTGATGGGAAGGCCTAAAGCTGAAAAGGGTTTGGAGCTCTTGAGGAGACCAACAACTTTAAAGAAGGGAGGGGATGGAGAAGGGGAGGAGGGGCGCCGGATCTGAGTGCTCACTGATTTAGGGGAGGGAGGTAGGAAGTCGCCAGCGAGAGAGAGTTTATAATTACAGCTACAGTCTTCTTAAAATATGTATTTGCATTGTTAATAAGGTAATGATGCATTATTTTTTGAAGCATCAACCCTTGTTATTTAGATGAGCTAGTGACAGGCTGATAGCCTGATTTGAGTATTCCTGATGCTCGAATTTAAATTCTAAGTTGAACTGTAAATTTTGTTTGTTTTGCCAATTGGTTTTGATTTGTCGTTTTCCGATTAAGGGCAAAGTGAAAGAGAACCAATTCAGGTGCTATGGACACGGGCAACACAAAAATGCAATAAATGTATGAATTGGGTTGGAGTGGAGCAATGGGGGTTCGAATTGGGTTGAGACAATTAGAAGGATAGGACGCGTTACTGAACTTTTTAGGTACCCTTTGCAAAATCATTTAAGAAACTCTTGTTGAGCACTTACCAGGAGTTGTATGTCTGGGAATTGAAGTGTCTATTGTTGGGCACATCTCTTTGTTTATATATTATTATTTGTAGTTAAAATACTCTCTGCATCCATCCCCAGATCGGATCTTTCAGCTCACGCACACTGATCCCGCTTCACAAGCTGCTTCAAGCAATATCGTCAATTTGACATTGTATAAAGAGATGGAAAGATGTTACTTAAAGGTATTTGTTTCTTCCTACAAGTTGTTATTTTGGTCCTGTCTTCTGTTTGCAATCGGATAATATCACTACCCTAAACTTGGGGAAGGCCTCAGAGAGTGTTTGGTCGTGCAACCTCACAGTTCAGCTGGCTAAAACATAAAAGTTACGACCATAAGTACTTTTAATTTCGAAAGATTCTATAATCACCCACTTAAACATTCCATTGATCTACCAATCACTGATTCACAGTACCTCAAGACATGCATTGTTCGGGAAATCTAGTGTTGGTTTAATGGTGGTTCTGTCTTTTGTTTTATTTTGTTTTACTGTTACAGTGTATTGATACAACTCATGAACGCCAATAATCGAGGTTGGGGCAAGCACCTAGGGAACAATTGCTCTCCTCAATCTACTAACCACAGAGTTCTCACGTCAAGAAGAAGTTAAGTAGACAGTGAAAAGGCCGTCTCACGAGGCTTATATATATTCCCCCTTTTTGTGGGTATAAATAATCAGCTGGACGTTCGGGAAAATATAGATGTAACTGGTGGGATATGCGAGTTTTACTTTAGTTCACTAAAGTGCTATCCTCATTATCTCAGCACTTTGTAACTATATAAATGAACAAGTACAATTCTTGTAAATGCACTGCTTGTTACTTTGTTAGTTTGCCAAATTGAGTGATTGTATTACTGCACAAGAATTTCAAATTTCTGATATCATGCTGAGGGTGCTTTATATAATTTGTTTGAGAACTGAGACATTTTATATTTGTGTTGAAGGTCTAGTGCCAACCTTCATGTCCAAGAACTTCAGTTGCTTACATACTTGCATATTGATGTTTCTGTTTCTCACAATTCATCCACTTTGGGTCTGTTTGGTTGCGGTTGCCTTGAAATTCACTGTAAGAAAATAAATTGGATGAATGTGCACTGTTCACTCAGTTTGGATGGCTTGAATCGGTTGGAATTGGATTCGTTCTGTAGCCTATAGTAATGTGAATTTTTTGTCGTTTTGCCTGATCTCACTTTGGCCATTTTTTCTCCGAAAACAACCGCACATTTTTGTTCATTCACTATTTATTAATATAATATTCATTTATTTCTCACACTCCCACTCTGCCGCGTTTTCCTTTCTCATTAACCTCATTTACAAAATGCTATTTAAACTAAGAAAATGCTCCTCTCCTGGCCGAGGTGAGACAAAAAGTCTCCCATTTCAAAACATAGTATAATAAAAGCTTTTAGTTTTTATAAGCCCAACCCATTACAATTAAGCCACACGCTCATCCATTTATTGACAACATCTTATTTAAACCAATATACTTCTCTATCCTGGCCAATGTGGAACCAAGTCCCATCACTTTAAGCTTCGGTTTTTTTCGTTCGTTTGTTTTTAGCTTAATTTTTCCCCCCAGTTTTTTTTTGTTTCGGATTTTTTGAGGTTTAATTTAATTTAAATCAATTTAGTTAATTAGTTTAAACTCTAATTAATTGATATTAATTTCAAATAAATTCAAAAGTTAAAAAGTGTTTTAAATTATTTTGCTACAGTTTTCTTGCAACTCAAACAAATCTAATTTTTCATATAAAATTATTCCAGCTACAGTAAATTTACATCCAAATCATTTTTTCAGAACTCATTTTCACAGATTTATTTTCTTAGTTTTACAAAAAAAAATTGATAACGAGGATAGAGTCGAAAGACTCAAGCCTAATATTATTAAAAAAGGAACGAGCACCAACATACAAACAACAATTTTACACGTAGTAAAACTGAAGACAGCGAAACTAAATGAACAAAAACAGACAAAAGGCAATGGAAGTCATGGCCCGACAACAAAGAACGGCAACACAAACGACGGACTAATCCCTCCAGGACAGCTGGCAAACAGGCCACGCAAAAGGCCCTACAGACGGAGCGCAGCCAACAACAGCAGAGACGAAAAACCACATGCAATGCAGCCTGTCACAAGAAGCAACAACAACACAGCCAGCATGGAGGCCCAATGGCCGATATGAAAAAGGCAGATGCCTAACTCTGAAACAGCCACCAGAAAACCCCAGCAGTGCGCGCAACAAAATAACTGAAGGAGCAGAGCTAACACCAGAGAAAACACACCTCATAAGCGCGCTCACCAACTGACGCAAAGGAGCAGTCGGAAACGAGGGCAACCGCCGACGCAAGAGCGTGCTGGAGAAATCACCTGAGAAGGGGAACAAACAAACTAACAGCACACTAAAACACGAAAAGAACAACTGAAGAAAACAAGCCCCAAAATAGGAAGAATGAGGAGAGCAGATGAACGGCACACAGTGAGAAACCATAAAAAAATAGAAAAAGAAAAGCCAGTGAACATAAACAAAAGTAAGTCGACATTAGAAACAAAGGAGTAGATACAGTAACCACCACATAAACCAGTTAAAGACTGGATGGTAGAGTAAACAGCAAAACAACTCAGAAAAAAGGTTAACAGTAATTAAGGGGAGAGTAACTGAGCCAGAAATAGAACCAAGACCAGGCTAGAGCTAAAAACAGCATAATCAGCATCAAAATATGAACCAAAACACCACCCATCCAGCCAGCATCATATCTGCAAAGAAAGAGAAAAAGCAACCCAAGCGGTGAAAACAGTTAAGAGCAACATAAATAGAATAAAACATTTAAACTAAAACAGACTGCAGAACCCCCAAAGGAAAACAAAAAAGTATAGCCGCCTCTTCGAGGCGCTAAAGCTGGAGGGATCTTAGTCTATTATGAGGTAAGGTAGAGGCCCAAAAATTGGTCAAAAAATGAAGTCATCCAGAAGGTTATCAATGGAGCGTGCTGAGTTAGCAAATAAGCGGTTGTTTATTTCTTCCAAATAATCCGAGTGATCGACATGATGGAGAGATCCCAAGATGAACGAAATTCTTTTTTAACAAGTTGGGCTCGCCAGTCAGTCCAGCAAGAAAGGAGGATGGGAGGGGTAGCATGAACCTGCCACGCATCAAAACAAATCGTCCAAAAAGGGCGAATAAATTCACAATGCAAAAATAGATGATCAGCATCCTCATGGCAATTAATGCACAAAGCACACAGTTGGCCAAAAAAAAGCTTGTTGTTAATAGAAAGCCAGTTGAATAATTTTACTTTCAAAGGAGCCCAGCTACTCCAAAGAAATTTCGCAAAGGGAGAATTAACACCTCCGAAATTGAGAAAACTGTAAAAAGATTTAACAGAATAAGAGCCAGAGTTGGTCCAACACCAAATGACATCCTCATTAGGGTGCCAAGAATAGTTGCTTAAACACAAGAGGAGCTGAGTGTAGCAAGGCAATAAAGGAGGAGGGAGTGCTGAAGTGAACGGAATATGCCATTCCCTGTGATCGTTGTGCACAATTAGGTATTCTGCTACCGTGGCGTTGGGATTGAGAGCAAGGTGGAAGAGAGCCGGAAATATCGATGCAATCTTAAAATTGCCAATCCAAAGGTCGGTCCAAATTTTGGTTTTAGAACCGTTAGCGCACCTTTTGAAAATACCGCATTGAAAGGGCGCGACCATTTTCCATACTCCCTACCAGAAAGGGGAAGCAACATACGACAGCGTCAGAAGTAGTTCCCACTCTTTATGACGAGAGTGACATTTCTGATAAATGAGACGAGCCCAGGGCAGGTGCTCGTCATTCAGCATTCTCCATAACCATTTACCCAATAATGCTAAATTATGGTTCCTAAGGTTAATGACACCCAACCCGCCGGCCTGCTTGGAAGCACAGACGATCTTCCAATTACAAAGATGGGTGCCAGTTCTATAATGATCCGAACTCGACCAGAAGAAATTCCTTCTAATCTGGTCAATTCTTTTGATCACCCACAAAGGGACGTAGAAAAAGAACATCATATATAAAGGAATCGAAGTAAGAACAGAGTTAACCAAGATCAATCTACCCCCTCGAGAAAGGTGTCTACCTGACCATACCGCAAGTCTGGATTCAACTTTCTCAATCATAGGTAGCTAATCGGATTTGTGCAATTTCCCCCATCTCAGGGGAATGCCAAGGTACAGTAAAGGGAACGAAGTGTTGGCACAGTTGAAGAATTGAGCAATCTCGAGTTGACGATTATTAGAACCACCAAGCCAAAGTGCTGAAGTTTTATGGAAATTAATCGATAAGCCCGAAGCTTTCTCGAAAATATAGAGGAGTTTCAGGTTCCGAATGGTAGAACCGTTTGGTTTAGCAAAAATAATGGTGTCATCGGTATATTGTAAATTCAGAACATCACGGAAGCTTGATGAGTCTAATTTTTATACAAATATTTGTATTCAATAACCCATTAAAAGTGTTTGTTTTCAATTATATTGTGTCTTGTTTCTCTAAAATTTAAATTATTTATTTATTTATGAAGAAATAAGATTTTTTATGCAAAAAGTGATTCTTAAGTTTCATAAGGGTGTAAAAGAAAGAAAATAAATTTACATGGATTTGAATAAAGGTAAAAAGATAAAAATATGTTATTTTAAGTTTATCTAATTAAAATTAAATTTAAATACTAAATTCTGATTTGTATTTTTATCTACAGGTGAGATGAAGGTATATCCAAACCCTAGTCTACAATTTGTCTACAGTTCCTATAAAAGCAAATACAAGGGCAGCGAACAAAGGCGGCCACGAAATACACAGTAAAAAAAATACAAAGGCGGCCAGCAAACGAAGTAAGCCAGCGAATATAAACAGAACACAAAAAGTAAGATAGAGAATCATCTCTCTCTTTCTTACTTTTCGGCAGGGATCAAAACAAAGAGAGAGAGAAGAGAAGCGCAGGCAGGCTTCGAAGTGACACGCAGCAGCAAGCAGGCACGCATCTTCAGGGCGACTTGACGCGTGCGACAGAGACAGGAACATCGATCTGACTGGCGTGCGGTCTCCAAGGCGACAGAACTGGGCTTCGATCGACACAGGTGCTGACCTGGCTTCGAATTGACCGACGCCGACTGGCTTCAATCTGACTGGGCTTGCTTCGATTTCCGCGTGCAGTGCTGCTGACTACTTTGATCTGGCTGAGTTTTCGAGGGGCATTCGGATACAATTCTTGAGACAGAAAGAGAGGTTTGCAAATTAATTTTTTATTCTTTTTCTCCTCTCTCTAATTTTTGTAATGCAATCCTTGAATCAAATTATTAATTGCAATATTTTTATGAATATGTGGAACTAATTTCATTGTTGGGCTGATTGAAACCATAGTCATGTAATGCTTATATTTTTCTAAATGCTACTCTATTACTTATTGATTAAACCTGATTAAACGAATAACAATTTACATAAAACAAACTTGTTCAGATGTTCTAGGGACAGTCGACTGAAGTGACAGCCAGTCGACTGGCATACATAACTTAAGTTTATCAAGTTGTGCAGTGTAAATCTGAAGCTGTTATATGAGCATATTGAGACGACCCGTATCTCGTGCTCATAACTTGTAACAAGGGAATCTCTAGGGGTTCTTGGTTTAGTCAACTTGAGGGATCTAGATCTGATACCAATTTCTAGGACCTTGAGTGTTTGTTCGTTTCCACTGATCTTATGTTTTCTTTAAGTACAACTTAGTAGATACCATGCTAAATACTTAATGAAAGAAACGAATTAGAGTAGATACCATGCCTAATTCTTGGCCTAGGGAAACATTACTTTAAGGAGTAGATACCATGCCCTTAAAGAGAACAAACATGAGTAATGGATGTAGTAGGTGACTTAGTATTACTGACTACAGGTGGAAATCAAAGCCCAACTACTTAATAGATATTTGTGATTCAAAGTGAGATACTATTTGATTTAGATTTTAATCTTTTTATTTTCTTTCAAATAGACTTTTAGAACAAACTATATGATTTGTATTTTTTTTCTTTGTTTTATTGATTAGTGAGTTAAATACTACAATCTCTGTGGGATCGATCCTTGCTTGTCACTATGCTTCTATAAACGATTCGTACACTTGCGAGGTTTTTAATTTGTGTCTAGTTTATCTATTTAATTATGTATCTAGATTGCACAACAAGTTTTTGGCGCCGTTGCCGGGGATTGTTTAGTATTTTAACTTACAAATCAGTAAAATCTTTTTCTTTTTATTTTATTTTATTTCTTCTTTTTCTTTTCTTTTTCTTATATTTTCTTTCAGGTTAAACTTTGCAGACTCAGACCAGTCGACTGTCTCCAAGGATCAGTCGACTGTACAGTGAATTTTTCCAAAAGCAACAATGGGTGAGAAATTATTAAATCGAGTACCAATGCAAGACAAATTCATTCCAAATAATATTGAGCAACCGTCTTGCATAGCTTTTCAACCCAACGTCACAGGGAATATGCATCTATCTCCTCAATTACTCAGCATGGTTCCCCACTTCAATGGTAACCTAGACGAAGATCCGCACCTACATCTGCAAGACTTCTTTGATCTTTGCAGGACACAAAGCATCCAAGGGCTTACCCCTGAACAAATCAGGTTAATCTTGTTTCCATTTTCATTAAAATTTAATGCTAAATTATGGTATAATTCTTTGGAACCAGGATCAATTCAATCATGGGAGCAATTGACAACAAAATTCTTGAAAGTGTTCTTTCCAGCCCAGAAAACTAGACAACTAAAAAGGGAGATTCTACTCTTCCAACAAAAGAATGGCGATTTGTTCTTCGAGACATGGAAAGACTTTAAGAACAAACTTCTCAAGTGTCCTACACATAACATACCTAAGGATGATCAGGTACAATCATTTTATGATGGTTTAAATGATGCTAACAAAGCAATTGTAGATGCAGGTTGCAATGGAATGTTGATGAGGAAGAGTGCTGAGGAGGACATAGATCTATTTGAAGAACTCAGTGAGAACTCACAACAATTCTCCACAAGGAGGGGTCTTTCGAAGAAACAGGGAGTATACGAAATTTCTCATAATAACAACATGCAATTAGAAATGGAAACCATGAACAAAAAGATTGATATGCTTGTAAATTCAACGTTGGGTGGCGTAAAAAACCAACCAAAAGAAATTTGTGCAAATTGTTTTCAATCTAACCATACAACTAATTCATGTCCCATGTTTTCTTTCGCAGATCAGGAGCACACAAACTACGAAGAACAGGGAATGTACCCGCCCCAGAACAATTTTTTTTCAAACACGTATAACCCAGGGTGGCAAAACCATCAAGGCAATCAATTCACACCAGGGCATACGCAGCAATTCCAGGGTGGGAATGGGTATGATAGGCCAGAACAAAAAAAGAATAAGTTGGATTTCGAAACCACCATTCTTCAACTACTCCAACAGCAACAGCAAACAAGCAAGCAACAAGGACAGGCCATTCAAAAATTGGAAATGCAAATTGGTCAAACTGCTACGGAGTTAAGTGAAAGAAAGGCAGGAGAATTCCCATCACAAACCATACCTAACCCTAGAGGACAAGAACAACTCCAATCAAGGACAACACTAGAGGAAGAGATTGAGTTTAAAATGTTTGATGCACCACAATTTCCACACGATGATCATGAATGTTATAATGTTGATGTGGTTCAGGAAATTTGTGACCAAACATTTCAGGAAGATAGTGTTGATCCATTACAAGAAACAATTACACACCCTCTAACATTATCTCATGTTGAACAGGAATATGATGATCGGAGGATTGCAGAGACAGTACATTCAGGTAAGCTTGCACCTGCATTTAAAAATTGTGTGTCTAATAACATTTGTGTTTTCCCAGACCAGCCGACTGACGAACAGGACAAGTCGACTGATGAAAAGGACAAGTCGACTGATGAGTGGAGCAAGTCGACTGCTACCAGGACACCAGAAGTGGAGCTACAGCCGCTACATGACCATTTGAAGTATGAATATTTGGGGGAATACCAGACAGTACCTGTGACCGTTGCTGCAAATTTCAGGATGCATGACGAAGCAAGGCTGCAGGGAGTCTTGCAAAATCACAAAGGTGCACTAAGGTGGACCCTTGCAGACAAGCTTATGTCAAGATGGTACGGTCCAGACATTGTTGCAGAGGTTTCCCCACATAGAGCGTTGACGAAAAAATCAAACGTTCAAGGTGAATGGGCAGAGGGGGAAACCTTATAATAAGATGAGTTGTGAGCTACGAGCCATTCAATACATTGCACAAACTCATCGAGTCTAGCTGAAGACAAGAAACACAGCGCTTATTGGGAGGCAACCCAATTTTTCAGGGGAGTACTTACACTCTCTCTTTATTCATTTCTTTAATCATTTCTTTATTTCTTTTATTTATTTATATTTGATTTATCTTTTAGTTCAGTTTATTTTAATTTTTGGATTTTATCTTATAGGATTGCAGAAAATTTGAAGTCGCCAGGGCGGAGCTGTTTTGAACACATGCATTGACGGCTGTTTTTGAGCAATTTGGAGTCAAAATCTGGAAAAATGATTCAAATAAAAGTTGTAGCCTATATTCTTAGCTTTCCAGCAAAAAAAAATCAGCCCATTTGGACATCTACAGCTCCAGATATCGCCAAAATACCGAACGCTGCTCGTGCAGAAATTTAAGGACGAATCAGGGGAGAATTTCTGAACTTTTGCATTCTTTTTGTTTTTCTTTTTCCTTTCCCATTGAGGACAATGTGATATTTAAGTTTGGGGGGGAAGGTTTACAAATTTTGATTTATTTTTAGAAAAAACAAAAAACAAAATTTTTAAAAGGATTTAAATTAAGCTCACCATTACACTTTTGAGTTTTTCATTTAGATAAGCATTGAAATATTTTTTTTTGTGATAAACAATTTCTTATAAAGTAAGAGTAAGTATACTTATTTACTTTAGGATTGTTGAGTTTCATAATTCCTTACAAAATTGTATGAGTCATGCGATTATACCTAAAAAATAAATGTGATATTTTTTCTGGTGATTATCCCCTTTGATCTAGTCCTAAACAGAGTTTAAGTAAATAGAGTAATAATGAAAAAATATTATGAATAAAGTCAATCTACTCCAATGTTTTGAGTTGTTTAGTAACTAGGGGTATTCATCACAAATATTTACTTTTACGTCAAACGGCAACTTGTAATATGAGTATGCAAAGCACTTTAAAGTTTGTGACTTGTTGAGTAACCAGGTGGATTCATCACAAATGTCTTGCATTCGCGTCAAAAGGCAAGTGACAACTTAGAGAAGAGACTAAAAAAAAAAAAAAAAAAAAAAAAAAAAAAAAAAAAAAAAAAACTCTAGTTTGCTACTCGGTTTGTAGTAGAGAAAAGGGATAATCACATATGGACTTGTTGCATACTTTAATTAAATTAATTGCATGACAAATATGATTGGGTTTAGGGATTATGACTAAATGATTGCACTAGAGAAAGTGGGTATGCTTGTTTTTACTTTATTTGCAATTGTTTATATTTTTAATTGCAATTTTGATGTTTGCATAATGAGAATTCTTGGTGTGATGTGATGAGTCTACTATTTTCCCTTATTCATGATTCTACTTTTTGCTTGAGGACAAGCAAAATCTTAAGTTTGGGGGTATTTGATGAGTCTAATTTTTATACAAATATTTGTATTCAATAACCCATTAAAAGTGTTTGTTTTCAATTATATTGTGTCTTGTTTCTCTAAAATTTAAATTATTTATTTATTTATGAAGAAATAAGATTTTTTATGCAAAAAGTGATTCTTAAGTTTCATAAGGGTGTAAAAGAAAGAAAATAAATTTACATGAATTTGAATAAAGGTAAAAAGATAAAAATATGTTATTTTAAGTTTATCTAATTAAAATTAAATTTAAATACTAAATTCTGATTTGTATTTTTATCTACAGGTGAGATGAAGGTATATCCAAACCCTAGTCTACAATTCGTCTACAGTTCCTATAAAAGCAAATACAAGGGCAGCGAACAAAGGAGGCCACGAAATACACAGTAAAAAAAATACAAAGGCGGCCAGCAAGCGAAGTAAGCCAGCGAATATAAACAGAACACAAAAAGTAAGATAGAGAATCATCTCTCTCTTTCTTACTTTTCGGCAGGGATCAAAACAAAGAGAGAGAGAAGAGAAGCGCAGGCAGGCTTCGAAGTGACACGCAGCAGCAAGCAGGCATGCATCTCCAGGGCGACTTGACGCGTGCGACAGAGACAGGAACATCGATCTGACTGGCGTGCGGTCTCCAAGGCGACAGAACTGGGCTTCGATCGACACAGGTGCTGACCTGGCTTCGAATTGACCGACGCCGACTGGCTTCAATCTGACTGGGCTTGCTTCGATTTCCGCGTGCAGTGCTGCTGACTACTTTGATCTGGCTGAGTTTTCGAGGGGCATTCGGATACAATTCTTGAGACAGAAAGAGGGGTTTGCAAATTAATTTTTTATTCTTTTTCTCCTCTCTCTAATTTTTGTAATGCAATCCTTGAATCAAATTATTAATTGCAATATTTTTATGAATATGTGGAACTAATTTCATTGTTGGGCTGATTGAAACCATAGTCATGTAATGCTTATATTTTTCTAAATGCTACTCTATTACTTATTGATTAAACCTGATTAAACGAATAACAATTTACATAAAACAAACTTGTTCAGATGTTCTAGGGACAGTCGACTGAAGTGACAGCCAGTCGACTGGCATACATAACTTAAGTTTATCAAGTTGTGCAGTGTAAATCTGAAGCTGTTATATGAGCATATTGAGACGACCCGTATCTCGTGCTCATAACTTGTAACAAGGGAATCTCTAGGGGTTCTTGGTTTAGTCAACTTGAGGGATCTAGATCTGATACCAATTTCTAGGACCTTGAGTGTTTGTTCGTTTCCACTGATCTTATGTTTTCTTTAAGTACAACTTAGTAGATATCATGCTAAATACTTAATGAAAGAAACGAATTAGAGTAGATACCATGCCTAATTCTTGGCCTAGGGAAACATTACTTTAAGGAGTAGATACCATGCCCTTAAAGAGAACAAATATGAGTAATGGATGTAGCAGGTGACTTAGTATTACTGACTACAGATGGAAATCAAAGCCCAACTACTTAATAGATATTTGTGATTCAAAGTGAGATACTACTTGATTTAGATTTTAATCTTTTTATTTTCTTTCAAATAGACTTTTAGAACAAACTATATGATTTGTATTTTTTTTCTTTGTTTTATTGATTAGTGAGTTAAATACTACAATCTCTGTGGGATCGATCCTTGCTTGTCACTATGCTTCTATAAACGATTTGTACACTTGCGAGGTTTTTAATTTGTGTCTAGTTTATCTATTTAATTAGGTATCTAGATTGCACAACAAAGCTGTGGGAGCCACCTAAACCTTTGATAACATTAACGTCCCAAGCGTTGCACAGAAATTTGCTAAAAACATCCGGAACAAGGGCAAACAGGAGAGAAGAGATCGGATCCCCTTGCCTGAGACCACACTTACACTTGAATTTGTGACCATCAGTACCATTAATGATGATGGAGGAAGTACCAGCTAAGAGACTGGACTTAATCCAAGCGATCCACCTTGGACTGTAACCCCGGTGGAGCATAATATCGAAGAGAAAATCCCAACTCACCTTATCGTAAGATTTTTCAAAATCTAATTTTAATAGAATGCCCTCAGAATTGGATCTATGGCATTCTGAAATAATTTCCTCGACAGAAGCCACACTATCAAGGATACAACGGTTAATGAAACCCGATTGAGCGGGATCAATAAGGGGAGAAATGACTAAACTGAGTCGGGAAGAAAGAACTTTCATAATGATCTTAAAAGTGGAGTTGAGGAGACTAATAGGCCGAAACGAAGAAACTGGGTTAGTACCCCAAGACTTTGGGGATTAAAATAATATGAGCATAGCTGATCCGGTCGAAAGAGAAATGACCTTGGTGAAGATCAGAAAACATTTGGAGCAAGTCCTCTTTAAGAAAGTCCCAAAATTTTTGGAAGAAGAAGGACGGAAATCCATCAGGGCCTGGAGCTGAATCGCTCTTTAAAGAGAAAACAGCCGCTCTAATCTCCTCTAAGGAGAAGGGGGCCTCCAGGCAAGACAGATCATGAGACTCGTTACTATAAAGCCGGTCCCAGTCCAGGTGGATGGATCACAGTTTAGAGCATCCCAGAAGGTTTTTATAGAAACGATGGACAGTGGAATGAAAGTCATGATTGGAAGATAGCTCGGTCATGTCCAACCAAAACCAATCATGATTGGAAGAAAGTGAAATGAAAATCATGATGGAAAGTGAAATGAAAATCATGATTGTAAGAAATGACTTAGTTTTACAATTTTAAAAGTTTTTTACAACCAACCAAACACTCCCTTTGTGAAGAACAATTCGGCAACGACCACATTACAAATTCTTCTCAATCTCCATCTAGCAAGTTAGAAATTGAAGAGCAGTCAATTGTGCATTGAGAAAACAAATAGCCGGAGTATATAGTAGTGGGCTTGAATCGGGTTAGTGTTTTGGTCCGGTTTGGGCTGACCAAGGCCCAATCACACAGAAAAAGGTCATTACCGTTATTTCACACATCCTTGACCTAATTCAACCTCCATAAAAGGCAGAAGAAGACTAACCAACTAACCAACTCTTCTTCGAGCTTCTTGATTGCCTATGAGATGAGAGAACAAAGCAACCTTCCTTTCTCCAAGCTGCTTTAGTAAAAAACTAGGTAGACCTAGGTAGGTTGTAAATGAAATTGAACAGAGGAAATTAAGGAGGAAATAATGGTCAAATTATATCACTGTTAATAGAGCTGAATGGATAAAATAAATTCAGGGAGCCGGCCTCAAAGATTTGAGATAAAGCCTTTGTTGTTGTTGTTGTTGTTGCTTGTGCTATATATGTTACTATGTAGGGTGGGAATAGAGGTTTCCTTGAGTTTCGACTTTCTGAGTATATTTAACACCTTTTGATGCCTTGGGTCCGTTTCTTATGTGTTCGAACTTTTCCAATACACCAAATGCACCTAGTGTAAGTGTGCCTAAAAATCTTACAAAACATATGTTAAACTAAGTTTTAGTGGAAAGTTTGTAATCTGGATATGTATCAATTTTAGGGTTTTTAGGTTGGCTGATTACTTGCTATCTGTTTTTTTTTAGAATAAAGTGACCTCAGTCACCGATTTCATTAATGAACGATTAACGAAACCACAAAATATTCATATTACAAATCTACGAGCATTACAAGTTCTCCCCCAGATAACCTAGTACAACAAAAGCTTAGAGAAAAGATACATGGAACAGGGGATCAACATCACCCCCTCAAAATGTAATAACACAGAAGACACCGCGAGCTCGAAACTGGAGAGAAAGCCTCCCAGTTGCAATTGGCCCGCCCTCCTTCCTTGCCACCTTACTCTCCCCCATCGAACCTGATTTTCTTCCTTGCAGCTGAGTTACCTGACCAGAAATCAATAAGAGACAGAATTTTATGCAATAACAATTTGAAAGAGCATCTATAATTATGAAAGCATAAATCATTCCTATCTCACCACAAGGACCACAAAATAGCCCCAGTCGTAATGTCCCACAACACTCTATGGTCTTTACAAATGTTTGTAGCTCTCCCTCTACCCCATAAGTCCTCTATACAGATAGGAATGATGTCGTAGTTGAACCCAAAACCCAAGATTTCCCATATAAGCCTCGCTTTAGGGAAAGAAAAGAAAATGTGAGATGTGTCTTCCTCTTCTGAGTAACAAAGCGTGCAAGTGACATCTATCGGGATATTTCTCTTTCTCAGATTTGACTTCGATAAAATAGTGTCATGAAGAACCAACCATAGGAAAGCTTTCACCTTGCTTGGGACCCTAGATCTCCAAATAGTATTTGCCAATGAATTTCTGACGCCCCCATCGTTCAGGATTCCATACATCGAGGCTACCGAGAAGTCCTTCTCAGTTCCCCCTATCCATACTCTTTCGTCTCCTATCCCCTTTTTAGGCCGCCCTAATGTCCTAAGCAGCCTCTCCAAACTACTCAGTTGTTCCTGAGCCACTATCTACAAAGGTCCTGTATCTCTTAGATTCAGTCTTCGCCTCTTCCACACCTCAGAAACCAACTCATCTGAACCCCTAACTTCGAGTGCCAGCTGTGGGAAGATCGACTGTGCTATGCCTTTCCATAGAAATGAAACCCTTCCCTGTTTTCGACTTCCCCCAAATTTACAGATTTTCCTTCTTCGGTATTTCATGAACGAGTTACTCCACCACGCCTTACGCTTCTTATGCATTTTCCACCACCACTTAGACAGCAGCGCCTTGTTCATGTCACGCAGGTTAACGACTCCTAGCCCCCCAATCTCTTTCTTCTTACATACCCTATCCCATCTCATAAGGTGGAAGCCCTTGTTATCCTCCCGACATCCTTTCCAAAGGAATCATCTCCTGCTTCTGTCAATTATCTCAATAACCCAACTTGGCAGATCGTAAATCGACATGAGATATGTAGGAAGACTGCTCAGAACAGAGTTGATGAGTGTAACTCTCCCCCCCAGGGATAAACACTTGCCTTTCCATCCTGCCAACTTCCTCTAAATTTTCTCAATAAGAGGCATCCAGTCATCATGTAACATTTTCCCTGGTCGAATCGGGATACCTAAATAGCAAAGTGGGTATGACCCTGACCCACACTCTAATATAGACGACGCAATTTCCAGTGAGATTAAATTATCCCTACTGAGGTTCATGACACAGCTCTTTTGCAGGTTCACCTGAAGCCCATACTAGAATTCGAAGCATCTAAGAAGGATCCTAACGCCTATTAGCTCTTCTACTTGGGGCCCCCCAAACAAAAGAGTGTCATCAGCGTATTGCAGAATGGAGATAGATTCGGCGATCCCCTTCACCTTGACTCCTTTGATAATGCCTCTCTCCTGACCTCTCTTATTCATTTCTGATAGACCGTCCGCAATAAAAGTGAAGATCAGAGGAGATAACGGGTCCCCCTGTCTCAACCCTCTCTTGCACCTGATTTCTTTTCCTCTCTCCCCGTTAATCTGAATAAATGACTTGCCGTTTCTTACACACAAATAAATCCATCTTCTTCATTTTACCCCAAAACCTTTAAGCTTAAATGCCTCATCGACACAATCCCATTCTACGGTATCATAAGCTTTTTGGAAGTCAAGTTTGAGAAGGAATCCGTCTATTCTGTCATTATGTCCTCTAAAGACAACCTCGTGTGCCGAAGCAATGCTATCTGAGATGTCTCTTCCCCTGACGAATCCGCATTGTGACGGCTCGATGATTTCGTTTAAAAGAGGTGACAGCCTATTGGCCAAGACTTTGGTGATGATTTTGAAGGAGCCATTGAGAAGGCTAATCGGACGCAGGTCGTTAATCCTCCTAACCACTTTTTTCTTGTGAATGAGCACCACATTAGCATAATTCAGTCTCTCAATCTTCGAGTCCCCCTCAAAGAACTCCTGAAAAATATCTAGGAAGTCATTTCTCAAAATTTGCCAAAACGTTGAGTAGAAAAAAATCAGAAATCCATCCGGTTCCGGCACCTTATCCTGCCCTAGAGATTTGATCGATTTAATAATTTCTTCCTCCTCGAATGGAACCTCAAGACAGTCACTCCCCTCTAGACTAGAGCTGGCCCACATCTCAGGATCCAAGTTGCATCTTAAGGATCTCTTACGTCCCAGAAGATCTCTGAAATTAGCGTCTATATGTGCCCTAATAACTGACTCATCCTGAGTCCATTCCTCCCCTACGAGCAGTCCCCCTATTCTGTTATGTCTATTTCTCTCGTTCACCACCTTATGGAAGAATGCCGTGTTAGCATCCCCCTCCTTCATCCACTGAACTCTCGATCTCTGTCTCCAGTAACATTCCTCCCTAACCCCGGTCGAATGGAGCTCCGCTCTGTAGGACGAAAGTTCCTCCAGCTCCGCTAGCAGAAAGACCTCGGTGTTCTTCTATCGTTTCCATAACCTGCACCCTCTCCGCTAGGTGCTCTTTTCTACTCCTAGACTCTTCGGATCGGCCTTTAGCCCAACTTTTGAGATCTCTCCTGAGGCGTCTCATTTTGATGTTCCAGGTAGAGATAGCATCATTTGCCTGAGTTGGCTCCCCCCCAAGATTTCTCGATAACCCCTCTACACCCCGGATCGTAGCACCACGCCTTCTCAAATCTAAACTGTCGAGTCATCCTTCTTCTACCCCCATCCCAATCCAAAATAAGAGGGATATGGTCCGAAGTCGATCTTGGGATGGATTTAACAAAAGCTAACGGGACAGCTTCTTCCCACTCAGTGGACACCAGAATTCTATCTAGTTTGGCTAGAGTCGGGCTAGCCTACATATTCGACCAGGTAAACCTTCTATCGTTTCCCTTAATCTCGATGAGACTAAGATCGTATATCGCTTGATTGAAGCGAAATCTATCTCTATCGTTCGGTCCCCTGCCTCTGTGTTCGTGTGTGAACCTATTGATATTGAAATCCCTGCCTACAACCCAGGGTCCAGTCCATTTATTGCGGATCTCCCGCAATTCCGCCCAAAACTCTTCTCTAATCCCGGGGTCACAGGGCCCATAGACGGACATGACCATTTGTTCCCACCCATCCCTCTTACGTATAACCCTGATCGAAACGAAGAAGTTATCTACAAAATCTTCAATGATACAGAACTCCTTAGAATCAGTGCCTATAGCTATACCCCCAGACATCCCTGAAGATGTTTTCCATCTCCAATCAAAGCCTTTGAGCGAGGTTAGTCCCTCAAAAGCTTTTAAGAAGGAGTCCCCAATCTTGGTCTCTTGCAGCGCACAAATCGAAGGCCTAACCCTGGCGATGGTATCACTAACAAGACGCGCCTTAACTCTCGAACGCATCCCTCTTACATTCCAAAAGATGTAACACATTAAAAAATGTTAAAAAAATCCCCTACCCCTTAAACCCCTCAACCCCCGGGGACCTCTAAGTTACTCGATTGTACGACTCCTCTCTGATGATGTTAACCCTCTCTCTTTGTGACTTAGAAGAACTACCCATGTCCAACCCTAAAGTGCAAGCATAATAAAGCAGGATATCATCAGAAATAAATTGCAAAATTGTAAACTCACCTCCGCAGGCAGATTTAGGTTCCTTAGATTTAGCCGCAGATCTAATGAGGTCCCCCTTACTCGGACCTTTAGATCCCCATCTATCACTCTGTCTCTTGCTCTTTCTTTTAGGATCTTCAACTCTGTTATCCGCCGCCGAAACCATCGAGTTATCCCGAATGAAAGGAGTAAGCGCTTTGACCATACTTTCGAACTCTCCCTCTGAGTCGGACGAATGAATTCCTGCCCCCTCCAAGGCCCCGATCATGCCGTCATCTTTGCTGGAGGTGTCCTCGATGAACACCCCCTTGCCCTCCCTATGAGTCAAGTCACCTCCGCCTTCCTCCTCCTCATGCGTAGGCCGTTGTTCGCCAATCTCAACCAATGGCAGATCATCTGCAGCATCCAGCTCCATGCCTATGTCGTCCCCCTCATCCTCAGTAAACTCCCCTGCCTCACTCACAATATTGGTGCAATTGGTCACATCTATGGGCCGAACTGGAGCAAGGACATCTTGATGTAATGGGCCATGGGCTTTGAAAATCAAATTAGTCGATATAGCTTTAACAGTTGTCTCAACTGCAAGTTTCAACTCATCTGACGACAGAAGTTACAGGTCTCTCTGTTGTCTAGTGGGTCCCGAAGGCCCATCCAAAGCATTCGCAAAACCCATTGGTCCCTGGAATTGAGGGTCTCGTACAGCCTCAGAGTGAACCCTCAAAGTGACCCCAGTATTCCCAATCGCCATCAGAGAAGAGGATTTGACAGCCTTCGACTAACAAACGGCGCCCCTCACATCCATCGACTCCCGCGCCTGATCCCCTGGTAAGCCAAGATCCCGTATGTGCTGTTTCAGAGGCTTAGGATTTGAGTTGACCAACTTGGACGGCTGAGATTGCCCCCCTCTATCTGTGGCTTCCCTACCGCTGGATCTGTTGGACCTAAATCGCCCCAGATCTGATGGTTCGCAATCATCGTCTACCTCTGGTCTTTTAACATCTTTCTGGTCCGAGTTTGACCCCGAAAATTCCGGCGATCGAACGAAGAAAACCTTCTTGTTTCGTTCCACAATAACCTTAATCTCGTATTGCTCTTCTTGCAATAGCGCGATGATGACGGAGGGGATTAAGCTAGTGTCATTGACACCAATTTGGATTCTCGCGTATTCTCTTCTCGACAACATGAGCGTGTTCTTGTCAATGTTGATGAGAACGCCGAAGTTGTGAATAAGGTTCTGAAAGCCCGACTTAACCCAGCAATGCAGAGGAACGTTAAACAGCCTGACCCAAATTGCCGTCGACGCGTCGATGCTCATCGCTCCGCATTTGCGAGACCACCTACTCATCGTAATGTAGAAATCCTCTCCTTCTAAGCTCCCTGACGCAAGGAGCTCTCTAGTGATTTCGTCGGTCTGGCGGAATACCATGAAAGCATCCTCTTTCATTTTCTTGATATCCCAATCCAGTCTCGACCTCGGTCTAACCGCTTCAGAGAGCAATTCTTTGATACTGTCCATCGATGGGAAACCCGTATGCACTTTGAGAATGATGGAGTTGGAGAAGCGAGCCTCAAAATCTGCCATGATAGGTGTTGGATTAATCACCACCGACACCAACTTTCGTCTACAGTCGCGACTCGCCTCCGACTTCACAGCATTTGCTTTACTACCCTCGTCAATGCTGTTCTCCACTTCACTGGACGGCGGGATGATAATCGGAGCAGCCATCGACTTACGCCTTGGACAATTCTTCGAGATGTGCCCAAAACTCTTACATGCGTAACAAAACCAATCGTTGGTGCACTCGTGTATCGAATGCCCCTTCCCCGCGCATTTGTGACACAGTGGAAGCTTTGCCGATCTCGCAGCGCCTGAGGAAGAAGATGAGCTTGCCAGCTCAGACCTCCGCTCTGATTTCTTCACGCGCTTAGGTCTGTACAAAATCCACTCCCCTTCCTCATCTTCCTTCTTCTTAACCAGCTCTCGCTCCGGCGAGACGTCTACTCTTCCGCCCCCTCCCCTCTCAGTCCCGTCTATGGACCTTCTCGTAGCCTCCAAATAAGACCCCTATGAGTCGTAGTTGGCTGCCGCAGGCCTCTTTCCTCCCCCTGCGATGGAAGAGGCCGGAGTTTGGGCGGGGCTCTATGCCCCTCCACCGCCGCTCCCCTATGAGCGTGCACCCTACGACTTGCTATCTGTTGTCTAAACTATATACAACATGCATGTATTATATAGGAAAAGAAACTTTAGAAAGTAGAAATGATGATGATGAAATCATGGTTTCAAGATTTTGTCAGTTCAAAAATCTCAATGCTAAAAAACGCAAGTGTTGAGAAATCCAGTCATATTTTATTTTTGAGATAAAAGTGACGGTTATGATTACCTGTTTCATTAATGCGAAATTAAAGAAACTAATATATTACAAGAGAGTTCACTCTAGAACTCGACTCTAAACATCACATAACGAAATAGAGTGATATTAAAGCAACAAAACCCTTAACTATCAATTACATGATCCTTCCTCTAGTATTAGCAACATTCATGTTACGTACAATTTGACATTGTGAATTAGACGTATGACATTCAATACTCACTGAGCTGGGAGTATTGAATCTGACTCGTGTTTCAGGAAAGAACCTTTAGAGCATCCACAGTCGTTTTTCTCATTTGCTATAAAATGGCAGCTACAGTAATAGCAAATATGATCACTCGCTGCAGTCGTCGTTTGCTATATTGTTTCTCATTTTTTTGAAAAGAGCGAGCGACGGGGTATGTATCCCCGTCTGATCGTTTAAAATAAATTAAGAAAAACAGAATTACTAATTAACTATTAAACTAAATTAATTAACTAAATTAAATAATATAATAAAACTAAACCTAATTAATACACTACCTTAAACCTAATAAACAACTCCTAATATACAAACTCACCTAATCAGCAGCATTAAAGCCTCCCCTTTCATGGACGGGGTATCATACCCCGTCCGGGGTATGTATCCCCGTCCCACCCATTATTTTTTTTTATTTTTTTATTTTATTTCTAATCGGCCAATCATGGCCGTTCAATCAATTAAAAAAAAAAAAAAAAAAAACCATTTGGAGACGGGCCGGGGTATCATTCCCCGTCCGTCCTCTTTTTAAAAAAAAATTCAAAAATTATTGGGACGGTGTATGATAGTCCGTTTGATACGATTAAAAAATATTTATATCGAAGAGACGGGGTATCATACCCCGTCCTTTATAATTTGAGAAAGCTCAATTCATTTCTCATATTTGAGAAATGGAAATAGAAACTTTGCCAAAATATGGGAAAATGAGAAACGACTGCAGCCCTACTTTTCTATTCGTTTGCTATAATTTGAGAAAGTGGGAATTATAGCAAACGACTGTGGATGCTCTTATAGGCAGCATATAGATAGTAAGTACTAACAATTTAGGTTAATGGAGATTGTACTGTCGAGTTATGAATAACACAACCTTCAAGGCCGGATTCTTATAGACCATGCATGGTTTCATGTATTTGTTAATAATACCAATGGACACCAGTTAGTATCTAATGGGATTTTGCTTCCTTCCTTGCTTCCTTAATTTTTCATTTCAAAGTTATGCTGCGCGCATATAGTTAAATACTTCATATAGCATCCTATAGGACATGATTTTTCCCCTGACTTTTCTTTCTTCCTTGTTCTCTTCTGTTTTGCCCAAATGCCTAAGCGACTAGGTGCTAGGCGACCCCTTGGCTACCTCTTGCTAACTACCACACCTTCAACAGCCTTGTCACCAACGTGAGGTATATATTCACTAAATAATCTTTGCACCATGAGGTGGATGTATCCCTTTAAAAATGCACGACAGAGGTATCTCTTCAAGTGATCTGCGTGGAATCATGACAGGCGTATTTGGATGAGTTTCACTGTTTTCCACCATTTTTTAGTCCCAACCTGTATGGAGAGGAAGGGCAAGAACCATTTGTGTTTCCTTTGCCACTTGCACAGAGAGACCACAATTAGAAATTAGGATTAGTGTTTGATGAAACTGAGGGAATTCCAAGTAAACGGCCATAAGCAAAATTATGAACAAAACATGGCATTGTCAACATATAGTCTATCAACAATTCTATGGACACCTGGAAATGCAAGAAGATCGACTTGAATCAACATGTGCCATTAACATAGCTACTATCAACACAGGTACGCATGTTGACGATATCAGAATCAATAATGTTATTCGACTAGACTTTGGGGAATTACTTATTTTTCGTGATATAGCTGTAGGAGCTCAATAAAATTGGATTTAGATTCTTAAAACACCTCCTTGACTCCTTCTAGAGTTGTGATAGTATACTGTTTGAATGCAGGGGCAGAGGTTGTTGTACTCTGCATAACAAAATCCGGTGAGGTTCTCAACTACCAGGCCTTCACAAACTCGAAAGGCATCTATACAATTGCCGAGACAATGCCAGAAAGCGAACGCTGGGATTCGTGCCTGGTTAGACCTATCATCGCGCAGCTTCCATGGGCACTGCACCTGGAGAACGGACGCCCATTCTGGTGTCAAGTTCACGTACAACAGCCCTTCTGGACGTTCTCACACAGTCAAGCCATTTCTCTACAAGCCTGCTCCTGCTCCTGCTCCTGCTCCTGCTTATCTCATGTGAGAGCTGGTCGCTCTGTATTATATGATTATAGAAGAATATATAGAAAGTACATTTTTTTTTTTTGACGTGAACGGATAGAGTCGAAAGACTCCAGCCACAGCAAAAATATATTAATAACAATCAAAATGTACATATAGAAAGTACATTTGAATCAAGAAAACCCAGTGTGTGGAAAGTCTTTTTACTCTCTGTATAAACTTTTTCTATGTGTAATATGGTTTATCCATAAATCTCGGAATGTTTTCCCCAAATGACCCTCTTTTTGAAAGTTTTTTCAGAACTGACCTGTTTTTTTTTTTAATTCCCTAACGATCCACTCGCTTTTTGAAAAAACGAATTTGGTTAAAAATAACTCGCTTTTTCAGAAAGCGAGTGTTAAACTTTTAATTTTCGAAAGGTTAGACTCACTTTTTGAAAAAGCGAGTTATTTTTAACCAAACTCGCTTTTTCAAAAAACGCGCTTGGTTATTTTGATAAATATGTTCGAAAGTGTGTCAGTTTGGTAAATATTTTTAGAAAGTGAGTTAGTTTGGTATTTAATTTCAGAAAGTGGGTCAGTTTGATAATAAATTTTTTCTATATCACATTGTCACTTTATCTTCTTTAGACTACTATATATGAAATCGTTTGTCAGGAATTTCTATATCACATTGTCACTTCAACTTCTTTGGTTATGATTTTATAAAGTTAGCAACTGTTTAGCAGTAGTCGAGAATATACATAACTTGACATTATTTCAGTATACACATAATTGATGTGTTTTAAGTTGTCGAGAATGAGCCCATAGATATTCTCAATCCCCGGTATACAAATAATTGACCTATCAATCATATGCGCTGAGTTCTTGCGCCAAAAGTCTCACACTCACTTTCTGAAAAAACGAGGGTGGTTAAAAGAGTCCATGATTTTTTTTTTTGTATTTTACATTAGCGGAAATGACCAAGTTATCCCTTCCTTCATATAACCAGATTATCACCTTAGGGATAAAAGGGTCATGCGGTAGTGATAAAAGGGATATAACCAGATTATCCCTTTTATCACCTTAGGGATAAAAGGGATAAAAGGGTCATATGCGCTGGGTTCTTGCGCCAAAAATTCTTCTATTAAAATGGTGGTTGTAACTTCGTCCATGGCTGCTGTTATACATAATGGTAGACCACAAAAGCCTGACGTGGTAATTGATGAGACATGATTCTCTAGTTCTGAATATTATCAGCAGACTAAGGTTTGCTCATAATATATTATTTTGTATTTCTTGCACTTATTGGTAGGAGCTTCAACATATGCCAATTCAGTATTTGGGTGGATAAATGTTAAAATTGTTGTCGAGGCTCATATCTGTTAACCATTAGATCTAATTTCTAAGATCGTGACCTAATGGTGAACTATTTTGGTTGATAGGTGTGCTCATGAAAAAGAGATGAGGTTTTAACCACCCTTGCTTTTTCATTGAAGTGGCGTGAATATTCATTGAACTAGCAGTACTGAACTGGTTTCTTAATTATCTCAATGAAAATTAATTGGCCACTTGCTAGATTCGTGGTTATGTTCGCCTATTTGTTGATGGGACTGGTGGCTTTGTTTTAGTTTAAATTATGACTATTTCCTCGTTCCTTTGGCCCAAATATGAAACAAAAGTAGGAGAATACATGCATACATTAAAATTTGGCCAAACTGTTGATGGGAATGATTGTTATGGTTTACTTTAAATTCTGAATTAGGATGCTATAAGGGATGTTTATCAACTATTACTACTGTAAGTGAAGGATTATATGAAGGTTTTGTAAATGTAATTAATCAACTTCTTTCCCTTTTGAATTCTGATGGTAAGGCAGCCTTTCGTGTAATTAATTAAATGAATAGTATTGATGAAACAAAATTGGCAGCAAAGTTGCTCGTTCTTGAAAAAATCAGAATTGTTTTGACATTGAGGCCAAGGTTGCAGGATTGCAAGAACTAAATCAGCAGTTAAAAGCTCTGTTGATTGACTGGTCGGGACATGCTGATTACTTGGAGGTAGAATAAACGACATTGCCTCATATGTGAACCAACTCCCAGTCAATCTAAGAAAATGGCTTGTTAGATACTGTTTTGACATTATTGGTCAAAGGTTGCTCTCCCTTGATTGTTTTTTTCTTCTACTACAACCTACCTTAGGGTTTGATATAATGGCCCAACAAGAGTTGTTTGGGTGTTAGAGAAACAATTGTTCTCTTTCTTTTGAATGGTCATAGAATTTATTAGGATAGCAATTAGTAAGAGCATAAGAGTTGCCCATCATTATATTGTGGTCTTTCTTTTTAACAACATATATCTCTTGATTGCTTTCATTTGGTTGTAAGTGAATTTACGGTTCTTAATTTGTTTTCTTCTAATATACTTTTAAGCTCATACAGATTTGTGTTGGATCAAGCAAAAAAAGGAGGCTTAGAGCGGGCATGGAACACAGGATGGCCGCCAAGTGTGTAGCGTTAGCATTAGTCTACAATTTGTTTTCCTTCCTCTGACAATTTTTTTCCTTCTAAAACACAACTGTTAGCCTTGGGTTTATTCTATGTAGGGTATTTGTGCATGGATCTCCTTTAAGCCTCATCTTTGCTATGCTGTATCTATTATTAGCTTGTTTATGATTATCTTGCATATAATGAATGTCTTTTTTTTATAATCATAACACATGATGGATGTCGAATGACATATAAGGAAATAGTTATCAGTTTGGCGTATAATGAATGTCAAATGACTCATGAACTCTTTTATGGTCTAAGTGAATAAAGGAAAAATTTGCTTATTATTTCCATGATGCCAGCTGCAGCATATAGAAAGAACTTATACCAAACTGACCCACTTTCTGAAATTATTTACCAAACTAACTCACTTTCTAAAAGTATTTACCAAGCTGATCCACTTTCGATAATATTTACCAAAATAACCAAGTGCGCTTTTTGAAAAAGCGAGTTTGGTTAAAAATAACTCGCTTTTTCAAAAAACGAGTATAACTTTTCGAAAATTAAAAGTTTAACACTCGCTTTCTGAAAAAGCGAGTTATTTTCAACGAAACTCGCTTTTTCAAAAAGCGAGTGGGTCGTTTAGGGAATAAAAAAAAACAGGTCAGTTCTGAAAAAACTTTCAAAAAGAGGGTCATTTGGGGAAAAAATTCTAAATCTTGTGCCTTTATATCTGGATGATTGTTTTTTTTTATCATAAAAGGTGGGTCAGATGTTGACTCTTAGTTTGGTGTGCACATAACGTGCTTATAAATACTAATAAGTTTCAATTGAGATGTTCAGATTCTCAGTAATAAATAAATCAATAAAAGAGTCAAAAAAAATCAATAATAAGCAAAAGAAGGAAAGCAATAAATAAGGATTACAAAATCAAGCAAAATAAGACATTATTCAAAAAGAGCACATGTTGATTAGAACCTAAGAAAGCCAGCAAGATCAATTTGTATACTTCCATATATGTGAGATTTTAATTTTATATGTAATTGATTGATTATTAATTGATTAGTATATGCTAAGAATATAAAGTGGTTTCGTCAGAATCAACACGATTGCGGTCGACTGTACCATATTTTCGGTCGACCGCACCACAGTCGACCGCTCATCACAGTTAAAATGATGAGACAGTCGACCATTCATCTTTCGACTTTTCGATTAAAATATGAACGGTCGACTGTCCTTATTTGCGGTCGACCGTGCTTCGTGCAGATTACTCTTTTGAAATGTATCATTTCTATTTTTGAGAGTTGCATTTCCTAGTCTATATATTTGGACGAACCCACTGTATATTCTTCACTTATTCCTCTGAGAAAAACTTGTTGAACTAGTCAATTCAACAATCAATCCGAGTGTGAGATACTTATTTGTTTTCTTCAGTCATGATCATTAAAGATCTTAAGTTTTTCTTTTCTTCCACTTCGGTGAGATTGACGGAGCTTGTCTTAGAAGTCATGTAGGTGTAATAGGTCTCTCGGCCTGAATCCGAGAAACACTGTACAAGGGTTTGAGTATAGTGGAACGTTTGTGGCGGAGAATTGCTACAAGTAGGTGGTGCGGACAAGACCTGGGAGTCGAACCATGTTATATCGCTGCATCACTTGTGCTTGCTGTGTTTGCTTTCTCTATCTCTTCTCATTTACTTTGCAACTTAATTTTAATTTTTAATTTCCGCACAATTACTTTATTCACCCTCCCCCCCTCCCCCCCAGGGTGATTCACAGTGGTATTAGAGCGAGGTGCTTACTAAGAGCTTAAAAGCTTAGGCAAAAGGTCCAATGGCCGAAATCTCTTCTCCCGAAAACTTGTACTCATCGGAGCCATTCATCTCCAATGGGACAAGTCTAACACGTTCACCTTATTCTGATGAAAAATGCTATGATGTTTGGAAAGTTCGTATGTCTCACTTTTTGCAGATGCTTGGAGAAGAAGTGTGGAATGTGTGCATAAATAAAATAGATATTCCTGTCAGCGATGGAAAGAAGGCTTTCTTAAAAGCAGAGCTAGCACTAAAAACCGCAAACTCGAAAGCTATGACAGCTCTTTATGCAGGATTGGACAATGAAGAATTAATACAATATGGAAACAACATGCTGAAACGGCATGAGGGAACGGCATCTGAGGTAAAAGCAAAAGTTAATTTATGGTTTTATAAGTTTGATGTTTTTCATATATTGCCAGGAGAGAACGTAGATCAAATGCTTGCCCGTTTCGATATTATCGCACAGGAGCTTGAGAGCTTAGTTAAGGGGTTAGATGATGACCGAATGGTCGCAAAACTCATAAGCTGTCTCACGGTGGAATGGGATGTAAAAGCTGCCGCAATAAGGGAAACCCTTGAGAAAAAGGGATTCGATTACTACACCTTCTAAGGAAAATTGAAGACATACGAGATGGATATGAACGAAACCAAAAGATACAGGCAGAACATCGGGATTGAACCAAAAACTGAAGAGTGGACAATCGCCTTGAAAGTAGAAAATCTCGATCATCAAAAGCAGAGTCAGATCGTGAGGAGTCAGATGAAGACATGGCCTTGCTTACTAAGCAATTTCGTAAGAATCTTAAACATTAAAAATATGGCAGGTACCAAAGAGAAAAAGAAAATGACAAAGACGACATATGCTACAAATGCAAGAAGCCTGGACACATTCGTGCAAACTGTCCCATCTCACAGGATAGGAACAAGGACTACTACCACTCCAATCCAGGATTGAGAAAGAAGACGTTGAAGGCAACATGGCTAAACTCAGATTCCAATGAAGATGAGCAAGATCACAACAATGTTGGTTTCATGGCTTGTCACGCTCCGCTACCCAAAAATACGGAATACGAGTACGTAACATTAGGCCGGCGAATGACTAACGTCACTCATAAGTTGTTTATTCGATTAACTCAACTATATGATCAATACAGAACAAATGCGCAGGCAATAATAATAATCTCATGAACAATAATACTTGGAATGAAGCAATAAAAATATCCAAATACAATAATAATAATCCAACGTCTGGAACAAAATAGAATCCGGGACATAACCCCAACACAAAAGTAATAATTCTCAATACAATAGTTCAATAATAAACAATGATGCAATATTCGGTAGCGGTAATCAATGATTAATAACAGTAACACTTAGCCAATATTCGATATCAATAGAAACAATGAGGAACAATATGCAATGTCAGTGATGTGTCAATCCTTAAGTCTATTATTCATTTTAATCCTAACTAATGCATGTACTACTGTATCCCATACTACAGGTTCGATGCATACAATCAACTTCGTATAGACTTAAGTGGAAGATTCTATAGATCATGTACACGGCACGATATTTGCAGCATTGGTGCACACTGGTTGGCTCAATAACAATAAAACAATACACGATCAATTGGGATACTGTGTCAGTAATCCAACAATAAACCGATAATAATAATATTTGCCAACACACAATATTTTGGGAAATAAGGCCCACACTTCGGTGTATAGTCACTATGTCATCAACTACTCCAGTCAATCCTTTAAATCCTGGCTTATTAATTATTTTATTAATGCAACAATACAATATGCAATCTAGAGATTCAATCCGGGTTGGTTACTTAACCGGGTCTGGCCGAAAAGTAGAAATGAAGACCCGCCCAACCCGTGAACCCTTTCGGGTCCAACCCGGGTCGGTTCGGGTCGGGTCGCGAGCTGGCCCGTTTAGATAGTTTTTTTTTTACCTTAAAAAAATAATAATAAAAATAATAAACAGTAAAAATAGTAATAATAATAATAATAAGATTGTAAGAGTGAAATTTCCAAAAAATTTGAAATATTATTCATATGATTTCAAGTTATACAAGTTTCACAATTTCTAATAAGAAATAAAGAATTTAGAAATTTGTTTTATAAACATATTTCTTATATACAATTTCAATTTACTTCAATATTTACAACTTGAAATAACAAGCAAAGATCTAATACAATTTTTTTTAACTATTTACAATCGTCTTCAAGTTGGTGGCCTTCAATTTGTTGTTGTTGACTTGTTGTTGTTCAGTTGTTGGTATTGCTGAAATGAATTCTTCATTTTGGTTGTTATTGTTGTTGTTGTTGTTGTTGTTCCGGCGAGTTGCTCCCACTTGTAGACGCAGATAATACTTTCCCTTGTGTCCTATCTTCAGCCTTCAGCCAGTCTTCTGTGCAAACGAGCATCCCAAACGATTCGGGCTTCAAGCGATTCCTGTAATCAGTTAGAACTCTGCCACTTGAAGAAAATGTACTTTCAGAAGCAACTGTAGAGACAGGAGGAGTTAGTAAATATTTAGCCATATATTTAAGAATACTATAAGTGTGTTCATGGTCTTTCCACCATCGTAAAATATCTAGTGAAGAAGAAGACTCAGAATCTTGTTGGTTATACCAATTTAATTCATTTGGTTGATTAGTCCTAGGTTTTTTGGATTGAATTTGTGCATGTAAATTAAATGTTCTATCACCAAATTTACTCTTACCCTTATCTTTGAAACTACCAGAACAAGAACTAACAACAGAAGTTGTACTACTAGAAGCAAAAGATCTATCATAATAATCATACAAGTTATTTAATGTAGATTCAAATTTAACTAAGAAATAAGCGCAATGATTTTTTATTTCTATTTCTACATTTTCCCCAAGTAATGCAAAAAATATTTCAATCAAACTCTTCGTACTTTCTAATTTGATACGATGACCCATAACGGTAGCAACACAAATCAACATAGGAGGAGGATAAAAATACTTCAAAAAATTTTTGTATGCAGGTTTTACAATATCACCAACAAAAGTATCATTTAACATTTCGTTAAATGTTTGCATCATAGTAACTATTGAAATAAAAATGCTACTAGAAGTAGATTCGTATGATTTTGAAAATTTTAAAGTTGCGGTTTTAAAAGGTTCTAAAAATTTCAACAAAGATTCGGCATAAAACCAATCGGTGGGAGTCATTTCAAAATTTAGCATATTTTTTTGCGATACAAAAGTTATTTACAACTGCTTTATATTCGGTAACAACATGTAGTAAATCAAAATTAGAGTTCCATCGGTGGTTAACTTCCTTTGGAAATCTTCTAAAAGATACATTTGAAATCCTACACCAATTTTTCCATTCTTGAAATACGCTGAGACTTAATGCAATAAAATGTACACAATTTCTAATTTTAAGTATATATGGATCGGCTATTTTAAATGCATCTTGAACACATAAATTTAAAATATGACATGCACATCTAATATGAAAAATATTGTCAGATGGAGGGTTTAATGCGGATTTTAAAGTAGTAATTGCTGCATTGTTTGTTAGATGCATTATCAAAACTAGTACACATAATTTTATCGCGAATATGAAAAATATCACAAATTTCTAAAATACAGTTTGCTATTTCAGCGCCACTATAGGGATAGGGCAACGCGGTAAGTGATATGATTCTTTTTTGAAGAATCCAATCATTGTCGATCCAATGACAGGTTATTCCTATCATTAGAATATTGTTGACACTCGTCCAACAATCCGAAGTTAAACTAACTCTACAAGTTAAACTCCATAAAATTGCAATCAAAGCGTCCTTCATTTCATTGTACACTTTAAAACAATCCGATTTGCAAGTATTTCTTGAGATTCTTCTAAAATGAGGGTTTAAGGCCGTTTGATTAAAAATTTTCAAGTCCCTACTCTCGGGATAGAAAAATCGTAACTCTTCCTTTATTACTAATCGGGCCAACAAGATCGGGATCATAAGGGTGGCTATCAACTAGACCGGTCCTATGGTTGATTTTTTGTTCGCCGGGTAGGTCAACAAGAAGGTCTTTATGGTTACGTTGGATGTGTCTACTAATTGTACCGGTGCCATCACCCTCTTGAATTTGTATGCCTTAGAATATGTTTTACAAACTTTCAAACCTATACCCGTATTTTCTTCGTTATGGATAAATTCATAAAATTTATGCCAATCACTACTTTTCCTACCACTACGGGGTTGTGTTGTTTCGGTTGGTTGTTGTTCTTCTTCTTCTTCTTCTAATTGTATGTCTCCTACAACCTCATCGTGTGTACCCCATTGTTGGGTAGGAGGATCATGATACTCTTCGGCGGGCTCACTAATTGTGACAATTGGTGGCCTATGGGAAGTACCAGGTGGAATTTTTCCCACTTTGGCTACGACCGCTACCGCGTGATCTAGACATAATGTAGTAATGTATGTAAAAAAAACTACACAATGTTGGAGCGATGAGTTATAAAAAAAATCTAGAAAACAAGAGGGTTAAGATAGAGAAGATCAAAAAGCCAACAAAAATTATAACTACAACAAAAATTAAATAAGAAGAGAGGTATGAAATTTTGATATCGTTTACCGTGGATACGCGTATATAAAAAATCCGTGAAAATAAGAATAGAAGTAGAAGTAGAAATAAGCGATTCCGGAATTGAAGAATTGAGGAGAGCTTGAAGGAGAGTTGAAGACTTGATCACTTGGAGTTGGAAGAGAGTTGAAGACGTTGAATTTTGATTTTGATACGATCGGAATTTGATCGTGTATATGCCTTTAAGAATTGCTTGTTCAATACTTCAATTGTTCACATATTGCTTAGAAATGAGTTATAATAGTAGAGAGAGTAAGAGAGATTTTTGTAAATTTTTTGATGGGGTTTTAAGGGGGTATTTATAGGCTAAAAAAACCAAAAAAACCCAAAAAAACCAAAAAAAACGGCAATTAGAGTCGTTGAGGGCTCTCTGGACAACAGTGCCCAATGGCATGTTTCGACCCGTTGGACCCACGGGTCAACGGTCGACCTGTGGCGGGTCGAACGTTTGACCCGTTCGGGTCTAACAGTTCGCCACCCGCGGGTCGACCCGCGGGTGGCGAGCAGGTTGGGTTTTTTAAACGGGCTCCCGGACCGGGTTGCGCGGGTTGGATCCGTTATTTTCGAGACCCGGGTCGAGCCGTTACTGTTCACGGGTTCGACCCGAACCCATGACACCGTTTCGCGAGCCTGGGTTATACGTGCAGGTCGCGGGCGGGTCGGCGGTTGACCCGGCCCACTTGCCATCCCTACATGCAATGCAACATACATACATTAATTCATGCAATAGTACGATATATGAATAATTAATTCAAGAAAATCTGAAAAGTATAATTCTGGAAATGAATACAGGTCAAAAACAGCAGACAAATTTCAGGCAGCAAGCAAGATACAGTTTTTAGGGTATTTTTCATGAAAATAAATTAATTAAACATGATGTGTATCAATTCTTTAGTCAATAAATTGTATAATCGGCATGATGTGTATCAAATCATGATAAATAAAATTATAACACCCACATATACAAATCTATCATTCATTCATCCATCAAACGATCAAACATCATACAACCTAGCAATTGTCTCTACAATAATTTATTTGTGTGACGATTATATGAACAACCCTATTATCAATTCTATATGCACTCATGAAAGATCCAAACTTTAGAGTCAAAAGTGACACGATGACAAGAATATTGGAATTAGCTCGTGTAAACCCTCAATAGACCCAACGAAGAGATGAACAATGGATAATACAATAACATAGAGATCTACTTGCAAGAGTTTCAACAAAACTTGAATTTGATACAATTAACAATTCAAGAGGACGGTGAATTTCCTGTTAGATGACGAAAACGAATACCAAGAATAACGGGATAAGAATCCCGAAGCAACGAACCCACGAACACACAAAAGAACACGTTATTACACGTGCACACAAAGAGAAAAATCAACACAGCAATACAAAGAGACAGCAACAGCAAAGAGGAAGAGCACGGCAATGGAAGAGGGCCAAGAGGGTGGTCGGGATCTGGCAGCGAACGGAGGGGAGGGAAAACGGCGGCATTGCGGGGTTCGTTGAACTAGGCAGTGCGAATGGGGTGAGGGCGGAGCTTCGATTGAAATGGAGGTCGGGGGCGTTCGGATCTGGGTGGTGCTCGAAGGGGGCGACGGGAGGCATTGACGGGGAGCATCGACGAGGAGGGCGGTGACCAGGGGCTCATCGGAAAATGGCCGAAGAAGAGAACAGGGAGATGGGTCAAGGGGCTTGGGCGGGAAATCAATGGAGAAGGGACGGCTGGCGGCGCCGATAGAAGGGCGGTGACGAGAGGGGTGGTCGCCGGAGGGTGGCGACGAGATTGAGTGGCCGGAGATGGGGCCAGGGAAGAAGAACAGTGCTGGGTCGGGGTGTTTTGGTGGGAAAACGAACGAGGGAGCGAGAGAACGGGAGAGAGGAAAGAGGAGAGAGAATAAGCAACTAGGGCTTCAAAATTGTGCAACTTTTAGGGTTTGCATTAGGGTTGTATTTATTGGGTACAATTATGGTAGTAGGTTGGTGAATTAGGGTCCAATAAAATCGGTTTTGGGTCAAGAACACATGAAATTGGGGTTTAGGGTTCAATTAAGAGATAGATCTAACTCAATATGGTTCGAATAAAAGTACCCACAATAAAAAAAAGAAAAATAGGATTAACAAGAAATTAATTCACCAAGAAGATCAAAGAGTTTCATGAACAAGAATTTAAATCCAAATAAATAAATAAATAATACAATTGAGAAGAATATAAATTGGCTTGAAAATGAATTGGAATTCACCACGAAAATTAGATCAAGTACGAAAATAAAATAATTCATTAAATAAACTTTAATTGAATAACCAAGAAATAACAATTGATAATCATAATCTTAATAAAAATAAAATTATACAACAAAATAGTATTCGGGTTTAACGAATTCATTAAAATAACTCAATACATTAAAATAACCCAATAATAATAATATATTGGACTTAGACTCAAATATAAATAGTCGATCAATTAAGATTATAAAACAAAGTTAAAATACACCAATCTTCGAAAATAAATATAATTGTCATTTAAAAGATACTTTAATATAAAATCCAAATCGAATTTAAAACAAAATTGAATTTGTAATTAATCAAAATACAGAGAATATTCGAAAAATATGTATTTACAGGAAGGTGGTTACATGGCTCTTGGGAATGATGAGGTGCAATCATCATCTCAAGAAGATGTAATCGAAGAACCCACTTACGATGATTTAGTAGACATGTGTAATGGATTAAAAGATTATGCTAAGAAATTGAGTTGTGAATTAAGACAATATAAACAAATTTCAAATGAATCACATGACTCATGCATCGCTAAAAATCAAAAACTGAAAAATAAAAATTCTTTGATTATGAAAAAATTCGAGTCATTTAGGAAAGACCATGATGTGTTGATAGAGAAAAATTAGCACTTAAAACAACAAATTCAAGAATCCTTAGCAACACATGATGAAAACCTAAGAGAAATTCATGATAAATCTTTTTATATTGCTAAACTCACTGATGATTTAAAAGAATGCAAAAGAAAATTTGATGAGGTAGTAGAATGTTGTAATGAAGCTCTTGAACAAAATAGAATACTTGATGCTACACTAGACACTCTTCGTTGGAACACAAAAGACGATGAGATAACTAGGAAAAGACTTTGTAAAAGAGTAATTGAGCTCGAGAAAATTGTTGAAAAATATGAAGGGCCCAGTTACCTTATTACAAAGAATTCAAGATCTTATCATGATAATCGAGGGCTTAGTTACGAAGAGCCAAAACACCATCAAAAATCTAAGTTATCATGTCACACACATATGCATACTCACCAACATAATCACAAATCAACAGAAAACTATGCAAGTGTGCATGACCCAAGGCATAATCGTATCACATGTCACTACTGCTGTAGATTATGGCATATTTCCTATAATTGCTCTTTAAAAGGAATACTAATTTTGTTTAGGTAAGAAAAAATACAAATGCAGGAACAAAGCCTACTTGGACATCGACAAACTTTCATGTAGGTGCTTCGACGCCTCCAACTTAAAAGATCATAGGCACCTTGATAGAAGATGCTCAATAGTCACAATGAGCTATAATAACAAAATCTGCACCTCTATCAAGAAAGAAGGAGAAGGACTTTAATTCTTCAGATAAGTACATCACTGGCTAAAATCTAAATTAGAGTTGATTTATATTAAGATGACCTATTTCCAAAGTAAAATGTCTGAAACATCAGTTATCCATCTAAGAAATGCATGTACTGTGTGAATTTTACAACATATAACAACCTTCCCTGACATGTTATAACCTGATCTAAAATTAATATATTCATTCGAAGAAAAATGGCTTTTAGAAATTAAAAGTCAATTGCATGTACGGTCGACCGTGTTATACATAGGAAATTGGTATCAGTTGAATATGGACCGGTCGACCGCACGGTCGAACGTCCACCTCTCTACCAAAAATTATTAAATCAAAACCCCTCGTCTCTTGTGGTGCGGTCGACCGTCTCTTTGAACCGGTCGACTGATTTGATCGGCTACTTAGGTTTTATTTCCTTTCATGACATTTGGGTCCCGCACATCTAGTATAAATACTTTTCCATCTTCTCTCCCTCAATATTCACGGTAAACCCTAGCCTCCTTCCTCTAAAACCCATCAAATAGACTTCATACTCTTTTGCGATTCTCTCTTAAATTTTGGGTCTTATCTTCTTTCTTGCTCCATGGCCTCCTCCTCTCACAGATCTAAGGGTAAGAAAGTTATAGCCTCAAAATCTGTCACTAGAAAAAGTATTACATTCAGAAATTCTAATTGCGCTGATCTCTATTTTTCTTCACTTTGGAATGCTCCAGGTTGTTGCCAACCGTGAGATAAATTTAGCATCCTTAGGTGGACAATTCTCTATTATGGTTAGGATTCTTCGAGATTTTGGGTAGGGAAAATTATCTTGCTACACCAAGCACCCACTCCGAGTCATTGACTCGTCAATTTTATGCTAATGTTGAAGGCTTTCAAGACAATGATCTCACTCTCTCTTCTATCATTCTTGGAAAAAGAGTCAAAATTACTCCTGAATATCTTCGTAGGAGATATGAATTTACCGAAGGAGAATTCGATGCTTATCATCTTGATTTCAAAACACTTGAATACAAACCCGACCATGATAAAAATACCGTCACATCCATGATTGCTCAACCAGAATTTTCTCATATTCCTCGTCCCGCTCCCACAAATTTTACCGACTTTGCCCGTCTTTTGAACAAAATCGTAAATGCAAATATCTGGCCCAAAAAGAATGACAAGTCTGAAATACGAGGTGATCAATCGTTCACAATCCTTCTCATTCTTGGCGAATATAAATTTGATCTTGCCATGTTTATTATTCGCACCATGAATTTTGCAACTTCTCGAAATCATGACCTTCCCTACAGTTCTCTTATTTACAATCTAGCTATTGACTCCCGTATTGATGTTGGAATTTTCTTTTGAGCAAAAATTCTATGTCAATCCTTCCTCAACAAATGGGCATTGATGTTCCGTTTACCCAACGGGCTCGCCGTCGTCAAGCTCAACAAGAGCGCCAAGCCAAACAACCCCCACAAGCCCCTTCCTCCTCTCGTCACAAGAATACTACTCCATCTTCCTCATCTTCATTCGTGATTCATGAGCAATTTGTCGCTCATCAAATGCAAGTATATGGTTACTATGTCAACACTATTGAATACTTGCAAGGCAAAGACGATTGGGAACTTCTTCCTCCTCCTAATGATGAGGAAAATGATGATGAAGATGCTGAAGATAATGAAGACGAAGATGATGGTGGTGATAATGATGATGAGGAATAGATCCTTGGTGATTAGATAGTAATTGGATAACTGTAATATGAACCACTATTCTCATGTATGCACCTTTTTTGCTATGTAATCACATCTATCCAGAAATCGCTTTTAAATGCTTGCAAAAATTCTCATATATCTGGTTATATGCTTCATCTTTTTTTAATCATGCCGTATCAGTATTTCGGTCGATCGGTTCCTTATTTGGTCTTAGTCAAACTACCCTATGTATGTATATTTGCGTTCGACCGTGCGGTCGACCGGTCTCGCCTCTACCCTTTTGGATTATGGCCTGTTTTTTTGTGTGTGAGGAAAATTTATTTACAATTCTTCTATGGTTTCTAATTTCTTGAAATTTATCTCTATAATCTTTTGCTCTATGTTTCTCGTTTGTATTGGAAAAATCTCAAATCTATGATACCATGAAGAGCTCTCACTGTATATCCAAGAGTCTCGCGATCAATGGTAGCATGTAAGTAGATTTTTCTTATGTTTTTCAAAAATAAAATATTCCCCAAAATTGCTTATTCTCCTGTTTGCTCTTAACTCAAATTTTTATTGTATGTTCATTTATATTTTCCATGCATGACTTTAGGGGGAGTATTGTTTATATATAATTTATCATTCTAGTTCCATCTTGGTGTGTTCCAAGAAGAGGGAGAATCTTTTTGAATGTTTTTACTGAAAATAAATACTAAAAATCTCTCTTATGAAATTCTCTCTCGAATGTTCTTATTTCTTCATCTATACTATATATCTCTTATGAAAATCTTTGATACAGGAAATATTGGATTAATGGGAAGTATTTATATGCTTTATTTTCAATATTCAAAGGCATGTTTTGTTCACACCAAAAAGGGAAGATTGTTGACTCTTAGTTTTGTGTGCACAAAACGTACTTACAAATACTAATAAGTTTCAATTGAGATGTTCAGATTTTCAGGAATAAATAAATCAATAAGAGAGTCAAAAAATTCAAAATAAGCAAAAGAAGGAAAGCAATAAAGAAGGATTATAAAATCAAGCAAAATAAGACATTATTCAAAAAGAGCACATATTGATTAGAGCCCAAGAAAGCCAGCAAGATCAATTTCTGTACTTCCATATATGTGAGATTTTATATGTAATTGATTGATTAGTATATGGTAAGAATATAAAGTGGTTTCATCAGAATCAGCACGATTGCGGTCGACCGTACCGTATTGTCTTTCGATCGCACCACAGTCGACCACTCATCACAGTTGAAATGATGAGACAGTCGACCATTCATCTTTCAACTTTTCGATTAAAAGATGAACGGTCGAATGTCCTTATTTGCGGTCGGTCGTACCTTGTGCAGATTACTCTTATGAAACGTATTGTTTCTATTTTTGATAGATACACTTTCTAGTCTATATATTTAGATGAACCCACTGTGTATTATTCACCTATTCCTCTGAGAAAAATCTTCTGAACTAATCAATTCAACAATCAATCTGAGTGTGTGATACTTATTTGTTTTCTTCAGTCATGATCATTAAAATCTTGAGTTTTTCTTTTCTTCCACTTTGGTGAGATTGACGGGGCTTATCTTAGAAGTCCTGTGGGTGTAATAGGTCTCTCGGCCTGAATCCGAGAATCACTATACAAGGGTTTGAGTATAGTGGAATGCTTGTGGCGGAGAATTGCTACAAGTAGGTAGTGTGGACGTAGACCTGGGGGTCGAACCACGTTATATCGCTGCGTTACTTGTGCTTATTGTGTTTGTTTTCTCTATCTCTTCTCATTTACTTTGCAACTTAATTTTAATTTTTAAATTTTCATGCAATCACTCTATTCACCCCCCTAGGGTGATTCACACAAGTGACCCCCCGTGTTTCATTAAAAAGTTTTTAACCAAACGCATAATCAAGAACCAGAAAATGATGTTCATGTCACCCCACACATGAGCCTTGATACTCATACTTCTCCAAAAAGAGACTCCATCCCGTACAAGATAGATCCCACCCAAAAGTACAGTACAAACAGTTAATTACAAAACACTTCGAACGCCTCAAGCATCGTAACAAGACAAAATAGTTCAAAGTAACTCCCTAACCACTCGAGACTAGTCCACTTTGCCTTGCCGATCACTCCTCCTCTGTTGACCCTTCCCTTTCTTCTCGCTCTACATCATTAATCGAAGCAATGATGTCAGCATACATCCCTTTGACCTTCTTTGTTGATTCCTCACCTGCCCTTTAAGACCAGAATATGATATTAGATATAATTTTGAATAACAATTGGTGATGCATGATGTGTCTGTGAGTTATTCGAAAAATCCTACTGTTCCGCTCTGACCATATTCCCCAGCAGATTGTCGCTACCCCAATACCCCAAACTTCAACGCACTCTCTACGAACATGACGCTCTTTCCAGTTCCCGCAGATGTCTTGCATCGTTGTTGGGGATGCGCCGACAATGCTAAGTCTTTGCAGAAAATTCCTCCATATAGGTCTAGCAAAACCACATGCAAGCAGTAGAGATTCACCATTTCGCTATCCAGCCCACACATAACACACTGCCCCGACCCTTGCCACCCTCTCCTAGCCAAAGTTATCCCATGTGAGAATCACGCTTCTACTTGCCAACTAATAGATGGCCCTAACCTTCAGGGGTACTTTAACCCGCCGTACTGGGTCTATAGCCCTATACCCCCATCGTTTAACCGTTCATAGGCCGACTTGACCGAGTAAATGCCCCCCTTTTCCTGACTTCCAGCGAACTTTGTCTTCGTGATTCTGACCTGTTGGTTTCCAGTCCTATAAGAATAGGATAAGTGACTGTTTCTGTCTTCTTGTCTCTCTACTAATTCTTCCCGTTAGTCTCGGTTTCCATTCTTCGTTCCTCCAATTTTTATTAACCCAATCATTTTTGTCTGTAGCAAATTTGTAGGCTTCCGGAAATATTCTCTTTAAATTTATAGGGCCACACCATCTGTCCTTCTAAAAGAAGGTAGTTTCCCATTCCCAATGGAGAAAGTGGTACCTGATATAATGATGTCTCTGGTACGTGACACCCCTCGCCAAAACCCAGGCATAGACCCTGTATTCTTCTGCTTTCGATATATACAGTCGTCTTTGGTGTAGGCCCTCTTAACAAGTTTGGCCCATTTAGTCTTGGGCTTAATTTTGAGTTTCCACCACCATTTGCACGGTAAGGCTTGATTCATCTAGCGCAGGTTTATCACCCCCAATCCTCCAAATTCTTTCCGTCTGCAGACCATTCCCCATTTGATTAATGAGTAGTCTTTCCCATTCCCCCCTGATCCATGCCAGAGGAACCGTCTTCTCACTCTATCGATTTTCTTGATCACCCAAACAGGAATCTCAAAAACAGACATATAAAAGAGCGGAATAGATGACCGAGTTAAGCAAGGTAAGCCGCCCGCCCCAGGAGAGCATCTTACCCTTCCATCCCTCAAGTCTGTGTACAATTTTGTCGATTAGTTCATTCCAATCTACCCTCGTGATGTTTCTGCTCCCGATTCGCAAACTGGGTCGATTGTTGCTATATGATTCTTTTGTCTTAGTTTCATTTATAAAGTCAAATACATTGTTCTGTAACCATAATAACTTATTTGCAAATTGGTTGAAAAATTTTGCGCTACCTTATGAATATATTTGTTGTACTTCCTCAAATAAATAAACAATGTTTATAACTACCCTAGGGATCAGGTTTTACTGGATTGTGCTGTGCACACTCTGGAAGAATAACTGGTTCTTTAGATATTAAAAATATCTTGATATAAATCCCTGATGAAGAATATCTTGCTTCTTATGTATTAAGAAAACTGCTTTCGCCACAGTGCCTACCACCATTTGTCATCTTCGATCGCCATCACCAATTTGCCTAGCCGTCATCAGCTCGTAGCCACCTTTGCAATGCATTCTTGCTGACAGCTGCTGCCGCCACCACCTCATTCATTCACTTGCAACTGATCTTGTAACAATGGTAACAATTGTTGTTGCAAAGCAACTAAACAAAATCTTAAGATTGAAACTAGCTAAGCTCCCAGAGGCTTTGGGTTTCTATCCATTAACATGGGCAGCTTACAATTTTCCATTTGGGACACAATTTCTGAATTGCTATAAACAATTTAGTATGAAAAAGCAAAGTATGAAACTCATCTCCTGGCACAGAATAGTTAACAAGAAATGTATTACTCTATTCATATCGTGCTACTAATAACATACTGACCAAACAAGTGAGGAGAATAATTTGGTTGAAATTTGGAAACTGCAATCTAGCTGTTCTTTTTAAATTTTCTTCACACAGTAAAATACAGAAGAGAAAGAATGTTATATCTTGTATTTCACCTTCTGTTTCTACTGAGTACTCAGTTACAAAATTGACACTTGTTTAATTTACAACTTGCAGCTAGCAATACAAATTCAACACGGTAGAGTACGTTGAAACAAAATAAAAAAAATAAGAACTCACAAATTTGATGACAATAGAAATACAGAAGAACGATTATATGCACTCAACTATAGTGCACTAGTAAGTAACTCATGTACCAAAATATAATTGGTATTTCTTCACCTAACAGCACTCCGTTAGAGTGTGAAAATCATCCTCAAGGGTCCAAGTCTGAAGAAAAATTAGAAAAGAGGTGTCAATGCTTTGAAAATCTCCGAGTGGCTTCACTCTTCACCTTCAGAACATAGGTTGACGCTTTAATGGACAAGCCGTCAATCTCTTCCTCCCATTTCTCATAAGCAACAAATCCAAAGAAACTTATAAAAACACCTGAGGAAATGAGACGAAACAAAACCATATGACTTTAAAACAAACTAACAATCATCAACAGCTTCTGTGTAATGTAATGGCTATTTCAAGCAACTTGTCAATAGACAAAACTATACAGAAAAATACTGACCTATTGTAAACATGCTTTGTAGAGACATGGCTCCAAGGAAATTGATAAACAGAAGAATGATAGCTACCTGTATTTAGAAAAAAGGGGCACAGTAAAACTAGTAATAAGAAGAAGAAGAAAAAGGTGAGTAATGGAATAGAAGTAGGACTAAAAATTAATAGAATATTAAATACCTTGAAAAATTGTGACCAATCCTTCCCTTTACAAAGAGATTTCAGTATGCCAACTGTAGAATTCCACGACGAAGTGACCGAGCAGGCAACCTGCTGTGTCATCCCTTCCGATAAATGAAAATGTGAAGGGAGTAGTTTCTGAATTTTGATTCCAAATCTGCAAATATCAAGTGAAACAGACTTGTAATTTTTTTGGTTATTATCAGGCTGTGGTTTGGGTGGTTTAAGCTGCACTCTTAATGTTTACTAACATTTAAAAGAAATCCACCAGAAATGCCTGAAAAGGCGTTCCATTAAAAGATAGAATCTGTATTACTACCACAATAATCAAACTACTGTGGATATAATAACCATTATAGCTTTCTTTAATTAAATTACAGATATTTAAGAATGAGTACATTGAGTAGTGCTAGTTACACTCAAGTGCCGTAGACTCGAAATGTATTCATAATAGAAAAACGTGGTGCCCACAAGCAATTAATGATGTTATTTTACATGAGTTCCACATTATTGTATCTTGGAATCCATTTTAAGTCTACAGAACTTGAGTACGAAAAGCATTACTCTTCAAAAATTGATATCTTACTCCATTTAAATAAAAATATTACCAAGTATCTGTGTGGCAAAGTCATGCACCCAGCCTAGGGGCCTAGAGAATGAAGGATAAACTTTGAAGTTCGGAAAAAGATTCAAGATGTTGAAGTGGACAAGGGTGTATTATTAAGAAGTAATTTGGAATAACTAGATGTGAACTTACTACATTTTCAGCGTCACCCAAAAAAAAAGCAATAAAAGGATTGATAGCAAAAAGAACCAGTGACAAGAACAAGGACATAATAGGATTCAAGTAAAAATAATATATGATTATGGCATTAATATTTGTCAAAATTTGCGGTAATTCTGAAGAATTTCAATGTTGGTTCATATATAAATATTGGTTTGTGTACAATTCAAAAATTTTATCAGGCTAAGAATATTAATTGAGATCTAAAATTTCCAGAAAACTATTGACTATGGGAAACCTAGGATAGTTGTCACAGAGTATCAGTAACAGAAGTGAATGGAAGATCCATACATTTCTGAAGGTAGCAAGCTATGAACGAACAAAAATAGTGCAGCAAGAGAGAAGAGCTTTGCCACTGCTGTGATAAAGGTATATCCAGATGTACCGAAGTAATAATAACATGCAACTAAGAGTAGAAAAGTGGCAAGAGTTTGCTTCTTATCCCTCCAGAGCAGTATATTGCCAACTGAAAGAGAATAAAAAATCCTTGTTAATAAACGAAGACAACCAAGAAACACAAAAATATAAATTGTGAGACTTCCTTACCATATCCACTTCCAAGAATTGTAGAAGCTTTAGATGTTGTTGTACTTCTGTGCACAATTCTCAAATGGGAATATGAATCAATCGTTCTTTTGAGACTGTCCTGCAATTATGATAGAAAAAAGTGAAAAAATAGCCACCATATAAGGGCTGATAAGATGGAATCTTCCTTAGAAATAAACCTTCAGGGATACTATAGGTTCATAATCCAGATGAACTTTAGCTTTATTACAACTGAAAGTTCTGTTGCATGAAAGAAGCCTAATTCTGGAAGGAGTCAGCTGGGGTACAGGCATCCCATATCGAGAGAACAACTTATACGTCAACTCTACTAAATGTCCTATAGGCATCACAACAGCGACAGGAATTTTTATGCTTGGCCTGCAAAAGACAGTGAGAAGTAAGAGAACGTGAGAAGTGAGAGGAATTGCAAGTTATATTTTACTGTGTGTTTTCTTTTTTATTATTTACATTGCACCTAATACCCTACCCTGGACTTTTCAGTAAAACAAAGATTGAAGTTTTTCACAAGCCTCAAGTGCACCTGATAGTAGGACTTACGAGCTAGGAAGCACAGATACTCTCCCGGGGATGCGTATCTCGCACTGCATACGTATCCGGTGGGATACTCGCCAGATACGTACCGGATATGTATCCCAGCAATTTATTTTTTTTAAAAGAAAAAAAAGATCGGATGCTTGGGGATACTACTCTCAGATACATCGGGATACTCTTGGATACTATTTGGATATATATATATATATATTCTACTATTCTCTTCGTCTTCTCCTTTCAAATCTTAATTTCATTTGATTAAAAGACGTCGACAAAATGATAGATGTCGGATGTAGTTCTTGCTATTATTTTGGTTGATTGACTACTTGTATTATTGTATAAATTGTTGCATCTTTATTCGCTCTAGTGCTTGAGTGTTGAATTTTTTTAAGATGATAGATATAGGACAATAGGATGTATTGAAGGGATGTATTGAAGGGTCTTAGTTGGTTTATAGTTATGACTTGTGAAGTTATGATAAATGTAGTTATGATACTGATTCTATTGAATATGTTCAAGACTAGCCTACTTTTATTTGAACATTTCAGTCATGTAATATGGGTATTGGTGTTATTGGAAACTTGGAATGATCCATTAATATGTTTCATTTGACATTGACTTGTATTAATTTTAATTACCATCTTCTTGTTTCTTATTTTTTCATGTTCGTATTAAATTGAATATTTTAGCTTACTATTTATATATCTACTAGATTTGCTTGTGGCCACGTGCCTACGGCACGTCATCAGAACGATACAGTATATGAAAAGCAACAATTATGTAACAGAAGTTTGAATAGCATGACAATAATTAGTTGTAAATTAAAGACCATGTTTCCATATATATATATATATATATATATATAGAGAGAGAGAGAGAGAGAGAGAAATAATTAAATAAATAAATGAGTTGTTTAGGGTGGGGGGGGGGGGGAACTTGAATGAGTTTTAGGGAGAAAATGTGTTTTGTGAGGTTAGATCTGGGCCTTTGATTTTGGGCGGATTGAAGGTGAGCCACTTGATAGCTTTCTTTGTGTTTTATTGTATAGATAATATTATTATTTTTAAATTATTTTAATTTAGCGTTTCCTAATGCACCCGTATCCTAGTTTTTTAGAAATTGGCGTATCCGCGTACCAGATACGTATCTGCGCTTCATAGCTTACGAGAGCACAACCACTAACTTTACTATTTACTAGTATATAATCAAACACATTAAAGGAAGGTATAATCAGGAAGACAGAAAATATACAATTTATGCAAATATTTGAGAAGAAATTAGGATGAGTGCAATTTACTAAAATCATTTTTTGATAGAAATTTTACCAAAGTTATAATATTGAATTTTCAGGTATACAAGCCTGTCTATCAATTAATAATTGTACACGTACCTAGAAATAGTATAGTGACAAATTTTAACCCTTTGGCATGATTTATGCCTCATTCTACACATACAGTCTAATGAAACACTGATGCAAAGATAAAATGCTCAATGATTTGGACAGAGTAGAAATATAGTCTCTTTATATTAAATGCCGCAAATCAGAAGCTAAGAATTATGTTTCCCTTTCTAGGCAGTTTGAGTGTGCGGTCACGGGTGGATGGGAAAGTGAAGCTAATGAATTGAAAGACCTAAGATGATAAGACTGGATAATAACTTTCAGTATTACATCTTAACTCCAAAATTGCAAGTATAAAAACTGAAATGTTTTATAACATGGAAAAGAGTTGCATAAGCATGGATTGATTTGTTGTGCACCTTTCATATCCAAGTCCTTCAACTATAAGTGAAACAAACTCCCAAAATTTTATTGGGTCGTCATTTGTTATGATGAAGGCCTGCACACAAGCATTATATTAAGCCAACACAATAAATAATTAACAACAAATGACAAGCACATCTACCTGGCCAGCGGCTTTCTCTGCACGGGCACCAGTAGAGGCTAGAGTTCGCTCTGCACAGATATGACCATGTGCCACATTTTCCACGTATGTGAAGTCATATACATTGTTGCCATCACCAATCATGAACTGATAGTATGGGAAAATAAAATAAAATGAATGTAAACATCTAGCTGCAAGGGAAAATTGTGGTAAGTGGTAACTCTGTTAATTCTCAAATTGCTTTCCTATTGAAAGGTACCAAGGCACTAGTCCATGTTAATCAACAATAAATGACATCATGAACCACTGACTTGATAAATAGTAGTAAAACAGCATGCTCAAGAAGTTTGAAGGAGTTGATAATCAATGAGTACTACTGAATAAGGCTCTTTCACATAATTCAAGGAAGTAAAGCAACCATTCCAAATTACAAGAAGAAATCAGAATTTCGAAGGACAGTAAATTTTCCAAAAAAGGAAGGCATCTATAAGAAATGTTAGAATACAAGTGCATATCCCCCTTCTACAACTTCGAAGTTTTAGCATAGTGGCAGACTTTCACATGGTATCAAAGCAACCCAGGTTCAAATCCCACTGGCTACGCAATTTAAATGCGGATATTAAAAAAAATTACCGCTGCGTATTGTTCAGGTCTCGCCTATAATTTGTTGGGTATTTATCTCATTTCTTTGGCCCATAAAAAAAATGGGCTCTCGACCTGAGGGGGCGTGTTAGAATACAAGTGCAATTTTTCTCAACCCTCTACAACTTCGAAGTTTTAGCTTAGAGGCATAGGACTTTCACAAGAAACCGCGAGATAAAAATAACAAAGGAAGTGCTAATTCCATCTGTCATTTACCTGTATTCAAATGGCAGGATAAGAAGAATATTCAAAACAATAATGTCTTATAGTTAGAGCAATAACAAAAAGTGGAACTATTCATTAGACCTGCATCCTTCCTATGGGTGATGAATGATGTCTTCACAATTTATGTGATTACTTTCATCACAATAAACAGCTATCTCAGAACCTTCTTAGGTTACAAGTAATGTTTTCTTTAGAGATATTAATGTTAACAATACTTTAGATAATTATATATAAAAAACTGATATTCATTCCAGGAGTAGACAGTTGCCTTCAAATAAATAGTCCAAATGGGTAAGAAGCACAGAACGAGGTATAGTTTTTTTTTTTAAATTAGAGTATTTATTTATGAGAAAAGAGCATACCTGTAGGAGGCATTTTCCTCCTATAGAGTTTTTATCACTACTTGTTGGAGTCCCCCATCGACGATCCACACTGTTCACTTTAATATTTAGGTCGAAATATGTATGCTATAAAATATCAAGTGGTTTAGAGATCCTTAATCCATGTTTAAATTTATTGAAAAATGAACAGTTACGAATAATACAACAAATTGGCATCATGCGAATTGCGATGCATGGAAAAGAATCCTCCAAACGACTTGATTTTTTGTATAATGCATTTTATAAACAACAACAAACAAAGCCTTTTTCCCAAATACAGTATAATGCAATTTATGACAATATATAAATTTAATGACGATATGGATTGTCCATATAAAGTCCCATCATACAAGTACAACTACTCTATATATGGAAGTTTTTCTCCTACAAGTATGAACTCCCTTTCCTCTTTATCTATTTAATTTATTTTTCCCCACTAGTCTGGAAGTACAGTGCACTAGCATGTAGAGAATTTGGGCATGTAGACCTAGACATGTGGCTAGGGTGCTCCAGCAAGAGCATGCAAAAATTATTTCTCAGGAGTGCACCAATCATAATGTCAAGTGTAGAGACTCTAGATTACAACAAAGGGCTGTCTTTTGTCCCCCCCCAAGACCCGAAACGTGTGAATTAAAGGTTGATGTTTATTCTGTGTGGCTCTTGGATTTATTTGTAACTCGTAGGTAGATTAAGTCCTTGCAAATATCTACTAAATTATTAATTTTCCCATCCTGATAGCCACCAATCTAGCAAAACTTGGAGGATGCTAACTGCTGACAATTCATTTACTATTATGATAAACCCTCCCATTCATAGTTTCCTTCATTAAAATTTTGGAATTCAACGATGTACAGATTGCTAACATCTAAATTCTCAGCTGATTGTAATGTTTTGACAAATCTTAGATAAAGCCTTGCCCATCAATATCAACCACACAATGGAAAGTGTTGGGAGGTTGTTAACTCCATACAGCTCCTTAAAATTATCCACATAAACTAATCAAGACTTGAGCTTAATTAATACCTCCCAAACTAAAATTAATAGGCCAAATGTTACAGAAATAACTCTAATTTGTGTAATTATCCATTGGGGCGCTTCATTTGCTTCTCACCAGTAGATTCATCCATGAGTAAAACAATTCTAAAGTTACCAAAAGCATAATGATGGAGGCAAGCAAACATCCCTCACACAACTGTCACAGGCACTACTGTTGAAAATTTATCTACAATGCACCTGTAAGTATAAAATGCAGTTCAAGGGGACTAAACTAAGTTCTTTTAGGGACCATATCTAAAATCCGATCAATTCAACTATAAATGGATGGCAAAACCTTCATATCACAAAACACCTAAAACAATTTCATGTAGCTACTTTACAGAAGAACTAAATTACCTACTTCAATCATGCCATATTTTCCTAGCATTCCAACCCTAGAAAGCAGGATTGAACAGTAGACTTTCTGTAAAATAGCAGCTATCATGAAACATTCTAGGTTGCTGGTAGATTTTAAAGTAACAAAAATGGCTCAACAGAAGAGTTAAGTGTGAATAGTGGTACGAAGTGCACAAAAAGTTTCAGCATTACCATCATAGATAACTGAAAGAGCAGTAAAATAAAGATGATAATGATTTCAATACTTTTCTCTAACAATGAAGTCAGTTTTCCACGTCCCAAAACCGAAATTTGACCATATACCAATAAGTGAAATAATTAATACCAGCTGATATACATATTTGCATACTTTTAGTAAAATTTAACTTTCAAAATTATTGAGCTTCCTATGAGCCAACTCAGACCTATTTCTTTGTCATCACAAAACAAATTTAACTAAACTATCCTTCAAAACAAGTATCAGCAACCTATGATGCTAAACAAGACTGTCTTCCTAGTTTTAAGCTTCATAAACAGTTCCACTGAAAAATCATATGACTGCATCTGCATGGGCATACGATATTGTTAAAGTTCAAATGCATGGGCATACGATATTGTTAAAGTTCAAAGGTAGGATAATAATAAAAGAGACTGCACTTCCTAAAAAACACCATTAGTATTGCTCCAAACTACATAAATAATTCACACTCACAGACATAAACATCAAATATGTGCCATATGAAGGGTGGTTCATGCACATTATTTAAGAATACTTAATGAGACTTTGCTTCAATTTTGTCAAAGTAGAACAAATCGAAGTGGTTCCAAATATTGGCTGCTACTGAGATGCATCGACTGAGTCAGATTATAAATTTTCCTATAAATACTCCAAGGTGTCCAAGAATACTGAAAGATTGCAACCGATACCCGATACCAAAATCATGTTCTGAAACTATGGAATGAACAAGAGAAAGTAAAAGTGGCAAGAACAAAAGCAACCTAAATGAAGAATCAAGCAATCTAAGATGTGAAAGAGATGGAAAACATCCCAAATGTCATAAAGACGAAAACTAATTAAATGCATCAAATACTGAACGTTGACATCCATTACCTTCAATTTTCCAGCCCTTGCAGCAGATGCTAGTGAAGGTACTAGAAGCTTATCACCAGGACCAAAAATGCTGCTAGGCCGTATACAACAAGTCAGAAGTCCACCTCGACCATTTGCCTTTAAGACCAATTTCTCTCCTTCTGCTTTAGTCTCTGAATAAGAATCATTGAACTGTAGGGTAAAAGAAAAGGTTAGATAGAAAGGTACCTCCATATATAAAAACATTAGCAATGCTATTTCTGAACAAACCAAGAAAAAACAATACCTTTTCCGGATACGGCATCGACTCTGTTCCATTAGATATACCATGAATACCATCAAAGACAACACTAGGTGAGCTAGTGTAGATAAGCCTCTTGACTTTGCATTCTACGCAAGCATCAATAACATTTTGAGTTCCTACAAAAGTACAGACAATAGTGTTCCGTCTAATTAGTTCTTACAACATTCATGATGATGACACAGATAAGACTAGTGAATTTCAGAGAGCCAACCTTCAACGTTGACGGAATAATGAAGCTTATAGTTATTGATAGATGAATCAGGAGCAGCCATGTGGAAGACAACCTCTGCACCCTCAAATGCTGCAACACACAAAGACTATGAAGAACACACAATCAAGCAACAAACCAACCTCTTGTGTTCAGCTGACAGTGCTTCATGTTCTCTTTGGAGTAATCATTCATAGAAGGTAAAACTGCAAACATGCATCTAAATAGCACCACAAGAGTAATACAGGTAAACTATCTGAAGCACTCCAAGGAAAACTGCCACTGGATGTAGTTGAAGGCCAACTTAATGGCTTCAACAAAAAAATGAGTTAGAAGCATCCTTTTCCCCTTTGTTAATCATCCATACAAATAAAACATTACAAAATAAATAAAAATTTCGAACCTGATCATTGCCACAGATAATTTGCTCACCCCATAAATAAATTACTCAAAATTTGAAGGTGCAAACGGGCTTTGAATTCCCAACCTCTTGATAGGCTTACCACTAAAACGTCATATTTATGTCCGGTGGCACCAAATAATTAATGCACGTATCATTAATACAAGTAAAACATTTGAATTCTAAACAAATCAAATAATATCTACCACCAATATTGCTCACTTGAGGTATAATTGATTAGAAAAATATTGAATTAGAGAATTATTCTTCAATTTCCTCGGTTCACAAATACTGAACTTCAAGCTACTAGATGCTTTACTCTAAATCTGAAATTTTAATATTCATATGCTAGAGTCTAATTTATCCGCACAAAAAAACCCACAAGTGAACTACTTTCCAATCCGCATTATGTTATCTGCAACTAACCTAAAGCAACTTGTCGTCTTCACTACTAAACAAACATGATCGAGGTAGAAAGAAGAAAAAAAAACCACTCTTCGCCTGTCTTCTCATCTCAAAGATCCCAACTTTATTCTAATTCTACACAACCAAACACACACCAGTCGACTTCCCACCAAAAAGAAGCAAACTTCGACTCCGTTCTCCTAAATTAACCATCTTTACATTCAAAAAACGAACCTTTGACGACTTGAGATCGATTACGCAGATCGGCGGAGACGTAGGCGGCGCGGCCGGATCGGAGCGCTTCGCCGACGACGCCATTCTCCTCACCTCCGTCGAGTTTGATGGCAGGGGCCGAGGTCGGCGATTCGTACTCTCCACTGATCCGGCGACCGGATGAGCATCTCGACCAGGTGGCGAGCAGCGAAGCCCCGGCCGCCGGTCACCACGCACCACCGCTCCTCCGCCGTACCCGCAGCCGCCGGCGGTTGGTGGTTTGAGTCAGACATTGGTTGCGTTGACTGGTTGGACTTGAGAATTGAGGGTAGACGGTTGGACGGGTTTCGGATTTTTGAGCGACGAGATTTGAGGGGGAGGGGGTGAGTGAACACGTGCTTTGGGATTTTTCTGCCGTTTTATTCGGGTGCATTTTTTTGTAAAACCGCCCTTACTCTGTTTTGGTTTTATAGTTTAGCCTCTTGAAATGTTTTTTTTTTTTTTGAAGAAAAGCCTCTTGAAATGTTGTTTCAAATATAGAACATATAGAGGGTTTTTCTGAATCTTAAGTTTTATTTTGAATCAATTTATTATTATTATTATTTATTTATTTATTTATTTCTTAGACAGTGAAGATTAGTCATGGACCAAGTCAAAGAAGAACTGAAATTTTTCCTGACCCATTTTTAAAAAATATTTATTAATCTGACCCACTTTCAAAAATATTTACCCAATTAACCTGACACTTGAGTATTAACAGCTATTGAAAATTGAAAATAACGGCGTAGGTTATTTAGATGTCGTTTTCAATAGAGGCATCTCTATAAAAAAAGTTGTGTGCCAGTATTTGATATGTCTAAAAGAGGATTAAATCGGGACCGTTCACATCGGAGACGAATCTTAAAGCTCAGGGGTAAAACGGTAATTTCACCTACTGATGGGTCTGAAATGGGAACTGGGTCTTTATTCAAAGCCCAATAACCCATAAACGGATCCACATCAACTGGGTACGGGTTCCAACCCGCTGCACGCCCAATCCAGCAAGATACAATCAAGGTCTCTAATTAATCCTAATCAACGGCCCTGATTCACATCTATCTCTTCACTGGGAATTAGGGATTACATTCCTTATTTGATTATTAGGATTACATTCCTTATCAGATCACATGGATTACATTCCTAATCTGATCCCTAAGGCGACTATAAATACCCCCATCTACTACCATTATGAGGTAATCAGTATTTTCCCAATTTACGCTCTTTCATAATCATTTCTGATTACTGACTTGAGCGTCGGAGGGTGCGTCGTCGGGATCAACCCCGATGTCTCACACTTTTTGCAGGTGAACGGCGGGAGTCAACGGTCAAACTCCGGCGGAACAGGCTAGGTGTTTGTTATTCAGGTTTTTCACGAACTCACAAATTCTATCTGTTTACCCCCACACCAGATTTAGCAGGTAACAGTATTTAGAATAACAACATCAGTTAACTTATTCTCAATTGTGTACTCTCTGACTTGGAAAACAAATACAAGATTGTGAATGTCGTTGTTGGGGATAGCGACATCAGCTATAGAATTTTTTCACACTTGCATTTTTTTCAAGTCAAAGAATACACGATTGGGAATAAGTTAACTGATGACATCAGTTATTTTATTCATTGCATATAAATAGTGACATAGTCGACCGGTAAAGTCATGTGCATTCAGAAACTCATATTCTTATCATCTCCCTTCCACACCGCTTGAGACATATGCTCTTCTTGCAAATATAGTGGGGTTGGGTCTAGTGGACCCGAACCTCCATGTGCGGCAGAAGACGACGCACCTTAGTGCACGCGAAGAAGATGGTTGGCCGACATCTATTTCTCTGTCAACAAGAATAAACTGTTGGATCATGTAGGCAAGGCAAATAACACTAGAGGGGGGGTGAATAGTTTTGTATAAAAAATAATTAAGAAATTGAACTTTTCGTTCTGTCCAGTCGACTTAAAAAGAGAATACAGTCGATCGGGACGTCGGATAAGAAGAGTATTTTATACAAGTCTGATCAGCCGACTTATAGCAGAAACTCAGTCGACTTACCAGACAAGTGTTTGAAGAGTATTTTATACAAGTCTGCTCAGTCGACTTATAGAGAAGACTCAGTCGACTTGCCAGACAAGTTTTTGAATAAAACACAGAAAATTAAAATGCAAGTGAAAAAAAATACAACCACAGAGTACACAGTGATTTATCCTGGTTCGGTTCTCCCGACCTACATCCAGTCCTCAAGCAATCCACTTGAGATTTTCCACTATTCTTGAAAAAAAAATGCAAGAATACTCTACGGTGTTTGACAACAACCCTTGCCAAACCCGTAGACCTCTCTCACCACCAGAGAGAGCAAACTCACTCTACAACCTAGAGTGAAAACCCAACTCTACAACCTAGAGCCCTACTCTCCAACCAAGAGGACCACCCTCACAACCCGAGAGTGAAAAACAACAACAAAAAAGTTAGAACAACCTATAACCTTGTTTGTGATTTGTGATTTTGTATAGTGGCTATTAGGTCAACTTCTGAAATTAGTCTAAAACGAATTCGATGTTATACTAGAATGATTTTCAGAGAACCAAGACTTAGATATTATGAATGCTTTTTAGGAAACTTGTTCTTTTTAAAAACAAAAGCTTAAAACTTAAGAAAATGCTTGGGACCTTTTCATGGTGATTCCTGTGCTCTATTTATAGAGAGCAATCCTAGGAACATTGAAGAACAGTTCCTAAAACTGAATTAAAACGGATTAAAAAAATTGAATTGGAAAGACAAGTTTTGAAATCAGAAAACTGTTGAAACGTCTTGAACAGTCGACTGGGTTGCCATATTGAGTCGACAGGCAAGAGTTTGAATGAGTTCAGACAGTTTCGTACTAGGACAGTCGACTGGTGCCAAATAGCAGTCGACTGGTACTTAACAGCTGAACTTATTCAAGCTTATTTCGATCTTTTTAAGTTTGTAAAACACTCAATAATTAAAAAAATATGTGTGAGTGTATGTGACAAGGCTATTTACAGCATTCTAAGACTCAAAGAATAAAAATTTACAATTGTTATAAGACACTTAATACAACACATTTGAAACACTTGAATCTTGTCTTGAACTTGAGTCTTTGACTAGAGCTTGAGCCAATGTCTTTATATCTTGAAGCTTGCTTGATCAATGTGGCTTGAACTAAGTTTTTGTGGCTTGATCAATTCTCTTTGAAAGCTTCATTGAATCAACTTTGCATTTGTGTATTACACCATAGTATTAATTTTGATACACCCTGCAATATATATGTAATAGCACAACTTTGCATTGTGTTATAGTCATCAAAACCAAGAATCAACATAAACAATGTGTCACGAATAAAATTAATAAACGACGTGTCAAGATAACTAGTTTAATAAACCATGTGTCTTGAATTTCAAATTAATAAACCATGTGTCAACATTAATAAATTTTGAGTCAAGATAACAAAAATATCTCAATACTTGTATCAAACTATTTGCAAATATAACAATCCCCGCCACAACATCTCTCTACACTGCATATTTATTGATGTGGTTTGTTTCTGGGAGACGTGTGGATGCACCAGGTGTGAGTTCGGACTCGATTTGTATTGAAGGAGAAAGCTGCTTGTCAGACGACCCTCGGCTGACCGGGCGGTACCTGCGACGGGCTCGGAATGAGGTGGATGTTTGGGCTCGGATCAGAGGGTTCGGATCCGAGGTCTTGTGTACCTGCAGACGGTCCTGAAACACCGGGGTTTATCCCGATGGCGGACCCTCCGACGATCTAGTCAGTCTCTGTGAGAGAGTAGCAATAACTAGGTGAATTTTAGTGGCAAAAGATTGGTTACCTCAAAAGGTGGGTGAGGGCCTTGTATTTATAGGGAATCCCAACCGGGTTTGGATCCGCTTGGTGGCCGGATCTGGACCCGAAAGCCCATGGGCCTAACGTGGCAGGAGGCCCAAGGGGTTTAGGGCGGACGTGGTGGCAGTGCCCAGAGTCGTATAGGGCTGACGTGGCAACGCCCTAAGTGGTATTTGGAGCTGACATGGCTGATCATGGGTCTCCTGTGCCTCTGGGAGAATCGGAGGGCCTACGCTGTGCCAGGTCATCCTCATGCCTCGCCAGGATGGGGGGACGGCCCGTGGGGCTGTCACGGATCGAAGGCCGAGGACCATTGAGGCTCGTCGGATACGAGGAGACCAGTTCTGTGGGGGTGAACTTGAGGCTCGGTGCCGACCCTGTAGTGGCTCGAAGCCGAACGAGATTGCTGTTTTTATCATTTTTGAGTGAGAGTTGTATTGGGCCCTGGTTGGGCCCCAAGCCATTTTTACCCTACCACACAAGCCCTCCACTCCTGCGGGGGTGCGGGAGCTAGCTGTGGAGGAGTGTTTATGGTTGTAGAAATGGGATGGCAAATCACTGGGCCTTCATAAGGGGGTTGTCCTGATGTTAGAGCGATCCTCGAGCCGGCGAGGGTCTATAGGTCGGCAAGGGTGATGGTGAGCCGTTGAAACTTTCTGAGAAGATTATCCTGGTGCTAGACCTGACCTCGAGCTGGCGAGGGATTACGGATCAAGAAGGGCGATGGCGAGCCGTTGAGCCTTCCTGAGAAGACTACCCTGGTGCTAGACTTGACCTCGAGCTGGCGAGGGATTACGGGTCAACAAGGGTGATGGTGAGCCGTTGAGCCTTCCTGAGAAGACTACCCTGGTGTTAGTCCTGACCTCGAGCTGGCGAGGGATTACAGGTCAATAAGGGCGATGGCGAGCTGTGGAGCCTTCTTGAGAAGACTACCCTGGTGCTAGACCTGACCTCGAGCTGGCGAGGGATTACGGGTCAACAAGGGTGATGGCGAGCCGTGGAGCCTTCCTGAGAAGACTACCCTGGTGCTAGACCTGACCTCGAGCTGGCGAGGGATTACGGATCAACAAGGGTGATGGCGAGCCGTTGGGCCTTCCTGAGAAGACCACCCTGGTGCCAGACCTGACCTCGAGCTTGGCGAGGGATTACGGGTCAGCAAGGGCGATGACGAGCCTTGGAGCCTTCCTGAGAAGACTACCCTGGTGCTAGACCTGACCTCGAGCTGGCGAGGGATTACGGGTCAACAAGGGTGATGACGAGCCGTTGAGCCTTCCTGAGAAGACTACCCTGGTGCTAGACCTGACCTCGAGCTGGCGAGGGATTACGGGTCGGCAAGGGCGATGGCGAGCCGTTGAGTCTTCCTTAGAAGACTACCCTGGTGCTAGACCTGACCTTGAGCTGGCGAGGGATTACGGGTCAACAAGGGTGATGGCGAGTCGTCGCGCCTTCCTGAGAAGACTACCCTGGTGCCAGACCTGACCTCGAGCGGGCGAGGGATTACGGGTCGGCAAGGGTGATGGCGAGCCGTTGAGCCTTCCTGAGAAGACTACCCTGGTGCTAGACTTGGCCTCGAGCTGGCGAGGGATTACGGGTCGGCAAGGGTGAGGGCGAACCGTTGTGCCTTAGAATGTTTGAGCGGGGTAGCCCGCTGTTTTTGCGGAGCATTGAAGGCGCTCCGGGATCTGTGTGATGTTCCAATTTCCCAGGGACCTTAATTGCGCGCGCCTAATAAATGCATGGCGCATGGGCTTCCGTCGTTTGGCTTTCCCCATGTCATAAAGGCCGGCCTATGGGGGAGGCTATAAGTGCCCCTCCCTCCGCAGCAGGTTTGATCACAGCAAGGGTGGTCCATTGGCCCTCAGAGGTGTCTGCTCCAGCGGACGTCTGTCTCTTGCAAAATTTTACCCCCGGTCGTGTCGGAGAGGTGGTTACTCTGCCGCCCGGATCTTCTCTTGGATCTGATGGCTCTGATACGGTAACCAGATCCAGGGGAGATCAGGGCGAGAGGGGTAACGACCGAAATCCGGATCGGTAGATAAGGAGCCTCGGATTGGTGGTGGCTCTGCCGTCTGGATCCTTTTTCGGGTCAGACGACCCTGACACGGTTGTTTGGCCTGAGAGAGATCCGGACGGGAGGGGCATCAACCGTATTCCGGACTTGGGGCTGAAGAGCCTCGGATAGATGGGTCGTCTCCGATTGGAGGTTGGCCAATCTGTCTTCCGATAGGGCTCCAGGTGATGGTGGTTTCTGTCCCACCCTCGAACAGTTCGGGGTTTCAGCTGCCGAGGCTGTAAGCCCCGAGCTGCTCGCGGGTGAGAGGGGAACCGACCGAGCCCTAGAGCCCGGGGCGTCTGTCGAAGGACGGCGCCTTAAATCTTAAGTAAAATGTTTTCTCCACCGAATACTCCATCCGAACCGACCCCTGCGTCTGGCTGCCAGCCTGGCACTGGATGACGTCAGCAGCGCACGTTTCGAGGACGTGGCGCAATTTTCCAGGTGGCAGTTGCATGTCAATCGGTGAACAGTAATTGCGGAAATCGAGGAGTCGTTTTTATCCTCTATAAATATTCCCCCCTCTCCCCCTTTCGCCCACTTCTTTCTCGCTGCTTTCCTTTTCAAAAAATCTTCCAACCCTTCAGCGCTCGTCCCTGCAGTTTGCTGTACTAGGCTCGTCCTTCCGAAGCGACCCCAGGTTAGTTGGTAAGTCTATTTAGTTTAGGCACAGATGGATAGAGCTCAGTCTGGCTCGTCAGCGTCGACGTCTAGGGGGGAAGTGAAACCTGCCTCCAAATCGACGTCGTGGGAGGAGCCCGTGCTTGAGGAGGAGTCAGTACACGCTGTGGAGCCTTCTGATTCGGTTTCGTGGGAGGAACCAGTAGGTGAGGAGGAGGTGGTACACAAGGTGAGGCCGTTACGCTCCCGAAATCCCTTCGTGGTGGAGAGTAGCGAGTCGGAGGAAGCAAGTGATGGTTCGGACGGTGTCCGTGTTCTGGAGTTGATTTCCGAGGAGGAGGGAGGCGAGGGCGACACAGTAAGGAGATCCACAGTTCAGGGTGCGGGTTCGAGTTCCATGCCGACTGGTCTGGGGCCATTATCTACCCCCTCGTCGGAGCTAACCAAGAAGAGGAAGAGGGCTCCGAGGAAGGCAGGGTCGAGGACTGGTGGTTCAAGCCAGGTGCCTGTTTACCGCAATTTGATGACAGGTTCGCCCGTACAGCCGAAGCCTTTCCGTCAGTATCCCGACGACCTCTCTGACAAGGAGCTCTTTGGCGTGCAGCCCTCTTCGCCGAGTCGGAAGAGGGTGATGATGGACGCGATCCCGACCGTCTTGGAGGGCGGGGACTTGGAGGTTTTGCTGTTGGGGTACCACATAGGGCCCGGCTACGAATTGATGTTGCCGAGCTCTACTCTGCGCCCAACCGATCCCCTTTCTGCTTGGTATTGCGTCTTCCCAGTGGACGTCTTCATCTCCGGACTGAGGCTGCCAGTCCACCCGTTTGTTCGGGATGTGCTGAACTGGGCCTCCTTGGCACCGATGCAGTACGGGCCGAACTCTTGGAAGCAGATTATCTGCTTTGTACTGATGTGCGAGGAACAGAAGGTACCCCTGCGGCTGAATGTGTTCCGAGCGATGTTGATGATCAGCTCGGCGGCTGAGGGTGTTTACTACATCTCGCCCCGGAGTAAGGGGAAGGTCGTTCACAGCCACCCGGACTCCATCAAGGATTGAAAGAAAAAATATCTGGTGATCCGGAGTGAAGAGCCCTGGGACATTCCCACTCGATGGAACCACTCCAAGCCGAGTTATCAACCGTCGAGGCCGAGGGATTTGACGGCCAAGGAGTGGGGGTTTGTCGAGCGCCTCCGTCTGTCACATAGTATCGATTGGACGAAGGTGACGGAGGCCCACCTGGCGAGCGTTGGACTGAGCCTAGCCGTTCTGTGTATGTAGTTGTTTCTTTTCTTTCGATCTTTTCGTACTTTCTTGCTCATTGCTCTTAATGGTTTTTTCTGCAGATATGGATGAAGCATCGATCAAGGCAAAGAGGCTCGCCCTGAAGAAGGAGAAGGCCGAGAAGAAGGGGGAGGCGACGAAGAGGCCGAAGGAGTCGTCCCTAGTCATCTCGGAGGCCCAGCTCGAGCCGAGGACCAAGAGGATTCGCTCGGAGACGAGCAAGGGGGTGGCTACTTCGAGGGGCCAGGGCCAAGCGAGGGCATCCGCTCTTGACAAAGGGAAAGGTCCCTTGGTCGAGGTCGAGGAAGAGGACCCGGTGGTGGAGATGTTGCGGCAACGGTGGGCACCGGACTGGTCGGTTCGGATGGGGGACTGTCTGACAGAGGAGGCCCAGGTCGTTGAGGTGGTGGAGAAGTTGGCAACCCCTCGCGACCGTAAGGCGATGGAGAGCGAGCCCGTGGAGGTGGCGTTTACGCGCCTGGCGCAGGCCACCGTGCTGGTAAGCTCGTCGACCCTATCCCCCTTGTTAATTTTTCTGCGGAAGTCTTTTTCTTATCTGCGCTTGTCGGTCGCAGGCTTGCGTGCAGGGGGCTAACATAAAGAACCTCTACGAGGCGTCCCTGGCACAAGAGCGAGCTCGGGCGGATAAGAGCGAGCGGGAGATGAAGGAGATGCGGATCGAGCTCGAGGGCTCGCACAAGAGGGAGCAGCAGATGAAGCTCGAGCTCGAGGCCAAGGATGCGGAGTGGAGGAAGAAGGTGGTCTCCTTGAAGAAGAAGTTCACCAAGGAGAGGGAGGAGTTGACGAATGCGGGTCAGATGATGGTGATCAAGGCCCAGGACGAATGTTATGCGAAGGCCCTCAGTCATGTGAGGCACTTCTACCCGACCGTTGATCTGTCCAACTTTGAGTACGACATGGAGATAGAGGGGACACCTGTAACGCCCCGAATTCCAAATAAGGATAAATTCGAGATTTCACAGGATCTTTACTTCACTTCGTACAATTTTACAAGGAAAATTTAAAACTTTTTCAATAATACATCAGAGTTCAATTACAACTTGGTTTTACACAACGGAAGAATGAAATTTACAATAAAACATTTACAACATCTTTAAAATAAAGCAGCATCAGCATATCCACTTTATAGGTTCATGAATGGTCCTTTACCTGCATGTTAATCTGTGGGCTCGTCAGTTACTTACAACTGAAGAAATGTTATACACGGCTATCCTCTCTATGCCGGGAATAGTATAACGATCTCATACTTTAACAAATCACAAAAAGATTGAATGAACAAGTAAAGTGTCAAAAGTGATTATTCTAAACATAAGTGTATGTCATGTCTTAATGCCTAATGCATACCATTCTACACTAGGATGACACTAATGCACACTTGTTCAGATTCTATGCATCCCATACTACATAGGTCTGAGGGCAAGTGCCTACGTACTCCATATTGAAGGGTTCGATCCCTCGCCATGAGACTACCCAGTAATAAAACAAGTTTTAGAGTTATTTCACAGATACGGATCTCAGCCTCCCTGGCTATAATAACAGATCCCAGCCTTCCTGGCTATTATATCGTGAGAATAATCCCGTAAATGCCCCTCTAGCCCCGGTATATACATATTCTTTGGAGTATGGTAAACATCCGCCGACTACCCTAAGTCCCGGATAAAATACAGTCCATCTCCTACGGAGCAACCACAGTCCACCAACTGGGTCTATAGCCACGGAGATCCACCGCCGACTATATAGAAGCACCCATTTACGTTTGCACAAGTCTATTACATCTTCACCTAAGTGCCTAATTACTTTTAGTTCAAGACATGAATATGTTATCACCCTAGAATCAGTTTTACCTCATACCGGATTTATTCACAAAATACGAGATCGCCCGACGGCATTATCTCAAAATCAAGTCTAAAAAATCTTTCTTTCAAAATTACCGGTAACCAAGGTCTTACAATTCTAGATCATAAACCTTTCATGTGCAAGAAACATGGGTACACATACCCCTTAATAATCATGTCTTAACTTATTATATTCATGTCCATAATTTGTTCTATGTCTCATTTTAACACTATTCATAATAATAATTCTTTTTCATGAAACCATTTCATTCAACAAAAATTTATCCCTTTCACAAACATGATTTTATCACTTGCAATCTCATTTGCAATTTAAAATAATCAAGTATGCAACACAAATGAATAATCCCATCAAAGACAATTAATTTACAAATCTACATTTTACTTTTCTTCTAATGATAAAAATCATGATTTTAAAATAATTTATTTAAGAATCAAATTTCATTCTATCTCAAATATCTCTTTTCTTTACTACTCAAAAGCACAAGGAAAAACTCTAAAATTTATTTTCTCTAATATCTCCATCATCTCTTTTTTTTTTTATAAACACCAGGATTTTATATATATATTTTTAAAAGCTTTAAACTCATTCAAAAAAAAACATTTGAAGTCAAAAGATAAAAAAAAACCCACTGCTGGGCTTTGAACCCGTGAAGCCCCCAGGTAGAGACCAAGCAACCCGCACTAGCCACTAAGTCCTTTGTGGACTTCTGTTCTAATTCTTCATCAAAACCACTTATACTCAACTCGGGATCAGAGTTGAAATAAACAAAACAAAGAAGAAAACGTTTGGTCCTCCGAGTTTCGAACCCAGGCCGAACAGACGGACAACATAGCGCCAGACCACGAGGCCGCATGCGCTCGACCAACAATCATTCACTTTGGTGACTTTTGTCCCAACTTTCTGTTATTTTGTTACTTTCATAAAAACTTAATTTTTCATTTGATCAAATATTTTCATTAATTTGCAAATTGTTTATTTAGACTGAAAAGTACTCATTAGTAAAAGTTTATGGCTTTAAAAATTCATATTTGATAATCTATCTGAATTTCAATCTATTTCTTCTCTTTTATTACAAAAACTGTAATTCTTTATTTTAATCGAACTAGAAAAATTTGTATTCTCTTATAACAAAATTTAAATAAGCTATGTATACCACTTTTTCTTTACAAAACTCCTTTTTAACACTAAGAGAAATCTCTTCAAATAAATTACTAGTTTCATTAACATGCAAATGAACAAATACTCATTACTTTTTGTTCTCTTTTCCAAGCCACATGACAACAATTTGATTATTCTTCGATATCACAATTTCTACAAATTGGCATACAAAAAAGCAAGGATCCATCCTCTAATTATCACATCAAGATTATACTACTCATTACTCATAATAGCATGCATTCCCTAAAATTAGAAAGTATAGGATCACCCACCTTGATTGAAGCTTGAAAACTACAAGAGAATGGTTCCTTCTTGCTCCTAGCTTCACAAGCACCTCCTAGTCCTCTTCTCCTCCTAGCAAAAGCTCCAAGCAAGAGAACACTTCTTTTCTTACTCTCTTTTCTTTCTCTTACACTTATTTCTTTTTCTTCTTTTCTATAATGTTTTTGGTGCAATGAGAAAAAGAAAGTAGGGCTCTATTTATAGGGTTTTGGGAGGGTTTATTTTGCATATATTCACCCCTAATAACTCTCCTAATTAACTCTTACAACTCTTCATTTGCTTAACCTCTCCTTAAGACCCTCCAATAACTTAACTCCTAAAACTCCCAACCTCTCATCTCCCTACTCTTCCAAAGCACTAACTCCCCCTCATTCATTCTCCCTTCTTCTACATGCTAAAAACCGGCCCCCCTCCATGATCAAAACATAGTGTACAAATGTACAAGCACACATTCGCTTCATAAATCTTTCACTATTGCTACTCCGAATTTTATTAATCAGATGGTTACAGATAAGCCCACGTATATTTTGTTTGCATATGAAACGTTGAAGATAAAATCATAGTGTTAATATTCTAAAACCCGGGATCATTACAAGTGTGCTGTGTTGAATTTCCAACGTGGGCCCCGACCTCCATAATCACACCATTCAATTATTCCATTATTATACCATCACCACATATATAATCCTATCATTATGCTTTCCAACCCAAAACATAATAGCCCACTTTATGCATTCAACTTCATAAACAAACAGCCCACTTATATATTATATATATATAATACACTATATATTATATACTACTATCTTTCTATATATATAATACACTACATATATTAAACTCCATATACCATAATATTAAGTAAAAATTAGTTTAACTAAAATTTATAATGCAAAAATAAATGTGCATACATTTTATAAAATTCATTTCGAGAAAGGATACGCTCAAACGCGTTCGCCGAAAACAAACACGTGCGTCGCACGTGAAAACATGAAAATGCGAAAATCGACTTTATTGATGAAAAGTTATTAAATATAATCGAAAACAATATAAGCAAAATTATATTTACTAATTTACATATATTTCATGATGAAATCATAACACGTAGAAAACACGTGCATTATACGTGCAGAAAATTGAAAAAATGCATTTTAATCAAAATAAGGGGAAAATAAATTTTTGTTTTATAAAATAGATTTAAATACATAAAAATAAATAATTTAAACGTATAGAAAATATTATACGTAGTGGTGGAAACACGTGCATCAAAATACGTAAAAAGCACGTAAATCCCAGGAATTGAAATATTATATTTTAGTTGACTGAAATCAATACGGAAAATATATAAATAGTACGAATCCAAAATATGTAGTGAAATACATTACAAAATATACGTGCGTAACACCCAGGGGCAAAATTGTAATTTCCAATTTTGCGGGGTGTTACAACACCGAAGACTCCTGGCGAAGAAGGGCCCGCTCTCGACCTGCCTGCCGACCCCCCTGCGAACCCGTCTGTCGACGCTGAGGTGGGAAAACAAGTTGTATAATTTTGTCTTTCTTTTTCCCTCTCTCGATTGTATTTGCCTCCCGCGGACTGGCCACCGCATTTTTTGTAAGAAGTAACTCAATTTATAAAAAAGGATTTTTGACCGGCCAAGTGTTTTGACCTCGGATATTTCCGAACCTTCTTGCGTATGTGTGTTGAGTTGGCTGGTTCTCTTGTAGGTTGCAGCTCCCCTTCCCGAGGTGGACCCCCATCGTTCCGACGTGGCGTGGCTCCGGAGCAAAGTTGAGGCCCTAGAGGCCGCATTGGTTCGCTACCGAAAGGGGGCTCGTGACACTGATGCGGCCTTTAACTATTATCGGAATAAGTCTGAAGCCTTAAGTGAGGAGGCGAGCCGGCTGAGGAGGGCGATGGTGGATCGGGAACTCGGCGGTGCAAGTCTTGGACAGGCCATGTCGAGTGCCTCGGTGCAGAGGCCCTCTTCTGAGAGGTTACTTCGCGATGTCATTGTGGAAAAGGAGATGGAGATACACCATTATAAGACGATGCTGGGTGTCTCGACATCTTCCTCAGTGGGTCGGCGAGCGGAGGGGGTTCCCTCTGCGCTGCTGCGGTTGGAGCGTATGCGACCAGTTGACGCCCAGAGCTCCGTGGCTGGGGTGTCAACCGTGGCTGAGCCTAAGGACCATCATGACGAGGAGAGGGCTCCTAGTCGCTCGGTCGGAATAATCCCGCCCTTCGTCGGACCCGAGGGGCCCTAAGATGGCGACTTCCTCCAGTTTGAGATGAGTGGAGTGGTCCTGTAACGGTCTTTGTTTGTTTTCTCAGAACAAAATAAAAGGGTATGAATAAAGAATTCTTTTCCTTCTTTGCTCTGGCTAGTAGTGTAGTGAATGATGGCGGAGGTGAGGTTCGGCTCCGTCGATCCGTGAGGGATCGAAGTGGGGCCTTAGGAAGAGTCCCTGGTCTGGATTTGGGTTGGACCTACCGAGGCGTTGGGGACGATACCGGAGTGAGGACTTGGGTGCCGATCCCATTGTCCGGCGTTAGGTCGGATCTGCCGAGGCGTTTGGAGTTTGATAAAAAGAGATTTCTTTCATATAAGATAGAGAGGGCCGCTAAGACGGCCCTTTACGCATGAGTGCTTACACAAAAACATATTTACATTTAGCCAGGCTAGAACCTATGTTCGTCCCTCAAGGAACTTCATTAGGTGCTCGGCATCGACTGGGACCTCCTCCAGCTCGACGACAGGTTCGGGAGCAGGGTCGTCCCTCTCAGGTTCGAGTTCGACGGCGTCGAGGGGGAACACACCTCCCCCGACGGTGGTCATGTAGCACGATCGCGCTGCTTCTTGGCTGCCTCGGACGATGCCGACTCCTTGCGGGGTGGGAAATTTAAGTTTCAGATGGTAAGCTGAAGGCACCGCTTGGAGGGAGCATAGTCCGGATCGGCCGAGTATGACGTTGTAAGCCCCCTTGACGTTGACTACCATGAAGTCCATGGACTCGGTCCTCTTGACAGGAGCCGATCCTGTGGTAACGTCGAGGGTAACAATCCCTTCTATCACGACAGGGATGCCGGAGAACCCATGCAAGGTGTATCCGGTCGGCTTGAGTTTGCCTCTAGGTAACTTGAGATTCTCGAAGGCTTCGAGGAAAAGAATATTAACCGAGCTGCCGTTGTCGACGAGGATTCGGCGAACTTCACAATTAGCCATGTGGAGGCTAATGACGAGGGCATCGCAGTGGGGTAGGCGAACGCCTTCGAGGTCCTCTCCTGAGAAGGAGACCGGCATCGGTTGTAGCTTGGGCGAGGGGTTGTCTTGGACAGCATTCACCTCTCGGATGAAGGCTTTTCGGGAAGTATTTGATTCTCCTCCCATTGGCCCTCCGTGGACACAGTGCAAGATGAATGGCGTATCCGCGGCTCCCTTGGACTCGGGATCCCGACCCTGGATGCGGTTCGGAGTAGGGTTCGGAGGCGAGAGCCTCCGGTTCTTAGCATCTCGCCGATCCCGTGGGCCTTCTCGGGTGAATTCTCGGAGGTACCCTCTTGAGATGAGTTCCTCAATTTCGTCTTTCAGGGCCCGGCATTGGTCAGTTTCGTGCCCATGATCTCTGTGGAAAGGCAGTAGAAGCGCTAATCTCGATTCTTGTTGTTATTAGGTCGGGGAGGTAGTCGGACAATGCCTTTGTCTTCGATTTCCAAGAGGATGGCGGATACGTTATGCGTCAAGGAGTGTACCTCTCGAAGCGGGGGACCGGCGGGAACTTCTTCATGGCCCCCGCGTCCCTCGCAGCTTTCTTTGATGGTTCGACTTCTTCGGCCTTCCGTTTTCCCTTCCCGGTGGCCTCCCTGGCATCTTCGGGGTTAAGGGCCTCTTCTGCCCTAATGTACTTCTCGACCCTGTTGAGGAGGTCGGGAAAGTCGACGGGGGGTTTCTTCGCCAGAGACGCCTTCAGCTGTCCATGACGGATGTTGTGCCGAAATGCCGCGGAGGCGACGCCTGGATCAAGGGAGGAGACTGACCTTGCCTCTGCGGTAAACCTCCGGACGAACACTCTGAGTGACTCCCCCTCTATCTGTCTGAGCCCAAGTAAAGAGACGCTGGTCCTTTCGGCCTTCCGGCTGGTGACAAAGTGGGCAAGAAAATTGCCCTCTAGTTGGTCGACGGAGTAAATGGAGCCGGGGGTGAGCTTCGAGAACCATTCACGAGCCGGACCCCGAAGGGTGGCAGGAAAGGCTCGGCACAGCAGGGGATCCGAGGCGCTGTGAATCATCATGAGGGTTTTGAAACCCTCCATGTGATCAGCAGGATCTCCCTCGCCGTCGTAGGTCTCGAATTGAGGTGGTCGGAAATTTCTGGGTATTTCCGCTTGGAGGATGGGGGCGGAGAAGGGAGGACGGACAGGTCTGTACCCCTGAGCCGCTCGTTGGCCGCCGTCTCCTATGTGATCGAGGCGATCCTCCATTTCTTGGAGGCGCCTTAGGAGTACGCCTCTGGCTGGATTGTTGATGGGCGGGACACACTGGCCTCGGCGTCTGACCCGGTTTGGGAATGGAGGGTTTCCTCCCTGGGGGCCCATCGGAGAGCCCCAAGGATTTCTCTTCGGAAGTCCTGGAACTCCTTGTGAGTGACGGGGGCTCCCTCGACCCTGTTCGGTCGGTCTGAAGGTTGCCTTCCGACGCGGCTGAGCGCTAGCCTCCGTCCCTCGGGCGGCGGTCTTGGATGGTTCGGGGCCGGGTTGGAAGCGGCCCTTCCCCTGCTATGGCTAATCTGTCGATTGACGATTATCCCCCGTAGGTCGGGCTGGACTTGACGGGTGACGCTCCTTTGGGACCCCTGATGGGGAGCCCTGTGTTTTGAAATACGTGGCCCGGCATTAGCAGTTGGTGGGGACGAGTCCCATCGGTTGACGGAGGAAGCAGCCCCTTTGCCCTTGGAGGCCATGAGAGTTCGGCTGTCGAGGTCCCTTGATGGTCGGGCTCGGGTCGGCTTCTGAAGCAGTGTTCCCACAGACGGTGCCAACCTGATGCGGTTTGTTTCTGGGAGACGTGTGGATGCACCAGGTGTGAGTTCGGACTCGATTTGTATTGAAGGAGAAAGCTGCTTGTCAGACGACCCTCGGCTGACCGGGCGGTACCTGCGACGGGCTCGGAATGAGGTGGATGTCTGGGCTCGGATCAGAGGGTTCGGATCCGAGGTCTTGTGTACCTGCAGACGGTCGTGAAACACCGGGGTTTATCCCGGTGGCGGACCCTCCGACGATCTAGTCAGTCTCTGTGAGAGAGTAGCAATAACTAGGTGAATTTTAGTGGCAAAATATTGGTTACCTCAAAAGGTAGGTGAGGGCCTTGTATTTATAGGGAATCCCAACCGGGTTTGGATCTGCTTGGGGGCCGGGTCTGGACCCGAAAGCCCATGGGCCTGACGTGGCAGGAGGCCCAAGGGGTTTAGGGCGGACGTGGCAGTGCCCAGAGTGGTATAGGGCTGACGTGGCAACGCCCTAAGTGGTATTTGGAGCTGACATAGCTGATCATGGGTCTCCTGTGCCTCTGGGAGAATCGGAGGGCCTAGGCTGTGCCAGGTCATCCTCATGCCTCGCCAGGATGGGGGGACGACCCGTGGGGCTGTCACGGATCGGAGGCCGAGGACCATTGAGGCTCGTCGGATACGAGGAGACCAGTTCTGTGGGGGTGAACTTGAGGCTCGGCGCCGACCCTGTAGTGGCTCGAAGCCGAACGAGATTGCTGTTTTTATCATTTTTGAGTGAGAGTTGTATTGGGCCCTGGTTGGGCCCCAAGCCATTTTTACCCTACCACATTTATATATAAACATATCTCATATCAACATCCATTCAAACATAAACATATAGCTGATTAACTTTTACAAATATATCAATTCTAGTTTATACAAATTTCTCCAACATCTAATATACTATATTGTCAATTCTCCCACCCCCAAAATATATTCTCATTCATAGGATGCTATAACTCATATCAATCTCCACAATATAAATCTCAATCAACAAAGCCAATGACTTCAAAGGAATTAAGGGTTTCCGAATACCTACCACATTTTTTAGGCCGATGTGATTTGTAGAAAAATCTGCGCCAAAATCCAAGTGAACGAGGGAGAAGATGTGTTCACAATTAGAGTTTAAGGATGAGTATTTTGTGAATTTGTTTAAGATATAAAAGATGAGAGTTAGGAGGTCTTCCAATAGCGGCATCTAGAGTTTTAGGGTTTCGGGAGTGAGAGGGAGAGGGAAATAGATCTAAAGTGAAAGGGGAAGGAGAAGAGGATGTCACTATTTATATGCAAATGAATATTATAATTGATGTCAAAATCTCTAACAATGACATCTGTAATGCGAATACCGTTGTGGGGGATAGCGGCATCAGCTATAGAATTTTTTCACATTTGTAATTTTTTGCAAGTCAGAAAGTACATGATTGAGAATAAGTTAACTGATGTTGTTACTCCAGATAGCGGCATGTAAAGAAATTTTTTATAGAAATACCATTATTGGAAACAACAGCATAAAAATACCCGGTTATTGTTGACTTGTCCAAAACTGGATCAGTTTGGTAGATATTTTCGAATGTGGGTCCGATTGGTCAATATTTTGAAAATGTGGGTTAGTACGGAAAACAATTCGAAGAACTGGGACTCAGACAAGGACCAACGAAGCGGTCAGACCAGGAGAAAATCCTATGCACGATGCGCATATCAAGCAGATCCTGACACAGTTAGATGTCAAAGCACGGCCTCTGCTCCTCTCCCGATTAGGCGGTCTCACCACCTTCCTATAGCCCCACCTTATGGGCCTCCCGCATAGGAATCTTATCTTTACTGATCTTCTTTCTATTCTTGTAGAACAAACCAGTATCTTTTGATTTTCATACACTTAACTAATGTTTGAATATATTTGAGTGGTTTACTAAATGTTGTGTGAAGGCCAATGGGCATGTAATATTAACAGGGTTTCACGGTTTCACCTCCTTAAGTGGGGACTGCAGTTTCCAAACAGATGAAACATATTCTCAAGCTTTTGCCATCAGTTTCACAGTTTTGGGTGTCTGTTTAACATTTTCCGTTTATCGTAAAACCTTTATATGATACATGGCTAATTATTTGATAAAAATGTAGGAAATTCATGGTGGTTGAAAGTACATATTCTCTTAGTCTCAGTGAATGTGGGCATAGTAAAATTCTGTTTGTTTGTTTGTTTGTTGGCAACAGTGATTTTTATTGCTTAAACCTATACTTTACCACAGTTAAACATTGATGTATCTGTTAGGCGAAATTCATGTAATAGTGTCTTGTAGTTCATTACGTCTATCAATATTAGTTAGTATTCCATTATTCATATATCATTCTAATATTAGTTAGTATTCCATTATTCATATATCATGATTTTAAGAGATGTAGCTGATCCCGATCCTATCAAGCTGATCAAGATTGTTTTTCAAGGGACCCGATACAACCCCTAAATCTCATGATCAGCCGAGTTAACAATTGGATACGATGAATTAGTCCGATTCCAACTAGAAACCACTGATCATATGATTAAAAACTTCTAATATTTAAATTTTTTATTCACGTGGATCATTTTATCCAAGTAATAACAATGTAAATGTGCAATGTACATAATTACGTGTTTAACTTATATTTATTTTTCCTTGTATGTAAATAAAAATTTTACTATTTTGGTTTGCCTATTTCTATCATTCTAGTTTTATTCTACATTAATAACTTCTGAAACTAATTAAGATGTTCAAATCTATAACGAAATTTAAATTAAATTTGTAAAGATTTATTGAAATTCATCAATTCATTTACTAAATAATAATTTAACTATATAAACATATAAGATAAATTTTTTAATTTAAAAAAAATGCCCGATCCAAAAAATACCCGATACACCGATTCAATACTACCGATCCCGCCGATCCCGATCCAAATATTTGGAAAATTCCAATCCTGCTCCCCGATCCCGAGTTTTAAATCCTTGATGCATATGCTTAATCACATTGATCTGTGTACTATGTGTTTGCTTATTCTAAAACCAACTGACATAGACATACGCCTTTCTGAGTATGCCTTGGACTGTCTGAGGGAAAAAATGGCTGATACAAATGTTTGAGGTATATGTTATCATTCACACCGCTCAGTATGGTAGTAGGTAAACAAGGTATTACCTTTGATTTAGACAAGTAACAAAAAAACAAACAACATGAGTCTTTAAGATATTGTCGTGGTAGTAATTCTGAACTTGTGTGATAGCTTGTGGTGCCTATTTATTTACTGATGCTGCTATTATTACAATCTTGCAGAATACTATGAGACTGCATTCCCGTCAGGAAGAAGAGATGGAAACCTTACTTGATTATAGCAATCTTCCTCTCCCTTTTCCCATGGCTTTCTTAACAGTACAAAACTTGGGATCTGCCATGGCTGATGTTGTTATCGATGCAATGATTGCAGAGGCAGTTCGGGCTGAGAAGTAAGTTCTTTCTTGTCCGGAACATCTTGTATATTCAAGGTCGTCTAACTTGAAATTTATTCTTTAACCAGATCGAGCAGAGTTTGCTGGCAATCTCCAGTCAATATCTTGGTCTGTGATGCTGTTTGTTTTTGGGAGTGTGGGGGCAACATGCGTGAGTTCTTGTAATTTATGAGAGGGAAACCTTAATACTGGCGTCGATCAGACCCCGGAGAGCGGTAGCGGCTCGGAAGTAAGAGCGGAGAGGTAGAGGCCGGGTGCTCGGGACGGATCTGGTAGCTCGGCTCGGATGTAGTAGCTCGACTCGGATCTTCTGTACCTGCACACTGCCTAGAATCACTGGGAGAAATCCCGGCAACAGGCCCTCCGACGGTCCCTGATGTTGTTTGTTTTTTGGGGTGTGGGGGCAGCAGGTGTGAGTTCTTGTAATTTGTGAAAAGAAAACCTTAGTACTGGCGTTGGTCCGACCTCGGGGAGCAGGAGCGGCTTGGAAGTAGGAGCGGAGAGGTAGAGGTCGGGTGCTCGGGTCGAATCCAGTAGCTCGGCTCGGATGTAGTAACTCGACTCGAATTTTCTGTACCTGCATACTGCCTAGAAACACCGGGAGAAATTTCGGCGACAGGCCATCCGACGGTCTAGTTAGTCACTGGAAAAGAGACTGGGCAGCTAGGATTCAGGTGGGAAAAGTTTGATTGCCTGCCAAACTGAGGAGGGGATTGGGTATTTATAGGCAGGGATAAACGGATCCGGAATCTTAACGGGCCGCATTGAACCCGTTTGCCCATGTGCCTGAGCTTGATGTGGCCCATTGGATGTGGCCCATTGGACTGTAGCTGGTTTGATAATCACAGGGAGGAGAGTCCAGAGGAGATCAGAGGGCCCTGATCGCGCCGCTTCATTTATCCCATATCAGAGTTTGCAATGGGCCTTGGGAGGAGTATGTGGGAGTTATTACTTATTAGGAAGTTAACACATTATCCACACTAGTATCAGACACGTGCACACGTGCACGTGGAAAAAATTGAAGGATAATGAAAAGGGTAAGAAGAAAATAATTTCCAAACCGATCCACTTTCGAAAATATTTACAAAACAGTTCCACTTTCTAAAATATTTACCAAAGTTAGTCCATAATTAAAAAGAAAAATAATATTCAAACTGATCCACTTTCGAACATATTTACCAAACAGGTCCATTTTCGAAAATATTTACCAAAGTAACCCAACCCGTGCGTTGCACGGGTTGGGTTACTACTAAGGGGTTCTCCCATTATAGTATTAGAGATTTTGAATAGATACAATTCTCCTGCTTTTCTCTCTGCTCCCGGCTATATATCCACCTTGTGTTTTTAGGTAAATTAAGTGGGATTAATTTGCACCCTTCTTTCCCTTTTTCTTCCCATTAAAGAAAAGAGAAGAAAACCCACCCGAAGATTACAAAGTGAAAGCCACTCAACTTGCCAGTGTGAACGAACCGAGCCAAGTAATCAAGATAGCAGATATAAACATCAGAAAAAGGATCGAGTCACTACAAAATAAAGCCAAACTTTGGGATACATTTAACACAAAATAAAGATTATAACCAAGAAATAATGAGGGTACCATTTAACACAAACTTTGGGATACAAAAACTGATGAGGGTGAAAATCGAGGCTCATCACCACCGCATGATCCTTGCATGGATCTCGAGGTTCCTAAGGTCAAGATAATAATTCCGTAAGTAGCTACATGCTCAGGGCCAGCTCACGAGCCGTCCACAGGCCCACCAATTAGGATCAGTCCGTCAAGAAAAAGTTGACCAATCATTTAGAGTTGGTAATTAAACCTCTTATAATCAGGAAATTAGTTACTCCATCACATCCCTAATCCACAGAATTAATTAGGCAGCTGGGAAAGATTCCCCTAACTAATTCTCTACAGACCTATAAATACTGGTCACCCTCATCAGTTACTTAAGATAATAAATCTTTTGCCACTAAACCCTGTTTTTACACCTTTGGTTGCACACTTGATCGTCGGAGTATCTGTCGCTGAGAATACCCCGGGTGTTTCAGGCCTTTTCACAGGTGTTCGGTGGCCAACAACCACCAGATCCACATAATCCAACCACATATTAGCCTCGCATATGGATGAGATTTACGATATTCCATCTAACAAAATAACTCATCATTTGTTGCTCCCGCACAAGAAAAAAGCAGTATAAAACACCAATACATATTTTCATTAACAGTAAATATTACACATTTTATGATTTAGACCAAACTCGAATATAGCATAGCAGTTCAAGCAAACAAAATCATAGTTTTATCTCTGAAACAGTGTATTAATATTGGGAATGTAATTTGGTCGAAGGTGAGTATTGAAGAAAAGGTTCACAGCGATCATGCATACTGGGGAACTAAGAAACTCAATTCCTTAATAGTTAATAGTCAATACAAAGATTAGGATGAGAACTCAAAATAATAATAATAAGGCTTGAAAAACCTACTCAGACAATGTTCAGGAAATTTCATTTACAACCAGCCAATACAAGACATGACAGCAGGGCAGAAGAACAAGTATTAGGATAGTAAATCACATATAATAATAAGATTTGAAAAACAAACTCGAAATGTACAATAAATTTCATGCCCTCAGAAGACAGAAACATATACACCAACCAGCTTTAGGTACATTAATTTCATCCTTGTTATCTTCAGTTTCACTTTCACCATACTTGAAGTGGTTTTAGAATTGCAGGCACTGTAACAAGAGCCGCCTGCAAGCAACGAGTAATAGGCTTTATATATTAGTACACGCAATAATATCCATTACAATCATCAGCATATTTAGTACATGTGTTGACAGCAGTAAATAAGATTTCCAGTATACTGTCTCTTATCAGAATGATTACAAAATGTTCTATTTTCTGCCCGAGATAAACTCGACATATGCACAATCATACTCTACTCCTAATAGTCAGGTCATTAAACTTTATGCACAAATGAAACATCCTGGTACATAAACTTGGTATCAGGATAAGTACACAATAATTGTCAGTTTCTAACCTGGTACGCAAACTTGGTATCTGAATCGAGTACTAGTCAATTATTTGTATGTTTTGACATAATGGGGATATTGGAACAAAAAATTCCAACCTGTCATCTGATAGACCATTATTTGAAGTTTCAAGGTTTCTACCTGAACTAAATGTGTATTTACAGACTTGATTTTTATGAACAAATAATAGCTATAGCTTTTGCAGATATGAAAGTGTCTTCTCTAACTCCCATGAATATCTCACACTGTTTAACAGCATTTTCAGAACACTCACCATTGATTATAATGAAAAAAGAAAAAAAAAATATTCAAAAGGGATGAGAGAACTAAACTAGACCAAGATAATGTAGATAAGAGACGTAATCTCCAAAGTTAATTCAACTATTTCATTATAAAGAAACTGATACTTACAGCAACTGTACATGCAATCAATCCTGGCTTCTCTCTGTAATCTTGAATTACAAACAAGAGAATGAAAACAGCAACATACCACGGAATCGCAGCGAAAAAGAAACCAGCCACAAACCTTCATGTGACAAGGGGATTTCTATTAGCAATATTCACCTTAAGTTTCGTGTAGGAAAAAAGTTCATGAAAAAATTAGAAACAAGCAGATCAAAATAATCATCATCAACATCATTGCTGGCAAATTTATGCAAGAAGTATATCTCATAGCAATAGATCTATATTTCACATTTTCACTAGCCAAACATGCAGAAAAAAGAGTAGGTAAGATAGTCAAATTAACTATTAAATAGAATAACCAGAGTTATAGATGCTAAATATGCTACAACTTGAGACAGAAATTGAAAAGGCTGCAACCTTCCTTTCACTAGTAAAAAACATAACATAAAAGTTACAAGAAACATACAAGTCCAAGTGTTCGAATGCCTAGCCACCACAAACATTTCTCTCTTAATCAGGATTGTGTAATGGTCATAGTTGTGCCTCTTGATTCCCGAGTGCTATGTCATGTCCTTTTAAGTGAGATATTTAGACTAACTAAAGGAGGCAAAACTCCCTAGGATCTGTATGTAATTTTTATAGTAGGATTAGTACGTAAATATTGGATTAAACAAACTCGACAATATCATCCATAAAAAAGTTAACACTATCCTACACAACTTCTTTGGATTACCTTATCTCCCTTTGTAAGAACACAAATTAAACCCCTTATCTCACTTGTCACACTAATATTGTCAAATAACTATTATTTTGATATGGTAATTATTAACGTTATACAATTTTTTTTCCGTAATGTAAATGAATACTTTGCCGCTATTAAGAAAGCTTATGTATCACACCCCAGTACTAAACATAATATCACGTGTAAGAGCATCCACAATCGTGTGCTATTTATGCATAAAATGCATTTTATAGCAAACGACCAGCTGCAGTCGTTTGCTATTTATGCATTTTATGCATAAATAGCGACAATAGATTGCTATAAATGAGAGTGAATATGAGAGAAATGCATATTATAAAGGATGCAACTTCACTTTCCGTCCAACTGAAAAAAAATTATTTTTTAATTCTCCGACGCAACTTCACTTTCCATCCCTCACCAAAAAAATATTAAAACGTAATAAAAAAACCCAAAAACGTAATAAAAAACCCAAAAATTGTCAGACGGAACTTCACTTTCCGTCCGAGGCCCCCTTAAATCCCGGACGGCACTTCACTTTCCGTCTGACCATTTTTGTAATTTTTTTTTCTTCCGACGCAAATTGAAGTTCCGTCTACCATTTAGAAAATAATTAAATCCCTCCGACACAACTTCAAACTCCGTCTGATAGAAGATTTTTATTATTTTAAATTAAATTGTTATAAAATACCATTCGACGACTGCAACAAATAGTCAAAATGCTATATGTAAATAATTAAATATGCATTTATGCATTTTCTCACAATCACGACTGTGGATGCTCTAACAGACTAAATGAATACCAATTATCAAATGACAAAAATATATACAAAATAAATGGGATAACAAATGACCGAACAAAACAATCGCAGCAAAACAGTAACAAACTAGAAGTCTACTGGAACAAAGGCAAACTCCTGAACCCACATAAGATCTCATACAGATTTACAAAATACAACACCTAAAATTCCAAATTAAAGAAATATAATTTTGGCAAACTAAAATTGGATAAGAGAAAGAGCCTTACAGTGCCCAACCAACACCAATGCCACAAAAGGGAAGCTTTGGTTCCCTTATGGGAATTCCCTGCTGCACCACACATGGATAGGGGAGAGATTGATACCCAACTGAAAATTATTATTAAAAAAATATAAAAAAATGAAAAATAAAACAAGAATAGGGGTGGATGTGGAAATGGGTCATGACAAAAATTACTTGGGATTGTGTGATGACAGGTGGGTGATGGTGGCTGTTGCGGGGGTGGTAGTGGTGGTGCTGATGCTGATGGGTAAAGGTAAGGAGGAGGAGGAGGGGGATATGGTTGAGGCTGAGGTTGAGGGAAGGTGCCATAGTGAGGATTGGAGATAGGGATCTTCATGGGATCTCCCTCATCTCCTCTTCCCCCAATCATTCTTTGTTATTTTGGGTTTTTTTTCTCTTTTTTTTCCTCTCTGTTTCCTTTGTGATTGCTTATGAAAAAAGAGAGGTATTGATTAATACAAAATGGACATTCATTAAATTCTAATTAGTTATTAAGCATATACTGTGTTTTATTCCAAGCATTCGAGTTAAATTACATAAAACACCTTGCCATATGAATATTCTGTTAAAAACCTATGAGCACATGGGCAACAAGATTCGGTAAATTACTCTATTTAGTAAGAGTTATTCTCTGATACAAACTTTTAACTACTTTAACAACTTTAGACAGTCCCGTTATATAACTCTGATACAAACTTTTAACTAATTTAACAACTTTAGAGCATCCACAGTCGTTTGCCATATATGCCATTTTCCCAAATTTTAGCAAACGAATAGCAAACGAGCGCTGCAATCGTTTATCATTTTTCCATATTTTGGCAAACCTTCTATTCTCATTTGTCAAATATGAGAAACGAAATAAACTTTCTCAAATTATAAAGGACGGGGTATGATACCCCGTCTCTTCGATTTAATTATTTTTTAATCGTATCAGACGGACGATCATACCCCGTCTCTATCATTAACCAATTTATTTTTTTAAAAAAAGTGCTCAGACGGGGAATGATACCCATCCGGGGTATCAAACCCCGTCCTACAAATTTTCCATAGTTTTTTTTTTAAAAATCTCCTCAGACGGGGATAGATACCCCGTCCGGGGTATCATTCCCCGTCCGGGAGATATATTTAAATATATTTTTTTTATTTTTATTCCTAATATGCCCTTCATGCATTCAATCCTATTTAATTTACACTGTGTCAACAACCTTTGTAGCCATGGGTATTATAGTCAATGTCACCTGGCATTCAATCCAAGTGGCATTCAATCCAAGTGGCATTAATGGCCTGATTTCATGGACGGGGTATGATACCCCGTCCGTAGCTTCGGTGCTTTTTTTTTTTTTTTTTTTTTTGAGAGACGGGGAATGATTCCCCGTCCTACCCCATTTTAATATTAAAAAATGTGGGACGGTAAATCATATTCCGTCTCTAACGAATATGGGAAAAATTTAGCAAACCACGACTGCACGATCTTTGTCCATTTGCTATTACTGTAGCTGCCATTTTATAAGAAATGAAAAAAACGACTGTGGATGCTCTTAGACAGTTCCGTTAAAAGTGAAGTTAATTTTTAATTTCTTTTAAGTTAGGGTTAGTTTCGATATTTCTTTTTTAAAACTGACAAAAAAAAAAACAAGGGCCACTATTATATTTTATTTTTCTTATATTTTATTTTATTAAAAAAATCTCTTCATCTTCTCTTTCTCTCGCCTCCTAGACAGTCAATGCCCACTTCTTCTTTTCTTCCTCCTCCGCCTCCACCAACCTCTCGCCCCCTTCTTCTTCTCTTCCACCGCACCGAACGTCCCATGCCTTATTTGAATATCGCAATTATCAAACGACATTTTAATTTACATCCATATCCAAATAAAATTCGATTGCAACCCATCAAATCCTCATAATCGAACTCGTAATCTTCGATAAACTCATGAGATAGAGACTGACCTAGACGCCGGGCCACCGGAAAAGGTGACGAGAATCTTATCAGTTGGGGCGATCATGGCGTTGGAAGTGACAGCGAGCTTGAACTTTCCGAACACGTAAGATCTTTAGAAGTCGACACACGTGCCGTTATAGACCTGCTCTACCTCTCCGCACTTGGAGCAGAACGCAGTGCGATCGCCATTGATGGAGAGATTCGCGAAGCATTGTTGTTGAGTTTGGATGTTGAAATCGTCGACGTCATCTTCGTTCAAAGGTGAGTAGTTGGATGACTGGCACGCGCCTCTGCTACCGCAAGACGACATGGCTGTCGAATTCTAGGGTTTTGGTTTTTTGGGAGAGGTTTGGGGTTTGGGGATGGAGGTAGGTTAGCGGGTTTGAGGGTCAGTTAGAAAACTGAAAGACATGCTTCTTTCTGAACGTAATCATCAATTTAATTAGGTGGCGTGGAGGTCGTTGAAGGCGAAGGAGAAGAAGAAGGGGGCGTGGGGCGTTCGGCGCAACGGAAGAGAAGAAGAAGGGAGCGTGAGGGTTGGGCGTTCGTCGAGGATGAGAAGAAGTGGCATGGATGACTGTGTAGGAGGAGAAAGAGAAGATGAACCGATTAATTAGCAAATAAGAGAACAAAGATTAGAAAGTAGTTATATTTTTTCACGAAGAGTGATGCAAAATTACCAAAATATTATTTTCAGAAATTATAGAACCTTAAATTTCACTTTATTTACAAGGTGAACCAATCAGTTTGATAAACAAATAATTACAGATCGTACGGCTTAGAGCAATTGTAAGACGGTTATAAAATTTGTAAGAATTAGTTACTAGTTTGTATTCTAAAATTTTCCAATTAGTAAAATACCATCAATCAGGTTTTCATTCTTTGGGATAGACATGCCAAAATACAACATCTTTATATGAAAATTGAGAAACATCTCTTTTTTTTTAAATATGGGGTTTTTAAAAAATAAATATGTGAACAGGAGTGAAGCCAGGACAATTTTGTCGCGGGGGGGGGGGGGGGGGGGGGGGGGGGGGGGGGGGCAAGTAATAAATAAAATTAAGAAGAAAAAACAATTTATAAAGTAAATTTATTTTTTTGACATAGAGATCTAGTCTTCAAAAGATAGTTCATATATCATACTTTTAAACAAAAATAAACAAAAAAGTCAAATTGTCTTGATTTCTTACAAAATTCCAAAAAGTATATTTGCCCCAAACAAAACAAGTGTAGCTTAAAAGAACTGTGATCTGCGTTTTTTCATAGAAGCAAACTCTTTGATAATTGTATCTATGCACAAATCATCTGCTATTTCTCTTTCAATAAAAATCATCAAGTAGTTCGAGAGATAATCATCCTCCATCTTGTTGCGAAGCCTATTTTTCACAAAACTCATTGCCGAAAATGCCCTTTCAGTAGTTGCTGTAGAAACCGGTAATGTGAGCACAAGCCTAATTAGCCGATCAACAAGAGGATAGATAATTGACTTTCTAGATCTCGCTAATGCTTGACATAACTCGGAAAGAGATGACAAATTCTTGAATTCACTACGAAGAGGAATATCGAGTATATAATGTTCTAGTTGATACTTTAGATGTGTTTGATCTTGCTCAGAAAAATCTTCAAGAAAGAACTGGCTTGCAAGCTTGCAAATTTTCTCGACATTAAAAGATGTATATGCATCTCTCGGATCCAAAGTACCACTTAGCACAAGTAAACCAACCGTATTTTCATTAAATCGGATATTTAATTCTTGCAATTAAGAATCAATTGTAGCAATGAATATGTCAACCCGATAATGATGTTCAATTGTAAGAGGCAGTTGTGGATGTCGAGATGGAAATTTTCTTCTATATTGATCAGACATATCCGGTATATCCATCTGACGTTTCTCACAAAATAGTCTTGTCTTATCAAGTAAGGCTTCCCAACCAGTCTCCCTAAGATTTTGAAGAAGTTTCTTTGTAGAAGATACAAGATGCATTGCATTTACAATATCTTGAGACTTGCGCTGTAAAGCTTGACAAAGAAGATCAGTGATTTCAAAAACTTCTTTCATGAGGTGCAATATAAAAACAAATTGGAAAGAGGTTAAAAGCTCATAAGCCTTCTCTGCATCTGCACGTTGAGTAGAGTCACCATCATCAATGAGACTAATAAGAACTTCACATGTCGGGCTAAACATATTCAACAAGCTTGTGATTGATTTTAAATGAGAACCCCAACGAGTATCTCCAGCTCGCTGCAAAATAGACCTGGCAAACGGGCCGGGTCGGGTACCCATGGGTACGGGTTGCTTGACCCACGGGTCCAACGGGCCGGGTCGAAAAGTAACCGCAACTTTTTTTAAAGTTTTTTTTCCAACCCGGACCCGGCCCGCGGGTACCCACAAGTACCCATGGGTACCCGCCAATATTTCATTGTTTATTTTGAGTTTGTTTTGGGGTTTTTAACAAAAATTTAAAATTTTATTTTAATTGAATAATTGATTAAAAACATTAGCAACATGCTATCATTTTTTTTAAAAATGTAAAATATAAAATTGAATAACTGAAACAACAACAAATGTAATCAGGAATCAAGAACGATAATTTAATAAGCTTGTTGTTTGTTATTCTTTTATACTTCTTGTTCAAATAAATATATATATCAACATTCAAAATCCAACTAGCATTTCAATTTATCATTTCATCAACAAAGACAAAAGAACAATAATTTGTCCAATCATGAAAAGAAAGAGCAATTATTTTTCAAAGTATACAGACATAATTGAGTCTAAACAAAATTTAAACATAATCAAAAATACAATTGCAAAATCAAAACAATGAAACCATATAACAAGTTTCTAAAGTCTTGAAATTAATTACATTAAAAACAATGAAACCAAATAAAATTCAAACTCAACCCACTCAAATAAATTACAACTCAAGTTGATGAGTATTTAATTTAATTTAATTTAATTAAATACATGGGTACCCACGGGTACCCGTGGGTATAACCGACCCGACCCGCGGGTTCACGGGCCGGGTAAAAAAGTAACCGCTCATTTTTTTTCAAAATTTTCCTTACCCATACCCGGCCTGTACGGGTACACCCGTGGGTACCCACGGGTCACGGGTCAAGATTGCCAGGTCTAGCTGCAGAGAACCAATTTGATTTAGCCCGGTACCCGTTTCTATTTCTCCATTTGCAATTAAGAACTCAAGTTCAGAAGTTTTAGCTGCTTTCAACTGATCATTTCTTTTACAAGAAGCACTAGGAATGTTAATAATGTAAGTCAAATCCGGAGTGGAAGATGCCAAGGCCGCACCCGCACCAGTAAATGTAGTTTAGTTGTTCAACTGTGTGAGATCGTATACATGTAGTTGTTCCAAATCGTTGTGCTTACTGCTTATACCGCTAAAACAAACCTGCAGACATTGAAGAAGTATGTAGAAGTAGAAAAAGGTTATAGATCATCCAGCAAAATATCCTGTATGATATTCATATTCAGTGAAACAAGAGCAAAAAGGAAAGGAGCTTAACATACAACTTCTAGTCATTCCTTGTACATACAAATTAGAATAACTGAATGCATATTATTATATTAACTTGTCTATAATTTTACCAATGCTAGTTTGTCTTACTTTTGCTTGGAGCCTAGTTCACCATAGACTATTCATTTAAGATGAAAAAGCCTATCATTAAAAAGATTAATTTAGTTCTTTGAACCTACTTCTGTTGTCCAACTTCTAGTTGATGTCTCACATTGTTAAACAAGTTCAGTTAATGTCACATGGAAAATACTCTTTCACTGTTTTGGTTAGTAGGACTAGTTTTTCTCTCCCTTGTCTGGATGTTTTTTAATGTTTAAATACTTGTTCAAGTAATGGATAATTTTCTGCCACAGAACTGTCAAGAGGCTAGGAATACCTGATGAGCGGATAATACTTATGTTGGCTGATGACATGGCTTGAAATGCTAGAAACAACTATCCAGCTCAAGTCCACAACAATGAGAATCACCAACTAAATTTGTATGGAGACAGTGTTGAGCATCAAACTCTATAGCTTTATTGTATGTAGTTCTACTTGGGCGGAAATTTTAGGGAAGATGGATTGACGATTATAGATATATATATTTGAGTAGATGCTTGATAGGTATTCTTAAATAAAGGATTTTGCTACTTTCCCCTCAAAGTAATTGATTCTCTTTACCACATATAACTCGTATATTCTCAAACTTATTTTGCTTATGTTTGTAGCTTAACTGTGGTCTAAAACAAGTTATGCTTGTGGCTGAATTGAGATACATACAAGTTATAATGAAGCCAAAACATGGGCTATGCTGAATATGCATTTATTTAATTTCGAATTGGCTTCTAGGGGAATGCCGATTCCTCTACATATAGGCCCACATTTGTATGGATGTTTATAGTGTACAACCAACGTGTAACACAGATAAATTTCACACCACATATGAATTTCATTACAAAGATACATTTATAGGTTGTTTGTTGTTGTTCTTGAGTGGGTAGATTCAGAAATCAAGAAAACAAAACCAGTGGTTAATTTCATTCAGATCAAATTAGTCCTTTGATGATCAATTGACACATCCCTCAATTATAATCTCGATATATCCACCATTTCCCACTACACAACGGCTTCAACCCCCTCCCTCCCTCATGTCAGATCTCAACATTTTTTATACTAAATTCACCCAAAAAATATCAGAGGAACTCGATGATAAGATCCAACACATGATTGAATTAAAACCCTATAAAAGAAAAGGAAGGATTCGGAATCTAGATTTTAGGGCTTTTGGAATTACCTTCCTAAACTCATTCTTTTGTCTTCCTGCCTGTGAGGGGAGCGCGGTGGGCCGGTGGCACAGCCGGTGCTACGCTGGAGGGCTGCCGGGGCGGCGAGGAAGGACCGCGATCGGCGATGGCAGATCACAGATGGATTTCAGATTTGTGGAGATTGTTTGGATTTGATTTCGATTGGGGATGTCAGATGTGGACAGCAACAATACTTTATGTATATGTAGGGGGTTTTCTGAAATTTTGTAGGGGGGCCAAAGTGTAAAACTTGAATATATTAGGGGTATTTTTAAAATTTCAGGGGGGCCTGGGCCCCCCCGGCCCCTCAAAGGGCTCCGCCCCTGTATGTGAAGCCATAGCCACATGTTTTATTAATAAATCGTTAACAAAATAACACAGTGAACTGGGTAAAGTACAACATGCAGAAATAATAATACAGGAAATAAAATATAGTACATCCAACTAACATAGGAGTGTGCAAATAAAAATAAAAGAGCATACAGTAAAATGAGTACAAACAAAACCCTGGCGGGTGGAATCTTCAGTGTAACATCCCGTATTAAGAATATATATATATATATATATATATATAATTAATTAATTAATTAATTAATTAATTAATTAATTAATTGAAAGTTACCTATAGGGGGGGGGGGGGTGCTATATGAATTGAATGAGATCCCACCTTCAACTCCACCTTCAACTCATTCAATTCATATAGCACCCCCCCCTCTCTCTATAGCTCTATAGGTAGGGGGGGGGGGGTGCTATATGAATTGAATATTAATCCCACCTTCAACTCATTCAATTCAAATAGCACCGCCCTAGAAATCTCTATAGGTAACTTTCAATTATATATATATATATATATATATATATATATATATAACTGCCTAGGATTGAAGATCACCAACAAGCTATAACACCTTTTATGAGGCAACCTGTGGTGGGTAGTTGTTTGCTAAAATCGCTGATCGGGGCAGGGGCGTTACAAATGGTATCAGAACTAGGGTTGTAAATCGGACCGGACTGGATCGGACAACCATATTGTCACGCCCCGCTTCCCAAAATACGGGAATACGAGTCCATGACTGAGGCCCAGAGAATGATACGAATACACCATTCATAAGCTGTACAGGTAACTCAACAACAAGATAACAACAAAATCACGTAGACATGTAAAATCACAATAGGATAACAAAAGTACATGACATAGTCCATAACATAACCAACAGCTGAAAGAACAAAGTAGTTACGGGTCAAACACGCTCGGAATACCATAAAGAGTAGCATGAATAAAACATGACCTAAAGATAACATGATAATTAATATGACTAAAACACTTGATCAGCAACACCTTCGGGTAACTCTCCATCCGAACTTGCAAGTACATTATTACAAAAAGAAGAAACAAGGAGATACCCGTTAATGCAAGTCACAGGCCGCAAGTAGTACAAACTAAAGGGACAAGTACAAAACGAAACAAAAGCAGAGAAAGAGCAAGGAACCAAGAATCATGTAATAGGAAAAATACAATATATAAACATGATCATGAACAAGACATCATGAAACAAGTGGCATGTAACAAGTAAGCAAATAAAAAGTCAACAGAACATATACATGTAATTGAATTATGCAAGTGCACGTGTTAATCTCAAGTCTTTTATTAACCTAACTAGTGCAGCAATCATGCGTCCCATATCACATGTTTGATACACACAATCAAGTGAATGTTTAGACTTAGTGATGGATTCTATAGGTTACGTACTCGGAAAAAATATGTACATTCAATCTTGTATCGAGATACGTGCAATGTGAAACATGTAGAGTGTAAACTTGTAGCATGAACATGTAAACTTGTAATTTGCAACTTACAACCTGTAACTTGCAACTTGCATCGGGGAACCACGAGCTCCCGTCCGAATACGCTATTCTATATTGCCCACTACTAGATCTTTACCATTATACTCTGACTTGTTATTTTATTAATTTTAATCAACAATAACAAGATATCATATTTAAACTACTATCACGGGTAATACAATCATGCACATAATCATATATAATCCTAAGAGTACATATGTGTGTATCAATCGTGTTCATGTAATGCATGAGGCAACAAAGTATTCATGATTATATGCGAATACGGGATCGGCGGATTATGTATAGCAACAGATTTCAATTCGACCGAAGAATACGAATTAGAGTCAAATAATATACTTGTGGTATTTTTCAGAGGAAGCTTGTATGAGAACAAACGAGTTGTACTAGAGGATACTTGCCTGATTATACGATTCTGATGTGAACGAGAGAATAACGGGATCAGAATTCCGGATAATGAAGCACGAATACGGAAAATGCAAGCACGTGTGCACTACGTGCAGAATAGCAATAGTAACTCCACTTCACAAACAGCAACCACACACACACTGGATCTTGATCCAAACACCAAACAGCAAAAGTAACCAATCCCCACACCACACAGAATAGCAAACCCCCAATTCGACCAATCTCCCCTTCTCCAAAACACCAAACAACAAACAAACTTACCACAGCAGCACACCGAATCTCCAAGCACACACACACTGAACACCAACACACCGGATCAGAATCTACTGTGCCCAGAAAACCAAACAGTTAAATGGACCAATCACACCTTGTCTCCTTCCTCACTTCGGTAGAGAGAGAGAGATCGGCGGGAGAAATGGCGACTGCACTCGATGGCGGGGGATGACTGCGGACGATGCGACCGAGGGGTGAACGGCTTGACGTTGGCGGTGATAGTGGTGGCTCACACGGTCGGGAAGCAACGGCAGCACTCGACGCTCTGTTCCTTCCTGAAACAGAGGAAGAAGACGATAAGCTTCGGAGAAAACGATAGGGGAGCTTGGTGTTGCAGCGGCGTCGACAGGAGGTGGAGGATGAGAGGTTAAAGGTGATGCAGGGGACGAGCAGAGGTTAGGGGCTCGACGGGGTGATGTCGATAATGGCGGTGCGAGTGGGAAGCACTCGAAGGTGGGGCGACAATGGCGGCAGGCGGCAGTGATGGCGCTAGAGGGAAGGAGGCAACGGGTCTCGGCACGGCACAACGGAGGGGGAGAGGGAAGATCAGCGATGGGTTCTCGGAGTTCTTTGATGGAGGAAGACGAAGGGGGGGCAGCGGGGTGGTTGTAAGCTCTTGAGGAGGCGAGGATCGAGGTGGTGAGCAGGTCGATGAAGGAGAAGCACCGGCGAGATGGCGGGGGCGTCGACAGAGGAGGGCGACGTGGGTGAAAGATGAAGGGGCTTGGGTTCTCTGTTGGGTTAGGGAAACATAGGGAATGAGAGAGCAGGAGAAAAAAGAGGCAGGAGAGAGAGTGGGAGAAGGGGGTTTATAAAAATATATATATATAATATAATAATAATATAGTAATGAGTAGTTATGAGAGATAGTGGAGGTTATGGGGTTACAGGAGGCGAAGAGTTGAGAACGTGAGACCAAGTAAGCGGGTGGATAGTAAATATGGGGGTCGAATACAATCATATAGGATTAAGCCTATATAAATATATATGAGTACTGAGTTTGGATTTATGGGCTCAAAACAAATTAGTTATAGGATTGGGCTTATGATAAATAATTAAACAATTGGGCTTGAGCTTCAAATTAAATAGTTGAATAATATTAATATTAGACAGGGCCTAGGCTTCAAGTAATAATTAAATGAAAAGAATAAATAAAATTGTAGAATGTAACAAGTAATCGAATAAATAAATTGGTTTAAATAATCAATCAAAATAAAAGATTCAACATTTGGGTATCATATCCAAAAAATAATAGAATGAAATACAATTCAGGTTGAAAATCGATAATCATTTGAGAATAATAGTTACAAGATACTAAAAGTTTGAAATACGAAAAAATACATGAAAAAAATACGTATTAACCGGAACAGGGGTTACACATATGTTCAAGCTCGGACCGAAATTCTATTCGGACGGGCTGATGTCCAGCTCGGTTTAGGTCGGACAAAATTTTTATAGTCCGGACTCGGTTCGGTAAAGCATCGAACCACAATAATATTCGGACGGACTTATGTCCAGCTCAAGCTCGGTAAAGAATTGGACCGAATAATTTGTTCAAGATCGGTTCGTATAACAGTTCGGACAGTCCACGGTCAGACCATTTCTCGAGCTGGACTCGGACGGACGACGGACCGTCCTGTTCATTTTACACCCCTAATCAGAGCTGACTTTCGACACTGATGTGAGTTAAAGTGGGGTGTGTCTTGTATGCCTGAGAGAAAATCATGGTCAATACGCTGGGGATGTAGCCAGGGGCAGTACGCTAAGATTTGATTGAATTAGGTATACGCCACTTCACATCGGCTAGAAAGGAGGATCATGCACTATGTTGGAAGTCTCGGCTTCAGCGAGGACGCTGAATTCTTAAAGGGGGGGGAGTGTTTGTAACATCCCGTGTTAAGAATATATATATATATATATATATATATATATATATATATAAATTAATTGAAAGTTACTTATAGAGATTTCTATGGGGGTGTTATATGAATTAAATGAGTTGAAGGTGGGATTGATTAATCCTACATCAGAGAAATTTGAGATTAATTATATATATAGGGAGCCCTTCGGTTGAAAACTAATTTGGTGAGAACTTCGTGAGAACTCACGGAGTAGACCCCCTATGACAAATCCGAACCAGCCATCTCGCTCTACACACCTTAGATAGGATCACATAAAGAAAATCAAGTAATTTGAAGTTCATTTGGCCATGATTTACATCATCGCACAATTGTATGGCTGAAAATTCTACTCCTTTTGATGGATGGAAAAATGAACTTCAAATTACTTGATTTTTTTATGTTATGCTATCTAAGACGTGTAGAACAAGATGGTCAGTTCGGATTTTTCATTGGGGGTGTACTTCGTGAGTTCTCATAGAGTTCTCACCAAAATTAGTTCTCAACCACATGGTTCCCTATATATATACTATATTTGCCCGTAGGCACGTGCCTACGGCATGTCTTCAGAACGATACAGCATACGGAAAACCTTATAAACAGTAAATCAACAATTATATAACTCAAGTTTGAATAGTATGACAATAATTAGTTGTAAATAAAAGCCCATATTTTCATTAGTATATGTTGAAAAATAATTATAAATTGGAGTATAAAAATCCATGTTTCCATATATATATATATATATATATATATATATATATATATATATATATATATAGAGAGAGAGAGAGAGAGAGAGAGAGAGAGAGAGAGAGAGAGAGAGATAATTAAACAAATAAAGGAGCTGTTTTGGGGAATTTGAATTTGAGTTTTGGGGGGAAACTTTTTTTTGGGGGGGGGGATGTGTTTTGTGATGTTAGATCTGGGTCTTTAATTTTGGGGGATTGAAGGAGAGCCACTTGATAGCTTTCTTTGTGTTTTATTATATAAACATATAATTGCCTAGGATTGAAAGTCACCAACAAGCTATAACACCTTTTATGAGGCAACCAGTGGTGAGCAGTTGTTTGCTAAAATCGCTGATCGGGGCTGGGGCGTTACATTCAGATAGTGGACGGATGGGAGTCAGCTCAATCTCTACCTCTTCATCATCGTACTCCTCCACCTGAAAGGCTCGGGCAATCCTTCCTCTCGATCCCGATGTAGCTGCTATAACCCACAAGAAAATGAGATGTATAATATGAGTTAACTTGCCAGAAATACGATAACAAGTTCCACGAAAAGAAAAAATTATTACTATCGAGCCAAAGAAGACAGGTCGTGGCAGTTACAGCGATATATCAAGCCTCCCTCATCTCTCTCCTCTCAGTGAAAAACTTCAGACCAATCCACATGTCATCGTTTGTAAGGGGACACGAACTGTAACACCCCACAATTTATTTTAAATTAAAAATGCATTTTTTTAAATTTTTGCACGTATGATGCAAGTGCAAATTTTTATTCTCATTTTGCTACTCTCATTTTACTAATTTTTAGCATGCATAAGTTTTAATTAGCCTTCTTTTGATCCATGGACCTAAAGAATAAATCTAGCCCATTAGGAGAAGTGCCCACTAGGACAATTAAATTAATTAATTAGAAGTGAGCCTATGAATCAAGCCCATTAATAAAATCACAAATTAAGTTGAGCTTGGACTAATACATGACAAGTTATAACTTTTAGTACACATTTAGAGTTATAGAATTGTATTAAATTTGTATGTGCATATATGCATGTGTGCACACATGTTGGCCGGATGTACACCTAGGTGACTGACCGGATTTGGTAGAGTGGGGGAGAGAAAAAGTTTGGAGTTTTGGGGGTTGAGATTGTGAAGGGTTGGGAGCATGAAAAGTTGTAGGTTTTAGGAGATTAGAAATTGAAGAGTTGTAGGAATTAAAAGAGAGAGTTATTATGTGTAAAATTATGCATATTAGACCCTAACCATACCTTATAAATAGAGCCTCATTTCCTACTTCTCCTTAGCACAAAAAACATAATCAAAAGAAAAGAAAGAAGAAAAGAAAGAGAGTGAGAGAGTTCTATTGCTTGGAGGAAATTCTTGTTTGGAGAAGTCTTGCTAGGAGGAGAAGGCTTTGCTAGAGAAGCTAGGAGCTAGGAGGAATCTCTTTTCAATTGTGGTTTTCAATCTTCTCAAAGGTGGGTGATCTCTTCCTTTCTAAAGTAGGATTTACATGCTACGTAGTTTAATGAGTAGTATAAAAATTGAAGGTGAAGTATGTAGATAAAATGCTAGCATAACATGCAATGATTTTGTTGAAGCTTAGTAATTGATTGTTACCATGCTAATTAAAAAGAAGAGTTCAACTAAAGAAATAATCATATGGATCATGTTAGAATGTTTGAAATTTGTGGTTGTCAAATATGAGTAATTGTTAGAGAAATATTATATTGTGACATATGCTTTAGAAACATGATGCTTAAGAGGAAGAAAAGAGAAAGATAAATTTTGTTATTTTGACATGTCGACATATGTTAAAAATACAAGTTTTCGCATGAAAGAAACCCTTGAGATATCCATGGTTGATTTAGAAACACATTTGGTTTTTAGCACAAAATTTTTATTAGTATGATGATGGACTTAAACTAGTTTTTAATAAACATGATTTCTTCATTTTTGAGTTTTGAGAAAAAATGAAAATTTTTTAAAGAAAGGAGAAACTATTGGAAAATGAAGACATATTCTAAAAATAAGTTTGAACTTGTTGATTTTTTTTTATTTTTTTTGATTTCATCTCAGTCCAAAAGTGAGGTTTATTCCAATATCCTAAAGGATTGGATTAGTAGGTAAACAAGTTTTATTAAAAGAAACCAAATTCAGAATAGTATAAACAAAGGTACACTAGTACAATTCATAAACAGAAAATACACTTGTAACACCTCGAATTTGTAAAATACCGAAAATAACTGTTTTTATATATATTTGGAGAGGTGAAAATTATTTTTGATATATTTTATTTAGATATTGATATTGGTATGAATATTTTGTTGGATTTGCATGGATGATATATTGGAGTTTATGAGTCGAGTTTTGTGTGAAGAAATATTGTTTGCTCTATTTTATAATTTTAGAAAATTATTATGAGACTATTTTATGCATTTTATATTGTTAGTATTTTAAAGTGCGAGAGTTGGGAGTTTATTTGAAATAAGTTGGAGATTGGGGGCTTATATGTTAATATTCCATATTATATATATATATATATATATATATATATATATTATTATTATTATTATTATTATTATTATTATTATTATTATTTTACTAAAACTCCCCCCTTCCCTTTTCCTTCTCCTCCTCTTTCCCTTTTCTTTTTTTCTCCCGATCGAATGCCTCGGCCGAAAGAACCCCACATTCGGCCGGTATTCTCCCTCCCCAAATCCACTCCAAATCTCCACCATTTTCAAATTAAATTGAGGGATTGACTAATTGGAGGGTCCTCTACGTCGTGGCGGAGTCCGTTTTTCGAAAGGGTTTCGAAAAGGTAAACCCTAGATTTTATTTTTGTATAAAATTTTGTGTGGTTAATTTATTTTGAGTAGAATGGTTATGGTAGGGAGATTTGGAGGTGTTGGGCATGGTAGAGGTAAGAGATTAGCAAATTATTGGGGGCTTTGTAAGTTGCTAAAAAATTAGGATTTTGGGTTTGTAAAAGAGAGTTATATAGGTATGAATTATTTCTTTTATAGTAATGGAAAATATAGTTGAGTTATTAAGATATTGTGGGAGTGAGTCTAGTTATTGTTTAGGGGATAAAAACCCCCGTAGGAATTTGTCTTATACGTGCATTGCACGTGCGTATCCCAGATGTTCAATAAAACGTCTGTGTGATATTAAGATTAGTGTTATTATTTTTCTGTGGTTGATTTGGATGAATTGAGCCTTAATTGTGTGGAAATTTGATAATAGGTGATGTTAGCAATTTCGGATGCGTGGCAGGGTGCTTCGAGTCTTCGCGGGATACTATGTGAGTATGATTGTTTTTATTTAATGTATCTAATGTGCCATGCAGATTTTAAATTAAGGTCGTCGTGTGTTGATGTTTGTAGATAAATAGTTATCTGCTTCGAGTTTGAAATGATCAGAGATATGGTGTGTATGATGTGATATTGTGATGCGATAATAAAATGAAGTGAATGATGTGGTGTATGTGTACTAGGTATGTTATGTGTGTGATAAATTGGAAAATGCTATGTGATAGAGTGATGCAAAATTGATATGATGCATGTGTGACGTGTGGGTCGTAAATGAGAATTTGATACGATAATTGATGAGACTAATGGTTTGTGCATGCTTATAAATTTAATGGAGTGTATGCTTTCATGTTAGGTGATAACGGCGTAATTATATGATAAACGAGTTATGTTTTAAAGGAGATATATTTATATGTAGAGTAATTTTATAAAGGAGTTATTTTATAAAGGAATTGTATTATAAAGCCGTGATATTATAAAGAAGTTATGTTATAAAAGGAGATATATTTATTTATGGAGTTATATTATAAAGGAGAGATATGTATATGGAGAAATATTATCAAGGAGATATATTATAAATGAATATATGGAGATATTTTATTAAAGGAGTTATTATATTAAAGGAGTTATATTAAAGGAGTTGTTATATTAAAGGAGTTATTTTAAAGGAGTTATATATTGCCCCAAATTATATTTGGGGAACAGGAGTTATATATATATTTATATTGCCCCAAATTGTATATTTGGGGAACAGGAGTTATATTGTGAAGGAGTATATAATAAAGGAGATATGTATGTGTATATAAAGGAGAATTAAATATTGCAGTGCCGCACAATCTCCCGGGGTCTGGGCTAGACCCCACAGGCCCGGGATACACCCGGGAACAGGAGTTATATTTATATTGCCCCAAATTTTATATTTGGGGATCAGGAGTTATATATTGCCCCAAACTGTGTTTGGGGATCAGGAGTTTTCCTCGCTGGTATAGGGCCAGGAGGAAGACGTAGTCTCGGGCGTGTAAGACTCTGTGTGAGCATCGATCCGCGTGTTATATTTTACTTTTGACTAGCCTTTTTGGCTTTGGTCTTGGTTGGACAAGCGCGCAACCGTATTTTCAATCCAGCCCACAAATGGTAGATGCTTAGGACACCTGGATCTGGGTGATGTGGTGGGTTAGCGGGATTGAAATGTACGGGATGGGAGGCACAGAGATCCCTGTGTTGTACGAGGAGGTCAGTTGTGTGGGCACTGAAAAGGAGAAAAAAAATAAAGGTATATATGTGTATTGAAAGAATGTATGTATATATAAAGCTATTGATGATATGATAAATTATGGAGATTATTTATATTATGGGAGATGTGAATATACTACGGGAGATATATATGTATATATTGGCATTTGGCTTGAGATGAGATGTGATATTACTCAGACTATGTGTTTGGGGTGCGGTGAGTATTACCCAAGCTATCGGCTTTGGGGTGTGATATGTGATTGCCCAAACTATGTTTGGGATATGGAGTATATTGTGATAATAATGAAAGTGAAGTTAATGGCATTTTGTGATATGAGTGATATGTTATTGATGCGATGAAATGCAAGTAAATTGCCATGTGTACTGAGATGTTATGTTTTGTGTTATAAGACATGAGTTAATATGATATAATGAGAAGAGATGCTTATGTTTATGATGTGATACGTGATATAATACCATAAAATAAATAGCTGTGTTATAAGTTTGTGTGCCCTGGGAATTGTGACTAGGAACTACTCGCCTGCTATTTCGGAGGAAATAGTGGGAACTACCTGCCTAGGCATAATTTTCAGGATAAACAGGTGAGTTGTTGATATGCTGGTTGTATTGTGAGTTGGAAATAAAAGTAAAGATGATGGTGAAAATAAGCGATATGATGAGATTGGAATGAAAAGAAAGTAAATGGTGAATTATAATGTGATGATACGTGGGGTGAATGTGTTATTATGAGATTAAGCGTGGGGAAGGTTATGCGATTAAAATGAATGTTAGAAATAAAGAAGAGGAGTTATGCAATCATGAATGAAAGGTAAGGTGAGATATAATATGAGAATGAAAAGTTATAGTAAGCGGTATTATGAGTTGTGAATGGAGATTTAAGTAAAATACAGTATGATATGAATGGTTCCACCTTGCAATTGTGTCAAGGAACTACCTGCCCGCTGTTTCTGTGGAAATGGTGGGAACTACCTGCCTTGGCACAATTCGCAGGGTGAGTGGGCATAATAGTGCCAGTGATTAATGGAAATGAAGAATTAAATGAGTGAAGATGAAAGTAAGTTAGTTATCAATCAGATTGAATAATAATTGAATGAAATAATGAGATGTGCTAATGGTGTGATGAAATGCAAGTCCCTCGCATAGTGAAATGAAATGTGATATTTACGTGATCCGACATAAATGAGTGGGATATTCTGGAAATGAATGCGTATGTTTAGGAGGCTATAAAAATAGATAGTTGTGATGTTATTCAGTAAATTAAATACTTGTAATGAGATGTCATGATGATGTAGATGGTATGGTTGTTTGTATGTGTGCGATGTATGTAATGAGAGAAGGGTTGTGAAAATGATTATGAAAGAAAATATGCCGTATATAATACTAGTAAATGAAGTGCATGGTTTATAAAGATGAAGAAAAGATGTAGTAAGATCATGTATATATATATATAAAGAAATGCTTCTGTGGCGATAATTCTGGAAGGATCGATATTTGTGTCAGGAAATTCAAACGTAAAGGTAATGGATCGTATGAGACTTGTCTTATGCAAATATAAGATATATGTCGTTAGTGTGATGTATATAGAGAATTGGGTGAAGTTATGGGTAAGTGAATAGTTGAATGCAGGATTGACAAAGTATTTGATATATCGTTATAGTGATGATGTTGTTGAACTCAGGATCTGGGTTGCCTTATCTTACTTGGTATTCGTAAGTTTAAATTATTTTCTTTGTACTATTTTAAATTGTTATTTGATTAATAATTATACTCACACTAGAAATGGCTAACCCCTTAGTGTTTGGGGGGTTAGGGGAGTTTGAGGACTACCCTAGGTCCTCCACTGTTGCAGGTTCTCAGCAGTGCAGAGGTGAGGCATGGATTGGTAGTATAACTTTTTATTTTAAAAATTTGTATTATTTAGCTATAGGAATAGTGAAATTTATGATTTAAATTGTATTATGGATGTATAAGTATGTATATGACGAAGATGAGTATAGTGTGAGGTGATGTGGTATGTTTGTGACCCGTACCCACCTCGTTGTGGAGTACCGGGCTCTGTGGTAGGATTTACAAGGAGTTTTCTAAAATTTTACCTCGTTTCTCAAAGAAATTTATAGTTTTTAATTGATATTTGATAATCCGTTATGAGTTTGGCCCCCAGAGCATTATATTATATTGCCTGTGTGTATCTGCTCATTTTGGCCTGGGGAGCCCATGAAAATATTATGTGGATTGTGAGCTACGGAATTTTGAGCAGAATTCCGTAAGCTTTTTGTGTTTCAGGGCAAAATTTACAGGGGAGACTCTGTCAAAATTTTTCCTGAAATATAACTTTCTTAGTTTATGATTAAAGTGATATAGAAATTGAAGGAATTGAATTTGGAGACTTAGTTTTCAAAAAAAAAATTTTTGGGGTGTTACAACACTTGGACTTAGTGGTTAGCCAGTGCATTACAGAACACTGTTTATAAGAGGTCTTCGGTTTGAATTTTGATAGTCACATTTTATTTTGTTTTACTCAATAAAAATCCGAAATCTGTACCGTTGGTATAAAATGATTTTAATATAATTCATGACCAAAGTCCACAAAGGACTTAGTGGCTAGCCCATAGGGCCTTGGGCGCTGTGTCTGTCAGCCTACCCGGGCTCGAAACCCTTAAGCCACCTTTTTAGGTTTGAAACCCTTAAGCCACCTTTTTATTTATTTTTTTGTGTTGAGTTTCAATTTTTTTTTCTTTCAAAACCTGTGCTTGGACTTACTGACCTTGGGAAAAAGAGAAATATTCATCTTTTATATAAAGCTACTTAGAGATTTTTATTGGGAATGATTTTAAAATTAAATCTTGTATTAATTTTTTTAAAGCGACAAAGGAGTTGAAATAGTAAATGCACTTTGTTTCCAAGTTTATTATTTGAACAAATAAATTTTTATAAGATTCTCATGTTATAAACAACCTCTTTTGTTGAGTAAGAAGTGATAGATAAGATAAAAAAATGTGAGGGCTCATATAGAATTTTGGAAAAAAAATCACTATATCACTCGTTTGCCTTGATGAGATTATGTGAATATGTTTGTTTATGGTTAAGAATTTTATGTGATTAATTTCCTAAAAGAGATTTGGATTTATGCTATAAACTCATGAAAAGAATTGTTGTCTTAGAAAGATAGTGAATGAATTGAATGAGTGATGCTAAACAAGACATATACCAAGGTGTGAATAGATCAAGAGTACTTTGAGTTAAGACATGGCTTAAGCCACCTTTTTATTTATTTTTTTGTGTTGAGTATCATTTTTTTTTTTCAAAACCTGTGCTTGGACTTACTGACCTTGGGAAAAAGAGAAATATTCATCTTTTATATAAAGCTACTTAGAGATTTTTATTGGGAATGATTTTAAAATTAAATCTTGTATTAATTTTTTTAAAGTGACAAAGGAGTTGAAATAGTAAATGCACTTTGTTTCCAAGCTTATTATTTGAACAAATAAATTTTTATAAGATTCTCATGTTATAAACAACCCCTTTTGTTGAGTAAGAAGTGATAGATGAGATAAAAAATTGTGAGGGCTCATATAGAATTTTGAAAAAAAAAATCACTATATCACTCGTTTGCCTTGATGAGATTATGTGAATATGTTTGTTTATGGTTAAGAATTTTATGTGATTAATTTCCTAAAAGAGATTTGGATTTATGCTATAAACTCATGAAAAGAATTGTTGTCTTAGAAAGATAGTGAATGAATTGAATGAGTGGTGCTAAACAAGACATATACCAAGTTGTGAATAGATCAAGAGTACTTTGAGTTAAGATATGATTATTGAAGGGTGCGAGTACCCATGATTTTTGTACATAAAAAATTATGATTTAAGAGTTAGTGAGACCTCGGTTACCGGCACTATTGAAAGAAAAGATTTGAGATATAATGTTGAGATATTGCCATGGAGCTTCTTGTATTCTGTGAGTAAGTCCGGTAGGGGGTAAAACTAATTCTAGGAATGATAGCTCGTTCATATCTTGAACTTAAGAGTTAGGCACTTAAGAGAAGTGTAGTAAACCTGGGCAGACATAAGTGGGGCACTCTATATAGTCGGGCGATGTACTTCGGGACTATAGACCCAGTTGGGCAGTGTACTATGGGACTGTGATTGCTCCGATGGAGACGAGTTTTAAATCCGGGACTATGCGTAGTCGGGCAAATAGTTTCGTACTCCAGTGTATATACGTATACCGGGGCTAGAGTGACACTTGCGAGGAATTCGCACAACGAGGAGTCTGTATAACAGTCGGGCAGTGTACTCTGGGACTGGGATCCGTACTCATGGAATGCCTAAACCTTGTTCTTACTACTGGATAGTTTCATGGCGAGGGATCGAGCCCTTTATTGTGGAGTACGTAGGTGCTTGCCCTCGTACGTATGTAGTTTTGGATGCATAAAATCCGAACAAGTGTGCATTAGTGTCATCCTAGTATAAATTGTGTGCATTAGGCATTAAAGCATGACATACACTTACATGTTTAGCGTAGTCACAAATTAATACTTTATTGTTCATTCAACTGTTGTGCTTTTGTTAAAGTAATGAGATCGTTATATGTAAGGCATAGAGAGGATAGTCGAGTATAACATTTCGTCAGTCGTAAGTAACTGACGTGCCCACAGCTTAATGTGTAGGTAATGGACTATTCATGAAGGGATAAAGATATTATGATGCAATCAATGACTTACTTTGATAGAGTTGTATAAGTTATATTTGTTTTCAATGTAATCTTTTATTCTTCCGCTATGTAAACAAAGTGTGATGTAACTCTGATGTACAATTGAAAAAGTTTTAAATTTCCTTGTAAAATTGTACGAAATAAAGTAAAAATTCTGTGAAAATCTCGAATTCGGTCTAATTTGAAATTCGGGGTGTTACACGAACTAGTGCCTAATGCTCTCAAAACCTCGACTAGAACAGTTTGCTTCTATGTCAATCAAGAAAAATGTGCTTTCTGGGTTCCATGTGTATATTAAAAAAACAATACGAGGTCTCTGCGTTAGATTTTCGTTTAGCCAGATTTTTCCTAGTCAAAATAACATCATTAAGCATTAGCCATATGAACACTTTAACTTATAAGGATGCCTTGGCCTTCTAGATCACGGTAGACCACTTCGGACAACATTTGCTAAAATGAAGTTGAATGTACATTGACCGCACCGTAAAATCCCCGTTCTTTTCCAGCCCCCATTAGGGTTGGCAAACGGGTCTGGCAGGCCGGGTCGGGTCGAACCCGCCTGGGTTTGCACCCAACTTGGGCGGGTTCGGGTCGGGTCGTTGGGTTAAACGGGCCAGGCCGGGCTGGGTCGAAGGCGTCAATTCACGACCCGCCCAACCCGTGAACCCTTTCGGGTCCAACCTGGGTCAGATCGGGTCGGGTGGCGGGTTGGCCAGGCTAGAGTGAACTTTTTTTTTACTTAAAAAAAGTAATGTAATTTTAATAATAAACATAAAAAATTAAAATAATAATAATAAGATTGAAAGAGTGAAATTGCCAAAAAAAATGATATATTATTAATATGATTTCACCTTATACAAGTTTAACAATTTGTAATAAAAAATAAAAATTTTCTACAAATTTTTTTGATACAATAACAAATTTCTTATATACAATTTCAATTTACTTCAATTTTCCTAATTTTAAATAACAAACAAAGATTTAATACAATTTTTTATCTATTTACAATTGTCTTCAATTTGATGGCCTACAATTTGTTGTTGTTGACTTATTGTTGTTGGTCTTGAATTCTTCATTTTGGTTGCTATTGTTGTTGTTGTTGTTGTTGTTGTTCTTCCGGCGAGTTGCTCCCACTTGTGGACGTATCGAATGCTTTTCCTTGGGTCCTATCTTCAGCCTTCAGCCAGTCTCTGTGCAGACGAGTATTGTAATACCCCTAAAATTCATACAATATATATATATATATATATATATATATATATATATATATATATATATATATATATATTTATATACACACACACACACACACACACACACACACACACACACACACACATTGTTATATATATGTATATGTATATATGTATATATATATATATGCATTGACATTATTATTTTTTTTATACACTACACTATTATTTTTATATTAGTATGGTTATTCTTTTTAAAAGCCCAACTTGTTTTCTTTTAAAAGCCCAACACTTTTTTTAAGCCCAATCCAATAGTATTTAGGACTTAAGTGCAATTTCATAAAGTTTGAGGGGTTATGTGCAAAAGTAAGGGACACCTAAGCTATTCTACACCCTTCCACATTCCTCTTTTTCTTTCTTTTACTTTCTTTCTGCAGGCAGCCAGCAGCAGACAGCAACAACTGACAGCATTTTACCCCCTTTTTCTCTATATATACATGCTACTACTACTACTATACTACTTTATTATTACTACTACTTACTACTCCTACACCTCTCTTTCTCTCTTTCTCCTTACCGCCGATAGCAACAACCAGTAACTGTAACCTTTCTTTTCTCCTTTTCTCCATTTATTTACCTACTCCAATTACTACCCTATACTACTACTTACTACTCCACTTCTCTTCTTCTCTCTTTTATCTCTTTACTGCCGACAGCAACAGCAGCAGCAGCTTTCTTTTTCTTCTCTCTTTTTCTATATATTTACTACTACTTGCTACAACTACTACTACCTACTACTTCAACTACTACTACTTCCAACAACTACTACTACTTTACTACTTCTTCAACTATTACTACCTACTACTACTACTACTACCCACTACAACTACTACTTTTGGATTGGAGCAAGAAGTCAAGAAGAATCAAGGTGCAAGGAGGAGGAGATAGCAATTGAAGCTTACAAACAAAACAAAGTGGGTATTCTTCATACCTCTTGTGTTACTATTGTTATTAGTTTTCTTCATATATGGAATGAATGATTGATGCTTGCTAGAAATTGTAGTGAAGTGTTTACTTGTGTGAATTTTATATGCCTAAATATACTAGTGAATAAATAAAGATCTGTTCTTTGTGTTAAGAACGATAGTATAAGTGTAAAGATGTGATTTTGTGATATTGTGGAGTGAATTGTCTAGCTAAATTTTCATATTTGAATGCTTAAAGTCCTTATGATTAGTAAGTTAGTATCTTGATTAGTAAATTTACATTGATAGTAAGCTACTAGCATTGTACTAATAATGTGAGTAAGCTTAGTTGAAATGTTAGTAAGTTAGTAAGTTAATATGTTAGTATGGTAGTAAATTAGTAGAATAGAATGCTAGAATGCCATGATAGTGAGAAGTTATAAAGTTAGAAATGTAGACTTGACCTCGTAGTAACCCAATTGCTAACCAATTGTTTATGGTTAGTAAATATACATTGTTAGTAAACTACTAGTTTCGTGTTAGTAAGCTACTAATGAGTTAGTAAGCTTAGTTATAATGTTAGTAAGCTTAGTTGTAATGTTAATAAGTTAGTAAGTTAATAAAGTATGGTGGATTAGTATGGTGGAATAGAATGCTAGATTAGTATGGTGGTAAATTAATAAAGTAAATATGCTAGAACGTCTTGTTAGTGAGAAGTTAGGAAGTTGGAAATATAGACTTGATCTTGTTATGCTCGTAAGCAAATTGAAGGAGTTAGTGAGCACCTAGTCTTAATAACAACAATGCAAGTTCGAGATTAGTAGGTGGAAGGACGATTGAAATCAATGACGTGATTAACTTGTGAAGTTAGTAATGCATGGTAGTGTATATGTACATTATATAGAATAACATGAATGTTGTTGTATGTAGTAGAAAAGATTACTCCTCGAATGCTTAAATTGATGTGATTGCATGAAACGACACACTTGTAGCAACATGCTTAGTGATTATAGTTGCATGCTTAGCTAATTAGAAACTTATGATTAAGTAAAGTAGATTGTAGTCAGGTAAAGGAAAGGTTTGTAGGCATTGAAGACTTTAGTAATACAAATGGTGGTAGTATGCATAAGTGTATGCATATGGTGGTATTTGGTGCCTTAAGTGCACTAATATTGATACGCATATGGTGATATTTAGTGCACCAAGTACCCTTTGTCCTACATATAAGTAAATGCATTTAAGTGCATTAATTTTATGACAAGTAGCTAAACCAACTACTCTTAGTTTACTCCATGCTCGAGTTAGATAATTAACTTTTGGATCTAGGTTTAAATCACCTAGTAACCAACTATCATTGAATAAGAAACTAAGTAGTATTTATTAAGAGTAAGGATAAATGAAATAGGAAGGAAAGGATAACAATGATGATGAAATCACGTGACCAATAAAATAAGAACAGACACTAGTTGGGAGTGTACTCACCTGTCAAGGGGACACGTGCGGCGTCGTCTCGTCTGGGACACGTGCGACATGGTCTCGACTGTTAATTCCTGAGATTTAGTGATAGAAATCTCGAAATCTAGGAAAATGGACCCTTATGAGTACGTTATGTTCTAAGTTATCCAGATGAACAAAGAGCTATAGTATAACTCCCAGTCTCTGGCGGAGTAGGAAAAGGCCTGCCGATTCGCCCGATGTTCGAATAACTTATGGTAGAGTCCGGGTATGGAGAAGGACCACCAATTTCGACAGGATTGCAGTGGAGCTGAATGATCACCAGCCTGTAGGGAGTGGAGAGAGACCACCGGCCGGAAGAGTGGAGAGAGACCACTGATTCCGATAGATCGGGATGATCACCGACTTTCGGGAGTGGAGAAAGACCACCGATCTGATGCAGTAGGCGGAATAGACCGTATTTACTGCAACTCTACCAGTTACTAAATAAATGTCAGGAACATGAAGAAGTACAAGAGTAGGATGCATGGCGAGGGATTGAACCCTACTATCTGGAGAATACGAACTCGATTTGGGGAGTATGTAGTATGTGATGCATATATTTCCAAATCAAGTTTGTATTAGATTAAGAGCATGGTGTGCATATGAATTGTACATTAAAATCTAGATCATGACATACACCAATACTTGTGGTTTGACTTTCACATTTTTCTTTTGCATCAAATATTGATTGTTGAGGATTTTGGAGATTGTGGTTTTCATCCGTGTTGCGTCAGTTGTATTCAACTGACGTGCCCACAGTTTGCTAATGCAGGATCGCTAATCGTGGAGCAGGGGACTCGGGCTGCGGAAAGTATCCAAGTGGAAGATAAAGTTTCTTTGTGCAATGTAAGTTTCTAATTTCCTGTAATTTTTCTGTGTTGTGTACTCATTGAAGTAAAGATTCTGGATAAGTGTCACGAGCTCCAGTGTGTGGAACTCGGAGCGCTACAAGTATCTCTAACAATTGGGGCTTCAAGTGATTCATGTAATCAGTTAGAACCGTGCCACTTGTAAAAAATGCACTTTCAGAATCAAATGTAGAGACAGAAGGAGTTAGTTGATCTTTAGCCATATATTTAAGAATACTATAAGTGTGTTCATGGTCTTTCAACCATTGTAAAATATTTAGTGAAGAACTAAAAGACTCAGAATCTTGTTGGTTATACCAATATAATTCATTTGGTTGATTAGTCCTGGGTTTTTTTTATTGAATTTGTGCAAGTAAATTAAATGTTCTATCATCAAATTTACTCTTACCCTTACCTTTAGAAGTACCAGAAGAAGAACTAACTAAATAAGTTGTACTACTAGAAGCAAAACATCTATCATAATAGTCATACAAGTTATTTAATGTCGATTCAAATTTAATTAAAAAAGAAGCACAATCAATTTCATTATCATCATTCCCAAATAAATTTTTAAAAAATTCAACTAAACTCTTCGTACCTTCTAATTTGATACGAGGATCCATCACAGTAGCAACACAATACAACATAGGAGGAGATTTAAAATACTTCAAAAATTTTGTGCATGCAAGTTTTACAATATCACCAACAAAAACATCGTTGATCATTTCTTTAAAAGTTTGCATCATAGTAACTATTGAAATAAAAATGCTATTAGAAATAGATTCATAAGATTTTGAAAATTTGAAAGTTGCGGTTTTAAAAGGTTCTAAAAATTTCAACAAATATTTGGCAGAAAACCAATCGACGGGAGAAATTTCAAAATTTGGCATATTTTTTACAATACAAAAATCATTTATACATGATTTATATTCAGTAACAACATGTAGCAAATCAAAAGTAGAGTTCCATCGATGTTTAACATCCTTTGGAAATTTTCTAAAAGGTACATTTTTAAGCCTACACCAAGCTTTCCATTCTTGAAAAATGATGTCACTTAATGCAATAAAATGTACACAATTTCTAATTTTAACTATATATGGTTCGACTATTTTTGATGTATCTTGAACACATAAATTTAAAATATGACATGCACATCTAACATAAAAAATATTGTCAAATGGAGGGTTCAATGCGGTTTTTAAAATACTAATTGATGCATTGTTGTTAGATGCATTATCAAAACTTATATACATAATTTTATCACGAATATGAAAAACATTACAAATTTCTAAAATATGGTTTGCAATTTCATTACCACTATGGGGATAGGGCAACACAGCAAGTGATATGATTCTTTTTTGAAGAATCCAATCACTGTCGATTCAATGACAGGTTATTCTCATTATTGGAATATTGTTGCAACCCGTCTAATAATCGGACTACAAGTTAAACTCCATAAAATTGCAATCAAAGCTTCTCTCATTTCATTGTACATTTTAAAACAATCCGATTTGCAAGTATTTTCGGGAATTCTTCTAAAATGAGAGTTTAAAGCGGTTTGATTAAAAATTTTCAAGTCCATCCTCTCAGGATGGTAACTTTTCCTTGATTACTAATCGGACCATTTCCCGACAAACAAGCTCGGGATCATAAGGGAGGCTATCAACTAGACCGGTCCTAGAGTGAATTTTTTGTTGGCTGGGTAGGTCAACAAAAAGTTCTTTATGCACATTTTGGATATGTCTCCTAATTGTACCCGTGCCCTCACCTCTCTTCCATTTGTATGGCTTCGAACATGTTTTACACACTTTTAAAGCTACACCTGGTACATTTTCGTCCGGAATATAATCATAAAATTTGTGACAATCACTACTTTTCCCTCTAGTTTTCATATTAGTAGCCGGTTGTGTTATTTCGGTGCGTGTTGTTGTGTTTCTTTTTCTAATTCTATGTCTGCTACAAACTCATCGTGTGTACCCCATTGTTGGGGAGGAGGATTAGGGTAGTCTTCGGCGGGATTATTTTGTGGGGCAATTGGAGGCCCACGGGAAGTGCCGGTGAAATCTTGTCCACTTTGGCTATGGCCGCTACCACGTGATCTAGACATATTGGTATGTAGTAGTGTATGTAAAAAAATTAAACACAATGTAGGTGCGATAAGTTACAAAAAAAATCTTGAAAACAAGAGGACTGTGGGAGAGAAGATAAAAAAAACCAACAAACAAATATGATACAAAAAATTATAACTACAAAAAAAATAAAAATAGAAGAAGAGGGATATAAAATTTTGATACCGTTCACCGTGGATACTCAAATATAAAAAACCCATAAAAATAAGAATAGAAGTAGAAGTCCGGAATTGAAGACTTGAAGAGAGCTTGGAGGAGAGTTGAAGACTTGAAGACGTAGTTGAATTTTGAGTTCGATACGGTCGAAATTTGTCGTTTGATTGTGTATGTCTTGCTACCTTATTTGTTCAATTATTTACAGATTGAAATAAATTGAGTAATAATAGTAGAAAGAGTAAGAGAGTAAAATGTGAATTTTTTGTTTGGGTTTTAGGGGTATTTATAGAGAAAAAAGTAAAAAAAAAAAAACAAAAAAACATAAAAAAACACAAAAAAGGCTACAATAGCCGTTGAAGCAGCTCTCGGGTGTGATGAGCGATCCGTTTGACTGGTACGGGTCGAACGTTCGCAACCCGCGGGTTCGCAAGCTGGTTGGGTTCAAATAGGCAGGTTATCGGGCCAAATTAATTGGGTTAAATTTGCGTATTTTACGACCCGGATCGACCCGTTTCTTACGGGTTCAACCCGAACCCGAACCGGCATTTTACGGACCGGGTTAAACGGACAGATCGCGGATCGACCCGACCCGTTTGCCATCCCTAGCCCCCATGCTTTCCGATCTGGGTTGTTTGAACATTTCACCCCAGCTTGGCCTATATGATTTCCAATCTGGGTTGTTTGAAAATAAATGAATTTCACAAAAACATCAAGAAATCAACCAATAAGCTGGCACGTATCACAAAGCCGAGAGTATATGGCAAGATTTCCTGAATTGAAACATGACAAGGGTTTGGCATGCGAAAACCTTGATGCTGCCAAATTACCATAGAACAAATAAAAAATGCAGGATCCTTTGGATTGGCCAAAAAAACACACCCGGCCATCAAAAAAGAAAATATTACAAAAAGAACTTCTAAAAAATACAAGTTCTTTAATGAGAATTTAAGGCCCAGGTTTGCAAGCAAAGATTAAGGAGCTGCTTTGATTGACCGAATAAAAGATGGAACCTCTGGACTTTGGTATATGCCCGCAACGGAGCAAAAGCTGCGTGGCAATGAGAAGGCTGCTTTGTTCTCTCATAGGCAACGAAGAAAGAAGAGTTGGTCTTCTGCTTTTATAGAAGTTGAATTAGGTCAAGGATGTGTGAAATGACGGTAATGACATTTCTCTCTGTGGTTGGGCCCCAAAAAAACCTGAAAGCCTCCCTGATCAAGCCCACTACTATAATACTGATGTGGTATGCATAGCGTGGCACAATGAGGGCCCTCAGATCTCCGCTATTTTCGCTCTCCTGTGATCATCAGGTCAAATAGGTTCAACGGGCTTCAACCAGTTCAGACCCACAAGCAAACGGGTCCGACCTGGCCCGTTAGGATCTTAGATTCGTTTACTCCTGCCTATAAATACCCAACCTCCTTCTTACTTTGAGAGGTAATCAATTTTTCCGCACCTGAACCCTAGCTACTGTTGCTTTCTCTGTGACTGACTAGATCGTCGGAGGGTATGTCGCCGAAATTTCTCCCTGTGTTTCTAGGCAGTGTGCAGGTACATGAGACCGAGCCGAACCCCGGTCTCTACCCCTCTCCTGCTACCCCCGAGCCGGTCTTACGACCCAGGGTCGGATCAACGCCCGTACCACAGCTTCCGCTTCACAAATAACAAGAACTCACACCTGTTGCCCCCACACCCCAAAAAACAAACAATATCAGGTTGGCGTCGTTTGTGGGAAACATTTTGGGTATAGACGCCGGTCTGACCCAGTCAGGGACACCACCCTAAAATCGAGCTCTTTCATGGCCCCCAAAGCCAGAAGGGTCGTCACTTCTGGACGTCATCCAGAGCCTCCCCCCCCCTTAATAGCCGCGCGGATGCCCAGGGCTCTAACCAGCCTCGGACCAATGGAGCGCCTGGACCCGGGCCAGGCGCTTCTCATTTGAGCACGACTGACTTGCGGCGAGTCATCCTAAATCGGCAGGCCAGTCGAATAGGGGGAGGTGCCGCTTCCAACTCGGTCCTGAACCATCGCAGACGGCTGTCCTTAGAGCACGATCCAAGACACAACCACTCGCCCCGGGGACCTCCGTCCCCACAGGACCCGGTAGGGCAAGCCCCAGTCACGAGGGTCGAGTTCCAAAACTTTCAGAACGAGGTCCTCCAAGCAATTCGAGGCGGCCATGGAACCGAGGCCCGCAACGACTCCGACCCTCGGTCAGGAGCAAGGGGCAGCGAATCCCACGGATCGGCCCACCCTATGGAACAAGAAGACGCCGTCCTCCGGCGCTTACAAGAAATGGAGAACCGCCTCGCCTATCTCGGCAAGGGCAGACTAATGCCAGGCCATGGTTATCGGCCGACCCGACCCCCATTCTCCCATCAAATCTTGGAAGCCGAGATCCCCCGAAATTTTAGGCCTCCCCAATTTGAGATATACAACGGCGAGGGTGATCCCACTGATCACATGGAGGGGTTTAAAACCCTCATGATGATTCATAGTGCTGCTGATCCCCTCCTATGTCGCGCTTTCCCTGCTACCCTGAGCGGCCCGGCTCGGGAATGGATCTCAAAGCTCACCCCCGACACAGTCTTCTTGTTCGACCAGTTGGAAGTGAACTTTCTAGCACACTCGTGACCAGCAGAAAGGTCGAGAAGACGAGCGCGTCCCTTCTGGACCTCAGAAAGAAGGAAGGGGAGTCACTCCATGAGTTCATTCAGAGGTTCACCGCCGAGGCGAGGTCTGTCTCCTCTCTCGACGCGGGCGTCGCTTCGGCGGCTTTCCGACACAATGTTCGGCACGGTCAGCTGAAGGCTTCCTTGGCCAAAAAAACCACCCGTCGACTTCCTCGACCTGCTCAACATGGTCCAGAAGTACATTCGAGCGAAAGAGACCCTAAACCCGGAGAGCACCAAAGAAGCCACTGCCAAGGGGAAGCGGAATTCCGACGACGTCGAGCCCATCAAAAAAACCACGAAAGAGGAGGCCAGTCTCAAAAGAATTCCTTCGATCCCCCGATTCGAAAGGTATACGCCGCTGACTCAGAACATTTTGGCGATCCTGATGGAGATCGACGATAAAGGGTTCGTCCGACTGTTCCCTCCGGACATCGCCAAAACATCCTTCGTTACCGACCAGGGTCTCTACTGTTACCGGGTCATGCCCTTCGGGCTCAAGAACGTCGGAGCCACCTACTAGTGACTTGTTAACCGAGTTTTCAAAGATTAGATCGATCGTAACACTGAGGTATACGTCGACGACATGCTCGTCAAAAGCCGATGAGGGCAGGACCATGTCACCAACTTCGAGGAAGCTTTTGGTGTCCTTCGGTCCCACAACATGAGTCTCAAACTCTCAATCCCGCTGATATGGCTAAAAATAGGGTTAAATCAGAACCGTCCAAATCGGGCACGAATCTTAAAGCTTAGGGGTACAATGGTAATTTCACATACCAGCAGGTCTGAGATGGGTTCTGGGTCTTTTCTACAAAGGTCCAATAACCCACGAACGGATCCACCTCAACTGGGTGCGGGTCCCAACCTGCAAGAAATCCAGTCCAGCTAGATAGAATTAGAGTTTCTGATTGTATTTAATCAACGGCCCTCATTCTATCTATATTTTCATTGGGAATTAGGGATTTCATTCCTAAACTGATCCCAAAGGCGACTATAAATACCCCCCAACCACCACCATTAAGAGGTAATCAGTCTTTTGTCAGTTAACGCTTATTCATAATCTTTTCTGATTACTGACTTGAGCATCGGAGGGTGCATCGTCGGGATCAACCCCGGTGTATCGCACTTTTTGCAGGTGAACGGCGGGAATCAACGGTCAAACTCCGGTGGAAAGGTTTCAGGTTTGACTATTCAGGTTCCTAAGAATCCACAAATTCTATCTGTTTACCCCCACACCAGATTTAGCGGTAACACCCGCCAAGTGTGCCTTCGGCGTGTCCTCGAGGAAATTTCTCGGGTTCGTCGTTAGCCAGCGCGATATAGAGGCAAATCCCGAGAAGATCCAAGCCATAATCGACATGACCCCTCCCAGAAACATTAAGGAGGTTCAACGGCTCACGGGAAGACTAGCGGCCATCGACTGCTTCCTCTCCAAGTCTAGAGAGAAGTCTCTCCCTTTCTTCAAGGCTCTGCGGGGAGCGAAGAGCTTCGAATGGGGCGACCCCCAACAACAGGCTTTCAACCAGTTAATGTCCTACCTCGCCAACCACCCACTTCTGAGCAAACCCGAACCGGGTGAACCCCTCCTACTATATCTCTCAGCCTCGGAGAACGCGCTTAGTGTCGTGCTCGTCCGGAAAGAAGACGGTGTTAGAAGCCTCTCTACTATGTGAGAAAAGTCTTGCTCTCGGCCAAGACAAGATACGCAAAGATGGAAAAGGTGGCATACGCCCTGGTAATGGCCGCGCGAAAGCTCCGCCCCTATTTCCAGGCCCACACGATCCAGGTCCTTACGGACCAGCCTCCCATGGCCGTCTTGCACAAGCCCGAAAGTTCCAACCGCTTAGTCAAGTGGTCAATCGAACTGAACCAGTACGACATCAGCTACCAGCCCTGAAAAGCCATTAAGGGGCAGGCCCTCGCCGAATTCATCACGGAGTGCACTATCTCCGAGCCATCCGACACTCAAGAGGCAAATCTGATCTGGGAAGTTTATGTCGATGGCTCGTCTTGCGAGGTAGGAAGCGGTGCGAGCGTCATCCTCAAAGGTCCCGACAACTTCCTTCTCCAGTATTCTCTACGCCTGAACTTCCCAGCCTCTAACAACGAGGCAGAATATGAGGCTATAATCGCAGGGCTCACCCTAGCAAGCAAGGCAGGGGCCAGACAAATCAGGATCTTTAGCGACTCCCAGCTCTTGGTCAACCAGATCACCGGGGAATATAAGGCTCGTGACGCTCGGATGGTCCGATATTTGGCAGTAGTCCAACAGCTCTGACGTCCTTCGATTTCTCCTCGGTGGAACGGATCCCCAAGGAGCAAAATGCCTAGGCTGATTCCTTGTCAAAACTCGTATCTTCATCCTTCGAGGGCCTCGACCACACCGTCCTAATCGAAGTCCTCATAAAGCCCAGCATCGACCTCCCCGAAGCCCTCTGCCTCACCACCGAACCTCCACCAGAGGACTGGACGACTCCCATCAGTAAGTTCCTGGCGGAGGGCGAGCTTCCTTAAGATCGGGCCAAGGCGAGAAGGATCAGAGTCCGTTCAGAAAGGTTCATCATAATCAACAAGACCCTCTTCAAGCGATCGTACACAACAACAGACGGAAGGCCCTACCTTCGCTGCATGGCCCCCGATGAGGCCAAGTACGCTTTGAAGGAACTGCATGAAGGAATCGGGGGATGTCACATAGGGAGCAGGTCACTCGTCTTTAAAGCCCTAAACCATGGGTACTACTGGGCGACCATGTTACAAGACACCCAAGACCTTGTCAAAAGGTGCGGCCCTTGCCAAAGATTCTCTTCGGTGAAAAGGCTTCCACAAGCCAACCTCCGCTCCCTGGCTAGTCCGATACCCTTTGCTATGTGGGGGATGGACTTGGTTGGCCCATTCCCAAAAGCGATGGGTCAAAGGAAATTCCTGGTGGTGGCCATCGAATACTTCACCAAATGGATCGAGGCAGAGCCCCTGGCCACGATCACAGAGCATCAAACTCAACAATTTTTCTAGAAGCACATCATCTGCCGGTTCGGGAACCCATAGGTACTCATCACAGACAACGGGACCCAATTCGCAGGCAAGAACTTTCGGAATTTCTGCGAAGACATCGGTGTCCAGCAACGCTTCTCATCCATATGTCATCCTCAGTCGAACAACCAGGCCGAAAATGCGAACCACCAAATCCTTGACGGCCTCAAGAAGCAGTTGGATAATTCACCCAAGGGGCTGTGGGTCTACGAATTACCAAGTGTACTATGGGCGCACCGGACGACGAAGAGAATCCCCACAGGCGAGTCACCGTTCAACCTAACCTACGACACAGATGCGGTTATCCCCTTAGAGATCAGCCTCCCTTCACCCAGGATCATGGCCTTCAACGAGGAGAACAACTCAGCAAACATCAGGGCCAACTTGGATCTAATCGACGTGGTTAGGGAAAAGTCCGCCGTCAGAAGGAGCATAAACCAACATCGGATCAAGAGATTTTACAACAAGAAGGTCCACCCCACCGACATAAAAAAGGTGACCTTGTGCTCAGAAAACTGTCGGTATCCGACCCCGACAAAAAGAGAAAGCTGGCCCCCAACTGGGAGGGCCCATACAAGGTCTCCGAAGTAATACGACCCGGAACGTACCGACTCGTAGACCTGGACGCAAGATAGTGAAGAGGCCATGGAACGCGGACCACCTCATCAAGTTCCTCGAGGGGTATGGCTAGATTCTATTTGTAACCAAGCTTTTGTAACCAACCACTTGTAATCAGCAGTACGTGCCACTCCTTTTCGTATGGAAAAGACTAAAGCAAATGGCCCTTCTTTGTTATTTTTTCTTTCTCTTTCCCATACTCTATTCAAATTTTCGGTATGAGCCTTAACGCTCGGAAGTAATCTCGAGCACACGGGTAGATTTTTCAAGCTAAGGCACCTCAGCTTGACGCTTTGTGCCGACCCGCTAAGCCTCGACGCTCGAAAGTAATCTCGAGTACACGGGTAGTTTTTTCAAGCTAAGGCACCTAGCTCGACGCTTTGAGCCGACCAACTAAGCCTCGATGCTCGGAAGTAATCTCGAGCACACGGGTAGCTTTTTCAAGCTAAGGCACCTCAGCTCGACGCTTTGTGCCGAGCCGCTAAGCCTCGACGCTCGGAAGAAATCTCGAGCACACGGGTAGCTTTTTCAAGCTAAGGCACCTCACCTCGACATTTTGTGTCGACCAGCTAAGCAATCTCGAGCACACGGGTAGCTTTTTCAAACTAAGGCACCTCAGCTCGACGCTTTATGTCGACCCGCTCAGCCTCACGCTCAGAAGTAATCTCGAGCACATGGGTAGTTTTTTCAAGCTAAGGCACCTCAGCTCAATGCTTTGTGCCGACCCGCTAAGCCTCGATGCTCGAAAGTAATCTCGAGTACACGGGTAGATTTTTCAAGCTAAGGTACCTCAGCTCGACGCTTTGTGCCGACCGACTAAGCCTCGACGCTTGGAAGTAATCTCGAGCACACGGGTAGCTTTTTCAAGCTAAGGCACCTCAGCTCGACGCTTTGTGCCGAGCCGCTAAGCCTCGATGCTCAGAAGTAATCTCGAGCACACGGGTAGCTTTTTCAAGCTAAGGCACCTCACCTCGATGTTTTGTACCGACCCGCTAAGCCTTAACGCTCGGAAGTAATCTCGAGCACACAGGTGGCTTTTTCAAACTAAGGCACCTCAGCTCGATGCTTTGTGCCGACCCGCTAAGCCTCGACGCTCGGAAGTAATCTCGAGCACACGGGTAGCTTTTTCAAGCTAAGGCATCTCAGCTCGATGCTTTGTGCCGACCAGCTAAACCTCGACGCTCGGTAGTAATCTCGAGCACACGGGTAGCTTTTTCAAGCTGATGGCTTTCAAGCTAAGGCATCTTAGCTCGACGCTTTGTGCCGACCCGCTAAGCCTCACGCTCAGAAGTAATCTCGAGCACACCGGTAGCTTTTTCAAGCTAAGGCACCTCAGCTCGATGCTTTGTGCCGACCCGCTAAGCCTCAACGCTCGGTTGTAATCTCGAGCACACGGGTAGCTTTTTCAAGCTAAGACACCTCAGCTCGACGCTTTGTGCCGAGCCGCTAAGCCTCGATGCTCGGTAGTAATCTCGAGCACAGCTTTTTCAAGCTAAGGCCCCTGACCTTGAACAGAAAGTTCCTCAATGACTCAAAATCTCCACCCGGCTCGTGTAACGAGCCGAGCGGAGCAACCAGCAGAGGATTCCACGGTAAAAAAAGTCATTTTTTTATTCAGAAACACCTTGGAAGGCCATGAAACAATAAAGTTATTACAAACGACTATCCCCTCCGCCTAAGCTCCTCCCAGAGGCCCTCTGGGCTAATACAAGCTAATTCAAACCCGACCGAGCGACTGGGCTCCCCAGCCTGGCCGCCAGGGCGCTTAGGATCGGCCAAAGTTGATACACCGGCCACAGAGCTTTGAGAATTGGCCGGTCTCGCATATTCCAATGGCCGAACGGGTGATGGCACGCCATCTAAGGGACGACCACCACTCGAGGAGATCGACCTGGCTCCCGACAGCCCCAACATCGCCTTGTAACATTGAATCTTGATCTCTTTCTCCACAATGACCTCTCGAAGGAGCGACTCCCGAAGAAGGCCGCTGCACCAATGCGCTAGACATGTAGAACCCGAGGCCGGCACTCTCCAGGTCGCGATCGACCATCACCTTCTTCAAATGCGCCGCCTCCACACTTAGCACCTCCGACTTATTTCGAAAGTAATGGAAAACCGCATCATGATCGCGGGCCTTCTTCCGATGCCGAGCGAGGCTGGACTCCAACACTTTAATCTTGCTCCAGAGCCACATCACCTCGGATCGCCGAGGATCCGCCTCAAAGATGGAGGCCGATATCTGGCAGAGGTTAAACAAAAATCATTCCTAGGCCAATAGTTCCTAGCTTCTAAATCTCAAAAATGCTACAAGTCAGGAGGCTCGGTCGGGCAAAGAAAATAATTTCAAAATCAAAACAAAAGTCGAAATCAAAACACTTGGCCAAACAAAAAGTCCTTGTTATAAATCATAACGCTATACAAAATATTGTGGTGGTCAGCCCGCCTTCGGCAAATACAGTTTGAAAGAAGGAAACAAAAAAGGGAAAAAACATCTACTTATTGCCAACCTCTCCCTCGACGTTGGTACCGATGATAGGGTTGTCAATAGGGTCGGTGGTCGGCAACTTCGGGATTGCCATGTCATAGTCGAAACCCCCAAGATCCAAGGTCGGGTGGAAGTGCTTGATATGGCTCAACTCCCGATCATACATCTCATTCTGGGACTCGATGACCATGTCTTGAGCCTTCAAGATGAGCACCCCTTTCTCCACCTCAAAGGCCCTCTTCAGCGCGACCTCCTTCTGTAGCCCCTCGTCGGCCTTCAGAGCTTGCTCCCTCATCTGGGAAGCTTCCAAGGCCATCTTGAGATCTTTCATCTCGCACTGGAAGCGATGGGCACGGTTCCTCTCATGCTTTAACTCCTGGTCGTGGAGCCTCATCACCTGAGCGCCAAACAAACAGGCCTGCAATCAAAGTAAAAAAGTTTAGTAAAGGGTCGGCCACAAAAAACACTCGGCATTGCCAAGGACTCTTACCTGTAAGCTCGCTTGAGCCTACCGCATGTAGGCCGACTCAAGGGTATAGGCACTCATTCTTTGCCGATCGTGTGGTGTGGCCATCTTGTCCACAAATTCGACGGAGATAGGGCCCTCGGTCAAAATGCCCCGCTTCTGAATGGCCCAGTCGTGAGCCCACGGCTGGAGCCCCTCTTCCCCGACCAAAGCCTGAGCGTCTGTGCGAAGAGGGGGAACCCCACTCTGCACAACCTCCGTTACCTTTAGGGTACTGGAGCTCGGCACGACCGAAGTATCCTGAGTCTGGCTGGACCTCACCTTCTTGGCCTTCAGCACTAACTGGCCCTCTGGAGGTGCTTGGGAAGAACCCCACACTTACTTCCCCTAGCTGGCCTACTCCGCCTTCTACCTCTTCAAGGCAAGCCTCCTCTCCTTGATCGATTCAGCGTCCATCTCTGCACGAAGGTCCATTAAAAAGTGATGAGCACAAAAGAAAACTACAAAGAAAAAACAAACGAAAGATACGAGATGGGGCGGGGCTCAGTCCGTCGCGGTCCATGTGACTCTTTGTCACCTTCAGCCAGCTTATGTTGTTACTTTTGCGAAGACGCTCTACAAATGCCTACTCCTCGGCTGAAAGATCCCCCCTTTTAGGGCCTTTGAAGTTAGGCTTGTAGAAGTTCCCCCCTGGTCGGGATATCCCATTGCTCTTCGCTCTGGACGACGAAGTACTTCTTCTTCCACTCCTTTATCGAGTCGGGGTGGCCATGGACGACCTTCCCCCCGCTCCGAGGTGACACATAGTAGATCCCCTCGAATTCGCCTGACGAGCTGACGCCTAACATAGCTCGAAAGATGTTTAGCCTTAGTGGCACCCTTCTTTCCTTGAACAGCAAGACGAAGCTCACCATCTGCTTCCACGAGTTTGGACCATACTGTATCGGGCATAACGAAGCCCAATTCAGCACTTCTCAGATGAACGGGTGGATGGACAGCCTCAGTCCCGAGGAAAAGGCGTCTACAGGGAAGATACAGTACCATGGGGCCAAAGGGTTGGTAGGCCTGAAACTAGCATTGGGAACCATCAACTCGAACACCCTCCCAATGAAGTAGCTCGTGCGAATCACCGACAGGTCATCCTCTTTCAGAATGGTGGGGGTACTGTCCATCTTGATCCTTACACGGCTCGGCGAGTAGAGCTGTGCCCCATAACGGATCAAGTCCCCAACATCGTTCGGGTACATCCTGATCGATAACGACTGTGAGAGTAAGGGGACCTCCAGTCTTCGGGGAGTGATCGTCTCGTCAGGGATGTTGGGCATGGTCCACCTCATCTTCTTCTTCTGAATCTTGGGGGCTTTCTCAGGCGACGGGGTGGCCAGCGGCTCGAGGACGGAGACCCTCGAGGAAGAGTCCATCCCCTCGGCCTATTCCTCCTCGACACTGGCACCCTCGGCAGAATGCAACCCCTCGACCTGCCCATCGCCATTACCGCGCCTTCCTCCGAATCAATGCTTTCCACCACGAACGACTTCACAACATGGATTGTATCGTCTCTTTCCCAAGAGGACGAGTCGGACAAACCTATATGGGCATCACCTCCAGGGGTAGAGGCTGAAGAGCCGGACTGAGCCCTAGACAAATACTAACCTGATTGGAGTCTAACGGAAGATGGTTGAAAAGCTTATCGCCGATGAAACGGAAAACTTCTAGAGAGAAAAGCTCTGAGATCTAGAGAGAGAGCAAAAGTAACAAATGAGGGAGAGGGCATGGGTTGTATATATAGAAAGCTTGCGACTCCTCGATTCTCACAATAACAGCTCCTCGATTCCCACAAAAACGACTACTAAAATGGCTCCTAGAATTCTGCGAAGATGACGTCAATGGCGTGCCCCTCGTGGGTAGCTCCGGCGCTTGAGCTCGACGCCTTTTTGCCTTCCCCTAAGCCTCAACGCTCGGCGGTGATCTCGAGCACAGGGGTAACTTCATCAAGCTAAAGGCGCTCAGCTCAATGCCTTGTGCGAACCCCCTAAGCCTCGATGCTCGGCAATAATCTCGAGCACAGGGGTAGCTTCATCAAGCTAAAGGCACTCAGCTCGTTGCTTTGTGCCGATCACCTAAGCCTCGACGCTCGGCAGTGATTTCGAGCACAAGCTAAGCGCTTGAGCTCGACGCTCTACGCCGACCCCCTAGCCTTGACGCTCGGCGATGACCTCGAGCACATGGGTAGCTTCCTCAAGCTAAGGCATCTGAGCTCGATGCTCTGTGCCAACCCCCTAGCCTTAACACTCGGCAGTGATCTTGAGCACAGGGGTAGCTTTTCCAAGCTATGGCACTCAGCTCAACTCTTTGTGCCGACCACCTAGGCCTCGACGCTCGACAGTGACTTCGAGCACAAGGGTAGCTTCATCAAGCTAAAGGCGCTCAGCTCGATGCCTTGTGCTGACCCCCTACGCCTCGACGCTCGGCAATGATCTCGAGCACAGGGGTAGCTTCGTCAAGCTAAAGGCACTCAGCTCGTCGCATTGTTCCGACCACCTAAGCCTCGATGCTCGGTAGTGATTTCGAGCACAGGGGTAGCTTTATCAAGCTAAGCGCCTGAGCTCGACACTCTATGCCGACCCCCTAGCCTCGACGCTCGGCGGTGACCTCGAGCACATAGGTAGCTTCCTCAAGCTAAGGCGTCTAAGCTCGACGCTCTGTGCCGACCCCCTGGCCTCGACGCTCGGTGGTGATCTCGAGCACAGGGGTAGCTTCCCCAAGCTATGGCACTCAGCTCAATGCTTTGTGCCGACCCCCTAAGCCTCGACGCTCGGTAGTGACTTCGAGCATAGGGGTAGCTTCATAAAGCTAAAGACGCTCAGCTCGATGCCTTTTGCCGACCCCCTAAGCCTCGATGCTTGGTAGTGATATCGAGCACAGGGGTAGCTTCATCAAGCTAAAGGCACTCAGCTCGACGCTTTGTGCCGACCACCTAAGCCTCGATGCTCGGCAGTGATTTCGAGCACAGGGGTAGCTTCATCAAGCTAAGGCGCCTGAGCTCGACGCTCTATGCCACCCCCTAGCCTCGACGCTCGGCGGTGATCTCGAGCACATGAGTAGCTTCCTCAGGCTAAGGTGTCTGAGCTCGACGCTCTGTGCTGACCACCTAGCCTCGATGCTCGGCGGTGATCTCGAGCACAGGGGTAGCTTCCCCAAGCTATGGCACTCAGCTCAATGCTTTTTGCCGACCCCCTAAGCTTCGACGCTCGACAGTGATCTCGAGCACAGGGGTAGCTTCCCCAAGCGATGGCACTCGGCCCAACGCTCCGAGCCGATCTCCTAATCCTCGACGCTCCGAGCCGACCCACCATCGTTGATGTTCGACAATGATCTCGAGCACATTCATAGCTTCCTCAAGCCGAGGCACTCAGCCCAATGCTCTAAGCCGACCCCCTCCGTCTCGATGCTCCGAGACGAGCACATTCATAGCTTTCTTAATGAATGATATTTGTATTAAACCTATTATTTTCACCACAAACCCAAGGAAAATCAACTTAGGAATAATTTTGTGAAGGTAATGGTTCTTATATAAGAAGCGAAAAGGACTAAACTGAAGTAGTACTGAACTCATTAGGCAATCAAAACTCAACGTAGTCTAGCAGGCCAGCACTCATTAGAAACTGTAATCCAAAACTTTTCTTGGCTAGAAAACAACAATGTCAAAATATATACGCATGTTATTTTCCTTCCTGTATAATTAAACCCGAAATAAAATGAAATATATCTTTGCATATACTAAAAATAGTTTATAGGATTTGACAAAGCTTGCTCCTCCTTACCCGATTTGCTCATAGGATTAGACAAAGTTTGCTTCTCTTTGCATATGTTTTTTCGTAGAATTAGGACCTCAGAGGTTTGAAATGCTCTAGGAAGAATGAAAATAGGAAAAACTTTCGGACCCGATAATATACCAATTAAAGTTTGGAAGTATCTTAGGGATGTAGGGGCTAACAAAATTATTTAATAAAGTTTTCATGATTAAGAAGATGTCCGATGAATAAAGAAAGAGTATTTTAGTACATATATATAAAAATAAAGGAGATATACAAAATTGCTTCAACTACCAAGAGATTAAATTAATGAGTCATACTATGAAAATTTGGGAGAGAATGATTGAACATAGACTGAGACTAGAAACTACAGTGTCTAAGAATCAGTTTGGGTTTATGCATGGGAGATCAACAATGAAAGCAATTTATGTACTGAGGAGACTTATGAAAAATATAGAGAGAATAATAAAGATCTACATATGGTTTTTATAAATCTAGAAAAAATATATGATAAAGTCCCTAGAGACATAGTATGGTGGGTGTTAAATAATAAAAGAGTAAATATTCGGTATATTGAGGTAATTAAGGATATATATGAAGGGACAACGACCACAATTAGAACAACCATAGGAGAGACCAGTGATTTTTCTATTACAGTAGGTTTACAGCAAGATTCGGCTTTAAGCCCCACCTCTTTACTTTGGTTATGGATGAATTGACGCGAGGAATATAAGATGAGGTGCCTTGGTGTATGCTTTTTGCCGATGACGTCTTAGTGAACGAGACTAGAGCAGGAGTCAATGCTAAATTAGAATTGTAAATATAAACTTTGGAAGTTAGAGACTTTAGGATAAACAGAACTAAAACAGAGTATATGAAGTGTAATTTTAGTGATATTCGGAACACAACTTAGAAAGTAGTGAAGCTTGATGGCCAATATATACCTAAGAGAGACCGTTTCCGATATTTAGGCTCGATTATACAAAGAGATTGAGAGATTTGTGAAGATGTTATACATAGGATCCAAGCAGGATGGCTTAAATGGAGAAGTGCCAGTGGTGTTTTGTGTGACAAACGTATACCTTTGAAGTTGAAGAATTTTTTTTTTATAAGATGGCTCGTAGACCAGCAATGATGTAAGGAGCAAAGTGTTGGCAACAAATAAACATGTCCAAAAAATGAGTGTAGCGAAGATAATGATACTAAGATGGATGTATGGTAAAACAAGAAAGGATAGAATTAAAGACGAGCATATACGAGACATGCTAAAGGTAGCTCAAATCCAAGATAAGTTAAGAGAGAATCGCCTCAGGCGGTTTGGACATGTCACCTAGGCAGTTAAAATCCGTTTTTGGAACTAATCGGTCTAGGAACGATTAATGATTAATCGAAAAATAATCGGGGATTAAATGGAAAAATCGTTTATATATATATATATATATAGAGAGAGAGAGAGAGAGAGAGAGAGAGAGTGAGAGATAAAGAGAAATCTTTGGTTACTCACTACTTTGGTGAGCACTCCGTGAACACTCACGAAGTAGAGTACCTATGAGAAATCCGAACCACTCATATTGTTCTATATGCCTAAGATAGCCTAACAATAAAAAATCAATTAATTTGAAATTCATTTGTCCATGATTTAAATCATCACAAAATTGTATGGCCGAAAATTCTAACAGCATGAGAGATGGGCAAATGAACTTCAAATTACTTGATTTTTTTTGTTAAGCTATCTTAGGCATATAGAACAATATGAGCGGGTCGGATTTTTCATATGATCTTTATTTCATGAGTGCTCACCAAAAGTAGTAGCAACTGAAGGGGACTCTCTCTCTCTCTCTATATATATCATCATTATGTAGCAACTCTAAATCATAACATAAAACTATTATGAGATTATCAAATATGAACTGCGCAGGTCGGGTCAAGTATGTAGCAGATGCGGGTCAGGTTTGGGTTTGCTCGAGTAAGAAGAAGAGAATTAGTTTGGGTTTGGGTTTGAAGAGAATCAGTTTGGGTTTGGATTTGTGCGAGGAAGAAGAAGAGAGCAGTGACATGTCGGGTTTGGATTTTAGATTGAATTTGAGTTTGGGTCGGATTGGGCCCAAATAATGCAAAAGGGCATGAAAATTAGAGGAGATTTAATCGTTTAATCGGCAACTTAAAATCGGCTAATCGGTCGATTATACCCGATTAAATCGCTAACTATTGAAATATTATATATCGCTAAAAAAATAATCGCTTAGCCTCCAATTAGCGATTAATCGGAGATTAATCAGCTGTAAACGGGAATTTTAACTGCATAGCATGTCACACGTATACCTAGTAGTGCCCCCGTTAAAAAAAAATGATTTGATAAGTATTGAGGGTAGAGTTAGGGGTAGAGGAAGACCTAAACTAACTTGGGTGGAAATGGTGAGAAAAGATATGATAGCTTGTGACTTTACAGAAGATATTACGCTACACCGAGCAAAATGGAAAACCATGATTCATGTAGTCGGCCCCAATTAGTTGGGAAAAAAGCTTTGTTGTTGTTGTTGTTTTTGTATATACTAAAAATACATTTAGATGAGAAAGTTACAGTAACAAGAATATGCCTTAAATATGACTGATGCAATAAGAGATTTTGAACTGGAGAATTATGGTTTCTGAATGACTATAACATGAAAGAGAACTTGAGAATCATCTATCCTGCATGAACAGATGTGAGGCATACTTGTTTAGTAAGACAATATCCACATGCTTCAGCTGCTCCTTGACTATACCTATGTTTAAAATCTTGTCAAATGATTCAGCATCAACCACCGCAACAGTGATGTCTAAATGTATGCCAACTTCCTCCAATTCTGCCACAAATTTATCTGGTCTTGCCAATCCAGAAGTCTACATAGTAAAGTGAGCTTATTTAGGTACTGTGGGGTACTCAGTTCAAAATTATGGGGAAAAAAGAGGATATTTTGGTAATGATTTTTTAATAATAACTGTAATAATTTTGCAACATGCTTGGCAATAATAAGTGTTAAGACAGTAAAAAGTATTCTCTAAGAGCATCTCCAACCACACTAGCTATTTTGGCTAGCTAGAATAGCCAAAATAGATAACAAATAAATAATTTGGCTAGCGAAAAAAGCTCACACTCCAACCATGCTATCTATTTTGGCTAGCCATAAATGTTTTAATTTTTATTTACTAATAAATAGTTACAATAATATATATATATTTTTAATGATAACATTTCTATTCCTCAAGAATTTTGGAATCATCAATTTGTTTAACTTTAAGCTGTAATGGCCTTTAACTTCAAGCTTGGTCTGCCCAATTGATTGCCTTATGGTGTCTAATGTTTTCCCATCCACTGGATTACCGGAAGCATCACGAACGTGAAATGTGTTTATGGCTTTACCTCCTCTCGTCGATACTTCAGCTCTTGTAACTGTGAGGCTATTTTCACGAAAGATGCGAGTAACTTCTGACAAAAGACCCACCTTATCATTTTTATACAATTCTAGCTTCAAACCCTGCAAAATTAGGAAACAATTTGTCTTATAATGTCGAAATGAATGCTAGACCGAGCTTTTTAACTTATCAATTAAACCCTAATGTCCATCTAAGAAAAGAAGGGGAGTATATACCTATGATACTCTCCTTTCTATAGCAGCTTCAAGACACTGGATAACTCTTTATCTCTCTGCTTCTGAACTCAGAGGGGACCCATCTGAGTGTCTAATGTAGTACTCCTAAGCGAAAACAAACGATATAACAATATAAGTACCACATCTTTCGCATAGTTAGAGGTAACAAAAGGATATGGTAAGGAGTTGTCCAATACCTGATAAGCTTCTGGCCCCTCAGAATCAACACTGCCATGAAAAACCACATACTTCATATCCGTCAAAGTGCAAATTGTATCAAACAGAAGCTTCGGCCTATCCGTACACCTTATCGTCACCACAGAGTAATCCTTATCATACCAATTGACAACACTGACATTTGGTCTAAGACTCATCATTTACCATGTTGCACCTGAGATCACTGAAGATGAGTCATTAACTATGTCAAAGTATTTGAACCTTCAACACCTTCTGTCCTCCATATCCCAACTGAAAGACACATACATCACCTAGCTTTGAGCTCATTCTCGCAAGCAAACTCTTGCCAACCCAAAAAACACATAATTTCATGCTATCTTGTTGCTTGGTAGTTAGAAATCCTCAATCAATTCTTTTTCACAACAAACCTGGATTTGTTAGTAGTAGTCAATAGAAGATATACTTGCCTCAACTGACATTCTATTCATACATTTAAAACTGGAATGATAGCAATTATTTCAGGTATCAAAACTAAAGCATAAACACTTGTTTTGTAGAATCCTCATATCGACATTTTTAAATATGCAAATTAGTGTTTGGTAGCACTATAATCTAATCAAAATCCATCTTATTTTCTAACTTCAGTTAAAACCAGAGATGGGTAGTTCAAAATCTCAACCTAACTCAGGAAACACATAAATTAACTCTATGCCTTCTGCTTAGACTAGTGAGCACCAAGCATAAAGAGCTTACATTGCATAAGAAACTAAATACTACACAATTTGCTTAACTGCAAATATAAACACAGATCAATAGATCAAAACAGAATACGAATTAGTACACTAGACAATTGAATTTCTTAGCTCTAATAATTACTTTTAACTTTAAAGTCATACTTGCATTCCTAATTAAAAAGAAGATGAATGCCTTATGTATATACTCTACTAAACATTTAGATATAGTCAGCACAAGTATATGTATAGATAGAACAGTAGCCGGATCAATTAATATTAAAAAAATCATAAACAAACTTTATCATATAGCAGATGTGCAACAGCTTCATGAAAGATAAACTAACCATTCTCTCAAGTCCACTATCAACAAGGAGCAAACAACAATTGGCAATTGGCAATTCACATAATCTACTCACAAAAGAATACATATAATGTTAGAAAATGAGTGTTTTAGACACCATTTTCGAACCGATTTTTGAGCAATTTTTTGAGTAAGATCCTCAATGAATTATTGAGAGATCTTGATTGATTTGTGTTCTCCTTCGTGAGTAGATCAAAATCATATATTGGTTTACTAAAATCGGTTAAGGGGCGAATGCGAAATTGTCTCTCAAAGTGAGACGTTTTTATTCTTGAAAATGGGTTAAGGGAACATAGTCCCACATCGGAAATGACAAAGGAAAGAAGATGATATATAGTAATCTCCTTCTAAGCATTGTAAGATGGCTAGAAGAGAGGCTCTCTCTCGCGCGCGCAGGGCGGGGGGTGCAAATCACGGACCGGATTACATGCGACTTGTGTGCGCCCGCACGACCTGCGGACATGAATGCCGGACTGATTTGATCCCACCCCGTGCAGAGTCACTTTTTGCTACAGTTTTTCTTTTGTAACGACTGAAATGAATACAGAAACGGTTCTGTCTGCCGTTTCAGTGCTGTATTTAATATTTTGTCTGCCGTTACACTGAAGGCATTCAATTCACTGTCTGCCGTTACACTGAAGGCAGTAAATGATGTCTGCCGTTACAGTGTCGACATTCAATTCACTGTCTGCCGTTACAGTGAAGGCATTAACAGCCTTGTCTGCCGTTACTGATTTAACCCAGGCTCTATAAATAGAGGCCTCCCCTTTACTTTCTTCCCTGCACAAAACCAGATCTTCTTCTCTCCTTCTCTGAGTCTTCTTCTGTACTGTTCGTCGGTTCTACTTTTGTTGGTAAGTCGGTGATAGCTTTGAGCGCTTGTACTCAGTTCGGGAGTGGTATGTGGTGCCTACGGGATCGCTCCAAGTCGTTGCATCCTGGGAGACAGACGCCTCCGTTCATTCCAGCAACCGGAAAGAGGCGAAATCTGTTTTAAGGACATTGTGTGATACACAGGCCTCGACTTCCCAAGTTGTACTTTTCATTTGTTCTTATAAGTTGTTTTATTAATTTTTTCCTTTTCTTTTCTTTCGGTTTTCCTCTCTCCTGTTCTCTTCTATGTTTTTTTTTTGTGCCTCTCTATCTTTTCTTTGAAAAAGGAATTTTGTAAACAATATTTGTAACAAACTTAAAACAAATTTCGCCTCTTTCCGGTTGCTTCTTAGCGCCTTAATTTTCTTATTGAGTTGATTTTCAACCTCATTTTTATAGAAAACAAATTTCTCTATAGCTTCATCTTTGCTTTTAAGCAAGTATACATAGCAATATTTTGTACTATCATCTATGAAGGTAATAAAATATTTATTACCACCAAATGTTTGTATCATTTTCAAATCACAAATATCAGTGTGAATTAGATCAAGTGGTTCGGTATTTCTTTCAACACTTTTAAATGATGATCGTGTTAGTTTTGCCTCAACACAAGTTTCACATTTGTGTTTGAAATCAATTTGGAACGTTGGTATGTGATTCAAGTTAATTAGTTTTCGCAAAGTATCATAATTAACATGTCCTAGTCTACTATGCCATAAATTGGAAGATTCAAGCAAATAAGTAGAAGAGCTAGCTTTATTCATATTCTTGACCATGGTCATTACATTGAGTTTGAACATTCCACCACTCATATATCCTCTACCAACATACATTCCACTTTTTGACAAAACAAATTTGTTCGACTCGAACACTAAACGAAAACCGTGGTTATTAAGCAACGAACCAGATACCAGGTTCTTACGAATTTCAGGAACATATGCAACATTGTTCAGAGTCAGTTCCTTTCCGGAAGTCATCTTCAAGATCACCTTGCCTTGGCCCTTTATTTCTGAAGTAGCCGAGTTCCCCATAAACATTTTCTCCCCATTCTCTAATGGTTCGAAAGTGGAGAACATACTTCTATTGGAGCACACATGTCGAGTAGCTCCAGTGTCAATCCACCATTCCTTCGGGTTTGAACCTAATATATTCACCTCTGATATCACAACTGAGAGGTTGATATCGGAAACATCTTGAACAATTCCTTGAACCAAGTTTGCTTCTCTGTTCCTGTTCCTCTTGGGAAGTCTGCATTCAGTGGACTTGTGACCCATTTTGTCACAATTGAAGCATACTTGGGAACTAGTGGATCTTCCACCGGGTAGTAAACCTTTAGGTTCCAAGTGGATCTTCAAGAGAAAAATAAAACCTGATGGATCAATTGATAAATACAAGGCAAGACTTGTAATTAAAGGTTATAAACAAAAGGAAGGTCTTGATTACTTTGATACATATTCTCCTGTGACGAGAATAAATTCCATTAGGATGGTACTTGCCATAGCAGCTCTACGCAATCTTGAAGTACATCAAATGGATGTAAAAACAGCTTTTCTTAATGGAGATTTAGATGAAGAAATCTACATGGAACAACCTGAGGGTTTTTCAGCTCCAGGACATGAAAAGAAAGTGTGTAAACTGGTGAAGTCATTATATGGCTTGAAAAAAGCTCCAAAACAGTGGCATGAAAAATTTGACAATGTCATGATGACAAATGGTTTCAAGATCAATGAATGTGATAAATGTGTATATGTAACACCCCGCAAAATTTAAATGACAATTTTGTCCTCGGGTGTTACGCACGTGCATTTTGTACTATTATTGACTATATCCATAACGCATTTTGATATGTATTTTGAATTCCAATTATTTATGCAATTCCGTATTCTTAAAATTCCATTTGGGACAACTCGAATGCAAAATTTCAATATTTGAGTTTTACGTGCTTTTCACGTATTATCGATGCACGTGTCGATTTCGGGTATTCCACCGTTACGTGCAAAGTTTTCAATGGATTTCAATCACTTATTTTTATAAACATGTTTGAATTGGTTTTGTAAACGAAAATTCAATTTTTGACTATCTTTATTAAAATAAATTTTCTACGTGCAATACACGTGTTTTCTGTACGTTTGAGTATATTATCAAATATGTATATTAAATATACTTTCTATTGCATTCCAATTGATTATAAATATTTTTCGGTTCATAAAGTCAATTTTTGTATTTTTGAGATTTTACGAGCGATGCACGTGTTTTGGTGCACGTGTTTAAGCGCGTTCTTCCTTCAAAATAAATTTTCATGAAATGTTTCTTTCTATTTTAATTATGCATGAAAAGTATAATTTTAAAGTTAATTTTACATATTTATTACTTATTTAAATAAGTTGTTTTAAAGGAGTAAATAAATAAATTGTTTTGAACACAAAGCACGTGCACGTGCACACGTGCGATGTGCAAACTTCTTGGGGACCGGGCTGCTCATGAGGAGAGGAAAAATCTGAACATTTAATTTTGAAATGGGCGGAAAAACAAGTTACAAATTTTAATCATGGGGTGAGTGGTGTTCATGTGGGGTGGTTGCCATAACTACCTATTAGTTAAATCTATAAATGCACCCTTAGTCTCTCATTCTCTCATCTCTTTTCCTCCTTCTCTCCTGCCCATGCCGAGAAGAAAACCAACCAAAAACCAGCAAGCCTTGTCCATTTCCCCACCTAATCACCTATTTCCACTTGCCTATATACATATACTAATGTATATATATGTGCATACATAGTATGTGTATATGAAAGAAGATGGGAGTTTGTCCTTGATGTTGCCGATATGGAGTGGGGATGGAGATGCTCTTGATGATGGATGCTTGCCGAATGTGGAGCTTGGAGGCTTGCCTTGGTGCGCGGATTTCGAGGAGTTGCAATTGGAAGCTTTCTTTAGGAGCTCCTAATTCTAGGAGTCCATTTGAGTACAAATCTTCAATTTAGGTGGGTGTTTCTTAAATACTTTCTAATTTAGGAGTAGATATTGCATGATAGTTGATATATGATTCATTTGGTTGAATTTGAATTGATATTATGAGATTACATGCAAATTAATGTAGGAATGAATCGTTAAAACTTGATTGATTATGGTAAATGCAAATTGCTATGCTTGTTATGATTGCTAGTTGAATTGCTAGAATTAAAGTGATTGTATGACATTGACGTATGATGAGACATTGGTTAACATAATGCAAATGTGTATAAAAGAAATGTTTATCGTTAACATGGCAAAGAAGTGTGGTTCCAACTTCAAAATATCTATTTTTTGAGTATAGAGATTCTATAAGTGAATTTTGATAAAAGAAAACAGTTCGATTGAATATGTGTTTTGATGAATTTTAAGGATTTCATTTGAAAAATGAGAAACTTGAGAACTTGATAACATATACGATATTGTTTTTTTAAAGGGAATATATTCTGGAAATGATCTATGTTTTATATGGAAGTACAAATCAATTAAAAGGTCGAAAAATGTATGCAAAGATGCAATTGGTGATTTGACAGTCGACTGATTACTTTCCACAGTCGACTGGTAAGTGTTAAAGAGTTGGTTTTCGTCAGCAGGACAGTCGACTGAATGCTTTCACAATCAACCGATGCTGTCATAAATTTGATGTTTGAGTTTTAAGATACTTGCGGGACAGTCGACTGATACTGTCACCAGTCGACTAAACCGACTGTATTATTACAGAAGTTTCAAGTCTCCTAGAGCAGTCGACTGTCTGCTTTCACAGTCGACTGGATCGAGCTGACTGTTGTTTTTGATGTTCAAAGTACTCACGGAACAGTCGACTGATACTACCACCAGTTGACTGGACCGAACTATTTTCTGGTTCTTGAGTTTGGATTTGATCTTTGACAAATGAAAGTTAAATAAGTTGAATATGAGATTTTATGACTATTAATATGTGATTGAGTTTTATTGTGAAATGCACACAAGGTTGTGAAAGATGGAATTGATAAAGAAATCAGATTTAATTGTTCTCATGTTATGGGATTATAAAAGAAATGTTTTGAGAAAGAGTTTGTGAACAAAAGAAATGGAATTATTATTAGAGATTGATTATGAAATATTGTTGATCTCTAGAATGAGATAGTTGTTGGAATCTAGAGGCTGGGCGAGACCCTAGTGACCGGAAGTATTATTTATGATTTGAGAGCTAACCGGTGAGGGTTGAGCGTCTCTTGAGAAGTAGCCAGGTAGGCTGACTGTCTCTGTTGTTGATTTAAGCCCGGTAGGGTAAGCTAGCTCTAGGTTGTGATGATTTTCTCTAAAACAAACTTTGTAAGGCTGTGATGGAAGTAAGAGAAAAACATAAGTATGGGAGCCTCGAGTCTACGATGCGGATGTGATCCACAGAATGCATGCTTGATGAGTCAAGACATGGCGTGGGCAATACTCCAGAATGATCGGGATCTTGGCGACGCTTGTGGAATGTTTGGTGACTGCAAGAGGATCGTGTTCAGGGAGGAGGCTGAATTATCGCAGAACGCATGCTTGATGAGTCAAGACATGGCGCGAGGTTCCCCTCCAGGGTCTTGGACACGTGCTTGTAATCATGGAACGTCTATGACACTTGCTGAAATTACAGATAGATACATAGTGGAGATGTAATGAAAGTGAGAGAAAACACGGGTATGAGAACTAGAGTTTACGATGCGGGTGTGTGAGCCGCAGAATGCATGCTTGATGAGTCAAGACATGGCACGGGCACAACTCAGAATGATCGGACTTTAGTCACGCTTGTGGGATGTTTTGGTGACTGCAAGAGGATCGTGTTCAGGGAGGAGGCTGAATTACTGCAGAATGCATGCTTGATGAGTCAAGACATGGCGCGGAATTCCCCTCCAGGGTCCAGTGCACGTGCTTGTACTCATAAATCATCTAGGATACTCACCGTAGTTACAGTAGTAGATTAAGTCATGGCGAGGGATTGAACCCTACAAAAATGAAGAACGGTTAAGAGGCTTGCCCTCGGACCTATGTAGTATGGGATGCATAGAATCCGAACAAGTGTGCATTAGTGCCATATAATATAATAACTGCATTAAGGACTAAGTGCACCGCACAACACGACATCAATAGGATAGTCCCTTTTGTAGCTTTGTTTGTGATCAAGTCTGTGTTTGCTAAAGTATTTAAGAATCGTTATACTGTTTCCGGAATAGAGAGGATGGCCGTGTATAATATTTCGTCAGTTGTAAGCAACTGACGCGCCCACAGTTCTATATGCAGGAAATGGAGTTACATGAAGATATAAAGATGATTGATGATGCTATTGATTTGTTAAATGTTAAAGTTGTAACAATTGTACATTCATTATTATTGTATTTTATTAATTCCGCTGCTTATTGATGTAAAAGACTCTGATGTAATTATTGTTGAAATAAAAGTTTTAAATTCTTTGTAAAATTGTACGAAAGAAGTGAAAAGATCCTGTAGAACCCTCGAATTCAGTTATATTTGGGATTCGGGGTGTTACAAGTGGTATCAGAGCCACGCTTCTAAGTAGTACAAATTTATAAGGAACGACACCCTAGAAGTGGACATTAGAGTGTGAGTTCAGTTTATAGAGATTTAAATGTAAGTGATTTACATTTGTGTTGCTCTATAGGCTGATGTTTTCTCTTCCCTTTTCCTATTGGATGGCTGGAGTCATGAATGGAAGTTGTTATTGAATTTACATTCATTCATGATGCTCTCCTCGTATGCATTGATTTGAGATGGTATGCGAGCTCATTTTTCTCGGATATCAAAGTGGCGCATTGGAAGCGTGGTTGGTTTGAACCATCGTTCATGACACCTTACACATGGACACACTTTCCCTTCAATTTATTTTCTGTGGATTTTCATCATAGTACTTTTCGACATTTAATATTTTTCAAATAAATATTTTCTATACTATTAAATCATATTAATGCCTAGTATTTTGTCTATTTTCCTTAGTCTTGATTTTGTTGAACTTATTTTAATTGTCTCTCAATCTTAAAGTTTCCTCTTTCGTGTTTTATGTCGCCTTATATTCATCCATCCATATGTGCTATTACTTTACGTATTTTGTTAAATTTATACTACAACTATTATTTTCATTACATTTTGAATTTTACTTGTGAATGTTGCTTATATGCATTCATTTTGCAAGATTTGGTTTTGTGATACGATATTTTTTCGTTATCTCGTATTGTCCTATATACTTCAATATATTTTAACAATATTGAAATATTTTATCCGTATAAATAGAACAAACTAATTTGATTTATTGTCTGCATTCAATATTATTGTTATCACACATTGCCTACTAATTTGTTTGCTATATTTATAAATTTTGCAATTTATGTTTCCTTAATATGATGCATATACTCGCTATTTCTCTATTCCCAAATTTTAAATTGTCTTTAGATTCTTGATTACTATATATATATTCTCCATTGATTTTTATATGTGTCATGTATTTCAAGATACTTACTATACATATAATTTCACCACCCTCCAATTCTTACATTACTATTTTTATGTATAATTATTTGTAGCAAATGTCCTAAATTGCTACACTACATTATTATTGTTTTCAATTTTATTTCTAACATATGCATATGTTTTTACATTATTTGTCTTAGTGTTATAAATAATTTTTCATTACCAGTAATTAGTACCGCCTATGTTTGATATATCCTATACACCTATTTTGATATTTCATTGTGTAAAATCTTTTTCTGTATCATTAATTTTTCAACCATAACCCCATACTTTATTAAACATCCCATATCCAAGTATATATGGAAGATTACATCTTCTCATCTTCCGCTTTGGTGCAACTTGATGTCGAGAGGGCAAATATGCAACTAGACATCATTGGAGGCAAACTGCAACTGGATGTCGGTGAGGCAAAGTTTGCAACCGAATGTCTAGAAGGCAAACTGCAACCAGATATCGTAGAAGCAATTATGCAACTTGAGATCAAGATAGGTAAGTCTGCTGTTGGATACCAGTGAGACGAACCTAAACCAAAAGGAAATATTATACTTAGATAACCCCTACCTTGTTTTCTATAATATTCACTTATAACTATTTCATTTTGGTACTGGCTTATACTATTTTATAATATTTTGCAACCTAACATTATACTGTTTATACTGATTTCATTATTTATCAAACTTGCGTATTTACCGCTTAATCTCAACAATCTTGCCGTCTTCTTTGTAGTACTTTGTATTTTATGTGAGTTAGTATTTCATACAACTTTATCATATTTTGCTATTTTAAAATTTGGTGGCTACTCACCTAACAGTTTTATCTATTATACTTTTGTTTATAATTCATGATTCATTTCTATATGAGTAGCTTTGCATTGTTCCTACTTTTACAACCATAATATATTATTTTACTCCTACACATCATTTATGAATTTTGTATCATGATATTGTTGTTTTGCCCTATAATTTCCGTCTATATATATACATAATTTTGTATGCTGATTTTCTTGGTCTACTTGACAAATCGAAATTATTTGGATTTTTTCCTTTTTTCATTGTTATCATACATATATGATTATTGTATTTACTTTACAAATTACCTTATGACATCAATTTATATACAAAATCATTTTTTTATTTGTCTATACTTTTCTCTGATTCATAATTTATTTTTATATAACTAGTTTTCGCACTACTTTCAATAGTACGTTTTACTACTACGATGTCTTGTTTTATTGCTACAAATCATTTATAATTTTTATATCATGCTATTATTTCACCCCTATAAGTTTTCGCCTATGCGAGTGTATGATTTTTGTAAGATTGGTTTTCTCACTCTACCGAATAAATCGAAAGTATTTCGACGTATGCCTAATTTTCAAAATGTATATATATAATTATCTTACAAATTATTTTATGATATTAATTGGTATACAGGATCATTTTTATGTCTTCTATACTTTTACTATATTTCCTTCTCATATATTTCTCAAACTATTAAATTGCTAATTTTTGTCATATAGTATCAATTTGGTTTGTGAAATTTTTTATCATTTATTACATTGATGAATTTGGAGTATTGAATCTATTTATGAAGTACCCATTAACTATGTTTTTCTTTATTGCATTGTTTTCTGAAATTATTTCACAATTAATGACTAAGTTTATTTATCATTTTAGCTAATGGTTTACTTGATGGTATTTTGTATGAAAACTCCTTTCAAATTACACTATCCTCTATTGTCATATTTTGTTTTCTTATGTTACTTCCCTAGTTTTCTTGTTTAGTTCTTGTAAAATTTTGATACTCATAAATTTCTTAAATAAATTTTTGTCTCATTTTTTCTACATTGCTTACTTTCATGCTATATGTATTTTCTTGATGTTTGTGATTTCTATATGTTACGATGATATATTCTTTGGTGTGTACAAAATACAGTCTTTACCATAGTGAGTTCCGGGGACGGAACTATTCTAAGGGGGGGAGAGTGTAACACCCCGCAAAATTTAAATGACAATTTTGCCCTCGGGTGTTACGCACGTGCATTTTGTACTATTATTGACTATATCCATAACGCATTTTGATATGTATTTCGAATTCCAATTATTTATGCAATCCCATATTCTGAAAATCCCATTTGGGACAACTCGAATGCAAAATTTCAATCTTTGAGTTTTACGTGCTTTTCACGTATTATCGATGCACGTGTCGATTTCGGGTATTCCACCGTTACGTGCAAAGTTTTCAATGGATTTCAATCACTTATTTTTATAAACATGTTTGAATTGGTTTTGTAAACGAAAATTCAATTTTTGACTATCTTTATTAAAATAAATTTTCTACATACAATACACGTATTTTCTGTACGTTTGAGTATATTATCAAATATGTATATTAAATATACTTTCTATTGCATTCCAATTGATTATAAATATTTTTCGGTTCATAAAGTCAATTTTTGTATTTTTGAGATTTTACGGGCGACGCACGTGTTTTGGTGCACGTGTTTAAGCGCGTTCTTCCTTCAAAATAAATTTTCATGAAATGTTTCTTTCTATTTTAATTATGCATGAAAAGTATAATTTTAAAGTTAATTTTACATATTTATTACTTATTTAAATAAGTTGTTTTAAAGGAGTAAATAAATAAATTGTTTTGTACACAAAGCACGTGCACGTGCACACGTGCGATGTGCACACTTCTTGGGGACCGGGCTGCTCATGAGGAGAGAGAAAATCTGAACATTTGATTTTAAAATGGGAGGGAAAACAAGTTACAAATTTTAATCATGGGGTGAGTGGTGTTCATGTGGGGTGGTTGCCATAACTACCTATTAGTTAAATCTATAAATGCACCCTTAGTTTCTCATTCTCTCATCTCTTTTCCTCCTTCTCTCCTGCCCATGCCGAGAAGATAACCAACCAAAAACCAGCAAGCCTTATCCATTTCCCCACCTAATCACCTATTTCCACTTGCTTATATACATATACTAATGTATATATATGTGCATACATAGTATATGTACATGAAAGAAGATGGGAGTTTGTCCTTGATGTTGACGATATGGAGTGGGGATGGAGATGCTCTTGATGATGGATGCTTGCCGAATGTGGAGCTTGGAGGCTTGCCTTGGTGCGCGGATTTCGAGGAGTTGCAATTGGAAGCTTTCTTTAGGAGCTCCTAATTCTAGGAGTTCATTTGAGTACAAATCTTCAATTTAGGTGGGTGTTTCTTAAATGTTTTCTAATTTAGGAGTAGATATTGCATGATAGTTGATATATGATTCATTTGGTTGAATTTGAATTGATATTATGAGATTACATGCAAATTAATGTAGGAATGAATCGTTAAAACTTGATTGATTATGGTAAATGCAAATTGCTATGCTTGTTATGATTGCTAGTTGAATTGCTAGAATTGAAGTGATTGTATGACATTGACGTATGATGAGACATTGGTTAAAATAATGCAAATGTGTATAAAAGAAGTGTTTATCGTTAACATGGCAAAGAAGTGTGGTTCCAACTTCAAAATATCTATTTTTTGAGTATAGAGATTCTATAAGTGAATTTTGATAAAAGAAAACAGTTCGATTGAATATGTGTTTTGATGAATTTTAAGAATTTCATTTGAAAAATGAGAAACTTGAGAACTTGATAACATATACGATATTGTTTTTTTAAAGGGAATATATTCTGGAAATGATCTATGTTTTATATGGAAGTACAAATCAATTAAAAGGTCGAAAAATGTATGCAAAGATGCAATTGGTGAATTTGACAGTCGACTGATTACTTTCCACAGTCGACTGGTAAGTGTTAAAGAGTTGGTTTTCGTCAGCAGGATAGTCGACTGAATGCTTTCACAATCGACTGATGCTGTCATAAATTTGATGTTTGAGTTTCAAGATACTTGCGGGACAGTCGACTGATACTGTCACCAGTTGACTGAACCGATTGTGTTATTACAGAAGTTTCAAGTCTCGTAGAGCAGTCGACTGTCTGCTTTCACAGTCGACTGGATCGAGCTGACTGTTGTTTTTGATGTTCAAAGTACTCACGGAACAGTCGACTGATACTACCACCAGTCGACTGGACCGAACTATTTTCTGGTTCTTGAGTTTGGATTTGATCCTTGACAAATGAAAGTTAAATAAGTTGAATATGAGATTTTATGACTATTAATATGTGATTGAGTTTTATTGTGAAATGCACACAAGGTTGTGAAAGATGGAATTGATAAAGAAATCAGATTTAATTGTTCTCATGTTATGGGAGCCTCGAGTCTACGATGCGGATGTGATCCACAGAATGCATGTTTGATGAGTCAAGACATGGCGTGGGCAATACTCCAGAATGATCGGGATCTTGGCGACGCTTGTGGAATGTTTGGTGACTACAAGAGGATCGTGTTCAGGGAGGAGGCTGAATTATCGCAGAACGCATGCTTGATGAATCAAGACATGGCGCGAGGTTCCCCTCCAGGGTCTTGGACACGTGCTTGTAATCATGGAACGTCTATGACACTTGCTGAAATTACAGATAGATACATAGTGGAGATGTAATGAAAGTGAGAGAAAACACGGGTATGAGAACTAGAGTTTACGGTACGGGTGTGTCAGCCGCAGAATGCATGCTTGATGAGTCAAGACATGGCGCGGGCACAACTCAGAATGATCGGACTTTAGTCATGCTTGTGGGATGTTTTGGTGACTGCAAGAGGATCGTCTTCAGGGAGGAGGCTGAATTACCGCAGAATGCATGCTTGATGAGTCAAGACATGGCGCGGAATTCCCCTCCAGGGTCCAGTGCACGTGCTTGTACTCATAAATCATCTAGGATACTCACCGTAGTTACAGTAGTAGATTAAGTCATGGCGAGGGATTGAACCCTACAAAGATGAAGAACGGTTAAGAGGCTTGCCCTCGGACCTATGTAGTATGGGATGCATAGAATCCGAACAAGTGTGCATTAGTGTCATATAATATAATAACTGCATTAAGGACTAAGTGCACCGCACAACACGATATCAATAGGATAGTCCCTTTTGTAGCTTTGTTTGTGATCAAGTCTGTGTTTGCTAAAGTATTTAAGAATCGTTATACTGTTTCCGGAATAGAGAGGATGGCCGTGTATAATATTTCGTCGGTTGTAAGCAACTGACGCGCCCACAGTTCTATATGCAGGAAATGGAGTTACATGAAGATATAAAGATGATTGATGATGCTGTTGATTTCTTAAATGTTAAAGTTGTAACAATTGTACATTTATTATTATTGTATTTTATTAATTCCGCTGCTTATTGATGTAAAAGACTCTGATGTAATTATTGTTGAAATAAAAGTTTTAAATTCCTTGTAAAATTGTACGAAAGAAGTGAAAAGATCCTGTAGAACCCTCGAATTCAGTTGTATTTGGGATTCGGGGTGTTACAGTATATGTCAAAGACATAAAAGATGGATATGTCATTATATGTTTGTATGTAGATGACATGCTTATTATTGGAATCAATGATCAGATAATTAAATCTGTTAAAAACATGTTAAACTCGAGGTTTGACATGAAAGACATGAGACTAACTGATATTATATTGGGAATTAAAATCACAAGAACATCAGACGAGCTTATTTTAAGCCAGTCACATTATGTTGACAATATTCTTGAAAAATTTGATAAAGATAATTCTGGAATTGCCAGAACTCCAATAGATCTAACTTTACATTTATCCAAGAATAAAGGGGAGAGTATTTCTCAAGTAGAATACTCTAGAATCATAGGCAGTCTAATGTACTTAATGAGTTGTACAAGACTAGACATAGCCTATGCAGTAAGTAAACTAAGTAGATACACGAGTAATCCTGGAAGCGAGCATTGGCAAGCAATTATAAGAGTACTGAAGTACTTGCGTTTTACTCGTAACTACGGGCTGCACTATACGAGATACCCGGCTGTACTTGAAGGATACAATGATGCGAACTGGATATCGACTGATAATTCAAAATCCACTAGTGGCTATGTGTTTACACTAGGTTGTGCAGCAGTTTCTTGGAAATCCTCGAAACAAACAGTGATCGCTAAATCCACGATGGAATCAGAATTTATCGCATTAGACAAATGTGGGGAAGAGGCTGAATGGTTACGCCACTTCCTTGAGGATATTCCAAGGTGGACGAAGCCTGTGCCTCTAATCTGCATACATTCAGATAGTCAATCTGCAATTTGTAGAGCACAGAGCAATATGTATAATGGTAAATCTAGACATATTCGTCGAAGACATAATACCATTAGACAACTACTCTCTACTGGAGTTATCTCTGTGGACCATGTAAAGTCAAAAGATAACATTGCGGATCCACTAACTAAAGGGTTTAACAGAGAGTTAGTTGATAAATCATCGAGGGGAATGAGACTAAAGCCCATGAAAGAATAAGTCGATACAATGGAAACCCAACCTAACTGACTGGAGATCCCAAGATCTAGGTTCAAAGGGACAACTAAATTGTAAAGACCAAGTTAGATCACTGTGGGAATTTTTCCATGTTCATTCCCATGATGAAACAGTGATGCCCGCAAGGTAACAGGCTAATCTAGGCTTTTAATGATTCTTATGCGTCGGATATCCGAGCAGAGTAATGCGGGTTACTCTTAAGTATGAAATCACCTATGTAAGATGGAAGAAGGGCCGCTTCCAAGGGAATAATATAGGGCAATATTCCTGTTAAAATCTTGCAGAACCATGCGTATGTTCATGGCCAAAACGAACATAACAGTGAGAACTGAAAAAGCGTTAGAAAGATTTCTGTGTGAGATATGTCATCGTTTACACAAATGGCAGAACAGTTCAAAGACATCGCGTATACTGTTTAGTTAGTAAAGTAAACTTATTTTCATAAGGGAAGGTTCAAAGGGTAACACCTACCTATCCTATGCAGAAATCAATCGTTGAATTCTATCACCAAGTCTGTCGGGTCAGTCTGTCGTGTCAGTCTGTCCTGTCTGTGGTCGTCAATTTTCATTCATGTGGGGATTGTTAGAAAATGAGTGTTTTAGACACCATTTTCGAACCGATTTTTGAGCAATTTTTTGAGTAAGATCCTCAATGAATTATTGAGAGATCTTGATTGATTTGTGTTCTCCTTCGTGAGTAGATCAAAATCATATATTGGTTTGCTAAAATCGGTTAAGGGGTGAATGAGAAATTGTCTCTCAAAGTGAGACGTTTTCATTCTTGAAAATGGGTTAGGGGAACATAGTCCCACATCGGAAATAACAAAGGAAATAGAAGAGGATATATAGTAATCTCCTTCTAAGCATTGTAAGATGGCTAGAAGAGAGGGGGGGGGGGGGTGCAAATCACGGACCGGATTACATGCGACTTATGTGCGCCCGCACGACCTGCGGACACGAATGCCGGACCGATTTGATCCCACCCCGTGCAGAGCCACTTTTTGCTACAGTTTTCCTTTGTAACGGCTGAAATGAATGCAGAAACGATTCTGTCTGCCGTTTCAGTACTGTATTTAATATTTTGTCTGCCGTTACACTGAAGGCATTCAATTCACTGTCTGCCGTTACACTGAAGGCAGTAAATGATGTCTGCCGTTACAGTGTCGGCATTCAATTCGCTGTCTGCCGTTACAGTGAAGGCATTAACAGCCTTGTCTGCCGTTACTGATTTAACTCAGGCTCTATAAATAGAGGCCTCCCCTTTACTTTTTTCCCTGCACAAAACCATATCTTCTTCTCTCCTTCTCTAAGTCTTCTTCTGTACTGTTCGTCGGTTCTACTTTTGTTGGTAAGTCGGTGATAGCTTCGAGCGCTTGTACTCAGTTCGGGAGTGGTACGTGGTGCCTACGGGATCGCTCCAAGTCGTTGCATCCTGGGAGACAGACGCCTCCGTTCATTCCAGCAACCGGAAAGAGGCGAAATCTGTTTTAAGGACACTATGTGATACACAGGCCTCGGCTTCTCAAGTTGTACTTTTCATTTGTTCTTGTAAGTTGTTTTATTAATTTTTTCATTTTCTTTTCTTTCGATTTTCCTCTCTCCTGTTCTCTTCTATGTTTTTTTTTTTGCCTCTCTATCTTTTCTTTGAAAAAGGAATTTTGTAAACAATATTTGTAACATATAAGTCCTTCCAAAATCCAAATACCTGTTGGCTTGCAAAGCCCGACAGCTTCAAGCAACGAGTCATCAAAAGCTTGTTTCACTTCCCTTCTCAAACTCCTAATTTCTTACTACTAAGTTACTAACTGCCCTGTTGCAAAGATTACTATATTAGGGAACTAATGCTCATTATCAAGTATCAACCAAGGCCTCTCAATAGCAAACTTGGTTGCAACTTCTATACATGATAAATCTTGTGGACGTCTCAATTAAAAGTTTCTCTTTAGTCCAGGTTTTCATTAACAAATTCTTCAAAAAATGAGAGATAAAATGTAAAGATGTGAAAACTTACTCCAAAAACTTCTTACTCTAAAAACAAACACAAAAATAGAATCTTAACAAAACAACTGACTCTTAAAACTGAACCAAAAGTTAGCAAATTGAACCAAAATTCAAAACTTTGATTAGTCAAATGATTGAAGCAAACCTTGGTGGATTCATTCTATGAAATAAATTCTCATACTCATCATCACTGCTCTAGTACAAACTCAGATCTGCCTCTGCAAAATCAATCAACAACAACAAATTTCCAACATACAATTAATAAATCCACCCCAAAACAAATTCCAATAAAATTCAAACAAGAAACGATTTTGAATGGAAATTGATGCATAAAACAGAAGCATAACTGATAGGTTCAATCCAAGATTGTAGTATTTGATTTGAATTGGGAGAAAAAGGGTTTACCCATTAGAATCAAAGTGGTTGTTGGGATTTTTCTGTGAATTTGTAAGACACCGAAATCCAAAGCAGAAGTGAAGATTTGGTGCTGCTTTTTCCTGTTGGCTCTTCGGTTCTTGAGGTCGCGAAAACTGGAATAGAAATGGCCGTTGGGAGTCTCCTTGAACTCCGGCAGCAAGAGAGGATATAGATTTGACGAGCTTCCCCTCCAATTTGAAATTCGCCAGATCTGGCGAGCGGATCGCTCGCGAATTTCGCATCGCCAGATTGGCGAGTCTGTTGGCGAGCCCGTTGGAGAGATTTTTTTGGAAAATTCTGGCTATTTTAGCTAATCTGTATGAATGACGATTCCCGTTGGAGATGGTCTAAGGGATTAAAAGTATGAAATAGATGAACGCAATCTGAATCACATCCCAGGTTTATCAAATGGTATTCAATGTGAATCAAAAATTATCTTTAAAAATTGCTTGTGTTTCATTTAACTTCTAATCTTTCTCCTTGTCCAACATTCTAACCTCCACATCCCTCTCTCCTCTTCCATAGCCTTTTTCGGATACACAGTTGTTGACGGATTAGGTCAGGATGTTGGGGATTACAGAACGAACCTGTCGTGCCGATTTATTAAGGAGCTGAGCAAGTTTTCAAGGCCCACAAACCTGCCTATCTCTCGGGGAACATAAAGCCAAACCAAAATTCAATGGACTCAAGCACGTTTTGAGTTCGGATAAGTGGGTGTAGGCAGGTTTGAACGAGTTTAACCAAAACTTGCAATCAAATAAGATATCAGGAAACAATTCTCAATTTAAACGATATAAAGGGAGAGGAGTGGCTCCTCTGTTAGTCTTAGTCTGTTCTAATAGTGAAAAGAATTGTTCATAATGAAGACATCTACTCCAGCTTATATATATGTGTGTACAACCAGGCCAGAAGGATTGATGCTTGCAAGGGTTCGGATTTGGGTGATCTCAAGTTAAGGTTTCAATATAAGATATCAAGAAACAATTCTCAATTTATACAAAATAAAGGGAGAGGAGTGGCTCCTCAGTTAGTCTGTTATAATAGTGAAAACAATTGTTCGTAATGAAGAGATTGAAGAGATTGACTGCAGCTTATACGTATGTGTATAACCAGTCCAGCAGGATTTGTGTTTGTAAGGGTTCAGACTTGAGCAATTTCAAGTTAAGATTTCAATAAGCGCTAGTATGGTCATAATTATTTAACATATTCTCAAACATATTATCCATATTTGAATGGGTAATCTGGTTATTCTAACCTGCAGAAATACAGTCAGATTTGGGGAAACTCCGCTAAACCTAAAATGCTAAACTGCTTTCATAAAATACCCAACAATCCTCACAAATCAATTGAAATCCTCCTTAGTCAAAACCCAAAACTTCTCCTCTCTTCTTCGTGTTCTAAAATGCGAATTTATGAGGCGCATATGCGCTATGCGGTGAGGAATCACTTTTTAAGGCTGCATATAATCTATTGTGTCAAAAATATGTTTATGCGACCGCATATTGAAGATATGTGCCCGCAATAATTAAATATGTGTCTGCATACTTTGAGCGGATGCTTGGGTCTATTTAAATTAACATTTTCCCCCCACCAGCAACCATACACAATTTAAGTTTAAAACAAGGCCGTATCACAATTGCACACTTATGCAATGAGAAAGAAATCAAAAATGGTCAAAGGTTGTGTAACGAGTATAAGGCGATGATTCCTAGTGATGGGAGTGAGGCGGAAGAGAGCGAAGGGGACTTCGATAGCACCGACTCCGAAGTGAATATTGAGAAAGACTATCCTTCCAACCATTTTGAGAACTCTGATTGATTATGTCTTGTCATGAACCTATTACCTCTGGTTAATTAGTTATATTTATCTTTGATTGTTGTAGGAACAACTATGCTATTTCTACCTCTTCTATATTTTATGTCTTCGTGCAAAACTCATAAGTATTTTTCCCATTTTAGCAAGAAGACTTTTAAGTAAGGTTGCAAACTAATTCTAGTAGTAGTTGCCTTTATGTCTTTGTTTAATTGTATTACAATATTATCATATTATGCACTTATGCTATTTATTTATAAGTAGTTTTATGTCATTTTCTGATATATTTTTCTTCATATTTTTCTATTTTTTAAATAACTTTTTCAAAGCTTTGATTATTTTTTTTATAAATAAAAACCCCAAACCGCATATGCAGCCAAGAATCACATAGTTCCGCATACTGCATTGTCAGGGTTGTGGAGTGAAGCTACAATGTCGGAGCTTCCCTGAGAATAGTGTAATAGTTGCTATTATTGATGTATCTGTTTTTAGAGTTGTGTCAGTATTTTACATATGATGTGCACATTTTTTTTAAACGGGTAGTTGGAGGGTAGGCAGTATGCGCATTACATGTGCTTTAGGTTAGCTTAACTGCCTGCCTCCATTCTCTATAAATAGGGGATTGTACTAAGAGTTTAGAAATCAAGCTTTCAGTAAACAGAATCCTCCTTAAAATCATCTTCTTCTATTTCCTCATAAACCCTAGCTCCAAGAAATGGCGACGCCGAGTTTAGTCAGGAATCCAGTCCCTGATAAGGTGGTATCAGAGCCGACCTTTATCAACTGCAACGAGCGTGACGTCGGAGGCACGTTGACGAAGGAGTGGATACGATCGTTGACATTGCAGCTCGAATTCATCTCCGCTCAGCTAAAAATCATCGCACAATCGCAGCAGCTCGATTTCGCCATCAATCAACTCAAGAAAACAGATAGCATCAACCAGTCGATCAACAATCCACCACCAAGGCAAATTCAAGAATCGAACACCACTGTAAGAAACCTTCTCAACTTCGATTTTCGTAATTTTTTTGGAGGAAATCCAAAGGAATGGATTCGAAAATGTGAACAGTTTTTGGAATTTAACGGTTTTCCTAAAGAAGAGTGGTTGATAAATGCAATTTTGAGTTTAAAACAAGAGGCGAGTCGGTGGATTTGGAGCAATGTAGGTAATAGATGGCGTGTGATGAATTGGGAAGAGTTTGTGGAGGAATTGATTGATCAATTTGGCTTTCTTGAGTTTGAAATTGATGATGATGATCTGGGACGGGAAATTCAAGAAGATGTTGTAGTTGAAGATGAACAGTATCAAGTTAAACTTGCACATTTGACTTGTACATGGTATGAAGGGTCGTCGGAGGTGTTTGATGAAATGCATGATCAAGAAAGTGAAGAAGTAATGGAGGGGTATCAGGTTAAAGGAGGAGAAGCTCTCAGATTCGTACAAAGTAGGTTGCACCTCCTTCCTATCCTCCATTCAGTTTATTCCCAAAATTATGATGCTACTGATGTTCATGTTCTTGATGACATTGTCACTGCATTAATGGCTCAACGGAAAGATCAAGAACAACTATTATGGTGTTCAAGAGAGTCGAAAGTTCGTAGAGGAAAATTGTTGCTGAATGGTCGCCCTCCACTTGTTTGCCCAAAAACCCCAATGGTTTTTGCCCAAAAGATCTGGAGAGAATTTGTATGGGGGGGCTTTGCTGGGGCTTTTGGTGAAGGCATGATGCAACCGGTTGAGAAAATTTTGCCGAAATGCCCCTGTTTTTGAAAATAATTAGCGAATTACCCTTGTTTCGAAAACATTTAGCCATTTGCCCTTGTCTGTGACACATCAGCAACAAACGTTATTGGGAATCACGGCATCAGCTAATTGCATGCCGTGTTTCCCAATAACGGCATCTCTATTTGAGAAAATTGCCATGCCGTTATTCCCAATAACGGCATTGGTTAATTTTTCAAATAGAGCTCTACTTTATTAATCTTGACTCGAGATTAATTCCAAATATGAAATAAACTGATGCCGTTATTCTGGAGTACGGCATCGTTTATAACTGATGCCGTTTTTCAGAATAACGGCATCAGTAATGAACTCTTTGCAGTAATAAACTCGAAAAACCCTTCCTCTTCCCCCTTTTTCTTCCGCTCGTGCCTTCTTCATTTCCAAACAGAAAACCCTAGACGAAAACCCTAGACGATCTGAAAAAAAAAAATCCACTAGATCTTTTGGTGTGTTATTGACTTCTATTTCGGAGTGTACTCTTCAATCCTTCATCCAGAGTTCATTCTCATTCCGATTCCGAAATCTTTGTAAGTAACCAAAAACCCTAATTTGTATTTTGTATAGTTGATTTTGACTGTTTTATTATGTAGTATAGTACAAATATTGTAGGTTAGGGTTATTGAAGTAGTAATTTTGGAAGTATGAAGTATTGTAGATTAGGGTTTACTAAATGTTGAGTTTTTGAGATGCTCAAATTCTTAAATATTCAAGTGATTTACGTTTGAAGTCGGGGTTTTGAAGATCCTAATACACTTAATTTTGGTGCTTGTTGCTCATGCACTCAATTTTCCTAATTCACGGGGATATCCTAATACACTCATCTTTGGTGCTTCTTGCTTATTGAAAATCCTAATTCACTAGCAGATCTCTGCTCATGCACTCAATTTTCCTACTGAAAATGTTGTTGATTAGTCTTTGTTAACGTGTACAGGCCAATGGATCCTGCACAACCATCTTCTTCGCATGGTGTTGGTGCTTCTTCTACGCCTTCATTTGGACCACGGGGACATCCGGGTCCATTAGATCCTACAGTTCTGTTTCTGCAAGAAGACCACAGATCACAGGCCGTTTGGACCGGTGATGTGGAGAAGATGAGTTTTAGGATGCACAAGGTCATGCCTGTCCTCAAGAACTGTATTGCTATGGAACATTATTTAGTTAGCAGTGGATTTAGCGGTATGTCAAAGCTGACCAACATAAAGTGTGATCACGCCTTGCTTACCGCACTGGTAGAGCGTTGGAGGCCGGAGACACACACCTTCCACTTACCGTGCGGTGAGATGACGGTCACCCTACAAGATGTAGCGGTGATTTCAGGTCTTCCAATTGACGGGGTGGCCGTCACAGGCAATCTGATGTTCAACAAGGTTGCACTGGTACGAGATTATTTGGGGTTGGATGTTGATGAAGTTGACCACGGCATATGGGTTGGGGAATCCATTAGACGTTCATTCCTAGAAGATAGTTTCACTCACATTCGAGTCGCACCTGTGCATACGGACATCGAGATCCAGAACTACACGCGGGCATACGTACTGTCGATGATTGGAGGGATCCTATTCCCTAACTCTTCAGGTGACGTAGTCCACCTCATGTATCTTCCATTGATAGCTGACCTACAGACAGCCGGCAGGTATAGTTGGGGAAGTGCAGCTCTAGCCTCCCTTTATCGTGCACTCTGCAACTGTTCGATGGGTTCGATTCAGATGACCGGGCCGATGTCCATCCTACAAATTTGGTGTTGGGAAAGAATACATCTCGGCCGACCCCGTGTGACGGTACTATCAGAGAGTTGGAGGGTAGTCCAGGATAATCCCGTGATGAGAGCTCCTCTCGGTGCATACTGGGCGGGGAAGCGTACGTGGAGGGATAACCCACGTGGTGTCCTAACTTATTATAGGGACGAGCTAGATCAATTGAGGGAAGAGCTCGTCAATTGGACCCCGTACACGGATGAGAGACTGGCTCGTCTACCACCTATTTGCACTGCTCATGCGCAGTTGTGGTTGACCTTAGCTCCACTAGTGAATTTCTCAGTTGTGGAGTTTTATTATCCCGGCCGTGTTCTTCGGCAATTCAATGCACAACAACCCGTCCCCGTGAACACATTATACGATCGTAGACTACACAACATCACGGGCCAAGGTCGTTTACCGAACATGGATTGGGCCGATCACCACCGCGCGTATGTAGGAGCATGGAATGAGCGGAGGTATGAGTTGGTAGTCGAGGGTGTTGAGTATCCGTATGATGGATCAATGCAAACAACTTATATGGCCTGGTACCGTCGCATAACGCGACTTTATATCCAACCCAAAACGGATTTTCCAGCGGGCATCCAAGAACCTATACCCGCGATTCATGTCGAACCACCACCGGCATTTTCATCATCACAGCCGATGTACCAACCGAAGGCCTCATCATACCGTATAATGGTAAGTTAGATTGTTTGTTGAATTTCAATTATTTCGTTCCGTTCTACTTATGCATCTTCACTTACAATATATATGGTTTACTATTATAGATAGAGAGCACATGGGACATGGCTAGAAAATGTGCGAATGTGTTGAAGAGCAATGCCAATAAGGCATGCAAAGAATTGGCACGAGACCTCCTGTGCAATTGTCGTACCTCTCTTGAAGAGGTTGGAGATGGTCCTCGTTTCAATAAACTTGTGCGTTCAACCGAAGCTCCACGCCAACAAGAACGGCCTACCGCTAGCCAAGCTTCACCTCCACCACAACCAGCTTTGCAATTGGGACCCCCATCAGAGCGTCGAAGACACAAGACCGTTCGTGATCCTCCACCGCAAAGCCAATTGGCAAATCCGGAGATTGAAGAAGGAGGAGGTGGCGAAGAAGAAGGAGCTGGTCCAAGTGGACCCCCAACGCAAGAACAACGGGAACGTAGGCGGAAAGTCCCGGCTCGGATGAGAAAAGCACCCAAACATTACACTCCAGGATAATTGGTAGAAACAAACTAATTGTCGTTTTGTAACACATCATTTTATGCATTTATTAATTGTATCTGTGTAGTATTGGAAGGGGAGTGTGTGTCTGTGCATGTATCTGTGTAGTATCTGGTTGTATCTGTGTAGTATTGGAAGGGGAGTATTCAGTCTGTGAAGCTTAATTCTGTGCATGTATTGGAAGGGGAGTATCGAAAGTTATCTGATTTGAGTAAAGTTGAGATGTGAGTAAACTTGAAGTGTCTGTGAACTTGTTATTTATCTGTGAATTTGAGATCTGAGTAAAGTTGATTTTGAATGTATCTGTGAACTTGTTATTTATCTGTGGACTTGAGATGTGAGTAAAGTTGATTTTGAATGTATCTGTGAACTTGTTATTTACCGATTTTGAAGTCTGAGTTGAGTAATAGACGTCTGACTTTGAAGTCTGAGTTGAGTAATAGAAGTCTGATTTTGAATGTATCTGACTTTGAAGTCTGAGTAAGTCTGACTTGTTATTTATTACTTTGAAGTCGGAGTAGTAAGTTGAGTGAGATGTGAGTAAAGTTGATTTTGAAGTCTTACTTGAGATGTGAGTAATTTTGAAGTCTGAGTAAGTAAAGTTAATCTGATTATAAACTAAAGTTAATCTGATTTTGAATGTATATGTGAATTTGAAGTTGATTTGAGTAAAGTTGGGATGTGAGTCAACTTTATTTATAATTTTGAAGTCTGAGAATTGTAGAGATTGCATCTGTGATGTTGAATATGAAGTTATCTGAATTGATCTGTGAAGTTGAGCATATCTGTGCATGTCTGAAAATCTAAAAAAAAAGGAAATTTAGAAAAATTGAAGTATTTGATCTGTATTTGTGAATTTGAAGCTTGATTCTGTGCATGAATGAAGTGAGTTGAATTCCATTTTGAAGTTGAATGTATGTGACATAAGTTGTGCATGCTTGCTAAGTCAAAAAAAGAGAATAAACGATGCCGTTATTCGCAATAACGGCATATTAATCCTGTAACGTTATTGCGAAAAACGGCATCTTCATATAGGGAAAATTAGAAAATTTGTAGTTGCTGCCAAATGTTTCTGTCTCCACAGACGTCGTTCAGAATAACGGCATCTGTAAACGATGCTGTTATTCTGAAGCACGGCATTAGTTATGAATGCCGTTATTCAGAATAACGGCATTAGTGAAAGAACAAAATTTCACATTTTGAGCATTCTGCCAAACATACTGTCTCCACAGACGTTCTTCAAAATAACGGCAAGTAAATAAGATGCCGTTATTCAGAATAACGGCATTAGTTAAAGAACAAAATTCCAAATTTTGAGCATTCTGCCAAACATACTGTCTCCACAGACGTTCTTCAGAATAACGGCATGTAAATAAGATGCCGTTATTCAGGAGCACGGCATCAGTTAAAACATCTGTGCATGTTTATTTTGCGAATGGTAGTTTGGAACAAATCTAACCATACCCACCACTCATTAACTCTTTCATACCAATTTAAACATACAAATCACACAAAACTTATCATTCCAAACAATAAAAATTAAAGAGAGATACGACACAAATAAACATCTAGATTAGCTCATACAAACAATTATAAATATGTCTACCATGAAAATAATTCAAATAATTCAAACATGAAAATAATTACTCAACATTAACAAACAACATGAAAATAATTCAAATAATCCAAACGTAAATTACTCAACATTAACAGACAACATGAAAATAATTCAAATAATTCAAACATAAATTACTCAACAAGCAACAGACAACATGAAAACATTCAACTAACATATAATAACTAATAAAAATATTCAAGTGCGGGTAGATTGTGAAGTCCCCACACTTTGTACATTCTTACAACTGCGTCTATTGTGTCCGCTCACACCACATTTTGAACATACTTTTCCACTACTCCCTCCTTCTCGAGCGTCCATGTCATTGCGGATACGAGTACTCTTAGGCCTCCCCTTGACCCGACGAAGACTAGGATCAACAATTAGTACCGGTGCGCTTTGGGTAGGCCAATAAGATTCGTCTGGGAAAGGATTGAAAGATGGTGCCCATGTTTTTGCTAACGCGTCTGTAGAGTAGAAAGGATCTATGTACGGTTGATAATCAAGCGCCCGGGAAGCACATGCCGCTAACACATGAGAGCATGGAACGTGGAACAATTGAAATTTCCCACACGTACAAGTTCGGCCTTCTAGGTCCACCGTATGCCAATGCCCACCCTTTTGATATCCACCGACCATTCTAATGCCCGTTTTCACCCCAAAGACACCATCGCGATTATTGAACATTATGGCCTCATGTAAATTTGATTTTTCACGCCGGGCATCAATAAGATCCTGGATTCGTGGTGCCCATAGTTTACCTTCAGCGATAAGTGTCTGTGCGGCCTCACGGCGGTCGGTGAAATACATGTTCAGACGGAAAAATATCTGTTCCACAATTGCGGTGACAGGTAAGCTACGAACACCTTTTAGAACCGAGTTGAACACTTCGGACAGATTTGTTGTCATAATACCATATCTACGCCCACCATCAGCAGTAAGTGCCCACTTCTCAATTGCTTTCTCCTTAACCCAATTAGCCGCATCAGCATTGCTAGCTTCAAGTTGTGCCATCTTTTCCTCATACTTTCTCCACTGATTTTCACTAGCAATTACCTTTAATTTATTCATCAAGAATTTCGAACCAAATTTTTTATGAAAATTGCTAGCAAAGTGCCGCATACAATACCGATGATATGCAAAAGGTTCCCTCCACGTGCCAAACTCATTTCCCATTGCTGATAAAATACCGACATGTCGATCCGAGATGACGCAAAGACCTTCACGTTCTGTCACATAGCACCGAATACAGTTCATGAACCATGTCCATGTTTCTATACTTTCACCGTCAACAAGTGCAAATGCAAACGGAAACAACCTACCGTTTGCGTCTGGTGAAACCGCAATCAACAAACAGCTTTTGTATTTTCCGTACAAATGAGTACCGTCAACACTTATAACTGGTCTACATGATTTGAATCCCTCGATCGAAGGACCGAATGACCAAAAAACACTCTTAAATGTTTCTATACCCGGCCCAGTCGTAGTCTTCGCCCACTGTACAGCCGTACCCGGATTCGAAGCTTGAATTGCATTGAATAGGTATGGTAATTTAGTGTACGCTGTTTCAAAAGAACCATATAGTTTCTCAATTGCTTTATGTTTTGCCTTCCAAGCTTTCCAATATGATATTGTGTATTGGAGCCTACCCTTCACCTGCCCAATTATGGCTCTTGGTGTTACTGTGAGTTGTTCCCTCAGAGTATCTATTATCAGCATCGATACAACCGTCGAGTCAATTTTGCTGTGATCCTGAGTCAATGTAGGATTCACACATGTGTGTACACCTTCAAGTTGTTTCACCACAAAATAATCACGACCTTTGGGAATAATTGCACGCAAGCGCCATGGACAACCGACGACATTTTGAAGTGATGGATTTTCTGCAATCTGCTCGGCTGAATGGTTGATGGGAGCGTATTTACATTTCACATGGTACAGACAACGATCTGATTTTACCGTCACGAATTCCCTGTGGTTCTTCACGGCATACATCTTGACTTGATGTTGTAGAGCATCTTTGGATGGAAATCTTTGACCTATGAAGAGTTCATCCAAGTTGGAAGACCCAATGGAAGACTGGCCATGTTCATGTACGGTGGCACGGGACATCCATTCGCTTGATTGCGATCCATGCATAGCTGGACCTGTGTCCTGACTTGGCAACACGCGGGCATTGTTAACCGGCACATGAACATTGGCATCAACAACCGGCACTTGAACATTGGCATCAACAACTGGAGCTTCAAGGGTGATCTCCTCATCATCATCCTCGAGACCGCGTACCTCATCTTCTTCCTCTTCTACCAAGTCGTTATTTACAACGGCGTTATCAAAGTCTGTCAAAGCAATGCCAGCTACCAAAAAATTTTGTGGCAATGGGGTCGGATGGAGCGGCTCGTATTCGGAGGAAACAGGTTCCGTTGGAGTTGTGCTAGTATCTCCAACAGTATTAGAAATCCTTGCGTGTGACTCTTCAGATGGTCTCAGAATCCTAGTGGGCCTTGGACTGTCGATAACAACTCTTGTAGTATTTGGAAGCCTCGTTTGATCAATATATAACTTAACTATATTCCAACCACAACTTGGATGAAGTGTCCTAAGCAGGACAGACCTCAGAGAACTGTCACTGTCTATGGGTACCAACATGAAGTACTGCCCATCCCCTTTACCAGCAGAATAACGGGCTCTCAATCTCAGAGTCATTTGACTTCTGTCCCAATTGGTTACTTCATATATCTTATCTGTTAATTCTGAGTAACCAAAATTGGGGGTAGCCCAAATAATTACCGGTTCAACATCACTATAAGAATATCCAATTTTTGGATCCTTAATTACTTCACCCCCAAAATATAACCATATAGGGATATCAAAATCCATACTTATGCATAAAATTTAAAACATATTCAAATCATTCACTACTCAAAATGTGATGAATCTTTGATATAAAAATCAAACAAAAGGTTAGCATGATAATACCTTTCAAATGATACCAAAAAAACCACCGGCAAAATTTTCGTTGATGCGGAAGACTGAAAATGAGAATGGGAGTGAGGAGTTAGGATGTATGGAATTTTATAGGACTCAAATGGTTGAAAATTTTTGATTATGAGATGTAGGGTTTGTGGGTAAAAGGGGTGATGTGAGAGAGATGCGTTTTACAAATCAGAAGGGGAAGAAAAGGGGAGAAGAAAGGGGGTTACGCTTATAGGGATTTGTGCAAAAAGTAAATAACTGATGCCGTTATTCTGAAGAACGGCATAAGTACAAACGATGCCGTTCTCCGGAATAACGGCATCAGTTCATTTATTTTTTGAATTCCAATCTCGAGCCAATGTTGATACAATATAGATCTAGACTCAAATTAACCAATGCCGTTATTGGGAATAACGGCACGTAATTTTTTTCATATACAGATGCCGTTATTGGGAAACACGGCATGCAATTAGCTGATGCCGTGATTCCCAATAACGTTTGTTGCTGACGTGTCATAGACAAGGGCAAATGGCTAAATGTTTTCGAAACAAGGGTAATTCGCTAAATATTTTCAAAAACAGGGGCATTTCGGCAAAATTTTCACCGGTTGACCCCTTAAAAACACGTCTTTAGAGCCAGACTATTATTACTGGATGTAAGGGTCAGAAGAACATATTGCAGATGGTGCATTCAGGTTGGGTTACTGATGATCAGCGAAGATTTTATATGGGAGTTGCAACTGGAGTGACTGGATCACTTGCAACAGGTAGCAACCATAAGGCAATTGCTGATATGTGTTTCCCTGGTGCTTCTATCGAGGATTTGTGTTTAAATCTTTCACTTCATGGCTACCTAGAGTACATTCTTAAAGAAGAGGAAGAAAGCACATTGGCAAATATCAACAATTTAGAAGAATATGCTTCCTTGGTAGTTTATGCAACTGTCAAGGCAGGAATCGCGCGACAGATGGAAGCATTTAGAGCAAGGTTTAACCTGCTCTTGAAGTTTGATTCATTTGGGGTAGAGAATAATAAGGGTGAGCTTATAGAAGATGCAATGGATCATGGTAGTGTGAAGGCAATTAATATTTTGCTTGATGGTGAACTAAAACCCCATATCATTGGGGATTAAATGCAATGAAACACCTTATTGTCACCAAAGTCCAACGATGGTGTATTTTTTGTTGGTGGAACTCCTTTAGGAAATGCCTATATATGGGTGGTTGCTGGTGGTTCTGGTATCACACCAAGTCTGCAGGTTATCAAAAAAATTCTGAAAAGCCTTGATGACGACACTCATGGTTCTTTGCTTTATGCTAACACAACACCAGAAGACATTTTGCTAAAACCAGAGCTCGACAGTATTGCAGCTACCTATCCAAATTTCAAGGTATTTTATACAGTCAGTAAGCCATCCTCGGCCACTACTGCATACAGAGGGATCGGTGAGACTGTTGCCTCAGTTGCAATGGTTGCTCATGCCATTAACGTCGCTATTGTTCTTGCAAATGGAATCTTAGAAGAGTCTAAGCTCAATGCGGCTTCAGCAATTGCCTCAGGGTCTGTACCTCGGGTGTTGGAAGACAACAGGTTCAAGTCAGAATCAAAGAAAGCTAATGTAAATGCACCAGCCAATGCTTTCACACCTAGTGCACCTGCAAAGGAGGCTTCAAAAATTGACTCTTCATATAGTGATGTTTTTACTACAAAAATATTAGTTGCAGAAGGAGGGCTTATGCTTGCAAATGCTGTGGTGTACACCTGTAACCAAGGTGTTGAGAATGTGGCGGATCTAGCAACATTAATTGGTGCTTGTGTAGTAGCCCTTGAGCCCAGTATTGCTGGACTCTTCACACCCAGTGATGCACTAGCGAAGGAGATTGATGCTTCTTCAGAGATGATTGAAGAGAAGGTTGATGTCATTCTTTCTAAATGTATGGGATACATGATCATATATGTGAGTATGCTTGCTAGTGTCATCTTTGCCCGAGATAAATGGCACAAACCAGGAGGGCTTCTTCTTCCTTCACATGCAATGTTAGTACAGTGGGCTAGTACAAGGAGAGAGGAGGCATCATGGATGGATACTGAGGATTTTTGTCGGATGAGGATTTTTGTCAGAGTTACCCTGATCTTGGAGCTTGGGACAAGCTCAATTTGAGGGGGGTGGAATTGTCAGGGTTGCAGAGTGAAGCTACAATGTTGGAGCATCCCTGAGAAATAGTGTAATAGTTGCTATTATTGATGTATCTATTTTTAGAGTTGTGTCGGTATTTTACATATGATGCGCACTTTCCTTTTAAACGGGTAGTTGGAGGGTAGACAGTATGCGCATTGCACGTGCTTTAGGTTAGCTTAACTGCTTGCCTCCATTCTCTATAATCGGGATTGTATTAAGAGTTTAGAAATCAAGCTTTGAGTAAACAGAATCCTCCCCAAAATCATCTTCTTCTACTTCCTCATAAACCCTAGCTCCAAGAAATGGCGACGCCGAGTTCAGTCAGGAATCCAGTCCCTGACATGCCTTCTGTAACACTACTCTTCTTCCAAACTAAACCGAATTTGCATTTAGTAGCTCAATGCACAATCCACAAAAAATATATTTTTTGGCTATATCCAAGAATTTACTGATTCCAAACACGTTTAAAACAAACAAAATATAAAAATAAACAAACCTCCACAATCAAGCAATCGAAATTATGCTTGCTATCGACCACCCGCTGCAGCACCTCCCTAAACCCGCCTCTCACATCTCAACACCCGCACCCTACACCATCACCAAACAAACTCAACAACAACCACTACAAAATCAAAAATCAAGAATCAAGAAGCTCATCATCAAATTTGACTGACCGTGAGTGAGAGAAACGGTAGGGAGGTTGGACGCGGCGTTGAGGCGGTGAGAATTGAGCAGGACCGAGTCGACTTCGGAATCGGCGAACTCGTTGACGAGGACGTCGAGGCGGAGGGCAGCGGAGGCGGCGTCGATGAGGTGTTTGACTAGGGTCGTCTTGCCGCTGCCGAGGAAACCGGTGACCAGGGTGGAACCCATGCGGCCGCCGCCAAGGCCGAAGCGGCGGTTGAAGACGGTGTTCTCGAACGCCACCGACATCTCGTTTCCCTCCATTTGCGTCTTCTTCTTCTTCGTTTTCTGGTTTCTTTTTGGTTTTCGAACCCGATGCATTTATTCTCAACTCCGCTCTCTCTATCGACTGGTAGCGGGTCGGATTCGAGTCGAATCTGACGCGATCCATTTGAGGATGTGATCGGATTCGGATTCCACTTTTCGGATAACATTAAAATCCACTAAAATAGTTTTTTTAAGGCAAAATTCCAACAACAAAAAAACCCTGAACTTTTTTATCCCTAAAAATCCCCCTGGAGTATTTCTTCAAAAAACTCCCATCAGATTTATTGACAAAAATGAAAAGGATAGATGATTTTTTCTAAACCAAATTACAAATATGAATTAGGTTATCTAATACCAGTAGAAAAGTTAGATGTGATTTTTTTTTATAAAACCCTAGAATCCGTTGAGGTAGTTTATTTGAAAAAAATACTTCATGGGAGTTTTTTACGAATAAAAAAGAGTAAGGGGGTTTTCTACAGAAATTGTATAGTTGTTGATTTTTTCGAGAAGTATGCCACTTTTTGAAACTAATTTTCAAAATGGATCACTTTCGAAACTAAATCAGAGAATAGACCAGTTTTCATAGGCCGCAGTACCGAAGTGTGTCCTCTTCGATTTCGTGGTTGCAGTTCACAACTGCGGTCCAAGAACATATCATATATATTTGGCTAATAGACTCGGAGACTTAGGGAGAAATTGTCCATGTTTAAAATGTGAAAAAATAGGAGGCCGCAGTTGGGTATTGTGCCTCGATACTACATAGGCCGCAGTACCGAACTGCAGCCTCTGCAATTTCGTGGCCGCAGTTCACAACTGCAGCCCAAGTATATATCATACATTTTTGGTTAATAGACTCGAAGACTTGGGGGGGGGGGGGGTGGAATGCCAGGTGTAAAATGTGAAAAATAGGAGGCCACACTTGGGCACTGCAGTCTTGATAGCACAGAGGCTGCAGTTCGCAACTGCCACACTTGGGCCTCTGTGCTATCAAGACTGCAGTGCCCAACTGCGGCCTCCTATGTTTCACATTTTACACTTGGATAATTTTTTCCTAAGTTTCCAAGCTTATAAGTCAAATATGTATGATATATACTTGTGCCGCAGTTTTGAACTACAGCCACGAAATTGAAGAGACCACAGTTTGATACTGCGCACCTATGAGGACTAGTCTATTCTCGAAATTAGTTTCGAAAGTGATTTATTTTGGACATTAGTTTCAAAAGCGGCCTATTTCAAAAAGGAGGGGGTGTTTTGAATTTAGCCCTTTTAAAAAATAATAAAACCTTATAAATGAAAAGATATTAAATTTATTTTATGGGTTTTTTTAAATATCCACACCCACAATCTTTTATATTTTCATATTCCCGCACAAAATCTTTATATTTTCATATTACCTTCTCATATCGATATGGTGATTCCCAAAACACACATTATATATTTTTTTGTCATTAAAACACACATGATGTTAAGAATACTATTTTACCTTTTTGTTTTCTTCCTCATTCTCTAATTCTCCATCAAATCAATGAGAGAACCCAAAGAGAACATAGCAACTCATTTCAATTTCGTCAATTTTCTTGTAAATTTTCTCCAAATTCTTCTCAACAAAATATCGTGAGTTCCTATTTCTTTCATATCTTCTGTGGCAATTTTCTTTTTGAAGGGAAAGGTGGAATGTAACCACCTAGTTTCATTAATAAGAGGTTAACAAAACAAACCAAGAATATTGGGCCAATGTACAACAACAAAGCATTTTTTTTTCAACTAGTTGGGGTCGGCTACATGGATCCTGGTTATCCATTCTGCTCGGTTTAGCGCTGTACAAAGACTTCAAAGCAGGAAATAAATTATAATAGCTCCAACAAAACCTGGAGGGAGGGACATGTCCAAATTAGTACGGATATAATAAAAGCAACATAATAAGTACAAACAAGTAGCAGAGGTCCCTCCAACAAACCCTAGAGTGTGTGTCTAACCAATCTGCTACGCTCCGCTCAGTCGAGTGGAGAGCCAATCACCACCTCCTCATCTTTGTACTTATATATCCATCTGGAAGGCCCTGACAATCTTCCTTTTCGGTCTTGTCGCCACAGTTGTGGCCCAAAATGAGATAAGATGCATTATATGAGTTAGATTACCATAGACACTTTTACAAGTTCCACGAAAGTAAAATTTATTTCTGTCAAGCCATAAAACCCAGCTCGTTGCGGTGATGGTGATATACCACGCTTCCTTCATCTCTTGTCTCTCGATTGCGATCTTGGGACCTACCCACATGTCCACATAAGATTTTATTCTGAGAGCCTTAGGCCCTATACTAGAACTGTTTTGCTCCTATGATAGCTTAGGAAAAGATGGTTTCTCGTCTCTGTGTGTGAAATGCAAAAGCCACTTTTGGTTGCGATGTTCGAATGTCTTTTAGCTATGTTCTCTCTAGTAGGATTACTTCTTTTAGTACTAGCCAAAGGAATACAAACTTTCAAGGGGGTCTTGCCCTTCCAAAGAATTAATGACCAACTCGGTCTACACCCTAGAAAGTGGATACAATTATAAAGGGAGCGAACCATGAAGGACCTGCTCATTTCCAACCCCAAAGCTTTCCAGTCCGGACCTTGTGAACACCTCATCCCCAATTGTGCAGTGCGAGCTTGTAGTGCTCCTAGTCTCAGTTGGGATTCATGAGTTAGGCGGGATCTGAAGGATGGTCTCTACGACCCTCCTTTCCAAGATTTGGACACCATGATGTGTGGATGAGTAGCTTTCTCATAGAGCTCTGGGAACAGATCTCGGAGGGGGTGAGCTCCGCCCCATCTGTCCCACCAGAACTTGGTCATCATACCATTACCTATGAATGGTTTAACACCGCTATTAAAAAAATCTTTTGCTCTGGAATGCTCTGGTAACACCACTCTTAAATCTGGAAACCCTAGGTCCCAACCGGAAAACCCAGATTTCATGTTCCCTTTTCTTGAAGGTCATACTGAATGAAGTCTTTTCATCATTTACCATTAGGGTGATACACTTTCACCACCATTTACCAAGGAGGGCCACATTCATATCTCTTAGATTGACTATGCCCAACTCGCCATGTATCTTCTTCATGCATGCCTTCTCTCATTTGATAAATGCTAACCCCCTCCGTCGCATGAGCTCCTCTCCAAAGAACTATCTTCTGAACTTAGTTAATCCTCTGAATGACCCACTTCGGCAGTACAAAGAATGACGTATAGTAGGTTGGAAGGTTGGATAAAACCGAGTTGATAAGAGTCACGCTCCCTCCCAATGAAGAGGGACTTTCCTTTTCACCATGACAATTTGGCCTCAACTCTGTCAATAATCGGTAGCCAGTCTGATTTCTTTAATCACCCTGGTCTAATTGGCATCCCAAGGAATCTGAAAGGAAAGCTATCAAGTTTGCAATTCATGGTGGTTGCATGTGCCTACGCATCCTTCTCTACGATGGAAAAAAGGGATAAGGGTACTCTTATGAAAGTTTACCCAAAGATCGGACCATGCTTCAAAACAGTAGAAAGCTCCTTTGAAGATAATGGTTTCCCTCATATCCCCTTATCGAAAAACAAGGTGTCATTGGCATATTGTATGATTGTCCAACCCGGTCGGTTTCTTCCACTGGTTACAAGGGCGGTCCACCTTGCTTATCTGCAATTGTCCATCATGGATTTAAGAACATCTGTGACAATTATAAATAGAAGAGGGAAAATGGGGTCTCCTATCCCCAAAACCTCTGTCCCTAAGCGCTTCTAACAGGCAATCTCACTAAACTGAAGCTTTCTAGCAATCTAGTTTTAACAGATAACTCCTATCATTCGAGATATGACATTGGTGGATTGTTTCTTCTGCTGTGTTTACACAATCCTAATTACATCGGCCTTTGATAAAGCTAGTATGTTATCGGCTGATCAAGTCATCCATCACCTTTCCTAACCTATTAGCAACGACCTAGGTGATTATTTTAAACGAGCAGATGAGGAGGCTGATGGGTCGAAAGCCCCCAACTTTCTGTGAATCTTCCTTTTTTAGGGATAAGGACAACCACTGCAAAGTTGAGTTTATTTATTTTTAGTCTATGGTAGCCATGACATCGTCTTTGATTTCTTCCCAGAATGTCTGGTAAAATAAAATGGAAAATCCATCTGGACCTGGCATTTTTTCGTTACCCATCTAGGAAATTAGCTCATTCACCCCCTCCTTCGTAAAATGGAGCTTCAACGAACTGCAGAGCTTGAGCCATGTTTTGAGATCTGTCCTACCAAAAGTCATCTCTAAGGGATGCCCTGAACTCTGTCTTGTGCCCGAGAAGGTTTTTAAAGTGAGTCTGGAATATATGTTTAACTTGGTTCTCATCCTATACCACGTTTGCCTCTGTCTAAACTGAAAGGATAAGGTTGGATCTCCGGCGCACACACTACTCTATGGAAGAAGCCAATATTTGCGTCTACCACTTTAAGCCACAAAATTATGGACCGCTATTGTCATTTGAGCTCTTTTAGTTTATACAACTGAACTATGTCCCCCGCTGAGCTATGCCCCCTTTTAGAATTAGCAACTGGTTTCGTTCAGCTTGCGTGAGGTCCCTAGTCTCCCCAGCCTTTCAAGATCGTCAATACCCTCCATAATGGACTCTTTCGCTCGCCATATTGTCGCAAACCTGGTACGATTCCACTTCCTAAGCTTAGTCTGAAGCCTTCAAATGTTTTCACACCAAATTGATGCCATCTCCATTCCTTGGGCCCAACTTGCCATGACCAGGTGATGAAAACCCTGAATTTCTTGCCAAACTTTCTCAAACCTCAATTTCAGTCTTTTCCTAGCATTGTGCTCACCATACGAGAGAATAATGGGGATGTGGTTTGACGTTTGTTTCGGTAGGGATTTTGCGCATGGTAAAGGGAACTGCACATCCCAATCCATCGAGACCATGACTTTATCTAGCTTTTCCATAATACAGGCAGCTAGCATATTGGACAAGGTAAAAAGCCTATCCGAGATTGGGCTATTGACAAGTTCTAGCTACATGATATCCCTTTTGAATTCCTCCCTTTCAGTGTCGCTAGAACCCCTGCCATGGTTCTCAAAGGTGAACCTTGTAATATAAAATCTCCCCCAACTACCCAAGGATCTTGTCAATGTGTTTGGATTGAATGAAGTTATGTCCAGAACACGGCTCTGGACGACGATTGGTTTGGGCCGTAGACTACCGTCACCGTTTGAGTCCAGTTATCAGTCTGACATTGCAACCAGACCGATAACAAAATTTTCCCTTGGAATTCATCTAGGCAAGTGAAGAGATAGGAGTTAAAGCCAATAGAAATTCGTCCATGACAATTTGAAGGCTAAGAACTTAGATTATAATATTTATTAAAAGAAACATTCATTGGAGATGATATAGAAAAGATGAGTTAGGTAATAACTGTATTGTTGAAAGATGAGATATTAATGAGACATTGATAAAAAATATGAAAACATTATTAGATAAATTGAAGAAAATGATTGACCACAAAAGAATAGATTTAAATTAAGAAGATTGTTGGATTAAGGTTAGATTGAGAATTAAAATATATTCTTATTAAATTTTGGACACAATAAGGAGAATATTCAAAATATATTTATCACAATTAATTGAAAAATTAGTATTATGTGGTTTTTGGAAATCACTGCAATAATTTATTTTAGGTGAGGATATGAAATTATGAAGAAATTGGGTGGAAATATGAAAATTGCTAAGATTTGATATGTGAATAAAAACCCTTAATTTATAAAGTGTATATATGACATTGGACATTATGGGATATCTATGTCAATGTTCTTGTTTCTAACTTCTTTTTTTCCCATTCCTCTTAAATATAATATTTTTATAAAAAAAAGAGAAAAAGATGTTTCTTTTCTTACTAATTCATAGAACGACAAAAGAGTTCTCCGGATGATTTTTTGTGTAAATTATCATTCAGGGGCACAATACCAAAAAAACTTCCAGTGATTCCAATGACATTTTATTCAATTTCATATGCTAAGGGTAAATAATTCATTTGACATGTTAAAGTACTCAACTTATCTTAAACACAGTCCATCTGAACACAGAAATTGTGTCTTAATATATGTTATATAAGATACTGACGAAGTTCCTAGTTATGCTATGCACTTATAACATTTGGACTCCTTTTTTTTCTTCTTTCTTTTTTGACCCCGTCATCACTTCATTAATAAAAGACTAACAAAACACAGTAGAACTACTTACAAACTACAAAGCAAAATATCTAGATAAGTCAAGCATCTCAACAGTCTGATGCACCTAGTACAGAAATGAAAATACAAATAAAGATATAATAAACTGATCAGCCATCCCTTAAAACTTCCTCTCTCTGGCCGCCTACTCCTCCTCCAAACGCAGCCTCTTCCTCGCGCCCGCCTGACCTGCCCAAGCATGAATCGAACCAAAAATTTTATGCATAATGTCAGAAAATCTATGATTGCAATTACGAAAATAAAAATTATTCTGGTATAGCCACAAGCCCCAGATCGTTGCAACAACTAACAAATCCCAAGCCTTTATATCCTCTTTTCTTATGTCTCCCCCCTCTTTTCTTATGTCGCCCCCCCCCCCCAAGGTCCCAAACATCGGTGATCGATCTAGGACTCTCTAAACACCCAAACCCAAGGCAAACGACCTCCCAAGCTAGCTTAGCCCTAAGACAGTTGAAAAAAATGTGTTCAGTGTCTTCTTCGTCGTTGCTACATCTAGCGCACCCAACCTCAATCTACATGCCTCGCTTCTGCAAGTTGATCTTTGATAATATAGCGTCATTCACTACCAACCAGAGGAATGCTTTTACCTTCAAAGGCGCTTGTGTACTCTATATAATCTTTTCGTATTTGCTTTTGATTCCTCCATCATTGAGTTTCTTGTAGAGGGAAGATACCGTGAAATTGTTATTAAACTCTAGGTTCCAAATCTTGACGTCCTCAGTGCCGTTAATGTACTTTCCTTCAGTTCGAATGAAATTATTCAACTTCTGAAGTTGAATAATGCTCTCGTGTGACAACTCATTCTCCGCCTATAGCTTAAGTCTGTCATTTCGCCAAACATCCGCAACTAGAGAGTCTACCTTTATCATGGCCCTTCCAGCCTCTGGGAAAATACTTAGAAGAGTATTGTTGCCACACCACTTATCCTTCCAGAATCTTGTATTTTTTCTGCTCCCAATACTACAAGTGGTATTTGTGCGGAATGTATCTCCTACTCTCGCTACCCCTTTCCAAAGGTATGAAGTTCTCCCATGCGCGCTTCTTCCCCCAAATCTAAATTTCTTCCTTCCCCGATAGGCTCCAAAAGATTTGCACCACCAGCTATTTCGTCTCCTGCTCATTTTCAATGACCACTTTGCTCATCAGAGCTTGATTCATGTCCCTTAGATCGAGGATTCCTTGGACCCCAAATTCTTTTCTCTTGCATACCCTCCCCCACTTTACCAAATGGACTCCCTTGTTGGCTTCGTCAGCTCCCTTCCAAAGGAACCTTCTTCTACACTTATCAATTCTGTTAATAACCCACTTAGGGAGCTCATATATCGACATTAAGTACATTGGTAGGCTACTGAGTACAGAATTAAGCAAAGTGATCCTACCCCCTAGTGTAAAAAAATGTCCCTTCCAACCTGCCAATTTCTTTGCCAATCTTCTTTCCACAGCCTTCCCAGTCTGATGAGTGTGCCAAGATATGTAAGTGGATAATTAGCAGCCTTGCATCCCAACATATTCTTGATAGTGTAGGTCGGGGATGATAAATTATCGCTTAGGGGTATAACACAACTCTTGATAAGATTGACTTCCAGCCCTGCCCACGCTTGGACACACTTCAAAACGATGTTGATTACTAAGATCTCCTCCGCCTTTGCTATCCCGAAGATTAGTGTGTCATCGGCATATTGCAGAATCAAGATGGCTTCCGGAATCCTTTTAACCCGAACCCCACTAATAATTCGTTCATCTCTACCCTTCCTGATCATTTCTGTCATACCATCAACCACTAGGGTAAATAATAATGAAGACAAAGGGTTCCCCTTGACTCAAACCTCTTATACATCTAATATCTCTCCCTGACTTTTCGTTAAAATGAACGAATGATTTACCTCCTGTAACGCATTTCATGATCCAAGATCTCTACCTAACTCCAAATCCTTTTAGTTGTAAGGCCTCATCCACACTGTCCCATTCAACTGAGTCGTAAGCCTTTTCAAAATCAAGTTTTAGCAAAAAGCCATCGGAATTTTCCTTGCTTCCTCTATAGACTAACTCGTGTGCGGAGGCGATGCTGTCCATAATGTCTCTTCCTTTAATGAATCCACTCTGTGAGTCACCCATCACATCGTTTAGGTGAGGTGACAGTCTTGAGGTCAACACCTTAGTGATAATTTAAAAGATCCGTTAAGGAGACTAATAGGCCTAAAATCTTCGCTCCTCAGAACCTCATTTTTTTTGGGGATAAGAATGACATTAGCATAGTTAAGCCTATCAATATCCACTGTCTCCGAGTAAAATTCTTGGAAAATTTTCATTAGGTCCTTCATGATGATTTTCTAGTAGAGCCTATAGAAAAAGATAGAGAATCCATCTGGGCCTGATGCTTTGTCTTGTCCAAGATTTTTGATTGCCTGAAACACATCTTCCTCGGTAAATGGTCCTTCTAACCTGTCACTTCCGTATATTCTAAATCCATCCTAGAACTCAGACTGAAGCCTACATCTATGTCGATTGGTGTGCCTGAACAGATCTTTGAATTTTCCATCTAGATGCCTTCTGATCTCTCCCTCATCCTCGGTCCACCTTGTTCCCACATGTAGTCCACCAATGCGGTTGTGTCTCCTTCTTCCGTTTGCAACCTTATGGAAGAACTTTGTATTTGCATCTCCCTCTTTAAGCCATTGAATCCTCGATCATTGCCTCCAATATTGCTCCTCCATTTCTGCGTACTGATGCATTTATAATCAACTATTAGCTAATTCCCTTAGTAGATCCCTCTCCTCCTCCACCAGTTCTAGTTCCATAACTCTTTCTCCCAGCTCCTCCATTCTTTTTTTGATCTGCCCGAACTCTTTCCTAGCCCATTCTTTCAGACATTTGCGCAGTCGCCTAATTTTCATGATCCATTTTCCAATGGCGTAATTTGCAGTAGTGTTTGCATTCCATGACTCCTCAATAATCTTACGAATGCTGTCATTCGTAGTCCAAGTTTTTTTCAAATCGGAATGGATGTGGATTGGTTCCTAGCCTGTCATCGCAATGTGCTAAGGGAGTGTGATCTGATGTAAATCTCGTGATGGACTTGACAGACCCTAGAGGGGAAACTTCATCCTAATCGGTGGAAATGAAAATCCAATCAAGCTTAGCTAGGATTGGATTATGTTGCATATTCGTGTTAGAAAAAGAGTGTTTTAGACACCATTTTCGAACCGATTTTTGAGCAATTTTTTTGAGTAAGATCCTCAATGAATTATTGAGAGATCTTGATTGATTTGTGTTCTCCTTCGTGAGTAGATCAAAATCATATATTGGTTTGCTAAAATCGGTTAAGGGGTGAATGAGAAATTGTCTCTCAAAGTGAGACGTTTTCATTCTTGAAAATGGGTTAAAGGGAACATAGTCCCACATCGGAAATAACAAAGAAAATAGAAGAGGATATATAGTAATCTCCTTCTAAGCATTGTAAGATGGCTAGAAGAGAGGCTCTCTCTCGCGCGCGCTGGGGGGGGGGGTGCAAATCACGGACCGGATTACATGCGACTTGTGTGTGCCCGCACGACCTGCGGACACGAATGCCGGACCGATTTGATCCCACCCCGTGCAGAGCCACTTTTTGCTACAGTTTTCCTTTTGTAACGGCTGAAATGAATGCAGAAACGGTTCTGTCAGCCGTTTCAGTGCAGTATTTAATATTTTGTCTGCCGTTACACTGAAGGCATTCAATTCACTGTCTGCCGTTACACTAAAGGCAGTAAATGATGTCTGCCGTTACAGTGTCGGCATTCAATTCGCTGTCTGCCGTTACAGTGAAGGCATTAACAGCCTTGTCTGCCGTTACTGATTTAACCCAGGCTCTATAAATAGAGGCCTCCCCTTTACCTTCTTCCCTGCACAAATCAGATCTTCTTCTCTCCTTCTCTGAGTCTTCTTCTGTACTGTTTGTTGGTAAGTCGGTGATAGCTTCGAGCGCTTGTACTCAGTTCGGGAGTGGTACGTGGTGCCTACGGGATCTCTCCAAGTCGTTGCATCCTGGGAGACAGACGCCTCCGTTCAATCCAGCAACCGGAAAGAGGCGAAATCTGTTTTAAGGACACTGTGTGATACACAGGCCTCGGCTTCTCAAGTTGTACTTTTTCATTTGTTCTTGTAAGTTGTTTTATTAATTTTTTCCTTTTCTTTTCTTTCGGTTTTCCTTTCTCCTGTTCTCTTCTATGTTTTTGTGCCTCTCTATCTTTTCTTTGAAAAAGGAATTTTGTAAACAATATTTGTAACAATTCGTCCACATGAATCTTCTATCTGTCGGATTGAGTTCTATCAGTTCTAAGTCGTCTATGGTTGTGTTAAAATTATTTCTGTCATTAATACTAGCCCCTCTATCCCTGTGCTTGTGCTGGAATCTAGTAATCTTGAAGTACCCTCCAACCACCCATGGACCAGTCCAACACTCTCTGATCGCTCTCAATTCCTCCCAAAGCACCTCCCATCTTCTAGAGTCACAAGGGCCATGAATGGACGTCACCGCGTAAACCTAGTTGTCGCTTCCGCATCTGATTCTAACTGTGACCATGAGTGTTCTAATAATTTCACCAATGAACTCAAACATGCCTGAATCCACTCCTAACACGATCCCCCCGACATTCTTATAACCGATTTAAATCTCCACTGATACCCTCTAAGCGAACTAAGCCTCTCGGAATCCTCATATTGTTTGAAACTTGTAGATCTCTCATTATTGTCATTCTTCGATCAAATTTTATGAGAGCTAAAACAGCACAAGCATTTTCACGTTTTGGCCGCATAGACATTCCCAATGTTTCCAGATCACACGAGCTGTCAGATTTTGGCAAAACATACACGAATGTTCACAATCTCAAAGCGGTGGATCTTGTCTGCCTCAAAAGTGCATTCAAGCTTGATGGTCAACAAGCTGCCACGTGTTACCTCTCTCACATAAGAATGATAGATAGCTTCACTGTGCTCTCCGTCTCTTCAAAGCAAATTAGTCACATAGAATAGAATGAGTCTTGTGTACCTCAGATAAATACTAAAGCTTAAATGCTAAATTACTTATAAATACCTTTACTTAAAAGGTTTCTATTAAAAAAAAGTACCACAAAGTTTAATATTACATATAAACCCCAGTGACATAAAATGTCAAATTTACTCATATCCCACATTCCTAAGTGAAAAAACATTTCGGTTGAGAAAGTCACACACATATTACATTATACGGCTTTGAAGCAAGAAAGCATTTTGCCAAGGTCAAGCTTGAAGTTCAATACGTGGCGCATAACAAAATCAAATTCATAATAGTTTCTCGGAATAACAAAATCAAATTCGACGACAATATTCCACAATGCAGTCATCTCTACAAAAAGATTAAGGTACCCAATATATTAGTATTACAAGAAAAATAAAAATATAAAAAAAACTGTATTAACATTTCGGTCCCTTGTCATTACCACTCACAATATTATTAGTCCTTTTGTTGACGGACTAACATATGCAAATATACACAAAAAACAACTAAGCACAAGTCCAACATTGCACGAGACTGCTCTATTAATATAAATAAAAATTCTTAAAAGAGTAATTAATACTTTATAAGACTAATATGTCAAAAAGCCAACACATTGAAAGGTATTGCAAACTATAAACACCCATTAAACAAAAGGCCTCACCTTAATGGTGACGTCTTATCCTCCGTCCCTCAATTTTTTTTGGCTACATCTTCTTTCCCAGTGCATATATTCTCCACCATAACTCCCAACCCCTGAAAGAATCCAAATTGAACACCACAAAGCCAAAAAGGAGAGGAGGTATGGTGGTGGATTCCGGGAACCGGTGCGACGACCGGCTTAGCAACCTCCCGGAGGCTCTGCTCACCTCCATCCTGTCCATGGTACCGACGAAACAGGCAGCTACAACTGCAGTTCTGTCGAAAAGATGGAGATACCTGTGGCACTCAGTCACCAACCTGCAGCTCCTACACGAGAACCTGACACCAACCTCAGATGATCGATCGACTGTTGGGGCCTGGGAATTGATGATTAATTCGATTGAGCTCTCTGTTCCCGGGCCTATCTACAGCTGCCGGATATCGTTTGTATCTTCCGATTCTTACATACTTCGGATGAATGCTTTTCTCCTCTCTTTAGTGGAGAAAGGCATCAGAGAGTTGTCAGTCATAAGAAGAGGCGTTGGGTGCTATGAATTGCCAGCGCAAATTTTCTTCTGCCCGACGCTGGAGAAGCTTGAGCTCGACAAGTGCATGATTTCAATACTTCCACTTTCATCACTTCAGTTGACAATAAATTGTTGCAGCAACATCAAAAGTCTAATCCTGTCAGGAGTTTACTTCACGGACGATCATTTCCAGAAGGTGATTTCTTCCTGCAGGTTACTGGAGAATTTGAAGGTTGATTGTTGCGAAAGAGTGAGGCACTTGAAAATTAGTGCTCCAAGATTGTTGTCCCTGGAAATCATCACATCCAAGCGAATACGAGTGTTGTTGATTGATGTAGCTAGTCTAAGACGGGCTACTTTCAAATTTCAATTCAAATTCATCAATTTGATTCATGAAGAGGATGGGAGTGAAGCTGATAACCTCGTTCAACTTCTTACGGGTCTCGCCCACTGTCATTTGGAGAGGCTTTCTTTACAACTTGGTCCAGTTTTTGGTGAGGTAAGAAAACTGATACTTTTGCCCAACATCAAAATATGATGGTTAATATTTATCAGATATCATTTCTATGGCTCACCAAGTATGTATAATGAGTAATAGCTATAAAAAATTCTACCTTCTTTGTTCAATTTTGGTTACAGTGTCTCCAGTTGCAGGGAGCAGAATTTCCTCTGAGCTTGCCACCACAATATCAGTTTCAAGCAGTAAAAGAGCTGGACTTGGAAATGAGCCTAAGCAACCTTCAAGTCGCCACTGTTTTATCTTACCTGATCAACAGTTGCCCAAATTTACATGAGCTCAAAATTCAGGTATGCCAAGAATGACTAGAATTTAAAATTTAGATTATTAAACCATAAAAGTGTGATTGCATGTTTAGAAGATAATGTTTCAACTCTCAAAAGTTACAAGGAGAAAAGAGAAATAAAAGAAGCAAATTTCTCTCATGGAAATATTGTATCTGGATATGGAAGATAGGGCAGAGAAACTTGAGAAATATCTCTTGGAGAAAAAATAGGAAACCACATTAAACAAATCAATACAATGTAGATTTTTACTACAATATCCATGATTCTCTGTAGAATTTGCGCTTAATAAAGCTTTTCATAAATTTTGCTTTAAATTTTCATAAAGGGCAAATTTGACAGATGGAATCTATTTAAGTTATTTTCAAATTCCAGTACTATAGAGTAGTAATGATAATGCATAACTGCTTATTCAGCTGAATGTTATCAATAATCTGTCAGGATATATATCATCAGGATACAACAGGGAGTTACTGGGTAAGCCAGAATCCTTCTCAATGTTTGATAAATCACCTAAGGATTGTTCAAGTAAGCGGAGTTAACCTGCAAAGAAGCGGTTGGATAGGATTTGTCAGATACCTACTGATGAATGCACCTGTTTGTGAGAGGGTGACCATTCAGTACTCCGGTGATCCCTCAGGCAAGAAATTGGTGGAGCAGAAGTTGAAGATGATTCAATGGGCTAGTCCACATGCAGTATTGGAACTAAAGCCCCTGGGTTGAACATCAACTCTACTACGTGAGGAATAAGAGAGCTTCAAGAACTTTAGCAGTAAATTGAAGTCGCACTATCCCTTCTTTACATCCTATAAGGTGGTTGTGTGTCTTAACTATAATGTTTAATGAGGATTGTGTTGGTTGGAAGAGGGCGGGCTGACAAACCCTCAGCTGCTTACTGTAATACTGTACACTTTGTGCTCCGAGAAAGTAATAAATACTATTTACAACTTTCCGTTATTGACTCCACTTATTCAAGGATAGATTATAGATTTTAACCTAGGAAACATGGATGTGGATAAGGAAAGATGGGCAGGATGCAACGCGGAGACATAAATCAGCACATACTACATTGAAATAAAATATTAAAATGCTTCGTGTCTCATACATGTGACCTGCACAAGTTTTGGAGATGTCTGTACATAGCAAGAAATCCAAATAAAAGTATTAAAAAAGTCTGTGCTTCACAGGTTTTAACATTAGGGATGCCTTGGCGAGCATGTGTCCATTCCTTTGAGAAATCAAAGATAGCTAGCTATAGCTATACCAATAAGAAAAAACCTAAAATTCCTATTATCATTTGTCAAGGGAATTTTAGGCCATTCCAAATCACCTCCTAGAAAAGACGGATATGAATTTACGATATCTAGATTTCTGATAGGAGAAAGTACGAACTTGCTAGTGAGGGACAAGGTACAAACTTCTATAGAAGGCAACATTCGAAGCCCAAGGTAGACTAGTTTTCTGTGGTACGAAGTTAGAAACATATATGATTTGCTAAGAAAGATTTCCTAAAAGTCCAAGATAAAGCACTAGTGCCCACATAATGCTACACTGGAAAGCTTCAACAAGAGGTTCTCGAGAAATATAACAATGATAGAAACCCAAATTTTTTTGAAAGCTTTAACAAAAATCAAACACTGACACAGTGCTACAAATATAGTTCCATTAGACAATTCAACACACCGTCACCAAATAGAATCTGATAAATTTTTTTCTTTCTTTTCATTGTCTTGATATTATTTCTATATTTTGCTTTTGTTTGTTTTTGTTTTTGTTGTTGTTTTTGTTTTTCTCGTTCTTGTTCAAGGATATGTGAGCCAAAAGCCTCCCACTCATTAAAAAGAGTTTAGATCGCCATCATAAACAAATGAATTCAGGAGGCCCTTCGACGGTCATCAAACCTTTAACTCTTTTGTTGTTTGAGCTCAATTTGTAATTGTCACAAAATTACCCCCTTTATGTACCCTAACTCTGCTTTATTGTACCAATAGTTAAATTGACCAAATATTTAGACCCTAACCCTCATTAAAATTGCACGGTAAAAGGAGGTTCCGTTACCAGCACCACGTCTCATTAGGATACACGACACTCTATGATATTCACCTGCATTAAGATAGCTAGCCAAGCATCCTTGCTAATTCTCCTCGGGGAAAGATGATCCCCACAGAGATCCATTTGACTCCAATCCTACTTCCTGCAATAGTTTGTATGCACAATGACCTATGAAGCACATAAAGTAAACATCCTAACCTGAAGCACAACTTACTTGAAAATATGAGAGCACAATGAGAACACATCTCAACTTCATGAAAACATGAACTCCAACACTGACCCCAACACTGACTCCAACACTTTAAGAGGTGCATGAGCTCTCCACACCGGATCGAATACTCTCACACCCCCATCGTTTAATGAAGGCCTTTAACTGGCTTGCATGTAGGAACGCAATCCTAACTCGGGATAACTTGATTAGGAGAAGTTGGATAGGGCCGATAAACTGTGTTATGTGCAATCAGGATAATGAAACGGTTGACCACCTACTCGTCAGGTGCAGCTTTGCGAGACCTATTTGGGGAGACCTCCTTAATAGATTCGGTATCTACGGGGAAGGTCCGGTTACGGTTCTGGATGGTTGGGGGGGAGGGGGGGGAGGGTAATTGGAAAAAGGGTAACATCCAAAGCAGCCTGTCAAGTATTTGGGACACGGGGGTGGCGGCTATATGTTGGGGCATATGGCTAGAAAGGAACAATCGTATCTTTAGAAGCACCCACAAACACATCATGCATCAACAATTGCTCTTCAAGATCATTGCTAATATTATGTTCTGGTCTAAAACGGCAGGTGACGAACAGACAAAGAAGATCAAGGACATATACAAGGACATCTCCACCGGCGAAGGCGAATTACAGGAAGGGGAAGGGACAGGGTAGGAAGGTGGTGTACATGGTGGGAGGCGGGACACTTAGCTGGGAGTCTTTTGGGGATGTGTGGGGGTTGATGTTGTTTTGAGGCTACCTTTTGATGTATTTTGGGTCTTTGTTATTTACTTGTATGTATTTTGATGGGCCTCACGGGATCCGGAGTGTTCCATGTTGTTGGTTATTCTTTTGGGTGGGACAATGAATATCATGGTCCGTCTGTGGCTCTCATGTATATCATTGTCCGTAACTGGTTTTTCTGTTTTATTAAAAACTTTTTAATGAAACTAGGGGGGGCCTAGGCCAACCTTTTCTGATCAAAAAAAAAAAACACTGACCCCAAAATCCCAAGATTGGACACCATTGAACCACCAGTCCTTGCTAAAGAATCAAAGAGGTGAATCTAGCCACACAGAGCCTAAACCCCCCCTACTGTGGTCCAGCTCTTGTCGGAATTTGGACTGGAGTATTTCGAGTATGATTACAAGATAGAGATACAACATCACCATATTTATTCCTTCCAGATTCTAATGGTAGGTCCTCTATCAACAGGTATTCTAGGGAGAGAAGCAACCTCAACCACACAACACCTTCAACCAAACAATCAAATTCAGATAACCCAGGGCTGGAAAAATCTATGATGACTATGAGCAGCCTAAGCTTTTCTTTAGCATTGCTATGAATTGGAGAAAAACAAGAAAATCTAAAAGAATTTAGTAAATATTATATCATTTTAAGGAAACCAATAAAATTCTCCTAAAAACTAACAAGTAACTCGTGAAGGATAATGGGGGGAAAGGATAAAAATCCCAGTTTAAAAAAAATGATTTCATTCGACACAGTTTTACTCGACTTTACCAGACACCTATTTTACACCTAAAAATGTTTTCGGGCTTTCCAAAAATAATATCAACAAAACCTTAAACCCCTGAAGCTCATGTCCAGTTGGCATAAAGCCAGAACGACCGACATGTATCTAATCCGACTATTAATATACCATACTAACAAACTCATTGGGGTCCATCCTAACCACCACTAAATTTAATCATTTCCCATGCTATATTAAATTCATCTATATTTGGATGAAACTGGAGGAGGGAGGGGAAGGATAGATCTGGCAAGAGGCAGAAGGCCAGCAGCAGCCTTCTTCTCGGGGCTGTGCTATAGGTTTCTTCTTTTCTCTCTTGGCTATTGGGTCTTTCGAGTGTAAGTATTGGTTTAAACTATAAAGTGTAAGACTTGAAAAGAAACAATGAGCAAGCTACATCAGTACCAGTCCCACTAGGAACATAATGAAACTCTTTGTCTTCCCTGATGTATGCGACCTGAAACTTACACACGGAATGGTAAATTCACGATATAACAGCATACAAATAGAAGGCCAATATCAAGGAACCAAAACTGAGTACATAACCTTATAACATTTCTAGGCTAGTTGCAGCGTACTGGAGAAGGGTAAGTTGGTTCCTGACTTTAATATAACACAAGTAGACAACCTTACTAACTGAAACCCAATGTTACTTAGTTATTTGATATAAAAAAACTAAGTTTGAACAAAGAACTAAATGAAGTCAAAGCTACTTCCTTACAAGACTATCGAGAATCATAATTGAAGTAAGACTTAATTCAAAATGTAAATTTAAGTAGTTCAAGTATCGTAGTCCTCAGAAAACAACAATGAAATCCATGAAAATTGACCCTTCTTTCTGTCAGATCTTCATAAGAGAGTTGTCAAGTTCAGAACTGTCTATATGACTTTTCCTTTTCTTCCAAGATAACTGGTGAAAGGTTAATGGGAGCTTTGTCTATAAGACTGAAAAGGTCCAACTTATAAATATATACACATGCACAATTCTTTTGACAATGTTAATGTACCTTGTTATGATTAACGTGGTGCATAACCAATCCAACATAAGCAAACAATTTATGACAAAAACTTGTTAAGGTATATGGTAACTACATATTATGTGCCAGGGGCTACATCATAGAGAATATTCACCAAATAAAATTGCAAAATGTCCACAATCTAGAGAATTGAGGGCCCAGATATTGCGGAACCCTACAATCTACAATCAGCAAGATGTAGCTTTTTATAATTAATATATATATATATTTTAATTTGTGAGAATTCATGCCTAGTTTAACATTTGATAATTCAGTGTAAAATCAACACATCATCAAAATGTGAACCATGAACCCAGTCATTAGTACAAAGACACAAAAGCACAGAAAAAGTAGTGATTATCACTTATGACTTACCAAAAATTATTAAGTGCAGGAAAAAGGGGAAAAAAAACTTATTTTTCCTAATTCAAAATAGTGCTAATTGTTTCACTAGTTATGTTCCTCAAGGCATCACATAGGTGTTGCCAATTTGACAGTCAAATTGATTCAGCTGCACAAAGGGCACACGAAGAACGATTTGGTATTGAAGATGTCATGGTATGTGGTACATATGTGATATTTAAACTATAGCCAGTCTTGAACTAAAATTCTGGTGTCTAAATCTAAAAAAGAAACTATACGCCTCAAAATCATTAGGCGTAAATTGCCTGTTACTCCTATTGGACATGAAGTCACTCTAATTTGTAGATCCTATGGGATGTTCCTTCACTTAGTTGGAAAGGGGCTGGAAAAAATCCCAATCACTTATGCCATACTATATGTGTTCCCTAGGAAAAGTACTAAAAATTAAGGTTCCAATTTTGCTTTCTTCTTGATTCTTGTTACTTGGATTACTTCAGTATTAACACTAGAAGTCCCTTAGTGAGAAAGTAGGGATTTGGCTTTTGAGAGCCCAAGGGTAGCTATTACATGATTATTAACAAGAATAAGATGGAGGTGCATTGTCTCCATGAGAAGAGCCTATAATTCTAAGCAACTCATGTCTCAAAGAAACCAAAAGCAAGCATTATTTTGATTTTCTGGAAAAACACCCTAGGTTACGTGCTGGCTCTTATGAGACATAACAGAAAACTTTTAAGCATTATAAAAGACACCCGTGAAGCCAAAGGAATTTGGTTTCTTTTATGCAAAGAATATGTTACTATGTAAATAAGAAACACGGACACAGACACACCAACTCAGACAATATGCGATACGACACACGGACATGGGGAACAATCTGAAAACTACCTTAAAATATCAAGTCTTGTGTCAAATTCGTGTCTGACATGGATATCCGATACATGACTAGTGTCCATACTTTAGAGCTAGCCCGATTAATTTTCTCAAAGTACTTAATAGGAACGCTTAGATCCAAGACATACAACTCCCGGTAAGTGCTCAACAGGAGTTTCTTAAATGATTTTGCAAAAGGGTACCTAAAAAGTTCAGTAACGCGTCCTATCCTTCTAATTGTCTCAACCCAATTCGAACCCCCATTGCTCCACTCCAACCCAATTCATACATTTATTGCATTTTTGTGTTGCCCGTGTCCATAGCATCTGAATTGGTTCTCTTTCACTTTGCCCTTAATCGGAAAACGACAAATCAAAACCAATTGGCAAAGCAAACAAAATTTACAGTTCAACCCAGAATTTAAATTCCAGCATCAGGAACACTGAAATCAGGCAATCAGCCTGTCACTAGCTCATCTAAATAACAAGGGTTGATGCTTTAAAAAATAAAGCATCATTACCTTATTAACAATGCAAATACACGTCTTTAGAGCATCTGTAGTCGTTTGCTAAATATCGATAATATGGATATTTGGCTAAAAACCGCGCTGCACTCGTTTGCCAAATATCCATATTATCGATATTTTGCTACGGTCGATTGCTATAAATGAGAATCGATATAGCTTTTATCCATATTTGAGCGACGGCACTCGAAGTGCCATTCCACAAAAAAAAAAAAAAAATATTCGTCAGACGGCACTTGAAGTGCCGTCCCTTGAAAAATAATTTAATTTTTCCAAATAAAAATTGCCAAAAAAGGAATTAAAAAAACCCTCTTATATAAATAAAGCACTTCACTGTCACTCTTAAAAAAACCCTCCTACACCAAAAAATTCCCTTCACTGTAGGACGGCACTTCATGTGCCGTCCCTCCTTCCAGGTGGATTTTTTTTTTCTTTCTCCGACGGCACTTCATGTGTCGTCCCTCCTTCCAGGTGGATTTTTTTTTTCTTTCTCTGACGGCACTTCATGTGCCGTCACTCCAATTATTATTATTAATTTTTTATTTTCGCTCTCCGACGGCACTTTGAGTGCCGTCTCACAAAAGTTATTGTTTTTTTTTTTTCCGACAGCACTTCATGTACCGTCGCTTATTATTTTAAGATAGAAAACTAAAAAATAGCTTTAAACGACTGCAGCAAAAGTTGGATTCCTATTTCCATTTATTCATATATTCATATTTTTACATTCAACGACTACAGATGCTCTTATGTACGGTAAATGTTGTATTAAAGCGCAAGAATGTATCTTTATCGTACATATGTTAATGAATGACTGGTTAATCAATTCGAAGGAACCAAACCGAACCCTAATTTCGAAATTGAGAACTTACCCATTAGAATTCAACCAGAATGGTCGTTGATGCGAAAGGGCCGAGTCAGGCGGCGGCAGAATTTTGCCGCATTTCTTTTGATTTTGGGGATTTCCTTTGCTATGTTCGTTGTTTACAGCATGAGCAATGGTATAGGTAAAATTACCAGGACGAGTGAGGCACGTGTTTTCTTAATGCTGGTCAACATGATAGTTTTCTTGTTGCCTCGATCTCGATAGATGATAGTTATTCTTAACTAATAATTTACGCTTCTCTCGGATTGGGAGTTTGAGTCGAAATAAGTCTGTGTGGTGAGAAATCGCCGGAGAGAGCTTGAGCATGAGAGAGGTGACTCTCTCCTGGAGCGTGGTGTTAGGTGGGTGAGCGAGATAGTTGCTTGGTGATAAATCGCCTGAGAAAAACGTTATCGTGTGAGATGTGAAGGCATCCTCTTCACGGCTATATCTTTGGTAGCGGCTGTCACGTTTGTAGGATGAGTGGTGAAGTTGGTGGGATGGTGCGATTGTTGTGCATGTGCCGTGGGATCAGTTTTCGATCTGCGGGGCTTGAGCCCAAAGATGGGGTCCCCCCAGCGAGGTGAATGCAGGGAGCGGTGGGTGATAAAATCCTGCCAGACTTGTTTCAGGTGGGTGCGCATGTGTCGTGGAGGCACTGTACGAAGCTAAACTGACGAGCTCACAATTTTGCTGGACCGAGCTGGTTTGTCGGCCCACCCTCCAGGGTTGTTGGAGGGATTTATTGTTTGTACGCGTCATGTTGCTTCATGTATATTTTATTTTCTGTCTGTAGTTTGTATTTGGGCCCAGTACTCTGGGTTTGTTTCGTTAAACTCTTATTAATGAAACAGGGTGGCCATATTCCACCTTTTCCCTAAAAAATAAAATAAATTACACAACCTCTAAAAAAAAAAAAAAAACTAATAATTTATACATGTGATACACATCTTAATAAATATTTTTTTACAAAAAAGTTAAACTCTAACGTAGTCCGGCAACAAACTGAGATCTCATTCATCTTAGTTATGTATGCGTGATACACGTAAGTTGGTATGTCTATAAACGACAACTCTAACTCTCCCATTATAATATTAGAAATTTAGCGATAGATGATAGTTATTGTTTTTTTTTGATAACGCGGATAGAATCTAGCGATTCCAGCCCAATCAATATATAAAAATAATCCAGAGAACAATAAGGTACAATTTTACCAAAGGTAAAACTATAAGCAAACCACAATACCAAAATAACCACAAAGAAAGCAATTGAGGAAATTGCGTGAGGCCAACAGCAGAATACAAGGAGCCGAAGATAAAAATCTGCCAACGAGAAGGGAGTCCCAGCTTCGTCTGCTCAGAACCGTTGGCTGAGACAACACCAGCCCAACATGAAAACACAGCGCTGGGGATGACTGAAAGATCCAGAACCGCACTGAATGGAGCTCCGCCAACGACCAAGCAGCAGACGAACCATCAAGAACGACCAGGAAGCGTACACGCAGCGACCTCAAAACAGTAAGTGAGAAAATGAGGCCAGACATGGAGAAAAGAAGCTAGACAGAAAAAATAAAGGAATGAGGATGACACTTTCGGGAGAATGGGAGATGTGCACATAGGTGGAGCCTAAACACGGCATCCTCCGGATGGAGGATCACCAGAGAAAGAAACAAATCAGGCGAGAGCACCCAAATCCGTCAATATCGACGCAAATGAAACTCAAATCAGAAAAAAGGTCGAAGCAAATTCCGACAACAACTCATAATGAAACAAATAGGTAACCACTGAAGTACCTCCAGGGACTAAGCCCCCCGCAACCAAAGTCGCAAGCAAAACACAGACGGTGACTGAAATAAGTCCCCGTGACAAGGTCCAGAGAAACTCAGCCAACATGTTAAGAAATCCAAAAAGAACAGAGTCTCAAAGAAGACAACAGCCCATAAGAGGACCACGAAGCTGCTAAACCGCAACATTGCACCAAAGCAACATAAACCATTAGAACCCAGCAACAAGAACATCATATCACAGCTGCAAGAAACGATACAGTGGAACAAACCTAAAAAAACAGGAAAGTAAATAAACAAAAAGCCTCCAAAGGAAAGGCCAAGAAAGCCCCCAAAATAACATCCATCCCTCTAAAACCGAGTAAGAAGAGGCACCATCAAAATAGCACAAAAGAACATCAGTGCAAAATAAAACAAAACAGAGCAGCTGGGGAACAGGATTGCCGGCCAGAGCTGACGACCCCTACCAAAACAACCCAAAAAATAGCCAAAGAAGAGGCAAGCAGCCACCATAGTCACCTTAGGGCTGCAAAAAGGAGTGAAAAAGAGAACGAATTAGAAAAGGGCTAGAGAAAATAGATTAAGTAATATTCGACCGAAACAAAACTATCGCCTCATCTAGGCGACTTAAATGCAAATCTTCCACTTTGTCATTCGTTAAAGTGGAAGGCCAAAATTTAGAGAAGAATAAAAAAATCCTCGATAATATTATCGATCGAAGCTACTGACTGAGAAAAAAAGTTTGTTCCGCTCCGACCAAACGACCCAAATAATAGCCATAATGGACAGAAACCAGGATTTTCTAAATTCTTTTCTGAGAGATGGAGACATCCAACAGGACGAGAAGTCACTAGGGATATTAGACGCTTGCCAGGCAATAACAGTAATCATCCATAATGGTTGAATAAAGCTACACTTGAGAAAAAGGTGATCGGCGTCCTCATGAACGGAGGAGCATAAAGTGCAAGATTGGCCTAATGCCAGGTTCATATTTTTAAGGACGTAACTGTAAGAAGCTTGTTGTTAAGCGCTAACTAGGTTAAAATCTTAGCTTTAAGAGGAGCGCTACTGCTCCATAAGAGCTTAGCAAGCGAGGAGTAGATACCCCTGGAAATTCAGGAAGTTATAGAAGGATTTAACCGAGTAGTTACCAGAACTGGACCATCTCCATTTGAAATCTTCTATGGGATTCCAGGAATAAAGATTGAGACCGCTGAACAGCTCGTGAAGCTCTTTCACTAGAGGAGAAGGAAGAATGGCTGCGAAAGGAATTGACCAGAACTTTTGGTTGTTAATGGTGGTAACATACTCCGCCGCCATGGCGGCGGAGTTGGAAGCCATCTGGTAGAGCGAAGGGAAAGCTGAAGCTAGATTGAGATTACCGAACCATAAGTCTTCCCAGAATTTGGTCTTAGAACCATCAGCACACACGTGGGTTAAGCCACATCAGAACGGAACAACAACTTTCCAGACTCCCTTCTATAAAGAGGAGGCCTTGCGGGAAAGGGGATTTGGAAAATCCCACATCTTACGACAGGAAAAGCATTTAAGAGAGATAAGGCGAACCCAGGGCAGTTGATCATTTTTTAGAAATCTCCATAACCATTTGCCGAGAAGGGCGAGATTTTGGTGCCTGAGATCTAGAACCTGTAGACCTCCGGCAGCCTTAGATGTGCAGACCAACTTCCAATTGCAAGGTGAGTGTCAGCTTTATAAGTATTCACACCTGACCAGAAGAAATTCCTTCTGATTTGGTCGATCCTCTTAATCACCCAAGTCGGGAGGTAGAAGAAAGACATCATATATAATGGAATGGAGGGGAGAACGGAGTTAACGAGGATGAGTCTGCCACCGCACGACAGTTGTTTACCAGACCAACAGTTAAGTCTAGATTCAACTTTGTCAATCATCGGCGTCCAATCCGATTTATGAAGCTTCCCCCCATCTCAAGCGGATACCGAGATAAGGGATCGAAAAAGAGGCCGACCCATAATTAAAGAATTGCGCAATTTCCGATTGGCGGTTTTGAGATCCCCCAAGCCAAAGAACCGAAGACTTTTGAAAGTTAATGGCTAAGCCAGAAGCATTTTAAAACACATAAAGAAGTAAATTAAGGTTACGTAAGGAGCACCCGTTGGGTTTCGCAAATATAATGGTATCGTCAGCGTATTGAAGGTTCAAAACACCTCGATAACTTTGAGACCCCCCCCATACCTTCAATTACACCAGCCTCCCAAGCATTACGGAGAAGCTTGCTGAACACATCAGCAACAAGAGAGAATAATAGAGAGGAGATAGGATCGCTCTGGAGAACACCCCACTTACATTTGAACTTGTGACCTTCCGTCCCGTTAATAATAATGGGCGAAGTACCAGCGATGAGGCTGGATTTAATCCAAGCGATCCATTTAGGACCAAAACCCCGATGCAAAAGGATTTCGAACAGGAACTCCCAACTAACGTTGTCATAAGCTTTTTGAAAGTCTAATTTTAATAGGAAACCTTCAAAGTTGGATCTATGACATTCAGAAATGATTCCTTGGGCCGATGCCATGCTATCCAAGACAAAACGATCTTTAATGAGGCCCGATTGGGTGGGATCAAATAACGGAGATATACTCGCACTGAGTCGGATCCAAAGAACTTTCATAATGATCTTGAAAGATGTGTTGAGAAGGCTAATCGGCCAAAAGTTGGAAACCGAGTTGGCTCCCAAGAATTTGGGGATAAGGACAATATGCACATAATTGATCCTATCAAAGGAAAAATTCCCTTGGTATAAGTCGAAGAACATCTTGAACAGATCATCTTTGAGACAGTACTAGAAACATTGGAAGAAGAAGGATGGAAACCGATCTGGGCCAGGGGCAGAATCATTTTTTAAAGAAAACACTGCGGACTTAATCTCATCCAAAGAGAAAGGAGCTTCTAAACTCGAGAGATCATGCGTCTGCGGCCCATACAATTGGGTCCAGTCCATATGAATAGGACATTGTTTATGAGATTCCAAAAGATCTTTAAAGAAGCGAAGAAAAGTAGAATGGATATCCGAGACAGAAGTTAATTCATTGCCATTGTCTAGAATAGAAGAATTACGATTGCATCGCTGACGGTGCGATGCGAAATTATGGAAGAAGAAGGTGTTGCTGTCACCCTCCTTCAACCAATGAAACTTACCCCTCTGGGCCCATTTAATGTGATCGTTGTGAAGAAGGGACGCAAACTCTCTTTTACAAGACATCCTTTCAGAACGAAGGGATTCCGAAATAGGTCCAAGCTCCTCAAGATGATCAATGGTCTGAATGGTGGACAAAAATACATTTTAAAGAAAATTAAAGTTAGCTAGGTTCCCATATTTTACAACCGAATTTGATAGTGTGGAGCTTAATCAGGATGCAACCTAGATCGGACGATCTCGTAATGGAAGAGAGGCATTCCGTAATGAGGTTGACGAAGGTTTGATCTTGCAACCAAAACTTTTCAAAACAGAATTTGAAGGGTCTGGAGAAATTATAGTTAGAAGACAACGAGATGGGAACGTGATCCGAAGATGGATTGGGCAAGGCCGAAATGAAGGAGTTGTGGAAAAAGTTGATCCAATCTCTAGATACGAGAAAGCGGTCTAATTTAGCCATGGTCGGCGACAACCGCATATTAGACCAAGTGAATGATCTGCAGTTGAGAAGGAGATCAGTCAAATGGAGGGAGCGAATGCAATCATTAAAGCGGGAGGAGTCTAAGGAGAAAGAGGAGCTACTCGATCTTTCAATGGAGTATCTTGTGACATTAAAGTCCCCACAAAATATCCAATAACCCTGAATGTTATATTGGAAGGAGTTGAGTTCGTTCCAAAAGATCTATCGACGGTCTGCGGTGGACGGGCCGTAAACCAAAACAACTGTAAGATCACAATTGAATTCGGCCCAGTGAAGTCGAACCACAAGGAAGAACATTAATCTACGTATCAAAGTGAGGGGAAAACAGGAGTCTTTAAAGCCAAAGATGATTCCTCCTCTAGAGCCTAAGGCATCCAGAGAGATCCAATTGGAGATTAAAGATCCGCCGATTGAACATAAGAGGGAAGGAGAAGGAGACTCAATTTTCGATTCTTGAATGGAGATCATATCACAATGAGAGGAGGAAATAAGGTTAAACAAAGCTTGTTGCTTGGACGCACAATGCAGTCCCCAAATATTCCAAGAGATGCTAATCATTAAAGTCTAAGGTCTCAAAAGCTCTAGAGATTTCACGGCTACGAATCAAATCAAAGTCGACAAAGTTATCCGAGTTAACAAGAAACCCCATCTCCCTAGACAAACGAAGCATGTATAGATTAGAGAGGGAGTCAAAATGCACCTGGTATATGGACCCAAGTTGTTCCTTTTCAGACGAAGGATGCAAGGGGGTGGGAATATCGAATTTGCGAATCTGAGCCACAAGTGAAACCTGAGAATCTCCCAAATGTTTTGTGACTCTATTGGCCCGAATACGAGCACTAGAGCGAATGAGAGAAAAAGGTTTCTTAACAAGATTAGCGGTAGACTGCCGACTCCCTGGGAGGTCCGGGGCAATTGGTCGCATCAATTCCTCCGAATGGCAAACGGACTCGGAGGAGTCAGTGGACAACCGAACAGATGGATCGGTCAAGTGGAACGAGGGGGGAGGAGAAGAGTGGGGCATCTCCCTACATCCATGGAGTGGATGTAATCCCACCGAAGAGGGAGGAGGAGCCCAAATAGGAGAATTAAAATGGTAAAAAGTAGCTATATAGTAAGTAAGAGTATAACTAAGAGCAAACGAGTCTTAATAATTTACACACTAACTCGAAGGAGATGATAGTTATTGTTAACTAATAATTTACACACACACACGTCTTAATAAATACTTTTTTAAAAAGTAAAAACTCTGACGTATTCTGGCATCAAACTGAGACCTCATTCATCTTAGCTATGTATGCATGAAACACGTAAGTTGGTATGTCTATAAACAACAACTCCAACTCTCCCATTATAATATTAGAAATTTTCACAATTATAAGAAAAAAAGGGGTAAAGTTCACAATACCATCTTCAGTTTAGGAGTTTTGATAGCTAATACACCTCTTTTATTTTTTGTCACCAATAAGACTCCCTTATAAAACTTTTTATAAAAACACTTTTGTTCTGCTATAATACTGTTCTGCCCAAATCCGTGCAACCTTCATGTCTCTAATCATCGCCGTTGATTTGCACCGACTTTTGCTCTGCCCAAATCCGTGCAATCATCGTTGATCCGCTCCGTCATATACTCTACCTGTCGATCTGCTCAGGATCCTCGCGAAATAGTGTAGCTACTTGCCTCCTCATCTCTCCCCAGATATTTAAAAACCCAAACAAAATCACGCCCCTTTCTCAGTCTGAATCCAAGTTTTCTGATTTTTTTATTTTGATCTCCACAACAAGACATCACATTAAACAACGACTCCATCCAATCACACCAACTCTTTTTCCAAACAAACAACAAACACCAATGCCACCTCTCCTTCATACTCCAACTCTTTATTTGCAAAATTAAGTTCAAACCCTCCTTTTGACCATAATCAGTTGACTCCAACTAAATTAATTAAATCCAACCCATATCAACATTTGTCTTGGAACAGGTAGACCAAATATTTTTGCTTTGGGTCCAACTCAAGTTCAAATACTTCACTATGACTTCCACTGATACTTGCTATACATCTCACTAACTTCGCCTTCATCCACAACAACATAATCACCCTGCATACCAGTCTGCCACTTCTTGCCCTCAAGTTTGGTGTAATTATCATCAAATGTGGGGTGATACCATTGCCCATTTTTTGTGCTTTACAACATTCTCAGCGGGCTTCTTATATCCCACAACATGCTACCATTGCTAAAGCAAATCCTCCAACAAATACCTTTTTTTGTTCATCTATGGACCATTCTCAGTCAAAAAAGGCTTCTACAATCATTGGAATTAACAGGTATTTCTTCTTTCTTTGGTTCATCTACTACTCATTCATGTAATGTTTCTGTCTCATGGATATTAGATTATGGTGCTACTGATCACTTGACGTCTGTTGCCACATACATAATCAATACCAAGCCATTACCATTCACCTATACCATTCGTATTGCTGATGGTACGCATATGCACATGATTTTTACTGGCCATCTCTTTGATTCTCCCCATTTTTCTGTCCCTCATCTTCATCATGTTCCTAACGTTACTCTGAACATATTTTACTTATCTCAACTGATTGATGTGCATTACATAGTTACATTTGACTCATCTTCTTTGTTGTTCAGGATTTACATACGGGGATGCAATTTGAAATTGGGCACAAGAAAGACGGTCTATATTATATGGATGAACTCTCTCTACCAGTATCTGCAGCTGTTGTTATGCATCATATCACCATTTCACATTCTCTTTGTGATGTTAGATATTGTTGTCTAGGCATTTATCTTTACATCGTCTACGTTTTCTTTCTAGTAATAGTTGTTTAGGGAATTTTTCTACCCACTCTTGTATTGGTTGTAAATTGACAAAGCAACTGGCCTATCCTTTTCCTTCTAGTGAGCATTTTTTATCTTCTTTACTTGAAATTATTCATTCTGATGTTTGGGGACCTTTCCTTATTTATCTCATGGTGGAAATCGATATTATGTGATTTTCATATATGACTTTTCTCGTTTCACTTGGTCTACTCTCAAGCAAAAATCCGATCTCTATGATTGTTATGTCAATAATAATAGTATGGTTGCTATCCAGTTTCCTCCACTATTAGAACCTTCCGCTCTGATTCGGGGGTGAATACACTTCCCATCGATTTTCGAATATTTCTTGCCACCCAAGGCACTGTCTCAGCTCTCTTATCATCATGCACAATAGAAAAAGTTGTTGCTGAGTCGCCACATTCTTGAAACTACTAGATCCTTGCTTTTATATGTCTCTATTCCTATCCAATTTTGGGCTGAGGCTGTTCTCACTAGTGTATACATTCTTAATCGTATACCATCTTCCATTCTTCAATGTCTACTCCCTATCAAATACTTTACGATACTTCACATGACTACACAAATATGCAAGTATTTGGTTGGACATATTTTGTGCTCATTCCTCCATTACAACGCACCAAACTCTCTCCTAGTTCAGTTATGTGTGTTATCTTAGGATATAATCTTGAACATAAATGTTATCGTCACTTTGATTCAGTTGTTCGTCACCTTCGAATTTCCCCACATGTAGTGATCTTCTTAGAGTACCTGCCTTGCCTATACTTTTCCGTTTCCACCAGTTCTGTCGCCACTTCCTACTCCAACCAATGTTGAGTTTCTAGATATTCTTGACATTCCACCAACTTTCTCCTCAATTGATGTTCCAATACTTTCATTCGCCTCTGACCCTATTACACAGCATTGTCCTAGTACGGAGTGCTCACAGTCATCTCTACAGGGATTTTATCTCTCTCGATGATGATCAACCTTTCCAACATGTGGATCCCGCTCATCGCTATCCTCCTTGAGAACATCATCCACCAGCCAAATATCGTGATCAAAATTTTACCAATGTATCTTTTCGAGCTTTTCTAGCAGCAACATCAAGTTATCAAAAGCCAAAAACTTAACCCAAGGTAGTTACATATCCAGAATATTTGCTTCTAGACGTAGTTTCTCAAATTTTGACTCTACTCCTATGCATTGTAATGACACCAGTGCTATTTAGATTACAGACAATCATATTTTTCATGAATGTATGAATCACATTGAAGTTAACCGTCATTTTACTTGATAAGAATGACAAGAAGATTATTTCTTGTCATATACATTCACAACCCTTCATATTGCATTATTTATTTATTTAGTTTTTGTAGGGGGGGCTGTTAGTTCCACACTTGTAGTACTCATTATCCTTTCTTTTGTACTTTTATATAATATTCGATTCACATTTTCAGTAATAATATATTACTAGTAATTTACATGTGCGATGCCCATGGGTTGCTGTTGATCAAAGTGAGTTGATCACTTTGAATGTGAGCCATCGATCATCGTGATCATCTTGATCATGTCCCCTTCGTGTTGATTCTGGCCGTCCGTTGGATCTTGTTCATCATGTTTGATTGGATGTGGCCCTTCTGATCTCCTCTTGATCATCACTGGTGATCATGATGATTATCAACTTCCTTTGATCGCAGTCGTTCGATCGATCGATCTTGATCATCATCATCATCTTCTTCATCAAGGAGATCTGGCTGTCCGATTCGATCCGATCAACTCGATCTTGATCTCTTGATCTTGGCCGTCCGATCCGATCGTGATCGTGAGCATCTCATCCAAATTCGTTGTTCGTGTGTACATTGATCATCACTGATGATCATGATGATTATCAACTTCTTTTGATCGCAGCCATTCGATCGATCGATCTTGATCATCATCATCATCTTCTTCATCAAGGAGATTTGGCTGTCCGATTCGATCCGATCAACTCGATCTTGATCTCTTGATCTTGGCCGTCCGATCCGATCGTGATCGTGAGCATCTCATCCAGATTCGTTGTCCGTGTGTACATGATTAGTTTGTGATCTGTTCGTTGTGTTTGTTAAATCCGTTCATTGTGTTCGTGCCCGGAAATTCATTCCCGTTATTCTTGCTTTGCATCGTTTTCGTCGTCAGTTATAAGATAAGTAACTTGTATTCTTTTCTTTGTGTAATACAAGTACTAAATACCGTCTGTAGTGTAGTTGGGTTTTAGAGACAATTTGTGTGTGAATTCTCTGTTATCTACTGCCTCTATTGTGATGATTTGACCATAGTTTCCTCACGACATATATGACATGAAACAATCTAGGGTGACCACTTTTGATGTATACGTTCATACTACTTTGCGATATCAGTGCTTGATGTGTTATGCATGATATACTTGTCGAATACTTGAAAAATACCCTATACCATGTTGTTTGGACATCTAGTACACTATATTTCATGTTTGGGTTGATTTAGATGAGTTTTACATGAACTAGACAATTTTATGTTCGAAGGAAAAATTCTGTATTTTATGTTACCCCGTTTTCATTCAGTATTTTAGACCCTATTAAGGTCAGTATATGAATTTTATTTGCGAACATGAACCGTAGATAATTCAGTCTACTTTCTAACCCTTCTAATGGATCTCAGTTTTGTTTTATGAGTTGTGAGTTATGCATTTCACTACAGAGGTGTAGAAAGATTTCAGATTTTATTTTCGATGAATTCTGAAGAGTAATCTATTTTTATCATGATGTTAAGAGTATTTGATCCAATATTTTGCAAAATACGACTAGACTTGATTGGGATTAACCCTGAATTTTTGTACATTTATTTGATGAGTTTTACAAACCGTTCTATGTTTCCAAACAATTACTATACATGCAGAACTTTCATACTGTTCAGTAAAGAACCTGATTTTCGACCTAATTCTACTTGCTTTTTGTAAAATATTTGTGAATATGAAAGTTAGCCTACTATGTCTATTTTATCACCATTTTGGCAGATTTGGATTTCAATTTATGGTTTGCGAGATATTGTTGTTTTCGTACTACAGTGTTTGTGATTTCAGATTTACAAAACTGTTGTGTCTTACTGTTTTCTGATTTTACTTGACTACTCTATTTTTATTGAAAAATTATGAAACATGATTTCTGTTACTATACATATAGGGGAATACCCCAGATTTTTTCGTGGATTTAATTAATGAGTTTTCATACTGTTTTCCTGACTTTGAATACGATCTTATGATTTAGTGCTGAACACGTTTTCTGGTTTCAATTCAGTTTTGGGTCATGTTTTGTGAAATACCATATGACTTATATATATTTACTGGATTCGGCTGGGAGTCTATTTTCCAGATTCTTCGACCGATCTATATTTGCATGTCCATGGCAACAGGAATCCCAGATTTAGTGCAGTACTGTCTTACTGGCCTGAACTAGAATTCTCGTTGTCGTACTCTTCTATGTGTTGTCTTTCACCTGTGCACATTTATCCTGCAGCCTGGACTTGTTACTTGATCATACCATGTTATTCTAACCATGTTTTATACACATATATGCTTGTTTGATAATAATAATAAATAACCAAGCCAGGGGTTTAAAGGGAAAGATCTAATAGTGAAAAATACAGAAACGTGTACTCGAAGAGGATTCATAGATCCTACTTGCTTATTTAGAGCTTGATATTTGGTTATTTGGAGTTTGACACAGGATTACTTGACACTTGCACACTTGACACAGAGCTTGATATTTTGGGTATTTAGAGCTTGTTATTTGGTTACTTGAAGTTGATACTTGATACTTGAGAGCTTGTCCCTGAGTACACTACCCTCTATGATCCCCTATGAAATCTAAAGTGAAACTGTTTGAATGTAGCAACCATGTAGTAAAAACCGGGAATGCATGAAGTGCTACCTAGATAGTAATAACTATAAGACTTGACCATGATGCTTGAACATGACACATGATTACATGATACTTGTTACTTGATACATGATACATGATACTTAATACTTATTACTCGTTTACATGATACTTGTTTCACTTGATACTTGATACATGCCACTTGCACTTGTTCATCGTGCCACACTAGTTATTCTATTTTGTTATCATGCATATTTCATGTTATTAGTTTACCCTCTTTCCATGTACTTGTATCCTGTACTACAAGCGGCCTGTAACTTGCATTGACGGGAGTTTTTTTTCCCTCTTCCTGCAATTTGTTAAATTGCATATTTTGGAGATCAACTGCCAGATGGAGTTGGTGATATGAGATACTAGCTGCTGGAATTTTGCTATTATTATTTCTTGTTGCTTATTTTGAACAATTGTATTTGATACTTGGATTTATTTTGTATTGGGCGATGTGACCCAGAATATTGACTTGTCCAGATTTGATTTATTTGAGATTATAATATTTTGGTTTCAAGTAAATTTGTGTTGGTATTTTAATTCATATATGCATGCTTGGTTGAATTTTCTTGCTTCCGACTCTGATTATTCTTATGAAATATTATAAAGATTCCTGACAGCTTATGGATGATGAAAATCATTCGCTAAGCTTAGTCGCATATCCGTATTCCGTATTTTCTTTTGGAAAGCGGGGCGTATATATATATATGGGGTAGATGATGCAGCCCCATCTAGACCATCAGATCTCCTTATATTTCGCTCTCATGCGATCATCAGGTCAAAACGGGTCAAACAGGCTTTAGCCCATTCAGGCCCACAGGCAAATGGGTCCGACCCGATCCATTAGGGTCTCAACCCCGTTTACCCCGGCCTATAAATACCAGACCCCCTCCTTACTTCAAAGGTAATAAACTTTTCCCCACCTGAACCCTAGCTACTGTTGCTTTCTCAGTGACTGACTAGATCATCGAAGGGCCTTTCGCCGGGACTTCTGCCGGTGTTTCTAGGCAGTGTGTAGATACAAAAGACCGAGCCGAGCCAGAAATATCCGAGCCGAGCTACTAGATCTAAGCCGAGCTACTAGATCCGAGCCGAGCACCCGGCCTCCACCTCTCTCCTGCTACTCCCGAGCCGGTCTTACGGCCTAGGATCGGATCAACGCCAGTACCACATCTACCGCTACAAAAATTATAAGAACTCACACATGTTGTCCCCACACCCCAAAAACAAACAACATCAAGTTGGCATCGTCTGTGGGAAACTTTAGGAACTTACGCCAGTCCAATCCAAACTAGGACGTCATCTCAAGTCCAAGCTCTTTCATGGCCCCCAAAGCTAGAAGGGTCGTCACCTCGACGCGACATCCAGACCCTCCACATCACAGCCGCACGGATGCCCAGGGTTCTAACCAACCACGGGTCAACGGCACGGCCGGACACGGGCCGAGCACTTCTTACTCGAACGTGACTGATTTGCGGCGCGTCATCTTGAATCGGCAGGCCAGTCGAACAAGGGCAGAGGTCGCTTCCAACTCGGTCCCGAACCATCGCAGACAGCCGTCCCCAGAGCACGATCCAGGACACAGCCACTCATCCCGTGGACCTCTGCCCCCGCAGGATCCGGTCGGACAAGCTCCAGTTACAAGGGCCGAGTTTTAGAATTTTAGCGACGAGGTGCTCCACGCAATCCGAGGCGAGCCTCGGACCGAGGAAATCACGCGGCTTGACCCGCCCACTTGAACAAGAGGATGCCGTCCTCCGATGCCTCTAAGATATGTAGAACCGAATCGCCCATCTCGGTGAGGGCGGACCGATTCCTGGCCAGGGTTATCGGCCGACCCAACCCCCATTTTCCACTCAAATTTTAGGAGCCAAAATCCCCAGAAATTTCAGGCCTCCCCAATTCGAGACCTATAATGACGAGGGAGATCCCACTGGTCACATGGAGGGGTTTAAAACCCTCATGATGATTCACAGCGCTTCGGACCCCCTTCTGTGCCTCGCTTTCCTTGCCACATTGCGAGGTCCGGCTCGAAAATGGTTCTCGAGGCTCACCCCCGGCCCAGTCTTCTCGTTCGACCAATTGGAAGCGAACTTCCTAGCCCACTACATGACCAGCAGAAAGGTCGAGAAGACGAGCGCGTCCGACCACTCCGTGAGTTCGTTCAGAGATTCACCACCGAGGCAAGTTCCGTCTCCTCTCTCGATGCGAGCGTCGCCTCGGCTGCTTTCCGACACAATGTTCGATACCCCCAGCTCAAAGCCTCTCTGGCCAAGAAACCCCCCATCAACTTTCCCGACTTGCTCATTAGGGTCGAGAAGTACATCAGGGCGGAAGAGGCCCTAAACCCTGAGGGCACCAAAGAAGCCACCACTTGAGCTTGGGCCCACTTCATGTAGGTCGTCTCCACCGTATGGGTCGCCAGGATGGTCCGGTCACTGGCCGTGACGAGTTTGTCTGCCACCTCGATCGAGATCGGGCCCTCGACCAGCGAGTCTCCCTCCTTGACTGCCCAGTCCGGGGCGAACGACCTTAGGCCACTCTGGCCTACCATCTGCTAGGCATCGGGCTGGATTGCGGGGGGAAGGGGGGTTGCCTTCAGGACATCAGCAACTTTGCGGCTGCTGGAGCTCGGTCCCGATTCCTTTGCCTCTCTATAAGAGTGGGATATCTTCGACTTCTTCGAGGGCGGCTCTGAAGGGGCCGCAGAGCCAACCTGGGCGGACCCCACCTTTGTCGCTGCCTTCTCGGCCCTTTTCTTCTGAGTCAGGGCCAACAGGGTCTTCCTCGCTTCGAGATTTGCTGAGCCCATAGCTGCAGAGAAAAAGGGGAAATATTAACACAAAAGTAGAAAATTAAACAAGAATGAAATAAAAACATACAAGGGTCGGCTGGGCTCAGTCCAGCTCGGGCTAAGTGTAACTCCGTCACGTTCAGCCACCCGATGTTGTGCCCCTCAACAATCCTGTCAACATCAGCCCAATTTGCCTCAGTCAATCCCTCCACCTCGGGGGTTTATGGTTCGGCTTGTAGAAATTCCAGGCCGTCGGAATTTCCCAAGGCACCTCGCTCCTGACCACGAAGTATTTTTCCTTCCACCCCTTTATAGAATTCGGATGGCTGTGCACCACTTTCTTATAGGGGCGAGGCGCTATGTAGAATATGCCCTCCATATCTCCGAGCGAGCTCACACCCAAGACAGCTGGAAAATATTTCAACTTTAACGGCACCTTCTTCTCCTCACACTTCAGGATGAAGCAGAACAACTGCTTCCATGAATTGGGGTCGTACTGCATTGGGCATAGTACCCCCCATTTCAGCACCCTCTTGATGAACGGATGCAGCAGCAACCTCAGTCCCAAGGCGAAGGCGTCCTCGGAACACATACAGAGGCCGGGCGCCAACTCGGTGGTAGGATGGAGACCAGGGCTTGGGATCATCAGCTCATATTCCCGAGGAATGAATTAGTTGGCCCTTATTATGGGCAGATAGTCGGCCTTCAACACACACTGGACGTTGTCCATCCATATTGAGCCCGGCCTGGCGAAGACACCTTCACGCCAATTTGGACTAAGTTTTCGACATCGTCAGGGTACATCCGGATCGACCGTGGGTTCTTGTAATACAGGACGTCAAGCCCATGGGCTGGTTCGAACTCATCCGGTGTCCTCGGACTATCTGGCATGTGCCACTTCCTCTTCTTCTTCCGGATGCGCGGAACCCTCGGCGGAGACGGTGTCGCCAACGGCGGGAGAGGGGGGAGAACCTCTTCCTCGCCACCTTCCTCATCCTCCTCTCCCTCGGCTCCTCCGTCACCACCTCCCTGCTCCACCTCCCCTTCATCAACCTCCTCTACCACCCCCGGCTTATGACTTCGGAGAGGGACCACGTCCAAAACCTTGATTGTCCGTATCCCAGGACATGGAATCTGACTTACGATCCTCCTCGAAACCCGGTCGTCCAGGTCCCAGGATGTGGAGTCCGATCAATGATCCCCCTCATCCTGACCAGAAGAGCTGGCTTTGGAGCCAGACTGAGAGCGCGACATTACAAAAGAAAATACTAACCCAAGTACCGTGAACGGAGAGATGAACGAAAAAGCCGACGCTGGTAGGTTAGAGAGAGAAGCTCCTGTTTCTAGAGAGAGAAGGCAAACTGTGGAAATGGATAGGGGTGTGGGGGATTTATAGAGTCAAAACAGATGCCTTGAATTCGTGTCAAAATCCTCTCCGTCCAATCTTGATCATCAAGATCTAACGGTTGGTAAGGTTTCAACGCCTCGAATTCTATGTTAAATCCTGATCGACTCAATCTTGAGCATCAAGATCCAATGGCTAATAGGGTTTCGACGCCTCGAATTCCACCCCCATTAAGTCAGCATTGCGTACCACCCTGTAGCTTTCACAGCAAGCTTGGGGGGCTCGACGCTCAGCAATAACTTCGAGCCACCCCCTAGATTTCACAACAAGCTTGGAGGTTCGACGCTCGGCAGTAACCTCGAGCCATCTCTTAGCTTTCACAACAAGCTTGGGGGCTTGGCGCTCGACAGAAACCTCGAGCCACCCCGCCCTTTCACAGCAAGCTTGGGGGCTCGATGCTCGGCAGTAACCTCGAGCCACCCCATAGCTTTCACAGCAAACTTGGGGGATCAATGCTCGGCAGTAACCTCGAGCCACCCCATAGCTTTCACAATAAGCTTGGGGGTTTGACGCTCGGCAGTGACCACGAGCCATCCCCTAACTTATACAGCAAGCTTAGGGGGCTCGACACTTAGCAGTGACCTCGAGCCATCCCTTAGCTTTTGCAGAAAGCTTGGGGGGCTCGACGCTCAATAGTGACCTCGAGCCACCGCCTAGCTTTCGTAGCAAGCTTGGGGGTCTCAGCGCTCGGCAGTGACCTTGAGCCATCCCCTAGCTTTCACAGTATGCTTGGGGGCTCGATGCTCAGCAGTGATCTCGATCTGCCACATAGCTTTCACAACAAGCTTGGGGGCTCAATGCTTAGCAATGATCTCGAGCTACCCCGTAGCTTTCACAGCAAGCTAAGGGGCTCGGCAGTAACCTCGAGCCACCTCATAGCTTTCACAGCAAGCTTGGGGGGCTCGATGCTCGACAGTGACATCGAACCATTTCCTAGCTTATACAGCAAGCTTGGGGGGCCCGATGCTCGGTAGTGACCTCGAGCCATCCCCTAGCTTTCGCAGGAAGCTTGGGGGGCTCAACGCTCGGCAGTAACCTCGAGCCACCCCGTAGCTTTCACAGTAAGCTTGGGGGCTCGATACTCGGCAGTGACCTCAAGCCATCCCCTAGCTTTCACAGCAAGCTTGGAGGCTCGACGCTCGGCAGTAACCTCGAGCCACCCCGTAGTTTTCACAGCAAGCTTGGGGATTCGATGCTCGGTAGTGACCTCGAGCCACCTCGTAGCTTTCACATCAAGCTTCGGGGCTCGATGCTCGGCAGTAACCTCGAGCCACCCTGTAGCTTTCACAGCAAGCTTGGGGGGGCACGATGCTTAGTAGTGACCTCGAGCCATCCCCTAGCTTATACAGCAAACTTGGGGGGTTCGATGCTCGGCAGTGACCTCAAGCCATACCTTAGCTTTCACAGCAAGCTTTGGGGCTCGACGCTCGGAAGTAACCTCGAGCCACCACATAGCTTTCACAGCAAGCTTGGGGGCTCGATGCTCGGCAGTAACCTCGAGCCACGCCGTAGCTTTCATAGCAAGCTTAGGGGCTTGATGTACGGCAGTGACCTCGAGCCATCCCCTAGCTTATGCAGTAAGCTTGGGGGGCTCGACACTCGGCAATGACCTCGAGTCATCCCCTAGATTTCGCAGGGGGCTCGACACTCGGTAGTACCTCGAGCCACCCCCTAGCTTTTGTAGCGAGCTTGGGAGGCTTAACGCTCGGCAATGACCTCGAGTCATCTCCTAGCTTTCACAACAAGCTTGGGGGCTCGACGCTCGACAGTAACCTCGAGCCATCTCGTAGCTTTCACAGCAAGCTTGGGGGCTCGATGCTTGGCAATGACCTCGAGCCACCCCCTAGCTTTCACAACAAGCTTGGGGGCTCGATGCTCGGCAGTAATCTTGAGCCACCCCGTAGCTTTCACTGCAAGGTTGGGGGGCTCGGCAGTGACCTCGAGCCATCCCCTAGATTTCACAGCAAGCTTGTGGGGCTCGACGCTCGGTAATGACCTCGAGCCACCATCTAGCTTTCGCAGCAATCTTGGGGGGCTCGACGCTAAACAGTGACCTCGAGCCATCCCCTAGATTTAACAGCAAGCTTGGGGGCTCGACGCTCGGCAGTGATCTCGAGCCACCCCTAGCTTTCGCAGCAAGCTTGGAGGGCTCGACGCTCGGCAGTGACCTCGATCCATCCCCTAGCTTTCATAGCAAGCTTGGGGGGCTCGGTCCGAGCACGTCAGGGCTCGATGCTCGACCATTTACCTTGGCATCCGAACATGAAGGTTCGCCCACCAGTGCTTGATCCTCAAAGCGCCAAACGAGTTCCGAGTCCAGTTTCTGGCTCTCACGGGCTCGGTTCAGTACTCGACGACTGGCTCCCGACCATCGGTCCTCATCCCTCGACGCCTCCTTCCCTCGGAGGATCTTCTTCGTCCTACCCCACTTACCACTCCAAAAAACTACAAGGCACACCGCTCCACTCTTCCTACGGGGACAGGCTACTCCTCAACGGCTGGCTTACGCAGCCCTCCAGGAGTGGGGGCTCCTGATATGAGGTAGATGACGTGGCTCCATCTAAACCATCATATCTCCTCATATTTCGCTTCCCCTGCGTTCATCAGGTCAAAACGGGTCAAACAGGCTTCATCCCATTTAGGCCCACAGGGAAACGGGTCCGATCCGGTCCATTAGGGTCTCAGACCCATTTACCCCTGCCTATAAATACTAGACCCCCTCCTCACTTCACAGGTAATAAACTTTTTCCCACCTGAACCCTAGCTACTGTTGCTTTCTCAGTGACTGACTTGATCGTCGGAGGGCCTGTCGCCGGGACTTCTCCCAGTGTTTTTAGGCAGTGTGCAGATACAAAAGACCGAGCCGAGCCTTAAAGATCCGAGCCGAGCTACTAGATCCGAGCCGAGCACCCGGCCTCCACCTCTCTCCTGCTACTCCTGAGTCGGTCCTACGGTCTAGGATCAGATCAACGCCAGTATCACATCTTCCGCTACACAAATTACAAGAATCCACACCTGTTATCCCCATACCCCCAAAACAAACAACATCAATATATATATATATATATATATATATATATATATATATATATATATATATATATATATATATATTCTGACGTTGTCTGGCATCAAACTTAAGACTATATTAGTTATGTACGTATATTGTACGTATTTGTTTGGTTACAATAAACGTGTTTATTTGATTACACAATTCCAACTCTTCCATTAAAATATTAGAGATTAGAGATTATCCTCTTGAATATCTCAGATTCTAATACTTATGTTGTTATTCTCTCTCCCGTACAAACACGACTTCGTCTTCTCTGATACTGTTTTGAAGCAACTTAACACATGGCGCCTGATAATGTTCTGAAGCCACTTATTAGCACTTGGCTCTCTACTGTAATGATGTTCACATACTTCAACTACTGCAATGTTATTCTTAGAGCATGTGGTTCTCTGTGCAGTGATTATATGAAAATTAGCATTATCTTTTTGGATATGAATATATAGCCTCTGAAAAAGTGGCACGTACTGCTTATATGCTATACATTTGCATTCATTCTTGAACTATAGTTTTCCTCGGCATGAAATTAATTCACTAGGTAGTTTCTAAAGATAGTTTCTAATAATCATTTTTCTGTGAGGGATTTCCTCCAATAAATACTAGTAATTTACACTTGCGATACATATCTTAATTAATTATTTTTATAAAAAAAAAACACTGGCGTATTGTGAACTTTGGACTTTAACATGAAACTTCTTCTTATTAATTATGTACGTGCATCACACGCGTTGATAGATTTACAAATAAAACTAAGGCATACTCTCATTATAATAGTATTGTACACGTGCGATGCACATATTAAATTTTCTAAAAAAATTTGAAGTAAAAAACTCTGATTTACACGTGCGATGCATGTCTTAATAAATATGATTATATATTTGTAAAAGTAACTGTGAAGACTATAATGGGAGAGTTGGAGATGCACGTGCGTTACACGTAAGTATGTAGATTTACAACTCCAACTCTTCTATTATAGTGGTTATTATATATTATAATATAGATAGATAGATAAATAGATAGATAGATAGATAGATTGTAATTTACACGTGTGATGCACATTTAATATATTTTTAAAAAATTAAAATAAAAATCTAACGTAGTAAGAACTCGAACCTGAGACCTCCTTCATATTAGTTATGCACGTGCAATGCACACGTTGGTAGATTTACAAATGACAGTAAGGCCTTCTCCTATTATAATATTAGAGATTAGAGATTACTAGTAATCTGCACATGCGATGCACGTTCTAATTTTATTTATTTATTTAAGTAAATACTAAGACATAATCTAGCCTCGAACCTGTGATCTCCCATTACTTATTAGATACTCTTTACAAATTACCGCAAGTGGCACCAACTTTTATTTTATATGAGTGTCACATTTGTAAATAATTATGTCGTAAGTATATTTAAACAATGAGGGTATTATGGTAGCTGACAACAATTGAGTAAATAAATGGTTAATATGACTCCAACTTAAAAATGAATGGCTGAGATTAGATGGTTGGTTGTCTACAAATTACAGGTTGTCTACAAATGACAACTCCAACTCTCCCATTGTAATATTATAGTAATCTACACGTGCAATGCACGTCTTAATAAATAAATATTTTTTATAAAAAAATCCAACGTTATCTCGCATCGAACCTAAGACTTCATTTATATTAGTTATGCATGTGCATTGCATATGTTGGTTGAGTTACCATGCACGTATTTGTTTGGTTACAAAAAAAGTTTATTTGGTGACAAACTTCCCATTAAAATAGTAAGATAAGATTACTAGTAATTTACACGTGCGATGCACATTTTAATAAAAATATATATATTTTAAAGTAAATAATCTGATGTAATCTGGCCTCGAACTTGAGACCTCTTGTATATTAGTTATGTATGGGAAATGCACGTGGTTGAATGTCTACAAATGACAACCCCAAGTATTGGGAGAGAGATAGATAGGACGCGCGATCGATCTGAGTTTTTTTTTGGGAGAGAGAGGGAGTTTCGGGAGAAATGGAGAGGATGGTGGGTTTTTTATTTATTTAAATAATTAATTGGAGTTTAATTAGGTTGGGGTGGGATGAGGATGTGTGGTTTAGAATTAGTTTGGTTAGGGTTAGATCCAATCTAATTGTGTGGTGTAGATTTAATTGAGAGATTTAGTTAGATTAGGGTTAGATCTAATCTAATTGTGTGGTGCAAATTTAATTGAGATCGAATACATACAAATCACATGTTTCTAATTGTGTGGTGTAGATTTAATTGAGGTTGAATGCATACAAATCACAGTTTGTCTACAAATGACAACTCTCTCATTATAATATTAGACATTATTACTAGTAATCTGCACGTACGATGCACATCATAATATTTTTATTAAATTTAAGTAAATATTAAGACGTAATCTGACCTCGAATCTGAGACATCCCTTTACTTATTGTAGCGCCCCAAATTTTCAATATAATAAACTCAGAAATACGTGGCACAATTCTTAGCATCTACCTCAATGTAATAGTAAACATAGCCAAATACAGATAATTTTTTAACTTTTATTACATCAATTCTTTACATAGCACAACTAAAAATTAAACACCTTGAATTACAATTTCTTTTCTTTATAACACATTCTTTTACAATTTGCATAAACCACATTATCATTCTACCACATGCATCCAAATCCCAAGCTATAAGTACCTACCTATAAAACATGAGACTAGAGATAACCCTAAACCCCAAAACTACAGGGGTCAGCCATAACGGTGTGAGTGACATCGAAAGAAGTACCATATAAATGAAACATAAGGAATAAAATCATAATCAAACCTACCAATAGTAGTAACACATGGATAATGAAATGACGATAAATAAAGCATGAAAACATCAAGTTAAACTAGACTAAGTATCAAGTGTAGGAAAAACAGAAAACATCATTCATAATACCAAGTCAAGAAAACACAAATGTAGATGACTCTCTAATGCATACTTGTCGGATTCTATGCATTCCATACTACATAGGTCCGGTGCAATCCCTTATCGTTCTCCACTTTATAGGATTTAATCCATCGTTATGCAACTAATCCTACTACGGTGATAGAAACATTATCTAGATTACTCCACGAATAGGTCTGACAACCCTCGACGCGCAAGCATCATGTAAGCATAGCTCAAAAATTGGAGAATCACCTCACCCCCGTGTACCCCATGAATAAGCCTGCCGACCATCGACGTGCAGATACACAGTACATCTAGTGAATAGGCCCACCGACTGTAGCGCCCCAAATTTTCAATATGATATCTCAGAAATACGTGGCACAATTCCCAGCATCAACCTCAATTGTAATAGTAAATATAGCCAAAACAGAGATAAAATTTTTCAAATTTTATTACATTAATTCTTTACAAAACACAGCGAAAAAAAAAACACCTTGAATTACAAAATTCTCTTACAACACTTCTTTTACAGTTTACATAACCCACATTATCATTCTACCACATGCATCTAGATCCCAATGCTATAAGCACCTGCTTGTAAAACATGAGGTTAGAGATAACCCTAACCCCCAAAACTACAGTGGTCAGCCATAACGGTGTGAGTGACATAAAAATAAATTCAACATAAATAAAACATAAAACATAGAGTCATAAACAACATGTACCAAAAGCAAGAATAAATGAAATAAGAAATAAAAATAAATAAAGCGTGAAAACATCAAGTGAAACTAGGCTAAGTGTCAAGTGTAGGAAAAATAGAAAACATCATGCATAAAACCAAGTCAAGAAAACATCAATGCTATATGCTGACTCTCTAATGCATACTTGTCGGATTCTATGCATCTCACAATATATAGGACCGGTGCAAGCCCTTATCGTTCTCCACTTTATAAGGTTAAATCTCTTGTTATGCAACTAATCCTACTACGGTGACGGAAACAAGATCCAGAATACTCCACGAATAGGCATCACAACCCTCGACGCGCAAGCATCATGTAAGAATAGCTCAAAAACTGAAGAATCACCTCCCTTCCGTGTACCCCATGAATAGGCTTGGGAGGCCCTCGACGTGCAGATACACCAAGTACATCCCGTGAATAGGCCCGCCGATCCTCAACACGCAAATGCACCCTACATACTCCATGAATAGGCTTGCAGACCCTCGACACGCGAACATACAAATGTCCTCTCGAGACAGAACAACACACAAATCCTGGAACGCATCCATTAGACCTAAACGAAGAGCATATACTTACGTTTCCCAAGTCCCATCACATCCCCACTAGTGCCTATCCTTAAGTTGGTTATTTAAAAAAAACACAAAAATCCCTTTCTCTAGAGTTAGTGTATCCTGCCGGACTTAATTCCACAAAACAACCCCAATGACCCCGACTGGTCAAAATCTACAAAATCTCATCTGCCGGTTCACAGGACTCCCACTCAACTCCTAGAGATTCACATCTCAACCATCAATACCAAACCTTTCAATAAAACTCACAAATCCATCATCAAAGCGATTTTATAAAGAAAATTTCTTAAATCAACAAAATCTAATTTTATATAATGTACTCATAAAATTCCAGAATTCAAATAAAATATTAAATCCATTAAATAAAAGAAAACCATATTTTGAAGTCACTGAATATCACAAAACATCAATTACTTTAAAGATAATATATATTTTACTATATGAAGTTATAGAAGTACAAGTTAGAAGTCTATTATAAACAAAATACCACTCTTTGTAAACACTGTAATATGTAGCAAAATGTCATTTAAAAATAGTAGATTAATAACCTACAATATCGAAGAACCAATCTTTTAAAGAAAACATCAGAAAACTCAAGAAATCCATCAGCCAGAGCAATGACAGTCGACTGTCGCAAATGGCCAGTCAACTGTCCTGCAAAAATTCGTAAACTCAAGAAAATCCATCAGCCAGGACAGTGACAGCAGACTGTCGAACATGGCCAATCGACTGTCCTGCGAAAACTCGAAATTCAATAACTCATCTGCCAGGACAGTGACAATCGACTATTGAACACGGTCAGTCGACTGTCCTGCGAAAATCTAAAATTCAAGAAAACTGACAGTTGACTGCCGAATTTAGTTCAAAGATGAAGCAGTCGACTGTTATTGCAAACAAAATCTGAAATTCAGTAACTGACCTGTCGATTATCGACTTTAGTTCAGTCAACTGTCAACTATAGCAGATTGCAGTTTGAAAATCTGTGCATGTTTTAAACTGATACGACGATAAAACTTTTTAAAATCAAAATTAAACTTCGTGAGATGATCAAATATAACTTGTATAATATATAGGAGTTTATAAAACAAATCAAAACATATCAAGATCTCCAAAGAGTAAATCTTTCACAAAATCCTTCAAAATTAGAAATATGTGGGTCAAAGGGATATGAGCAACTTTCTTATTTAGTAAATAAGCAATTGATTATGTGGCATGCATATGATATATTGGAAAACTAACTCTTTTAATGATTTTCCAATCACATGTATGCCACATCATCAATTGCTTATTTACTAAATGAGCAAGTTTCTCATATCCCCTTTCCCCCTCCCCCCCCCCCCCCCCCCCCCCCCCACACACACACACATAGATATATATATATATATATATATATATATATATATATATATATATATATATATATATATATATATATATATATATATATATATTCAAATACGGATTTAAGCATTAGTTTTGGTGTTAGAATTCTCCAAATAAGAGCAGTATATAGTTCAAATAAACTCAGTGTCAAAACAAATCAAATCTTAATAACATCATAAAAATCACAAAACCCAATTTTTGGCCATAAGCATCATACCCGAAATTCTAAATACTCAACCCCACTTCAAATTTGATTCTTTTGATTCAATAAACTCTTTCATAACTTGCTATACATGCACCCCAAGTGATTACACTAGTTACTCATGAACATATGCACTCACAACATGCAAATATTCAAGGTTTATTCATCGAAACATCAATAACCAACTCACCACATGCATACACATAGTAAGTTCATTTCAAATCAATTTTGTTTACCTTTATGCAATAATATCATATCACTCAACATATATATTTAAATCAGCAACAATATGATTGGAAACATCCTACTCATGATTTCTATTAGGTTCTGTAACTAGTCTCGAGCCATTAAATTATGGGTTCAACATCAATAGTGTAGTTTCATGAAAAGATTCAATTTTTAATTCATCTACTTATCAAAATTCATCATATCTTCATACCATCATCTAACATGCTTCTTAATAGATGAATCATCACATACAACATGCTTAGAACAATAAGAAAACAAACATAAGTCACCCACCTTATTGAAGAATCAACCGAAGATAATAAAGAAATGAGAAAAATCTCTCATTCTCAAGAAAACCAGGATCCTCGCTTTAAAACTCCAAGAAAATAATAATAAAAAATCTCTTTGTGTTGTGCAGAAAAGAGACGGCTGCACCCCACCCTTATAGGCCAGAATTTAGAGTATCTAGGATTTTTGAATAGATTTGTAAAATACCTCTTTTAAATATATCTTAACATATATGGATCCTTATACTTGGAAATTAAATAAAACCAACTTAATTGAGATTTAAAAATAAGAAAAAACCACTCTACTATCAGCCAACACTGTTTTGAAAACCCAGAAAATGAAATTGTACTTTTTGCCCTGTAAGTGGCATTTTTTGCAAATTGACCATTCTTTATCAAACTTGCAAAATAAACCAAATTTATTAATAAAAAAGTAAACAATTTACCTCTGAGTTGACTAGGCATCATAACTAGCTCGAAAATCCGAAAATCTAGAGTTTTCACTTCAAGTGGTAATTTTGCACAAAAGTCCATCTTTTTGTAATATTTGCAAATATATCAAATAATTATCAGAAAAAGCAAGAAAATTCACAAATAATATCTAATAATAATTAATGGGTTTTCCCAAAATAATTTTTGACTTTGAACTTCCCAATAAAATGTTTGCACGTGTTTTGCACGTGTAAAAAGATAAATCTTCAGATTTTTTTTTATTAAATTACCAAAAGTCATTTTAATTCATTGATTAATCTCAAAAACATTATTTAAAAATCTGGGTTACTACACCGACCCTCGACACGCGAATGCACATTATGTTCTGTGAATAGGTCTGCTGACCCTCGACACGCAAACATACCAACTGTTCTCTCGGGACACAACAACACACAGTCCTGGAACGCATCCGTTGGACTAACAATAGAGCATATACTCACGTTTCCCAATTTCTATCGCATCTCCACTAGTGTCTGTCCTTGGGTTGATTATTATAAATTAAAACACAATCTCCCCCTTTCTAGAGTTGGTGTACCCTACCGGACTTAATTCCAACAACACAACCCCAAGACCCAAACTGGTCAAAAATCTACAAAATCTCATCTGCTGGTTTACAAGAATCCCACTCAACTTCTAGAGACTCACAAATCGAATATCAACACAAAAATCTTCAATAAAACTCTTAATTTCATCATCAAATCGTTTATATTAAGAAAAACTCATTTAATCAACAAATCCAAATTTATACAAATACCCACAAATTCCCATAAAAAAATTCTGAGATTAAATCTCTTAAACAACTTAGCTTCACATCTTGAAGTCACAGAAAATCACCAAAATAACAACTCCTTTGAAAGCCATATATATTTCACCTTTTTAGAATCGTAGAAATACAAATTAAATTCTATTAAAATCAAATTATAAGTCTTTGTAAAATACAGTAATCTGTAGCAAAAGCTTCATTTAAAACAGTTGATCAATAATCCATAAGTTCGAAGAAATGATATTTCAAGAAATCAGCAAAAACTCAATAAAACAGCCCACACAGCAGCTGTCGGTCGACTGTCAAAATAGTTCAAAAAACGACGGTCGACCGACATGCTAAAAATCCAAAATCTCACAATTGACAGTCGACCGTCGATCCCAGTGTTATTCTTGGGCGGTCGACTGGCATGTTCAAAACAACCCACTTTAATTTTCGTGCACTTTCAATCTGATACATGGTTTAATCTTTGTAAAATCATAAATTTGTAAAATAAAAATCTTGAGATGATCAAATACAATTATTTAACATACTGAAGTTTATAAAACAAATCAAATCTCTCATCAAATTCATAAAAGATCAATTTTTCGGCGAAACTTCTTCAAAGCATCAGAAACTATATACATATGTCTATATATGTGTTCATGCATCAGTTTAGGCATCAAGAATCAGTGTGTATGAATGTTATATTGTTCAATTCAATTTCAGTATCATTAGAAATCAAGATCCAAGTGAAAACTTCACAAAACTATAAAAAAAAATCCACTTCGGTTATGTACAGTCAGACCCGAAGTCAAATACCCAACTTCAACCTTCAAAACTCGATCTTTTGATTTCAAAATCCTCTTTTCACTTTGTTAGACCCACACAAAACTATTTACATCAGTTTGCCCATAATTATATGCAACTATAACATGTATTAGTCAAGTTCTTCTTCATCAAAATATCAAAACAATACACACACACACACACACACACACACACAGTAAAAACTCTTCTTTGTTCATCTATATGCACTATACAGCATACGACTCATCATTAACAATCAAATGAGCATGAAAATAGTACATCCATGAGTTATATCAAGTTCTTAATATTCTTAAGTCATCCATATAAAAATTCATTCATCCATTGCATAGTTTTCATGAAAAGTTCTATTTTTATTCATCCATCCATCAACAATTCATTATATCATCATACATCCATCTATCATGCATTCTACTAGACAAATCATCATATATAACATGCATAGATCAACAAGAAATCAAACATATGTAACACCCCAATTTTTTATTTTATTTATTTATTTATTCAAAACTGAACTTCCAAATTCAATTCTTTCAATTTTTATGACACTTTAAACATAAACTAAGATAGTTATATTTCAATTAAAATTTTGGCACAGTTTCTTCTGAAGTTTCTGCCCCGAAACACAAAAAGCTTACGGAATTCTGCTCTAAATTCCGTAGCTCACAACACAGGCAATATATTCACGACTCCCCAGGCCAAAATGAGCAGAAACACATAGGAAGTATAAATATTATGCTATGGGGGCCAAACTCACTACAAAAGATACTCGATTTCCCGGCATTTTTTTATGTCTTTGCCGGCGTTTTTTTTACGCCGGTGAAACTTTCACCGGCGTTTATAATAGCGCCGGTCCAAATGCCGCCGAAGCGAGCGTCGCGGAAAGGAATGGGTCTACACCGGCAGTTTTACTGGACACCGGTAAATGTTACAACTACACCGGCGGTCAGCAAACGCCGGTGTATGGGGGTCTCTGAGTGTCGTTCTTTTACACCCTATATACATTCACCGGCGGCCATAAACCGCCGGTATTTATCCATTCACCGGCGTTTCTATAAATGGCAGTGTAGAATGAAAGTATACCGGCGGTCATAGACCGCCGGTGTATGTGCGTTTATGAGTGCCCGGTTTTCCCTACTTACAAGCACCGGCGTGACCAAAAACGCCGGTGTAGTTAGATACACCGGCATTTTATAAAACGCCGGTGTTTCTCGGTGCCGTTACAGCTAGCAACATACACCGGCGTGTGTGGGAACGCCGGTATATCGCACACTCCAACAAATTGATTAGATAGACCGACGTTTTTTAAAATGCCGGTCTAGCTATGCCCGTTTATTTTCCATGCTCCGGTTTTCCGTTCGATTTCAATTCACAGTTTCATTTACAAAACCTGTAAACTAATTCACAACTGATTCAACCAATTTCGTTGCATATTACTGCGCAAATCACAACCAAACACAAGAATAATTAAAGATAATAAAGTTTCACACGTGTCATATCAACGTCCAAATTCATTGATTAATTAACAGTGTCATAATTAATAAATTAATATAGGGACTAACATCCCAAATATCCAAACAAACCAGTCTGACAAATATCCCAAATATCCCAAATTAAAAGTCTGACATAACTCTCATAAAAAAAAACCAGTCTGACATAACAACAGCAAGGAGGACATAAGAAAAACAACCATACAGCAAGGAGGACATAAGAACAGCAAGGAGGACCGCAGATTCATACCCCTCGAGTAGCTTCAGTTCTGATCATCAGAATTTTCTTCATCTGGGCGACCGCTCTGTGAAAAAAAAAACAATAGTTTAATTCAACAGTAGACCACAATACAGAATATACATATTTTTTGAACTTGCAAAAAGATCTACCTGTATCTTAAATTATAAGATCAAAGTGCCAATTGCAAATAGAATTGTTAATGATATATACAGAGGTAAAATAATTAAATTGCAATGCTAAAAATCTAGTACTTAATTTTATTTTTAAATATATCTAAAACAACAAAACAAATGAAAATTCAGTATCTAACTTGAAACCTTAATATTCTCCTTTGATTGGGAATATCCACTATCTAAAACAGTAAAACAAATGAAAATTCAGTATCTAAGCATGTCTTTCATGGATTGTTCAGACAATCCATGAAACTGTCATCGTGGAAGGAAACCAAATATAAGAAAAATAAGAAAAATAAGATAGGGCTCATATCAAGTGTATTTTTAGGGAACTGTCATCGTGGAAGGAAACCAAATATAGAAGCCAGAAATGGAAACAGAAAGAAGAATGGTAGAGACTTTGGATACACCAGGCTAACATAGCTGCATTTTCCACATCTTTCTCTCACCCCTTGTTTCCCTTCAGCACACGAACACAAAGAGACATCAGCAACAACAGTAAGAGCGACAAGAACAACAATAATAATAAATTATTATGAACAAGATGTCTTTATATGGGTTTCCAGATCTCCACTCGAGCCCTCTCTTTCTAATCACAACCCAATTAAGAACATAGACAACAACCACTAAACAATCCAATCACAGCCCAATCAAAATTTGCCAAAGATGGCAATCAACTTCATTAACAGTATCTGAAAATGAAAATATCCATTATCTGAGCATATATGTTGCTCTACTAATTCTTTAGCCCAACTAAATCTAAAACCCAATTGTTGTGCATATCCGGAGGATTTTGGCATACGTACCTATACCATCCTCAATTCACAGTGAACCCATTTTGGTCAAAAAAATGCCAAGATGACAATCAGATGCATGAAAATAAGCTTCATTAATAGTAAAAGAAGATGAGGATGCTAGCAGCATACTCAGTTTGGAAGTGAACCCATTTTATGTTAAAAAATCATGCCTAAGATGGCAATCAGGTTCTCTAACAGTATCTGAAAATGAAAATATCCATTATCTGAGCATATATGTTGCTCTACTAATTCTTTAGCCCAACTAAATCTAAAACCCAATTGTTGTACATATCCGGAGGATTTTGGCATACGTACCTATAGCATCCTCAGTTCACAGTGAACCCATTTTGGTCAAAAAAACATGCCAAGATGATAATCAGATGCATGAAAATAAGCTTCATTAACAGTAAAAGAAGATGAGGATGCTAGCAGCATACTTAATTTGGAAGTGTACCCATTTTATGTTAAAAAATCATGCCTAAGATGGCAATCAGGTTCTCTAACAGTATCTGAAAATGAAAATATCCATTATCTGAGCATATATGTTGCTCTACTTATTCTTTAGCCCAACTAAATCTAAAACCCAATTGTTGTACATATCCGGAGGATTTTGGCATACGTACCTATACCATCCTCAGTTCACAGTGAACCCATTTTGGTCAAAAAAATATGCCAAGATGACAATCAGATGCATGAAAATAAGCTTCATTAACAGTAAAAGAAGATGAGGATGCTAGCAGCATACTTAGTTTGGAAGTGAACCCATTTTATGTTAAAAAATCATGCCTAAGATGGCAATCAGGTTCTCTAACAGTATCTGAAAATGAAAATTTCCATTATCTGAGCATATATGTTGCTCTACTAATTCTTTAGCCCAACTAAATCTAAAACCCAATTGTTGTGCATATCCGGAGGATTTCGGCATACGTACCTATACCATCCTCAGTTCACAGTGAACCCATTTTGGTCAAAAAAACATGCCAAGATGACAATCAGATGCATGAAAATAAGCTTCATTAACAGTAAAAGAAGATGAGGATGCTAGCAGCATACTTAGTTTGGAAGTGTACCCATTTTATGTTAAAAAATCATGCCTAAGATGGCAATCAGGTTCTCTAACAGTATCTGAAAATGAAAATATCCATTATCTGAGCATATATGTTGCTCTACTAATTCTTTAGCCCAACTAAATCTGAAACCCAATTGTTGTACATATCCGGAGGATTTTGGCATACGTACCTATAGCATCCTCAGTTCACAGTGAACCCATTTTGGTCAAAAAAACATGCCAAGATGACAATCAGATGCATGAAAATAAGCTTCATTAACAGTAAAAGAAGATGAGGATGCTAGCAGCATACTTAGTTTGGAAGTGTACCCATTTTATGTTAAAAAATCATGGTTAAGATGGCAATCAGGTTCTCTAACAGTATCTGAAAATGAAAATATCCATTATCTGATCATATATGTTGCTCTACTTATTCTTTAGCCCAACTAAATCTAAAACCCACTTGTTGTACATATCCGTAGGATTTTGGCATACGTACCTATAGCATCCTTAGTTCACAGTGAACCCATTTTGGTCAAAAAAACATGCCAAGATGTCAATCAGATGCATGAAATAAGCTTCACTAACAGTAAAAGAAGATGAGGATGCTAGCAGCATACTTAGTTTGGAAGTGAACCCATTTTATGTTAAAAAATCATGCCAAAGATGGCAATCAGCTTCATTAACAGTATCTGAAAATGAAAATTTCCATTATCTGAGCATATATGTTGCTCTATTAATTCTTTAGCCCAACTAAATCTAAAACCCAATTGTTGTGCATATCCGGAGGATTTTGGCATACGTACCTATACCATCCTCAGTTCACAGTGAACCCATTTTGGTCAAAAAAACATGCCAAGATGTCAATTAGATGCATGCAATAAGCTTCACTAACAGTAAAAGAAGATGAGGATGCTAGCAGCATACTTAGTTTGGAAGTGAACCCATTTTATGTTAAAAAATCATGCCAAAGATGGCAATCAGCTTCATTAACAGTATCTGAAAATGAAAATTTCCATTATCTGAGCATATATGTTGCTCTATTAATTCTTTAGCCCAACTAAATCTAAAACCCAATTGTTGTGCATATCCGGAGGATTTTGGCATACGTACCTATACCATCCTCAGTTCACAGTGAACCCATTTTGGTCAAAAAAACATGCTAAGATGTCAATCAAATGCATGAAATAAGCTTCACTAACAGTAAAAGAAGATGAGACATCAGCAACAACAGCAACAACAGCAAGAGGGAACCAAATATAGAACAATTGGGTTTTGAATGGAGATTGTCTTCATTGAAGAAAAATACGAATAGGGCTCATATCAAGTGTAGTTTTAAGGAATTGTCATCGTGGAAGGAAACCAAATATAGAAGCCAGAAAGAGGAATGCTAGAGAATGAGGATACACCAGGCTAACATAGCGGCATTTTCCTCATCTCTCTCTCATCCCTTCTTTCCCTTCAGCACACGAACACATAGAGACATCAGCAACAACAGCAAGAGCGACAAGAACAACAATAATAATAAATTATTATGAACAAGATGTCTCTATATGGGTTTCCAGATCTCCACTCCAACTCGTCTCTTTCTAATCACAGTCCAATTAGGAACAATTGTTCACAGTCACTGTTAAAGAAACATATATGCTCAGATAATGGAAATTTTCATTTTCAGATACTGTTAAAGAAGCTGATTTCATGCATCTGATTGCCATCTTTGGCATGATTTTTTAACCAAAATGGGTTCACTTCCAAACTAAGTATGCTGCTAGCATACCAAAATCTTCCAAATCAGTACAACAACACGGCTGAACAAACCTTGTTTGCAGGTCATACAATGTCATCCATACCATGTTATGTGCCAAAGTGGGGTTGGTCATACAATGCATGAACGACGCGTATTAGTTGTTTGTGAGTATGCAATAGGGTGCAGCTATGAACAGGGCTCATATCAAGTGTAGTATTACGAACTGTCATCGTGGAAGGAAACCAATTTAATATAGAAGCCATATATGGAGCTAGAAAGAGGGATGGTAGAGAATGAGGATACACCAGGCTAACATAGCGGCATTTTCCTCAACTCTCTCTCATCCCTTCATTCTCTTCAACACACGCACACAAAGAGACATCAGCAACAACAGCAAGAGGGGGTTGGTCCAACAATAAGTATAGATTATAATAAACGAGATGTCTCTATTTGGGTTTCCAGATCTCCACTCCAGCCCTTTCTTTCTAATCACAGCCCACTTAAGAAACATAGACGAAATGCTTATAGACGACAGCCACAATGCAGACTCACAAACACTAGTACGTGTCTTTCATGCATTCAAGACCATAATCTCTTTAAAAATACCAATTTAAAGACTTACCCATGTTTTTTGACAGTGGGCGGCGTGCTACCCTCACCCTCATATGTTTGACTGCCACTATTATTTAGTGGCTGCTCATCCCCATGGCTCCCGTTGCCATCATTTTTATTTATCCTCTTTCCACGCCTCGGCATGTTGTACCTGTCAAGGATTCAATAACTTCCTTAGAGATGCAAATTTAATTAATAACATGTTTATAATAACTATCATAAAATTTGTACTTTAGTAGGATTAACAAACCAACATAATTATAAAAAAATTAAAAAAATGAGATTTGTAACAAATTAAATTACAATGATAGTTTGGTTCAAATGACACTAAGCATAGTTTAATGTAAATAACACCAAGCAGTAGAAAATAGAAAGATAATTAAACCGGTGTATTAAATTCACAATGAACATGTTCGGAATTACAGACATAATATTACAACAAGATTTAAGACACGAAAATTACAGACATATAATATTGAGATTGAAAATCATGTAAACTACAATACGACATCTTCCAATACAGCGCCCTCTTCTCCATCCTTGCGGAGCCAAGTCCCGCAAATTCCAACGTCGGTTGTGTTTACATCAAATACAAGAAACTCAGAAGCAATGTAACTGTTCATGACTTCACCGTCTTCATCTTCTGAAGTATCGCCCAGTTGGAATACATCTCTTGGTTGCATAGCGAGAGCCACATACGATTTTGGCAGGATTGGATCTTCAATGTAGAACACTTGTTGCACTTGGGATGGAAACACAAATGGCTCATGGCTAATGTGTGTACCGATGTGAATCAATTTTGAAAAGTTTACAACTGTGAAGCCAAGCTTAACCTTGTTGTTAGCAAAATTCCTATCAAACTCAGCCCAATCCCCACGAAATAAGACAACACGGAAATGACCAAAATAATTCAACTCGATGATATCCGTGAGCACTCCATAGTAGTCAAGATCTCCATCTACAGGCCTCGTGTCCGATTTGGAAGCATAACTTCTAGTCTTAGACGTCACTACCATTCCACTATTTTGAGACTTCAAATTACATTCACGATCCTTAGTACGAAATCTAAAACCATTGAATATGTATCCTCCGTATATCTTATAGGGACCTTTGGCAAGTACTTGTATTTCAGATGACGCACCTTCAGGACCCAAAGAATGTACCTATTAATTTTGTGCAAATCGTATCAGCCCCATAGAAAATGTAGATATAATGAAAATTAACTTGCATAACTGTAATTCACCTACATGAGATTCAAACCACTTATGAAATTTTTCATTCATCAACTTATTTTGTTCACGTGGTGGTAGTCTTCTTGGTCTAGCCCTTCGTTTGATGTCCCTGACAAATTCGCTAAAAAACAAGCAATTAAAATAAGGAATAACAAAAGTAAGTTAATATCGAACTCCGCGGTTTTCACTGTATTCGATTTAAATTCAAAAGCAACTTACTTTCGAAATGGTTCCACTGATGCATGGTGGTCTAGCACATATCGATGTGCCTGTTCCCACGCTAAGTTATCTAGCTCAAATGCATCAACTTTACCAACAGTAGTGCCAGCGGTATCAAAAAGATATTGAGCACTATCAAGGTTGGAAATGTCTGGATTTCTACGTGGTCTACTCGAAGATGTCTCCACACCCGGCAAATACCTGGAAAAAAAATGTGAGCACTCCTCTGATAGATATCCCTGAGCTATTGACCATTCAGGATATGCTCTATTTTTCACATAATCCTTTAGCCGGTATAGGTACCTGAACATGTACAATTAATGAATTAGAGCGGATTAGGGGATTAAAAGAAATGAGCTTTTGAAAATTCAATTTTGTAAGATGAATGAATTCTTTTACCTCTCAATGGGGTACATCCACTGATAGTGAACAGGACTGCCGATTCTGGCTTCACCAGCAAGGTGGATTATCAAGTGAATCATTATAGTGAAGAATGATGGAGGAAATATCATCTCCATTTTACTAAGTGTCAATGCTGCCAGCTGCTCCAATTGGTCAATATCTTCAACACGAAGCATTCTTGAGCAAATACCTTTATATATGCTACAAAGATCTTTCAGGACAGTAGTGACTTGCTCACACATTGAAGACCTTAGGGCCACGGGAAGGAGATTCTGCATTAGGATGTGGTAGTCGTGTGACTTTAGATCCTGAAGCCTCTTCTCTTTAAAGTTGACACATCTTGCCATGTTAGAAGAATAAACATCAGGAACTTTAAGTTCCAGTAGTACTTTGCAAAACAATTCCAACTCCGATTTTGACATTGAATAGATTGCAGGAGGTAGGAGTACTTTCCCGTTCGGTAATTCTTCTGGGTGCAACTCATATCGGATGCCCATTGACTTCAAATCAAGTCGGCTCTTGAGATTGTCCTTTGTCTTCCGGTCATCTCCCATAACTGTTCCTATACAATTTTCACCAATATTTTTTCCGATATGCATCACATCTAAATTATGTCGCAATAAGTTGAATTCCCAATACGGCAACTTGAAGAAAATACTCTTCTTCTTCCATGCACCTAAACTCGTCATGTTTTGATCCTCATCTTCGCCACATAGATCGGTCTCCTCACCTTGCTCTGGCCTTGCCCTTTTCTTGCCCTTTGTCCTGACTTCTGGTTCTTTTCCATATTTGAATTGATGACCATCTACCCGCCTCAAAATATCTGAACCAGAAGAAGACTCAGGAGCATGTTCCCACTCGTCGGTACCATCAAATGTCGCTGTCTCTGCCCGTAATACATGTGTGTCAGGCAACCATCTCCTATGACCCATATAGCAAAACTTTCTGCCATTGTACAACCACCTTGAACTAGTTTGGTCAGCACAACATGGACATGCATAACGTCCTTTAGTACTATATCCAGATAAATTTGCATATGCTGGAAAATCATTGATTGTCCATGACAACACGGCCCGAAGAGAAAATGTTTCTTTAGCCACAGTATCATAGGTTAGAACACCCACCCATAACTTCTGAAGTTCATCTATTAACGGTTGTAGGTACACATCTATATCATTTCCAGGACCTTTCGGTCCAGGAACTATCATGGACAAAATAAATGAGGACTGCTTCATGCATTTCCAAGGCGGCAAATTGTATGGTATTAACACAACCGGCCATATGCTGTATGTACTACTCATTTGCCTGAAAGGGTTGAAACCATCACTAGCTAGTCCAAGTCTCACATTCCGAGGATCTTCCGCAAAATCGGGATATCTTTCATCAAATTTTTTCCAAGATTGAGAATCAGCAGGATGTCTAAGAATCCCATCATTAGTGCGACCTTCAGCATGCCATTTCATATCAGAAGAAGTTTTCATAGACATAAACAACCTTTGTAGCCTAGGAATCAGAGGAAAGTAACGCAGTATTTTGGCTGGCTTCTTTTTCCTACTTCGCTTAGTAGATCCACTGGCTCCCTCGTCTTGATTTGGTCTTTCTTTCCATTTCGAAGAACCACACACTTCGCAATTCTCCAGACTTTCCTTACCACTCGTGAAAAGCATACAGTTATTTGGACATGATGCTATCTTCTCATACCCTAGATCGAAAGAACTTAGGAATTTTTTGATTTTATAGGCTGAGTTTGGAATACAGATTTCAGAAAATGCTTCATTCAACAATTCAAGTAGCATAGTGAAGGACTTAGCAGACCGCCCGTTTAAACATTTAATCTGAAATAGTCTGACAATAAATGAGAATTTAGAGAATTTGGTGCAATCGCGGTACAACGGAGTACTAGCATCTTCAAGTAACTTAGCGAAGGATTCTTGCTGCTTATTATTTTCAGGGGCGGGGCCAGACATTTCCTCGTCCACCCCACCACCAATCTGGTTTGTTTTTGTTGACTCATTGTGAACTTGGGTTGTTGGGTTATTGGTATGGAAAGGAACATTATGAATTCCCATGGCATCTTGCAACAAAGCATGCATCTCATCGGAAACACTTAAGTCTTCGTTCACTAAGGGCTCATCTTCATTTTCTAATACAACCGGACGAACAGGAGCTGACGTATGATCCTCTCCATTACAAAACCACCTTGTATACCCTTGAAGAAAACCGTTGACAACCAAGTGTGTATGTACTACGTCACATGTCCTCAAATTACAATTTGTACACCGGAGGCATGGACAAAGGATTAGGTTGGGATCACGGAAATGTCGTTTGGCAAAAATAATAAAATCTTTAATACCATCACGGTATTCCTTGGATAATCGTGGTTTACTAATCCAACTTCTATCCATTATAACAATAACACACAATCTGAAATTAAAATTTGATATATTAAATAGTAATAACAGTAAAAGGCATTTTGTAATTAAATTTCACCTTTTTGAAAACCATCCCTAGCTGCAAATAAATAAACGATATAATCTTTAACTGTAAAATAAAGAAATTGTGGTTCCAAAAAATGTACAAAAAAAAATTAAATCTTAACACAATCTACTCTATTCACATAACCCTAAACTACCTTTTGTGGAAATTATCACAACCACCTTAGTGGTATTTTATCGCACACCCTGTGTTCGAGTGTAAAAAAAATTCGACTATAGTCTCCCCTGTATTTGGCTTTCCGTTCAAGGAGATGATGATGGTAAAGGGTATTTTGCTGAGGAAGAGGAATCGGACGAATAATGAGCGCGTCGTGCTGTAACTACGGTAACAAGAAGATCTGATGACTCATGAACTATTCTGTTCATGGCTACTAATAATCACTTACTTATCGCATAATAATAATAATAATAATAATAATAATAATAATAATAATAATAATAATAATAATAATAATAATAATACTAAACAAAAGAAACTAATATGGCTACTAATAAGTTTTTCTAAAATAATTCTTCATCCCAACTAAATCATTGATGTTTGTAGCGCCAAAAGAAACCTGCACAAGGTTTGTTCAGCCCATTTCTTGTACAGATTTGGAGGATTTTGGTAAAAAACATGCCAAGATGCCAATCAGATGCATGAAATCAGCTTCATTAACAGTAAAAGAAAAATGATAATGTCCAGTATGTAAGCATATATTTTTCAGAGTGAACCAGTTGTTGTACATATCCGGAGGATTTTGGCATACAGCTATAGCATCCTCAGTTCACAGTGAACCCATTTTGGTCAAAAAAACATGCCAAGATGACAATCAGATGCATGGGATAAGCTTCATTAACAGTAAAAGAAAATGAGGATTCTAGCAGCATACTTAGTTTGGAAGTGTACCCATTTTTTGTTAAAAAATCATGCCAAAGATGGCAATCAGCTTCATTAACAGTATCTAAAAATGAAAATTTCCATTATCTGAGCATATATGTTGCTCTACTAATTCTTTAGCCCAACTAAATCTAAAACCGAATTGTTGTACATATCCAGAGGATTTTGGCATACATACTTATAGCATCCTCAATTCACAGTGAACCCATTTTGGTCAAAAAAACATGCCAAGATGACAATCAGATGCATGAGATAAGCTTCATTAACAGTAAAAGAAGATGAGGATGCTAGCAACATACTGAGTTTGGAAGTGTACCCATTTTTTGTTAAAAAATCATGCCAAAGATGGCAATCAGCTTCATTAACAGTATCTGAAAATGAAAATTTCCATTATCTGAGCATATATGTTGCTCTACTAATTCTTTAGCCCAACTAAATCTAAAACCCAATTGTTGTACATATCCGGAGAATTTTGGCATACAGCTATAGCATCCTCAGTTCACAGTGAACCCATTTTGGTCAAAAAACATGCCAAGATGACAATCAGATGCATGAAAATAAGCTTCACTAACAGTAAAAGAAGATGAGGATGCTAGCAGCATACTTAGTTTGGAAGTGAACCCATTTTATGTTAAAAATCATGCCTAAGATGGCAATCAGGTTCTCTAACAGTATCTGAAAATGAAAATATCCATTATCTGAGCATATATATTGCTCTGCTAATTCTTTAGCCCAACTAAATCTAAAACCCAATTGTTGTGCATATCCGGAGGATTTTGGCATACAGCTATACCATCCTCAGTTCACAGTGAACCCATTTTGGTCAAAAAAACATGCCAAGCTGACTATCAGATGCATGAAATAAGCTTCATTAACAGTAAAAGAAGAAGAGGATGCTAGCAGCATACTTAGTTTGGAAGTGTACCCATTGTATGTTAAAAAATCATGCCTAAGATGGCAATCAGCTTCTCTAACAGTATCTGAAAATGAAAATATCCATTATCTGAGCATATATGTTGCTCTACTAATTCTTTAGCCCAACTAAATCTAAAACCCAATTGTTGTACATATCCGGAGGATTTTGGCATACGTACCTATAGCACCCTCAGTTCACAGTGAACCCATTTTGGTCAAAAAAACATGCCAAGATGACAATCAGATGCATGAAAATAAGCTTCATTAACAGTAAAAGAAGATGAGGATGCTAGCAGCATACTTAGTTTGGAAGTGTATCCATTTTATGTTAAAAAATCATGCCTAAGATGGCAATCAGGTTCTCTAACAGTATCTGAAAATGAAAATATCCATTATCTGAGCATATATGTTGCTCTACTAATTCTTTAGCCCAACTAAATCTAAAACCCAATTGTTGTACATATCCGGAGGATTTTGGCATACGTACCTATAGCATCCTCAGTTCACAGTGAACCCATTTTGGTCAAAAAAACATGCCAAGATGACAATCAGATGCATGAGATAAGCTTCATTAACAGTAAAAGAAAATGAGGATTCTAGCAGCATACTTAGTTTGGAAGTGTACCCATTTTTTGTTAAAAAATCATGCCAAAGATGGCAATCAGCTTCATTAACAGTATCTGAAAATGAAAATTTTCATTATCTGAGCATATATGTTGCTCTACTAATTCTTTAGCCCAACTAAATCTAAAACCCAATTGTTGTACATGTCCAGAGGATTTTGGCATACAGCTATACCATCCTCAGTTCACAGTGAACCCATTTTGGTCAAAAAAAATGCCAAGATGACAATCAGATGCATGAAATAAGCTTCATTAACAATAAAAGAAGATGAAAATTTCCAGTATCTAAGCATATATTTTTCTATTCATTCTTCATCCCAACTAAACCATTCATGTTAAGGAAATCAAGATGCATAATCTGAAAAAACTTGCTTTTTTTGAAAAATAAGGAAAATCAAGAGATGATACCGAAGAGAGAGAGAGAGAGCGGGGCGACGAGCGCGGGGGCATAGGAGAGAGAGAGAGAGCAGGGCGACACGGTGGTTTCCGATCGCCGATTCACCTCCTAATAGAGAGAGGGAGGAGGGAAATCGAAAATGACGAAGGGAAGAAGGGACGATGACGAAAGGTCGAAGGCTGTCGAAGAGGACGAAGTGGCGGAGGCGAGGAAGGAGGGAAAACGAAGCGCCCCCCCCCCCCCCCCCTTTTTTTGGGGTTTGGGAAAATGGTGAGCGAAAGATTAGGGTTCGCGGGATTTATCACAGCTTATTCACCGGCATTTCAATTAGACACGCCGGTGAATGTGTCGGTATATTCACCGGCGTTTATTATTAAAACACCAGTGAATAATACATTTCACCGGCGTTTTTAAATAAAACGCCGGGTGAATACGAAGATTGCCCGGCAGTTTAAAGCGACCGCCGGTGTATAACCTTCCCATCTAGCGCCCCATTCCTATTCGCTCCCTACTCCGGCGCTACTAGTAAAACGCCGGGGAATATTCGCCGGTAAAACGAGTATCTTTTGTAGTGACTCATAATAGAATATCACATATAAAATAAAAATCATAAATTTCTTCGAAAACGTAGTAAGATTTTTAGAAAAAACTCTATAAAACATATCACAGGGCCCGGTACTCCACAACGAGATGAGTACGGGTCAAGAACATACCATACTACCCCACACTATACTCATCATCATCATCCACATACTTATACATTCAAAATACAATTTAAACCATAAATTTCACTATTCACATAACTAAACTTATGCATAAATTTTTAAAAATAAAGAACCTACTCAACTAAATTCCATGCCTCACCTCGACACTGCTGAGCACCTGCAATAGTAGAGGATCTAGGGTAGTCCTGGTACTCCCCTAACCCCCCAAATACTAAGGGATTAGCCATTTCTGGTGTGTGTATAATCAAATATAACTTAACTTGAAATGAATAAATACAGGAAAAACAGAAACTTTGAAAATATCATCATGGTAGTAAATTTAGTTATAAACAATGGAAAGCCCGAGAATAAATGTACAATTAAAATAATAACGTAACCATATCATCAAATAGCCCACAATATAGTTATTTCAAATCCACCTCATACATCTCATCATCCTTGCTTTACCGAGAGATTCGAACCAAGGCAGATAGTTCCCACTACTTACTCGAAATAGCGGGCGGTAGTTCCTAGGCCCGAATCTCAAACTCCACATATCACTATTATCCTTAACTCCAATAAATACAACTATTATCCCATCTTTTAATCCCACCACATTTCATTTATAAGGATATATACACTACAACCTTCATTCCCAAATATATATATATATAATACTTCACTCCAGTATTAATGATCATTATACTGTCAGATATAAAGTTCTATTATCACATTCTTATACCATATCGGATTTATATATACATATATTTATCACCATATGTTCTGTTTTATCATATAAAGATTTAACATTCATTAAAATGCTCCACATTCATTATTTATATCCCCTTTTAATTCATCACACACTTATTATTCATTTTCTTTTCATTCGTAAATCCATACCAATTCCATACCTTTCATTTCACTCATTCTCTTCAATATCACTTATCATTCTCATATCCATTTTCATACACAAACATTTACACGCGGGAAGCTGCTCACACAGAGTCTAACACTTTCGAAGCTATGCCCTCTTCCTGGCCTAGACCAGCAAGGGAAACACCACACCCAAGATATACTGGGTACTTCCTCACAACATCTTGTCATCGAGGGAAATCACACCGCACCCCAGCAGAGCTGGGTAAAAATCATCACAACTCAAACTGATAGCTTGAAATATTACATTACTTTATTTTCATTTTCAACCTACAATTTGCTTTACTTTTCATTCCATTTCGCAATACCACAATTATAACAATAACCTGCCAACTCGCCCTGGAAGTTGTGCCAAGGCAGGTAGTTCCCATTATTCCCATGGAAATAGCGGGCGGATAGTTCCTCGACACAATTCCAAGGTGCATCAACTCATCATGATATATTTTTCGTTTCACAACCATTCTCATATTACATTTTTTTAACTTTATTTCCATTCATCTAATATCATAGAACCAATTGGCTTAAAACTCAAAACTCGACCTACGAACCTCCAAATTTGAATCCGTCTTTTACCCACTCGTCACAAATGACACAAGTAGCTGAGCTACATCGACGGATTTCGAATTCGAATCCCAATGCAAAAACATACATGTTGATCGGAGGCTTCTAATTATGAAAATAAAACTATCTTAGTTTATGTTTAAAGTGTCATAGAAATTGAAAGAATTGAATTTGGAAGTTTAGTTTTGGGAAAAAAAGAAAAAAAAATTGGGGTGTTACAACATATGTCACTCATCTATTGAAGAATCAACCGAAGATAATAAAGAATTAAGAAAAGTCCTTCCTTTCGCAAAAATCCAAGATCCTCGCTTCGAAACTCCAAGAAATTAATAATAAAGAAAACCCTTTATTTTTGTGCAGCAAAGAGACGGTTGCTACTGCCATTTTTAATAGGCCTGAAATCTGGGTATTAGGGTTTTGAGATGATTTTGCAAAATATCCCTTTAGAATATATCTTTACATATATAGATTCTTTATACTAGGTAATTAGATTAATCAATTCAACTGAGATTTAAAATCAAAGATAACCACCCAGGTCTGGCCGACATCAGTTACAAATTCAGAAAATTAATTTTGTAATTTTTGCCTCTAAGTGACAATTTTGCAAAAAAGGTCATTCTTTAACAAATTTGCGAAATAAACCAAATCTATTAGAATAAAATTTTAAATCTTTACCTCTGAGTTGGCTAGCCATCATGCTCAGCCCAGAAAACCAAAATTCTAGATTTTTTACTCCAAGTGGTAATTTTGCACAAAATCCCATCTTTTTGTAATATTTGCAAATAGGCCAAATAAATTTCGGAAAAATCCAGAAAATTCATAAATAATACCTACTAATAAATATTATGTTTTCCCAAAATAATTTATGATTTTTAACTTTCCAAGAAAATATTTGCACGTGTTTTGCACTGTGAAAAAAGATAAATTTCAGAAAAATATTTATTACACCAAAAATCACTTTAATTCATTTATTAATCTCAAAAAAATTATTTAAAAAAAATAAGGTGTTACACTTATCACATACCCTTCACAAATTATCTCTAGTGGCACCAACTTTTATTTTAATTGAGTGACACTTTTATAAATAACTATGTCGTAAATAAATTTAAACTTTGAGGGTATTATAGTAACTAACAACTGTTGAGTAAATAAATGGTTAATATAACTCCAGCGTAAAAATGAATGGTTGAGATTAGATGGTTGGTTGAATGGTTGTCTACAAATTACAGGTTATCTATAAATGACACCCCAAACTCTCACATTATAATATTAGAGATAATTAGTAATTTACACGTGCGGCGCACATCTTTATATATCTTTGCCGAACTCATTAAAATAGATAGAGGGACTCATAAAATAGAAAATTATAGATTTGAGGGACTCATAAAATTATATAGAAGTTAAAAAAAATGTGGGAGAATTGTGAGAAATTTATGAATATTATCCCTACTCCCTACTGTAATTGCCGAACTCTTCATTATCATCCTCATATAAATAGAAAGTTATAGAATCACTGTCAAACTATAATGTTATCCAATTGAATATTATTAAAACTAAAAAAATACATGCAATGAAAAGATGTCGCAAATTCAACAAATTTATGTTGACATGTATATTATAACATCATTAACATTCAATAAATAAGTTATACATTATTATACGGCCACATGTTAGTATGAAGATGATAGACTAAGAAAGTTATATCTCTAATATTATAATGGGAGAAGGCCTTAGTGTCATTTGTCATTTTGTCATTCTACCAACATGTGCAATGCACGTACATAACTAATATAAAGGAGGTTTCTAGTTCAAATCCTTCCTAAGTTTTTATTTTTATTTTTTAAAATTATTAAAACGTGCATCGCACGTGTAAATTGTTAGTAAAAATAATTTTATAAATTGTGTTCGCTTAAAAATCTATTTCTAAATTAGTGGATGTAGATGGGTTCGGGAAGAGATCGACATGAGATTTTGTGAAAATGAGATAATGGAAGGGGAGATTGTGTTTGAGGGATCATAGTTTTTATTTTGTTTTAATTTTTTAATAAAATCATGAGTAAAATCATGTTAGTTAAATAGGATTCTCTACTTTTCATCTCCTTTCTCTATTTTGAAATAGAGAAAGGAGAGAGGGGTATACTCTCTACTGGTACTATAAGATATAGTTATATATAAATATAATTAGAAGTCTCTCTTTAGCTATTGTATAGTGCACGTAAGTCTGATGAATTTTAATTAACATTTTTTTCTTCTTTCTTTAACACAAAAACTGTATACATCTTTACATGCCAACTAATTATATGGCAAGGGATAACCAAATTTTTCGATGCAGGTTTTAAAATCAGAACAAATAAATAAATAAATAAATATCCAAATATGCAATTGTAAACAGCTGTTTATTCTCACATATCGACTAAGTAATTGATTGAGGGGTATATAAATTGCAAGGCTAAATATAAAAGAATTTTTTCCCAGAACGACCTTCTTTTTGAAAGTTTTTTCCAAACTGCCCTACCTTTTTTTTTCCCTAAACGATCCACTCGTTTTTTGAAAAAACGAGCTTGGTTAAAAATAACTCGCTTTTTTAGAAAGCGAGTGTGAAACTTTTAATTTTCGAAAGGTTAGACTCGCTTTTTGAATAAGCGAGTTATTTTTAACCAAACTCGCTTTTTTCAAAAGCGAGTTTGGTTATTTTGATAAATACTTTTGAAAGTTGGTTAGATTGGTTAATACTTTTAGAAAGTAGATTAGTTTGGTAAATAATTTTAGAAAGTTGGTCATTTTGGTAACAAGTTCTTTTTATATCACATTGTTACTTCATCTTCTTTAGACTACTATATATGAAATCGTTTGTCAGAACTTTCTATATCACATTGTCACTTCATCTTCTTTAGTCATGATTTTATAAAGTTAGCAACTGTTTAGCAGTTGTCGATGATATACATAACTTGACATTATTTCAGTACACACATAATTGATGTGTTTTTAGTTGTCGAGAATGAGCCCATAGATACTCCCAATTCCCGGTATACACATAATTGGCTTTTGACCTATCAATCATATGCGCTGAGTTCTTGTGCCAAAAGTTTTACTCGCTTTCTGAAAAAAGCGATGGTGGTTAAACCTCATCTCTTTTTCATCAGCACACCTATCAACCAAAATAGTTCTACATTAGGTCACGATCTTAGAAATCAGATCCAATGGTTAACAGATATGAGTCTCGACAACAATTTTAATATTTATCCACTCAAATACTGAATTGGCATATGTTGATGCTCCTACCAATAAATCAATAGACAATTCATAAACAGAATGAACAATTCATAAACAACAATATAAACAAAGGAAAGAAAAGTGATCAAGAGAGAAATTTTTTTCTTTGTTGGGAAAAAATAAACTCGGACTTTCAAAACAAGTGCAAGAAATTTAAAATAATATATTATAAGCAAACCTTAGTCTGCTGACAATATTCAGAACTAGAGAACCATGTCTCATCAATTACCACGTCAGGCTTTTGTGGTCTACCATTATGTATAACAGCAGCCATGGACGAAGTTACAACCACCCTTTTAATAGAAGAATTTTTAGCGCAAGAATCCAGCGCATATGATTGATAGGCCAAAGCTAAGATTGATTGGGAGTATCTATGGGCTCATTCTCGACAACTTAAATAAAGTGACAATGTGATATAGAAAGAACTAGTTACCAAAATGACCCACTTTCTAAAATTATTTACCAAACTAACCCACTTTCTAAAAGTATTTACCAAGATGACCCACTTTCGAAAGTATTTACCAAAATAATCGAACTCGCTTTTTAAACTCACTTTTTAAAAAAAGCGAGTTTGGTTAAAAATAACTCACTTTTTCAAAAAGCGAGTCTAACCTTTCGAAAATTAAAAGTCTCACACTCGCTTTATGCAAAAGCGACTTATTTTTAACCAAACTCGCTTTTTCAAAAAGCGAGTGAATCGTTTAGGGAAAAAAAGTAGGGCAGTTTGGGAAAAACTTTCAAAAAGAGGATCATTTTGGGAAAAAATTCAATATAAAAAAAGTACACAAAGTTTTGGGTCAGTTTAAAAAAAGTATACTAAGATTTTTTTTGTTTAAAAAAATGACACAATGTTTTAAAAAACCCCACTGGGTTAGTTAGGTTAGGGTTAGTGTTGGGGTTGGGGTTAGGTTAGGGTATGGTTTAAAAAAAACCATTTTCATCTTTCATTTGTGTTTAAAGAAATCACATTTATCTTTTATTTGTGTTTAAAAAAACATTACTTAACTAATCAGATGTTTAAATAACCCCCCGAACTAACCCTAATCCTAACTAATCTAGTGGAGTTTTTTAAAATATTGTGTTATTTTTTTAAACAAAAAAATCGTAGTGTACTTTTTTTTTAAACTGAACCAAAATTTTGTGTATTTTTTTATATTTAGCAAAATTGTAAATTAAAGTATCTGATCTTCTAGAATCATAATTATTTATGGAAGCATGCTTAAACTGATCAGAAAAATTCATCAGTTTAAACAAGAAATTAAATAATTATAACTGTAAACTCGTAGTCCCTTTCTTCTCGAACTTGGGTCACAAGAAACAAATATTCATCAAGTCCCTCCTCAAACTTGGGTTCAAAGTGGATGAAGGAAAGCCAAGGGGGCTAAAAGAAATCAGTGTAGATTGAAGGGATTCAAAGGAATTTACACAAGTTTTATTATGTGTAATTTGATATGTATTTCTCCAGTTTATTCAGATATCGAATTCAAAAGATTTTGATAGATTTTTTGAATAAAAAAAATTTGATAGAAAAAAAGATTTTGATTAGAAGACAGCTTTCCATATCTAACCCTGAGCACTATATATAGGAAAGATTCTGAAATCAAACGCAATATTAACTTCTAAATTTCTAATTAACAAAAGACATCTAAATAACTTGGGAGGAAAGTAACATGATATCTATATAAATATCGATCTATATATTTAAACCCTATATATATATTTATATGCATAGTTTAAAATCTTATATATACTCTCTTCTTTTTCTATACAAACCTGTTACTCTGTTAGTAGTTATTGTTCCAAAACTCTCTCAATCTCTCTCTCTCTCAATGGATTTCTTCAACCTTCTCCCAGACCATCTCCTGCTTTCAATCCTCTCCTCTCTCCCTCTCACCGACGCAGCGAGAACCAGCCTTCTCTCTCGCCGGTGGGCTCACCAATGGGCCGACTACTTGTCCCACAAAACCGACTTCAACCTCGATCTCGACCTTCTTTTTCCTGAAAACGCCCATAAACAGGCCCAACTCGTCAATACCATCATCTCCTCCCCTCGTCTCACTATCCGCAAATTTCGAATCCTTGGACTACCAGGCTATCGAGGACACTGGTCCGGGCCCAGTGATCCTCGTGACCTAGCCCAGTGGGTCCATAAGTTGGTTGAAAAAGGTGTCAAAGAGCTGAGCCTGATTATTAGAGGACACCACTGCAATGCACCAAGCTGTCTACTCTCTTCAAAATCACTTACAGGCCTGAAACTGCGCGGCTGTGGTTTAGAAACTACTAGAGGCACTTCCATTGTTTCCTGCACGAACCTCAAGTCTCTGGAACTGAAGGATGTGAGAATTTCTGTGGATATAGTCACAGAACTAGTTAGGACATGCGAGAAACTAGAGTTTCTGAGCCTTGGTAATTATCGTGTTCCGGAACGGGACGGACTAGTAGTCAGCAGTCAGAGTCTGATGAAATTGCATTTAAAGAATTGTTCTTATACTTGGAGTAATTGTGATATCAAAGTAAGTGCCCCGAACCTGGATGAATTGGAATTGCAAATGAAAGTGCGTTCGCTTTGTGTTTACGCTCCAAAAGTGAGGAAGTGCAGTTTCTGGATAAATGGGTGGGAGATGGATGAACGCAGCGAGTTGCTTACACAGTTTGTTGCGGGGATTGGCAGCAGTAGGTGTCTTAATATGCAGTTTGATATGTTCAATGTGAGTAAATCCCTTCAATTCTTTGGTTTGAATTTTTTTCCTCTTCTCATTATGCTAGGAAAAAACACACAGTAACAATATTGAAACTTATGGGACATGGCTGAATGAGTACTACTACTGACTTCTAAGGTACCAATGTATCATTGTAATATCCTCAAAAGATGACAACCAAGTTTTCAATGCATCATGCTTGTTCTGGAAATTGGTATGTAGATCATGTTAGATTTGTGAGGAAAATAGAACTGATTTTTACATATACTACAAGACTTGTAGGAGAAGAAAATACAAGAGATCGTTGAAGAACTTGTACAAGAAACAAATTAGAAAAAGGAGAGAGAGAGAGAGAGAAATACTGTCTATATATATATATATAATCAAGTTATTTAAAATTCATTTATCCATCCATCATGTCATTAAAAGCAATGATTTTGAGGGAGCAAAATAATTTAAAATTTTAAAGCTTGTCATTAGAAAATTTTAGAACTGCTTAATTTTTACTTGGAAAGTATGAATTATGTGGATCGTGTTTTATGATGGACTGCATTTTTTGCATATATAGAGATGTATATATCTGATAAATTTTCTGACAATAATTTCCTTGTTTACCATTTCTAGCTATTGTCCTTGTGCATCATCTCTTGGGAGTCTAGAATTAGATTTGATGAACTCAAGAAACTACGCTTAGGTATTTGTACTGCAGATGTGAAGGAAAATTCTGCTCTTAACGCATTTCTCCGAAGCTGTCCTCACTTACAGGAGCTCAGACTTGATGTAAAGAAACCACATTGGAAGACAGAATCCTCAGAATATGTAGAACCCTTCTATTGTCCTGCTCAGTGCTTGGATAAAGTTGAACTCATCGGTTTAAGAGGGTACGAATATGAAATGAGTATACTGAAATTTGTTCAGGCGAAACAAGGAGTTTTCAGTAGTGAAACAAAAGAAGAATGCGATGGTATGGCATTTCTGGAGAAGTATTCACAAGACTTAGTCATTGACAAGGGAAAGCGTAAGGTTTCATTTAAGCTGGGTGAATGCAGAGTCAGAATTGTGGCAGCTTGTAGTGTTGATCACTTTGCAAAATTGTTATCTTTTGATTGAATAATGTACGTTGGTGAAGATACTTTATATGCTGTCATTTGAAAGTTCTATATATATCCTTGTGTGCTATGATTAGTTTTGATTTTGCTATATGATATGGTTCTTATTTGTGTAAGAAGTTTGAAGGAGATATCGAGTCAAATTTTTATTATATGCTTTTCTGTGATGTGCTTGGTGCAACCCTTCCATTTCTTAAGGAAATGGCAATGTGACTATAATCCACCTCAATTAGCATTATATTCCATATTTATTAATTTTTAATTTACAATTTCTGTAGGCTACTGAAGTCAAAATTAGGATTATGCGAGGACCGCGACAATGAACTGCAAATGATTCGTATCTTGATATATTTGTAAAAGTTGTTAGGATAGAAGTGACTAGATGAAATTTAAATTAAAATACTTAATATTCAGTATCAAATTAAGACCTAAAAAAACATTTGAGAATAAATGGGGGAAAGAATCATGCTCGAAATGTTTGATTAAAAAGGTTGGTTAAATAACAAAATGAATTACAAAATCATGAAAATTCTGATCTTCGGAACCTAATTTGGAGAGAAAATATATTTAAGGTTAATGGTGTAATTCTCTCAAAATAGTTTTTCTACATTGCGATCTAATTCTCTTCAAAACTATTCTAAGTAGGATTTTTTCTCTCTAAAATTGGTTCTAAACATAGTCACAAATTCGGCGTTCAGAATAATATAATTCGGCAATATTTAATATTCGAAATTCGAAAAATTTCGGTAAACTCGGCAAAAGTTCAAAAAGAAAGAAATACAAAATTTAGTGCATCTTAATAGTTAGTACCTATCACCTAATTAAAAATATATTTGAATCCATAAATATTTCTTGTATAATTCGTTAAATCCGTGAAACATTCATTTAATTCATAATTTTCAAAAATAATTCATGAAATTCGCGAATTAAATGTAAATGTGCAAATAATTTCCGAATCAATATGGCTAATAATTTCTTCGCGAATTATTCATGAATTTGGTTAATTATTCGCAAACTTTGTTACTGTGGTTCTAATCGATCAAAATTTATGTAATGTTGTACATGTGAGTTGATCCAGGAATTAATATAAAAATAGAAATTTATAGGGAACTAATATGGAATTTTAATATTTGTTGGGGATCGGAATAACAAAACTCAATTTTATATATATACAATTTATTATGCCAAGACTACTTTTGGTCTAAGGATTTTTCTCATTTTTTTTCTTTTTAAAACAAAAAAAGAAGTGCAAATACAGGAGACAACCTCTTACGCTTTCTCAATCCAAATTTTGAACTACAATCTCATCCCTTATTCAAACCTAAAAAATCATAAATTTGTATAGATATTACTAGTATAATCATGTGCAATATTGCACATAATTTTATTTTTAAAATGAGAAAATAGCTAAACCATTTTTGAAAAAATTACCTAATAAGATATATGCATTGCACGATTTTTAAGGTTTGATTAAAGGATATTATTCAAGTTCAAAATTTCGATGGAGAAATAGTTTTTTTTTTTTTTTTTGGGGGGGGGGGGGGGGGGGGGGGGGGGGGGGGGGGGGGGGCATTTTCCCAACTAGTTGGGGTCAGCTACATGAATCCTTGCTTTTCCATTCTGCTCTGTTTAGTACAATATTTTCTGTAAGGTCACAAACTATCATATCTTTTCTCACCGTTTCCACCCAAGTTAGTTAATGTCTTCCTCCCCCCTAACTCTACCCTCAATACTTATCAAATTACTATTTCTAACGAGGGCACGACTAGGTCTATGTGTGACATGTCCAAACCACCTGAGGCGATTCTCTCTTAACTTATCTTGGATTGAAGCTACCTTTAGCATGTCTTGTATATGCTTATTTCTAATTCTATCATTCATTGTTTTACCACACATCCATCTTAGTATCCTCATCTCTGCTACACTCATTTTTTGGACATGTTGTTTCTTTGTTATCCAACACTCTACTCTATACATCATTGCTGGTCTAATAGTCATCCTATAAAATTTTTCCTTCAAATTCAAAGGTATACGTTTGTCACACAAAATACCACTGACACTTCTCCACTTAAGCCACCCTGCTTGGATCCTATGTATAACGTCTTCACAAATCTTCCCATCTCTTTGTATAAATGAGCATAAATATCGGAAACAATCTCTCTTAGGTATCTCTCGACGGATTTGAATTCCAATTTTTGATGCATGAGTTATTGTTGTTTTACTGCAGTCATATCGTATATTTCAGATTCTAAACTATATGTATTTTGTATAAAATATTATTTTAAAATTGATAATAAAATTAGAATTTGAACTCTATATTTTGCTGAGTATGTTTAGACATGATTGAGATCGGTCCCTAATTTTTTTAGAATTATTTATTGATATTTATATCTTCTTTCATACTTATGAAACAATCGATATATTTCCAAATTGCATGTTGTTCAGTATAGAACTATATTTTCAACCTGGTTCTATTCGTTTTTGATGAAAACTTTGTAAATATGAAATGTATCCTTATTTGTCTATTTTATCACACTTTTGATGAAAACTTTGTAAATATGAATTATATTTTATGAATTATCTCTATTTTGGTACTGCTATGTCTGAATTTTCAGAATCGAGATTTTGTTGCATTACTCTGTTTTCCAAATTTTGTTGACTATACTATCTGTATTATAAATTCATGATATTTTATATTTTGAGACTATATATGTTAAGGAATCTCCGTCCCGCCTGAAGCCACCGACGACCTCCATCCACTCCTCCCTCTCCTCTGTGTTCTCTGAAACAGAGCACCGCCCTCGTCTACCCTCCTCATCGTCCTTTCCGTCGAGCCTCATCAACACCTCGCTCGTCGCAACTCCGCCGCTCCGCCATTTCCATCCCCATCATTGAAGTGTCGCTTCGCCATTAACCCATCGCCTGCACCTATCATCCGGTTCGTCGTCCACTGCCTTCGCCCTCCGTGCACCCCCGCATCCTCCGCAGAACCCCTCCTCCTCCTCCTCGTTGCCGCCCTAGCCCCGTTCACTCCCCCAGTCGTCGTCTTCTCTATTTTCGAGCAAAAACAGAGCCGCTCACCTCGCCGTCGTCTTCGTCGTTGCCGTCGCTTCTCGACCGCAGCGCTGCCGCCTCGCCGTGGTGTCGTCGCCTTCGTCCCAAGCATCGCCAGAGTTCTTCCGCTCTCTCTCTCTCTCTCTCTCTCTCACTCACTCTCTCTATCGTAAGGAAGAAGGAGAGAGGGGATTGGTCCGTTTCGGTGTTCGCTGTTCTGGGCGTAGCGGATCCGGATTTGCTGTTTGCTGTTCTACCCCGATCCAGTGTAATCCTCGTTCCCATAAATATATAATTTCTGAATAATTTTCTATATTTCAAATTATTAATAAATTTAGTTGTGTTAAATTTATTTTAAATTTTCTATTAAAATATTTTCTAATTGGGAATTATGTTTATTTCGAATGAGGGTGTATTTTAACTTTACTTTCCATTTTTTTATTAAACGACTATTTATATTTTAGCCAAATCAAAAATATTCGGATTTACTTTAATAAATTGTTAAACTCAAATTCCTATATTTTTATATAACCTTGTTGCCGTCATTTTATTATTTTGCTAGTATTATTATTATTATTGTGAGTATTATTGTTATTACTATTATTATTATTATTGGTACGTAGTACTATTATTGCTACTACCATTATTATTAATTTTCGTGTTTTCATTATTAGAGTTATTTTTTTTAAACCCAGTTTTGATCTATATTATATTATCTAATTATTTAAATTAAAACCCATTGATTTGATCTACATTGTATTATTTACTATTTAATTTGAAGCCCAAATTTTAGTCCATCTCCTATTGTTTTAAACCCAAACCAATTAACCCAATTCCCCTCCTATTTGTGTGTTGACCAGATCAATTCTACTCCAACAATCAATCCCTAGAATCTCTCCTTAATCAAGTAAACCCCCCCCCCCCCCCCCCACCAATTAATATATCTAATAATTAGCATTCCCGTAACCCATCCTCTCAATAACTCCTCTCTTTATTATTATACATTAAATCCTATTAAAACTCTCCCATCTCCTTCTCTCCCCTCGTCCCTCTTTCTTCTTCTACCCAAACCAAACAGAAAACCTAACTCAACCCATCTTCCTCCCTTCGTCTTCCTCACAGAACCCAATTGCCCTTGTTGTGCAATCTAGATGATCTAAATATATAGATAAACTAGACACAAATTAAAGTCTATAGGTAGTAGCTTTAGACGAAGTGATCGTCTTCCGTGCATTCACCAAAATCCTGTAACCTAAAAGAAAAATATTTATTACTAAAATTAAAAGAAAGAAAATAAAAGATTTCTACTGATCTGTAAGTTAAAATACTAAACAATCCCCGGTAACGGCGCCAAAAACTTGTTGTGCAATCTAGATGATCTAAATATATAGATAAACTAGATACAAATTAAAACCTCGCAAGTGTACGAATCATTTATAGAAGCGTAGCAATAAGTAAGGGTCGATCCCACAGAGATTGTAGAAATTAACTTACTAACCAATAAAAAGAAATAAGAATCTTGAAGTGTTGTTCTAAAAGAAATGAAAAGATTAAAAACTAACGCAAGAAATGCTGAATCACAAATATCTAAGTAGTTGGGTTTTTGATCTCCACCAATAGTCTATAATGCTAAGTCACCTTCTGTACTACTTCTAATTACTCATGTTTGTTCCTTTAAGAGCATGGTATCTACTCCTTAAAGTTATTGTTTCCCTAAGCCAAGAATTAGGCATGGTATCTACTCTAATTCGTTTCTTTCCTTAAGTATTTAGCATGGTATCTACTAAGTTGCACTTAAGAAAAACATAGGAACAATGGAAACGAACAAACACTCGAAGTTCTAGAAATTGGTATCAGATCTAGATCCTTCAAGTTGATTAAACCAAGAATCCCTAAAGATTCCTGTGTTACAAATTATGAGCATGAGATACGGGTCGTCTCTGTACTCATATAACAGATTCAGATCTATAATATGCAAACTTGATAATCGCAGGTTCTGTATGGCAGTCGACTTGCTGTCACCCTCAGTCGACTGCTCTTAGAACTTCTTAACAAATTTGATTATTATAAATCTATACCAATTCAATCAGGTTCAATCAATAAGTAAAAGAGAAGGATTCAGAAGAATTTAGCATTACATGACTACGGTTTCAATCTACCCAACTATGAAATTAGTTCCACATAATAAGATTTTTATTGATTAACAGTTTCGAATACATGATTAACATAAAAGAACTAGAAAGAGAAGAAATAAACTGATGATGTCCGGCCAGATAGGTCGACTGGCTGTCACACAGTCGACTGTCTCGTCCCTTCTGAGTGCTTGATCTCCTCTCTCCTTCTTCGATGCTGATAGAATAATGCTCTTGGTTGATGACTTGATGATTCAGAAATTCGTGATTCTGCCCCCAGAATAATGCCTCTTGTTTTATATTTATAGAACATGGAAGAGAATTAGGAAAAGTCCTCTTCTTTTATTTATTTCCTTCCATATTTGCTAACCGTTTTTATTTCTTTCTCTTTTCTTCTTTTTCTGCTAACCACGTGCTCTTGCCAATCCCCTGGTCTCTAGCTTTGATTTGTTGGAGAAGTTGTTATTCGCATATAACCTGGTTTTGGATAATTAAATCTTGCTTCGTATTTGGATGAGGATGAATCTTCGCTGTTCTTTATCTATTGACTCCGCCAAATACCAGTCGACTGGTCCTTGGGGACAGTCGACTGTGTCGAGACATCTGTAGATTCACAATTAATCTGTCAAGTCGACTGGTGTTGGAGTAAGTCGACTGTGCCGAGCATCTTCAGCCTCTCTGTCCAGTCGCCTGTTTGAAGAACCAGTCGACTGATGCTCTGCAGTTTCTGTGTAATCATCATCTCAGTCTGTATTAGTCTTGACTCTGCTTTGTTTGGCTGCTTTTGGTGGTTTCCTATGGAAAAGAGAAAATAAAAGTAAAATACCACATATAGAGCATTTAAATGTCTAATTGCACTAAGATTATTGCTCCTAAATGTGAATATTATTGAGTTCATCAAATACCCCCAAACTTAGCTTTTGCTTGTCTTCAAGCAAACTAAAATTATGCGTGAGGGAACAATAATAGTAGACTCAACCCATCATACCAAGAATTCTCATTATGTAAACATCAAACATTGCAAATAAAAAATATAAACAATTGCAAATAAAGTAAAAACAAGCATACTCACTTTCTCCAGTGCAATTGTCTATTCATAGCTCCAAACCCAATCATATTTGTCATGCAATTAATTTAATTATAGTATGTAACAACTCTATCTGTGATTATCCCTTTCCTCTACTACAAACCGAGTAGCAAACTAGAGTTTTTTTTTTTTAGTCTCTTCTCTAAGTTGTCACCTGCATTTTTACGCGAATGCAAAATATTTGTGATGAATTCACCCGGTTACTAAGCAAGTCACAACTTTAAAGTGCTTTGCATACTCATAATTTAAGTTGCCGTTTGACGCGAATGCAAAACATTTGTGATGAATTCACCCGGTTACTAAGCAACTCAAAACATTGGAGTAGATTGACTTTATTCATATATATATGTATATATATATATATTATCACTCTATTTACTTAAACTCAATTTAGAACTAGATCAAAAGGGATAATCACCAGAAAAAGCATCACATTTGTTTTTTTTTTTGTGTATAATCGAATGACTCATACAATTTTGTAAGGAATTATGAAACTCCACAATCCTAAAGTAAATAAGTATGCTTACTCTTACTTTATAAGAAATTGTTTATCCTACAAAAAATGGAAAATCTCCTAATGTAAATAACTACCCCCAAACTTAGATGGAACATTGTCCTCAATGTTTGAAAGAAAAATTTGAAATAGGCATGTGTCACCATCTAGTATGAAGGAAAAAATAAAATAAATAAAGCAATGACTAAGAAATATGAATAAAGGAAGAGAGTGCAAGTACTCCCCTGAAAAATTGGGTTGCCTCCCAATAAGCGCTGTGTTTCCTGTTTTCAGCTAGACTTGATGAGTTTATGCAATGTATTGAATGTTTTGAAGATTCACATCTTCCTCATGCGGCTCTAGACTCATTTCAATGTACGGCTTCGCCCTATGCCCGTTCACCTTGAATGTTTGATTTTTCTCTTTGCTATGAACCTCCAATGCTCCATGTGGAAAGACTTTTGTAACAATGTATGGGCCATACCATCGTGACATAAGCTTGCCTGGGAAGAGTCTTAATCTTGAGTTGTATATTAATACCTTCTGTCCTTCATAAAACTCCTTCCTTGCTAGCTGTTTATCATGGTATATTTTGGTCCTTTCTTTGTACAATTTTGCATTTTCATATGCGTCATGCCTCAATTCTTCAAGCTCGTTTAGTTGCAATCTTCTTTTGTCACCTGCTTGTTTCATATCAAAATTGAACCTTTTAATGGCCCAATAGGCTTTGTGTTCCAACTCCACTGGCAGATGACAGGCTTTTCCAAAAACCAAACGGTATGGTGACATGCCGATGGGTGTCTTGTATGCCATTCTGTAGGCCCATAATGCATCATTCAAGCGTAGCGACCAATCCTTTCTCCTTGTATTTACTGTCTTTTCCAAGATGCTCTTGATCTCTCTGTTGCTAATCTCCATGTGCCCACTTGTTTGAGGATGATATGGAGTACCCACTCTATGTGTTATCCCATATTTCTTCATCAAAGAAGCAAATGGAAAATTATTGAAGTGGCTTCCTCCATCACTAATTATTGCTCGTGGTGTACCGAACCTGGTGAAGATGTTTTCCTGTAAAAACTTGACAACAACTTTGTGATCATTAGTTTTTGAGGGGACAGCCTCGACCCATTTAGACACATAATCCACACCAACAAGAATATATAAATAACCAAATGAGTTAGGAAAGGGACCCATGAAGTTGATTCCCCAAACATCAAAAAGCTCGATTACTTGAATGTTTTGCAGTGGCATTTGATTTCTAGAGGAGATGTTGCCTGTTCTTTGGCATTTATCGCACATCCTGCAAAAAGAAAACACATCTTTGAATACATTAGGCCAATAAAAACCAGATTGTAATACCTTAAGTGCTGTTTTTTTTGGTCCAAAGTGTCCTCCACATGCATATTGGTGGCAATGTTGTAGAATACTCATTTGCTCTTCTTCTGCCACACATCTTCTTATGATTTGATCAGGGCAGAATTTGAACAAGTAAGGGTCATCCCAATAATAGTGCTTGCACATGGCCACCAATCTCTTTCTTTCTTGACTTGTCATACCTGGAGGAAAAACATGAGCAGTGAGATAATTAACAATATCTACAAACCATGGAAGTTGTATATTTATTTCAAACAAATTTTCATCTGGGAAATTTTCATTAAGTGGGGGCATAATTCTTTCTTCCTCATGCAGTAATCTGGACATGTGATCTGCTACAACATTGTCACTTCCTTTCTTGTCTCTAATCTCAAGGTCGAATTCTTGAAGCAACAGCACCCATCTGATCAACCTAGGCTTAGCATCCTTTTTAGCAAACAAATATCTCAAAGCAGCATGGTCAGTGAAAACAATGACTTTAGAACCAATCAAATATGATCTAAACTTCTCTACAGCAAAAATGACAGCTAACATTTCTTTTTCAGTAGTGGAATAATTAAGCTGTGCATCATTTAAAGTTCGAGAAGTGTAGTAAATAGCATGGGGTACCTTATTGATTCTCTGACCTAAAACAGCTCCCAAAGCATAATCACTTGCATCACACATAAGCTCGAAAGGGTGGTTCCAATCTGGTGCCATGATAATGGGTGCAGAAGTGAGAAGATTTTTCAATGTAATAAATGCATTTGTGCACTCTTCTGTCCATGCAAACTCAACATCCTTAGCCAACAAATCGCAAAGGGGTTTGGAGATTTTTGAAAAATCTTTTATAAATCTTCTATAGAACCCTGTATGTCCAAGAAAACTCCTAACACCCTTGACTGTAGTAGGAGGAGGTAGCTTTGATATGATGTCAACTTTTGCCTTGTCCACCTCTATGCCCCTTTTTGACACCACATGTCCCAAAACAATACCTTGTTGTACCATAAAATGGCACTTTTCCCAATTCAGCACTAAATTGCATTCTTCACATCTCTTAAGTACAAGCTGCAAATGGTTAAGGCATTCATCAAAACAAGATCCAAAAACACTAAAATCGTCCATAAATACCTCGATGAACCTTTCCACCATGTCTGAAAATATACTCATCATGCATCTCTGAAATGTAGCTGGTGCATTGCACAATCCAAAGGGCATCCTCCTGTATGCAAAAGTACCAAAAGGACATGTAAAAGTGGTTTTTTCTTGATCTTCTGGAGCAATAGCAATTTGATTATATCCACTATAACCATCTAAAAAACAATAATGTCTATATCCTGCTAATCTTTCTAACATTTGATCAATAAAAGGAAGAGGGAAGTGATCTTTCCTGGTTTCGTTATTCAGTTTCCTGTAGTCTATGCATACCCTCCATCCTGTGGTCATTCTTGTAGGGATAAGCTCGTTCTCTTCATTCTTCACCACTGTGACTCCACCTTTCTTAGGCACTACATGTATAGGACTCACCCATTTGCTATCTGAGATTGGGTAAATGATGCCAACATCTAGTAGCTTTAGAATCTCTGCTCTTACCACTACCTTCATGTTTGGGTTAAGCCTTCTCTGTGCCTTCCTGCTAGGTTTTGCATTGTCTTCAAGAAGTATTTTATGCATGCATTTGGATGGACTTATTCCCTTGATGTCTGCAATGGTCCATCCTATTGCACTCTTGTGTTCTCGTAATACCCTCAGCAGCTTATCTTCTTCCTGTGCACTCAAGTTCGCAGCAACTATCACTGGTAGCGTCTGGTTCTCACCCAGATATGCATGCTTCAAATGGTCAGGCAGCTGCTTAAGCTCCACATCTGGTACCCTGGTGGCAGTCGAGACAGTCGACTTGTTCCGTTCGCCAGTCGACTGGTCTGCGGAAACACAAGTGTTATCAGACACAAAATTTTCAAATGCAGGTGCAAGTTTACCTGAATATGACTTTGGAGTTTCAAGGTGATGTACTGTCTCTGCAATCCTCCAGTCATCGTATTCCTGTTCAACATGAGATAAAGTTAGAGATTGTGTAATTGCAGCTTGTAGTGGTTCAATGCTATGTACCTAAAATGTTTGATCAACAATCTCCTGTACCACATCTATATTATAGCATTCATGATCATCGTGTGGTAATTTTAGTGTATCAAACATTTTAAATTCAACTTTTTCTCCGTTTATCTTCATACTTATAGTACCCTTTTTAACACAAATTTTTATATCCGCTGTACTCATAAAGGGCCTACCTAGGATTATTGGTAGAGAAGATGGCATTGAAGATTCCTCCATATCTAACATAATAAAATCAGCAGGCAAAATGAAATCGTTTACCTGAACTAGGACATCTTCCAAAATACCTCTAGGTCTTTTGATGCTGCGATCAGCCAACTGCAAAGTGATGGATGTTGGTTTGAGTTCTCCTAATCCTAGCTTTTCGTAAACCGAGTAAGGAAAAAGATTGATGCTTGCCCCCAAGTCTAGCAGTGCTTTCTCAAAAAAATGTTCACCAACCCTGCATGGAATAGTAAAACTACCTGGGTCCTTCAACTTAGGAGGTAATTTCCTTAACAGAACAGCGCTCACTTCCTCTGTCAAAGCCACATCCTCCCTAACCTGAAATGTTCTTTTGTGAGTACAACATTCTTTCAAAAATTTGGCATAAGAAGGAATTTGTTTAATAGCATCAAGTAGGGGGATATTAATTTCTACCTTTCTGAGAGTTTCAAAGATATCGAATAGATGTTGTTCTTTCTTTTTATTGACTAACCTTTGAGGGAATGGTGGCGAAACTGTCCTTTCTTTTTCACTTACCTTGTTGGAACCCAGAGCTTTTGATGGTTGTGTATCTGATTCGTCTGCGTGTGTTCCCACCTTGCTGTCAATCACCTTACCGCTTCTTAGTGTTGTCACTGATTTGAGCTGCTCTTGGCCTCCAGGGTTTGGTATAGTTTGTGATGGGAGTTCACCTGCCTTTCGTTTGCTTAATTCTTTCGCAATTTGACCAATTTGTGTTTCCAATTTTTGAATGGCCTGTCCTTGTTGGTTGCTAGTTTGATGTTGTTGTTGAAGCAATTGAAGAACGGTGGATTCAAAATCCAACTTCTTTTGTTCTTGAACTGGCCGATCAAACCCACTTCCCATCTGGAAGTTTCGTGCATTCCCTTGTGCGAATTGAGTCCTTTGATTGTTTTGATTATTGCTCCATGAGAAGTTTGGATGGTTCCTCCACCCTGGGTTGTATGTATTTGAGAAGGGGTTGTTCTTTGGTGGAAACACTCCTTGTCCCACATAGTTTGCATGCTCCTGATCTGTGAAAGAAGACATGGGACATGTGTCAGTTGTATGATCAAAATGAGAACAAATTGCACAAATTTCTTTTGTTTGACTTTTAACACCACCCATCGTCGACATTGCATTAACAAGCATATCAATTTTTTTATTCATGTTTACCATTTCTAATTGAATGTTATTACTACTAGAAAATTTGTAAACTCCCTGTTTTCTCGACATGCCCCTCCTTGTTGAGAATTGTTGTGAGTTCTCGCTGAGTTCTTCAAATAATTCGATTGCCTCCTCACCACTTTTCCTCATCAAGATCCCGTTGCAAGCTGAATCCACAATTGCCTTGTTAGTATCGTTTAAGCCCTCATAAAATGCTTGTACCTGATCATCTTTAGGCATATTGTGCGTAGGACACTTGAGAAGCTTGTTCTTGAAGTCTTTCCATGCTTCGAAGAATAAGTCTCCATCTTTTTGTTGGAAGAGTTGAATCTCCCTTTTCAGTTGTTTGGTCTTCTAGGCTGGAAAGAATTCTTTCAAGAATTTTGTTGCCAATTGCTCCCATGAATTAATCGATCCTGGTTCCAAGGAATTGTACCACAACTTAGCATTAAGTTTTAAAGAAAAAGGAAACAAGATTAACCTGATTTGTTCAGGGGTAAGCCCTTAGACGCTTTGTGTTCTGCAAAGATCAAAGAAGTTTTGCAGATGGAGGTGAGGCTCTTCGTCTGGTTTGCCACTAAAGTGGGGAACCATGCTAAGTAACTGAGGAGATAGGTGCATGTTCCCAGTGACATTAGATTGATACGCAATGCAGGAAGGTTGCTCGATATTTTTAGGCGTGAATTTATCCTGCATTGGTACTTGATTTGGTATTTCTTCAGCCATTGTTGCTCGTGAATTGGGTATCTGTGCAGTCGACTGGTTCCTAGCGACAGTCGACTGGTATGCTGCTGACAGCTTACCTAGTCTGTGCAGAGTGCGTTCTGTTTCTTCGTCTATAGGTAGTAGCTTTAGACGAAGTGATCGTCTTCCGTGCATTCACCAAAATCCTGTAACCTAAAAGAAAAATATTTATTACTAAAATTAAAAGAAAGAAAATAAAAGATTTCTACTGATCTGTAAGTTAAAATACTAAACAATCCCCGGTAACGGCGCCAAAAACTTGTTGTGCAATCTAGATGATCTAAATATATAGATAAACTAGATACAAATTAAAACCTCGCAAGTGTACGAATCATTTATAGAAGCGTAGCAATAAGCAAGGGTCGATCCCACAGAGATTGTAGAAATTAACTTACTAACCAATAAAAAGAAATAAGAATCTTGAAGTGTTGTTCTAAAAGAAATGAAAAGATTAAAAACTAATGCAAGAAATGCTGAATCACAAATATCTAAGTAGTTGGGTTTTTGATCTCCACCAATAGTCTATAATGCTAAGTCACCTTCTGTACTACTTCTAATTACTCATGTTTGTTCCTTTAAGAGCATGGTATCTACTCCTTAAAGTTATTGTTTCCCTAAGCCAAGAATTAGGTATGGTATCTACTCTAATTCGTTTCTTTCCTTAAGTATTTAGCATGGTATCTACTAAGTTGCACTTAAGAAAAACATAGGAACAATGGAAACGAACAAACACTCGAAGTTCTAGAAATTGGTATCAGATCTAGATCCTTCAAGTTGATTAAACCAAGAATCCCTAAAGATTCCTGTGTTACAAATTATGAGCATGAGATACGGGTCGTCTCTGTACTCATATAACAGATTCAGATCTATAATATGCAAACTTGATAATCGCAGGTTCTGTATGGCAGTCGACTTGCTGTCACCCTCAGTCGACTGCTCTTAGAACTTCTGAACAAATTTGATTATTATAAATCTATACCAATTCAATCAGGTTCAATCAATAAGTAAAAGAGAAGGATTCAGAAGAATTTAGCATTACATGACTACGGTTTCAATCTACCCAACTATGAAATTAGTTCCACATAATAAGATTTTTATTGATTAACAGTTTCGAATACATGATTAACATAAAAGAACTAGAAAGAGAAGAAATAAACTGATGATGTCCGGCCAGATAGGTCGACTGGCTGTCACACAGTCGACTGTCTCGTCCCTTCTGAGTGCTTGATCTCCTCTCTCCTTCTTCGATGCTGATAGAATAATGCTCTTGGTTGATGACTTGATGATTCAGAAATTCGTGATTCTGCCCCCAGAATAATGCCTCTTGTTTTATATTTATAGAACATGGAAGAGAATTAGGAAAATTCCTCTTCTTTTATTTATTTCCTTCCATATTTGCTAACCGTTTTTATTTCTTTCTCTTTTCTTCTTTTTCTGCTAACCACGTGCTCTTGCCAATCCCCTGGTCTCTAGCTTTGATTTGTTGGAGAAGTTGTTATTCGCATATAACCTGGTTTTGGATAATTAAATCTTGCTTCGTATTTGGATGAGGATGAATCTTCGCTGTTCTTTATCTATTGACTCCGCCAAATACCAGTCGACTGGTCCTTGGGGACAGTCGACTGTGTCGAGACATCTGTAGATTCACAATTAATCTGTCAAGTTGACTGGTGTTGGAGTAAGTCGACTGAGCCGAGCATTTTCAGCCTCTCTGTCCAGTCGCCTGTTTGAAGAACCAGTCGACTGATGCTCTGCAGTTTCTGTGTAATCATCCTCTCAGTCTGTATTAGTCTTGACTCTGCTTTGTTTGGCTGCTTTTGGTGGTTTTCTAAGGAAAAGAGAAAATAAAAGTAAAATACCACATATAGAGCATTTAAATGTCTAATTGCACTAAGATTATTGCTCCTAAATGTGAATATTATTGAGTTCATCAGCCCCTCGTCTCCCTGCTCCTTCCCGCACCTCGCAACCCCCTCCCTTCGCCATTGCCTCTCCCTGAGTGCACCACCCCAAGCTCCGCTGTGGTCGACCCTCACCGCAGTCAGCGTCACCTTACCCGTTGACTGTCCTCGACGCTGCCGCCGTCTCGACATCCAGCCAGCCACACCAGAACGATGCCAGCCAGCTACCGCAAGCCAGTCGGTCTCCGTCGATCACCACTGCGGTCGTCACCGCTGTCCTTGCTGTTGTCGCTGCTGGTGACCACTGCAGCCCCGTGCCCCATTGCTGCCTCCCGAAGTCTCCACCTCCTCCTCGTTGTGTTGCTTCCATCCAATTCATTGCAGTTGCACCTTCGAAGTCGAAGCCACTGTTGCTGTGTCGTTATTCGCTGTCTGCTATGCCGATCTACTGCTGTTGGAGTTTTGTTATGTACTATTGGGAAATCTTGTGTTGGTATTTGCTACTTGATGTTTGGGGCGATCCTCCGTTTACTGTGTGCTGCTTCCTCCTTGTATTCGTGTTTCGGTGCACACGTATTGCACGTGCTTCCACCGCACTCATCGTCGTTTTATTATCTAATTAAAGGTAAGTATCTCTTGTACAAATTCATTTGTTCTAGTACAAGCTTCTTTACATAAATACCGCAAGTATTTTTTTTACTCTAATTCGCATTCATAAGTCGAATTGAAAACTGATGCTATACATAACCCTTGATCCCGTATTCGTACATGATCGTGAATACTTTGTTGCCATGTGCATTACATGAACACGACTAATACACACATATGTACTCTTAGGATTATACATGATTTTGTGCATGATTGTTTTGGCCGTGATAGTAGTGAAATATGACATCTTGTTCTTGTTGAATAAAATTTGTAAAAGTAACAAACCAGGGTATAAGGGAAAAGATTTAAGTAGTGGACAATATAAAAGAGCGTACTCGGACGGGAGCTCGTGGTTTCCCGATACAAGTTGCAAGTTACAAGTTGCAAGTTTGCGAATTATATGTTTATATGTTTCACGCTACATGTTTACACTATGTTTGACTCGATATGTTTCACGTCATATGTTTGCACGTATCTCGGTACAAGATACAATTGATATGTTTTCCCCGAGTACGTGATCTATAGAATCCACCACTAAGTCTAAACGTAACTGATTGTATGTAGCAACTATGTAGTAAAAAGATGGATGCATGAAGTGCTATCTAGATAGAATTAATAAAAAACATAAGATTAACACGTGAACTTGCATAACCCAATTACATGTTACATGTTCCTGTTGATTTGTTTACTCGCTTACTTGTTTACATGCCACTTGTTACATAATGCCTTGTTCATAATCATGTTTACACATTGCATATCCCCTATTTCATGACTCTCAATTTCTTGCTCTTTTCCTATTTTTCTTTTGTTTTGTTTTGTACCTGTTTACCATAGCTTGTACCACTTGCGGCCCGTGACTTGTATTAACAGGTGTCTTCTTGTCTTCTTTTCTTTCTTTTTGTAATAATGTACTTGCAGGCCCGAATAGAGAGTTACCAGAAGGTATCGCTGACCAAGTGTTTTAGCTGTGTTATTTATCATGTTATCTTTAGTTTATGTTTTATTTCATGCAACTCTTTATTGTAATCCGAGCTTGTTTGACCCGTAACTATTTATATTTCTCAATTGTTGGTTATGTTATGGACTATGTCATGAACTTTCATTATGATATTGTAATTTTACATGCCTGCGATTTATTTTGTTATCTTGTTGTTGAGTTACTTGTACATCTCATGAATGGTGTGTTCTCACCATTCGCTGGGCCTCAGTCACGTGCCCGTGTTCCCGTATTTTTGGAAGCGGGGTGTGACATCCGGTGTGAAGTTGTATGGTGGATTTGCTTTAGTGTGCGTGTGTTGCTATTTTCTGTTCGGTCTTCGAATTGCTGTTTGGTATTTTGCACATGTCTCGCTCGTGTTCTCGTGGATCGTCGCCTGGGATTCTAATACCGTTATTCTGGTTACTCGAATATCTCATATAAAAGGCAAGTCCACTTGAACTCGTTTATTTTTCTAGTCAAGATTATTGATCTCCTCCTCAAGTAGTTCTCTTTCGATTATCGTAATATTGCTTGTGTACTTTCCGTTGGGAATATCGAGGGTTTACACGAGCTAACCCGAAGTATCCTTGACTTTGTGCCAATATCCATTGACTCAAACCCAAACTTGTATGCACACACGACATGAACAAATTGACTAGAACTTACATATGAGAAATATATGATGATATGAATACATGTTGAGTGATTGAAATCTCGTGAATTGAATCGTGACATGATAATCTTGCCTTGTATACAGTAGAATTTCATCTCAACTTGCTGTACCTTAATGTTAATGTATTTCATGATACAAGAACATGTTGATTATTCAGTTTGATAAATATATAAATGATGACCTTTGTTATGTCCTGCTGCCTATTTTGTTTTGTACTGAGGTTTCGACCATGTTACAATAGGAATCAACAAAAACCATATAAAAGAGAATTGTAGCCTAATGAATCTAGTTTCCAGAACACTTGACGGATCTAGATTCCGATCTGTGATATGTGAGATATCGCAGTTTTAGTCATTGCTAGTCTGTATTTTTCAGATTGCAATTTAATGAAACATCGACATAACTTTCAGTTGAAACACCATGATAACACCTAGTTTTCACCCATAAAGTTTTGACTGTAAGCTGCTGCCAGATCTGTTAACATGTAAATATTAGAATAATCGGCCTAGCTATGATCAGAATCAACTGAAGCTTATTGAACATGAATTGTAGACCCAAATGTCTAGTTTACTGTCCCTTCGACAGAATTGAATTCCGAGTTATAGTTTGTGAGTTACTGCTGCTTTAGTACTGCTGTGTCTGCTCTTTTTAGATTTACCATTACTTGTATTTTATCATGCATTATATTATTTTTTTGCATTCTTATTGTCAACTTGATACTCGTATGCACACTTGCATGATCATGAACGAAATAATAAAATATTAAACAAGTCGGGGTTAATAAGGGTTGACTTAGTAGTGGATAATCTCAGAAAATGTACTCGGTAGGGCCCTTCTTGTGTACTTGTACTATTGACATGGAAGGTGGAGAAATACTTGTGAACTTGTTATCTTGTTATCTTGTTATCACGTTATCTTATTACACCGGGTACACGCTCTGTAGATCCCACCACTATGTCTAAAACGTACACTGTTTTGCGTGCACCGAACTTGTGGTATGAGACACAGTAGTACGTGCACTAGATAGGAAAAAAAAGACTAATAAACCTAAGTTGACACTTGTACACTTGACCATTGTTTATTGACATTGTTATTGCTTTTGGACTTTGATCTTGCTTTATATTCCTTGATGTACCATATTCCCTTACTCTTTGCTTTTCAATACTTGCTGTCCACACTTGTTCTAAGGACATTTTCTTTTTCACTCTAGTTGATCCAACTACAGGTGCACAAGGAGATTCGCTAGAAGGCATTGGTGAGCAGTTTTTCTAGGATTGAAGCAGAAGTTTATTTCGCAATAAATAGTTTCTTCCATGTTTATTTTTATATTGCATTGCTACTTTTGTTGAACTTTGTATCCCAGGCTTGTTGACCCGTAATTGTTGTTATTTCTAGTTATTGGTTATTATGTTGGACTACTGCATGTTTTATCTCAGTTATTGTTTATGTGATTATATTTATCTGCGTGGTTGTAATTATTTCTTTTCATGTTGTTGAGTTAAGACTAGTACACCTTATGGATGATGTTAATATCATTCGCTGGGCATTCGTCACGGGATCGTATTCCCGTATTTTGGGAAGCGGGACGTGACAGGGTTTTTAGTGGTATCAGAGCCAGGTTAGGCTCTAACTATATTGGAGTTTAGCTGGGTTTTGGCTAATGTGTTAGTCATGTTTGGCTCCAGTCAGACTAACTCAATAATATGCGCACCACGTCAATCACATGAACATGTAATAACAAACATAATCTTGATACTCCTCTTATTTGATTCCTCTTTGATCCCTTCATATTCAGTTCCTTCATTTCTTAGTTGTTTCGTCCCTTCATTCACATTCATTGATTCCTTATTGGGTATGATTTTATTCGTTTGTACCCATATTCTTTTGATTCCGGTGTCTTATTCTTTTCTTCCTGCTCGGTTCGTCGATTGGTGCCATGTGGTCTACAACGACATGTCTGCGGCGTGAAACATCACCATCAGAGTAGCACAGCGAAAGCGTGGTGAGCCCATAACCCATAGGCCCCAGGTTCCTCTTGTTCCTTCTCCCCCTTTATATTGCTTGCTTTTTCCATTCCTTGTATTCATCCTCATCGATCGAATCATTATTTTGGTTTGACTTTTCCCTACCTGTTCACTCGTTGATTCCAGTTCTACCTCTACTCCTTATTCTTGCTTTGTTATCTTGTGTTGTTTCTCTCATTTTGATACCGTCTACTTCTTTCTTGGATTTCATCCGCCACATACATCAATTCATTATTTGACATCATTCTTATCCACATCTTTCTTATTCTGGTGTTGCCATCACTTCGTTCTTCCCCCTGATTCTTTGTTTTGTTACCCCCAAGTTGCCTCTGCCTTGTCTTATATACCACATAAGCAAATTTCAAGGACGAAATTTTGTTATAAGGTGGATAGGATTTGTAACCCATGTTCCCGTTAATACGTATTTTTCATGTATTTTCCGTATTTTAAATTCTTAGTATCTTGTAACTAATTCTTCTCAAATGATTATCGATTTTCAACCTGAATTGTATTTCATTCTATGATTTTTGATATGATACCCAAATGTTGAATCTTTTATTTTGATTATTTAAACCAATTTATTTATTCGATTACTTGTTACATTCTATAATTATATATATCTTTCTCATTTAATTATTGCTTGAAACCTAGTCCCAGTCTAATATTAATATTATTATTAAAACTACTTTTATGAAGCCAAATATTCAATTATTCAATTGTTTAAATATTTAATTTGAAGCTCAAGCCCAATTGTTTATTATAAGCCCAATCTCATAACTAATTTATTAAAATGTTTTAAGCCCATAAACTAAGCCCAAATCTAAACCCAGTATCCATATGTATTTGTACAGAATCAATCCTGTATACTTACCCGTATACATTTTCTCCACATTCATCCACTTTGCACATCCCCGTAACTACAACCCCTCACTATCTCAACTACCCACTATTATATTATATTATATTTATTATTATTTTATAACCCATCTCCCCCACTCTCTTACCCTGTCCCTCTCTCCTCTATTTACCCAAACAAAACAGAGCATCCCCCCCCCCCCCGAACCCAAGAACAACCCTGTCTTCCTCCTTCTTCCTCTGCCATTATCACTGTGGCTCCACCTTCTCGTCGAGCCGTCTCAACCACTGCGACCACCACTCGCAACACCTTTGCAGCCGTCGTCTCCTCCGAGCCTCCATCGCCCATTGCCTCGAGCACCCCGCTCGCCTTCCCTGCCTTAAGCCACCGACGACCTCCATTCACTCCTCCCTCTCCTCTGTGTTCTCCGAAACAGAGCACCGCCCTCGTCTACCTTCCTTATCGTCCCCTCCATTGAGCCTTGTCAACACCTCGCTCGTCGCAACTCCGCCACTTTACCATTAACCCATCGCCTGCGCCTATCATCCGCTTCGTCGTCCACCGCCTTCGTCCTCCGTGCACCCCCACATCCTCCTCAGAACCCCTCCTTCTCTTCATCGTCGCTGCCCTAGCCCCGTTCACTCCCCAGTCGTCATCTCCTATGTTTTCGAGCGAAAACAGAACCGCTCAACTCGCCGTTGCCGTCGCTTCCCACCGCAGTGCCGACATCTTTAGTACCACCACCTTGCCGTGGTGTCATCGCCTTCATCCCGAGCGTCGCCGGAGTTCTCCCGCTCTCTCTCTATCTAAAGGAAGAAGAAGAGAGGGGATTGGTCCATTTCGGTGTTCGCTGTTCTGGGCATAGCGGATCCGGATCCGGATTTGCTGTTTGCTGTTCTACCCCGATCTGGTGTGAAGTTGTGTGGTGGATTTGCTATGGTGTGCATGTGTTGCTGTTTCCTGTTCGGTCTTCGAGTTGTTTTTTGGTATTTTGCACGTGTCTTGCTCGTGTTCTCATGGATCATCGCCCGGGATTCTAATCCCGTTATTCTGGTTACTCAAATCTCTCATATAAAAGGCAAGTCCACTTGAACTCGTTTATTTTTCTAGTTCAAGATTATTGATCTCCTCTGCAAGCAGTTCTCTTTCAAGTATCGTAATATTGCTTGTGTACTTTCCGTTGGGGATATCGAGGGTTTACATGAGCTAACCCGAAGTATCCTTGACTTCGTGCCAATATCCATTGATTCAAACCCAAACTTTTATGCACACACGATATGAACAAATTGACTAGAACTTACATATGAGAAATATATAATGATATGAACACATGTTGATTGATTGAGATCTTGTGAATTGAATCGTGACATGATAATCTTGCCTTGTATACAGTAGAATTTCATCTCAACTTGCTGTAGCTTAATGTTAATGTATTTCATGATACAAGAACATGTTGATTATTCACTTTGATAAATATATATATGATGACCTTTGTTATGTCCTGCTGCCTATTCTGTTTTGCACTGAGGTTTCGACCATGTTACAATAGGAATCAGCCAAAACCATATAAAAGATAATTGTAGCCTAATGAATCTAGTTTCCATAACACTTGACGGATCTAGATTCTGATCTATGAGCTGTGAAATATTGTAGTTTTAGTCATTGTTGGTCTGTATTTTTCAGATTGCAATTTAATGAAACATCGACACAAATTTCAGTTGAAACACCATGATAACAGTAGTGTAATGAGATGAAACTCTCCAGAAACTTAGTAGACATACATAGGATCCATTCCTAATTTTTATAGATCTTTATATTGATTTTACACCTAGTTTCCACCCATAAAGTTTTGACTGTAAGCTGCTGCCAGAACCGTTAACCTGTAAAGATTAGAGTAGTTAGCCTAGCTATGATCAGAATCAACTGAAGCTTATTGAACATGAATTGTAGCCCAAGATTTCTAGTTTACTTTCCTTTCGGCGGAATCGAATTCTGAGTTATAGGTTGTGAGTTACTATTGTTTTAGTACTGCTATGTCTGCTCTTTTTAGATTTACCATTACTTGTATTTTATTATGCATTATATCATTTTGTTGCATTCTTATCATCGCCTTGATACTCACCTTGATACTCGTATACACACTTGCATGATCATGAATGAAATAATAAAATATTAAACAAGTCGGGGTTAATAAGGGTTGACTTAGTTATGGATAATCTCAGAAAATATACTCGGTAGGGCTCTTCTTGTGTACCTGTATTATTGACATGGAAGGTGGAAAAATACTTGTGAACTTGTGAAATTGTTATCTTGTTATCTTGTTATCACGTTATCTTATTACACTGAGTACACGCTCTGTACATCCTACCACTATGTCTAAAACGTATACTGTTTTGCGTACACCGAACCTGTGGTATGGGACAGTAGTACGTGCACTAGATAGAAAAATAAAATGCTAATAAACCTAAGTTGACACTTGTACACTTGAATATTGTTTATTGACATTGTTATTACTTTTGGACTGAGCTTGCTTCATATTCCTTAATGTACCATGTTCCCTTACTCTTTACTTTTCACTACTTGCTGTCCATACTTGCATTAAGGACATTTTCTTTTCCACTCTAGTTGATCCAACTACAGGTGCACAAGGAGAATTGCTAGAAGGAATTGGTGAGCAGTTCTACTAGAATTGAAGCAGGATTTTGTTTCACAACAAATAGTTTCTTCCATGTTTATTTTTATATTGCATTGCTACTTTTGTTGAACTTTGTATCCCGGGCTTGTTGACCCGTAATTGTTGTTATTTCCAGTTGTTGGTTATTATGTTGGACTACTACATGTTTTATCTCAGTTATTGTTTATGTGATTATATTTATCTGCGTGGTTGTGATTATTTATTTTCATGTTGTTGAGTTAAGACTGGTACACCTTATGGATGATGATAATATCATTCGTTGGGCCTTCGTCACGGGCTCGTATTCCCGTATTTTGGGAAGCGGGGCGTGACAATTACTGTTGATTACTGTTACTGTTGACACATTGTTACTGTTACACTCTTACTATTATCACTACACTGTTACTGCCATTTGTAGACTGTTATAATTGTTGTCTTCTCCATATTAGTATTACTTGTTTAATTCAGTTTAGTTTTTCCCTTCATTTTCCTACTTGTATTGCTTGCGGTCCGGAACTTGCATCTAACCGACGTTATGTTTTCTTGTTTTCCCATTTTCCTTGTAATTGCCATATGAGCAGGTTTTGCTGATCAATTGCCTACTGGAGTTGGTGAGCAAAAGTTTTGAGCTGCGCAATTAAAATAATTTGCTTAAATGTTTTGATGAACTATTTTATTTCATGAATTGTATTGAGACTTGTATTTGGGCTTATTGTCCCAGGATTATTGTTTTGTTTCGGATCTAGTATTTACTGGGATATTTATTATTGATACAATAAATACTGTTGAGTTATGATTGTTTTTGCATGCCTGGTTGAGTATGTTGCCTTATTCACTGTTATGATGAGTCAAGCAGATCCGTACAGCTTATGGATGGTGAAAACTATCCACTGGGCTTAGTCACGTACCGTATTCAGTATTCTTTTTGGGAAGCGGGGCGTGACACATATTATGACATATCCACTTTCCGTGTCATTGACATGCCGCATTTTACTGGGAAGGATCGAACTATGGTGTAACATCCTGAATTTTTAATTATAATTAAATAAGAGTTTGTTGATTTTTACGTGTTTTGCATGTACAAATTCATGTGCATTTTTTTCCTAAAAAATTATTTCTTTTCATAACATGAGCAAATATTTTAATCCTTCTCTTTTATTTTTTAAAAAGCCTATTTAGACTCTAGGCCTAATTATCTAAATCTAGCCCACCCTAATTAATTTTTTTTTTAGAAGCCCATAGACTTTTAGCGCACTAGATTTGAGCCCAATAGTTTATTTCTCTTTTAATTGTCATAACTTGTAGTGTAGACTAGTTTTGTAGATAATTAATTAATTAATCATGTACAACTAGTAACTAGGGGTACTATGGGAGACACGTGCATTGCACTAGCACGTGCCTTGGTGCATGGAGAGGCCGGATGGAGTCAAGAGAGATGGGAGAGGTGGAGTAGTGGATGAGGTGGTTTAGTGCTCATGGGTGGTTGCTACAACTCCCTAATACATCCTAGTCCCTAATCTTTAACCATCTACATCAATCCTAGCCATCTATTTTTCTTTCAAAAAGGTATAAATACCCCCCTCATTTTCCTTCATGTAGTACATTGGAAAAATTGGTAAAGAAAGAAAGAAAGAAAAGAACTAGTATGAAAAAAAAAGATTGAGAGCATTTTGTGAGTAAAAGAGTGAGATATTTGTGTGTGTGTTTGATATGGCTAAATCGGAACCATCCAAATCAGGCACGAATCCTAAAGCCTAGGGGTAAAATGGTAATTTCGCCTACAAACGGGTCTGAAATGGGTATTGGATCTCCTCCCCGAACACCCAATAACCAACGAACGGATCCATTTCAACTGGGTGCGGGTTCCAACCCGCGACAAACCCGGTCCAACAGGATAAGGATTAGGGTTTCTGATTAGTCCTAATCAACGACCCTGATTCACGTCTATCCTTTCACTGGGAATTAGGGATTACATTCCTAATCTGATCACAGGGATTACATTCCTAATCTGATCCTAACGGCGGCTATAAATACCCCCCATCCCCCACCATTAAGAGGTAATCAATCTTTTGCCAATTTACGCTCTCCCATAATCATTCCTGATTACTGACTTGAGCGTCAGAGGGTGCGTCGCCGGGATCAACCCCGGTGTCTCGCACTTTTTGCAGGTGAACGGCGGGAGTCAGCGTCAAACTCCGGCGGAACAGGTTTCAGGTTTGCTATTCAAGTTTTCCAAGAATCCACAAATACTATCTATTTGCCCCCACACCAGATTTAGCGGTAACAGATTGGCGCCGTCTGTGGGAAACACCACGAATAGAAACTCTTCCTCTTCCCGAAGAACAAATCTTCTCTAGCCATGCCTCCAAGGAAAATAAGATCCAGAGGGTCTAACCGTGGACCCAATACCGTTGATCAGCAACAGAAAGTCCCCCTCCAACCCATTCAGCAGCAGGGGCAACTTCCTCCTCAAGATGAGGACCCTCTCCAGCAGGACCAACCTCCTCCCCAGAATCTTCAACCACCTCAGGGTCCCATCGGGCCTCAGAATGCCGGTGCGGGGACCTCGCGTCCCAATCCTCAGAAGCAACCCCTCCATCAGGACTGCATCTCAGTACACAATCCCTCTTCCGATTCTATGGCATCCCACAATCCCGGAGCTTCCGATCTTCGCAATACCATCCTCAATCGGCAGAAGGATGAGGATCTTCGTCGCGTTTGGATGAAAAGCGGGCCCGAGAGGGAGCCTCCCGCCAACAACATCCGAATGAGCGATCTCCTCATCGCCGAGACTACAGAAGGTCCTCTACTCGAAGAGGGCAGGGAGAGTCCCCCGGGCACCATAGGAGAAGACCTCATTCCCCGTGCCGGTCCGCAACCTCCGAGGAACGATGAGGCACCCATCACTCGTGCCGAGTTCCAGCAATTCCAGGCAACTATTTTGCAAGCCCTCAACCTCCGACCTAACAACAACAATACTCAAAGGGCTCCCACTTCTCCACAGGTCCAAAGTCCTCGCCATCGGTCCCTCACTCCTCCCCCAGCTCCTAGCAATCAACAGCGCATCCCTAGTTCTCGCCGCTCCCAGAGCTACCGTCGTTGTAGTCCCCTGCTCCCCTTCTTATGAAGACGATTCCAGAGGCTCATTTGACTACCGTCGGAGGGACGATGCTTTATACCGCTCTCTCCACGAGATGGAGAGGCGCATCAGCCGAATAGACAAGGATGAAGAGTTAAAAGGAAGGACCCTCCGCCCGAGTAGACCTCCCTTCTCCCGAACCATCATGGAGGCACCTGTCCCAGCAGGTTTCAAACCCCCGCAGTTCGAAACTTACTCGGGGGAGTCAGACCCTGTGGACCACATCGAGAGCTTTAAGACCCTCATGCTAATCCACCAAGCTTCCGATGCTCTGCTGTGCAAAACCTTCCCCACCACCCTTAAGGGTTCGGCTCGGGAATGGTACTCCCACCTCACCCCATCCTCCATATTCTCCTTTGAACAATTCGAAACCCTCTTCGTCACCCATTTTGTGAGTAGTAGACGCACGGAGAAGACCAGTATCTCGTTACTCTACCTCAGGCAGAAGAAGGGTGAGAAGCTAAGAGACTATGTGAAGAGGTTCACCGCGGAAGTCAGGTCCATCCCTTCCCTCGACCAATCAGTTGCAGCGGCCGCCTTCCAATCAAATGTCCTCAACTCTAGCATTCGCTCCTCCCTTGCCAAGAAGCCTCCGTAGAATTTCGCCGACCTCCTTCTTAGAAGTGAAAAATACATTCGGGCCGAAGAAGCTGAATATCTCCCCAACTTTGAGGGGTCTGCCTCCGAAACAAAAAGGAAGGCAGCTGAAGAAATTGGAGCGAAGAAGCTCCAAAAGGACAATGGCGGTCAGCGCCGCCCTCCTCCCAGGTTCGAAAAGTTCACTCCTCTCAATGCTAATATTTCCACAATTCTTATGGAGGTTGAGAAGGAAGGGGTTATTCCTCCTGCCCCGAAGATGAACACCCCTCCCAAGAAGAGGGATAAAGAAAAGTGGTGCCGCTACCACCGGGACCATGGCCACAACACGAATGATTGCCGAGCCTTGAAGAACGAAATTGAAGCACTCATCCAGAGGGGGCAGCTGGCCAAATTTGTAAGAAAGGACCGAGCAGATAACAAGCGTCCCGAACAACGCGATGAAACCCCCGAATTTGAAGAGGAGCGTATCCTGCATCTCATTCACGAAGGCCCTATGGGAGGCTTCTCCAACTTCCCTCGAAAGGCTTTCGTTTGGGAAGTCAACTCAGTTCACGGCACCCCTCCCCCTAAAGGCCTTAGAGTTCCAGTCACATTCTCAGATGAAGATCTCGAAGGGGTCAGGACCCCCATTGTGACGCACTTGTGATCAACCTCCATATGGCCAATTTTAAAGTGGAAAGGATCCTAGTGGACAACGGGAGCTCCGTCAACATTCTCTTCCTCGCGGCTTTCCAGGGACTCAAGCTTTCTCGGGATAGGCTCAAATCGGCCGGCTACATGCTCCATGGGTTCACGGGAGTGCCAGTGACGATCGAAGGGGTGATCACCCTCGACGTAACCGCTGGCAAAACTCCTACTACCCGAACGGAGCCGATGGACTTTATGGTTGTTAATGTCCCCGCTGCGTATAATGTCATCCTAGGTCGACCCGGCCTAGCGTCTCTCGAGGCCGTTCCTTCATCCTATCACCTCAAGATGAAGTTCCTTACACGGGCAGGGGTAGGGGAAGTTAAGGGCAGTCAAGAAGTTGCCCGCAAATGTTACATGACTTCTACTGGGGGCCCAGTCCTCTCTCTCGAAACTCTAGAAATCCCCCAAGAGGGTGTTCGACCAACGTCAGAGCCGGTGGATGAGTTGGAGGAAGTGCTATTCTCTGAGCAGGATCCGACCCATAAGTTCTTCATCAGCAAGACCCTCCCATCTGCCCTATGCTCCGACATAGTCCAGTGCCTTAGAAAGAACCACGACCTCTTTGCATGGTCGGCAGCCGACATGCCAGGAATCTCTGAAGATCTCCTAGTCCACCACCTCAGCGTTGCTCCGGGGTCCAAACCGGTCTAACAGAAGAGGCACAAGTTTGCTCCCGAGCGCCAACAAGCTATTAAAGAAGAAGTGGATAAACTCCTTAAGGCTAAGTTCATACAAGAGGTCAATTACCCTGAATGGCTCTCCAATGTGGTTATGGTAAAGAAGTCTAACGGAAGTTGGAGAATCTGCATCGATTTTTATCGACCTAAACAAAGCATGCCCCAAAGATCCATTCCCTCTTCCAAGCATCGACACCCTAATCGACGCCACTTCGGGCCATGAGCTCCTCAGATTCATGGACGCTTTCTCTGGGTACAACCAAATCCGCATGTTTCCCCGGGACATTCCGAAGACTTCCTTTGTTATCGACCAGGGCCTCTACTGCTACAGGGTGATGCTGTTCGGATTGAAGAATGCAGGTGCCACTTATCAACGTCTCGTCAACAAAGTCTTTTAAAATCAGATTGGCCACAATATGGAAGTATATGTTGATGATATGCTTGTGAAGAGCATCTGTGGGGCCGATCATGTGACCGATCTGTAGGAGGCATTCAATGTTCTTAGGAAGCACGATATAAGGCTTAATCCGAACAAGTGTGTGCTCGGAGTCTCGTCGGGGAAATTCCTAGGTTTCATGGTCAGCCAAAGAGGAATCGAGGCCAACCCCAAAAAGATCAAGGCCATATTGGACATGGCTCCTCCCAAGAACGTCAAAGAGGTTCAGAAGCTAACAGGGCGCCTCGCGGCCATTGGGCGTTTCCTCTCTAAGTCCGGAGAAAAGTGTCTCCCCTTCTTCAAGGCTCTCAGGGGGGCTAAGGGCTTCGAATGGGGTCAATAGCAACAGGAGTCGTTCGATCAGCTAAAGGCCTATCTAGTTAACCCCCCTCTCCTCAGCAAGCCTATTCCCGGGGAAACCCTCTACCTCTACTTAGCTGCTTCCGAACAGACCCTTAGTGTCGTCTTGGTAAGGGAAGAAGACAGGACTCAAAAGCCCATCTACTATGTGAGCAAAGTACTTCGGGATTCCGAGCTCCGCTACCCGAGGCTCGAGAAGATGGCGTACGCCCTGATTATGGCAGTAAGGAAGCTTCGCCCATTTTTCAAGTCCCACTCGGTGGTCGGTCTTACCGACCAACCATTGAAGCAAGTCCTCCACAAGTCGGAGACCTCCGGTCGCCTCATGAAGTGGTCTATCGAGCTGAGCCAACATGTCATACCAGCCTCGGACTACAATCAAGGCTCAGGCCTTAGCTGAATTCATTATCGAGAGTACCATCCCTGAGGTCATCCAAGCAATGAACGGGCCTCCTATCTGGTCAGTATATGTAGATGGATCCTCTTGCAACGAGGGAAGTGGGGCTGGGGTCATTCTGGCT